>OZ010790.1:256698927-257326427 GCA_963932465.1 Maratus speciosus
AATGTAAAAAAAAAAAAAAAAAAAAAAAGTTACAGCGTCTAGACTAAATTGTCTTTGAGTTTTGGGAAATATCCTGTAGATATCGCTGTGATCGACTCATTGGATGTCAGCATCGTTTGAAATTTAAGAGATCCAATATTTTAGCACTTTTTTAAAGTATTACTGGGATAGCCGATTTCCACACTATATATTCTAGACGCTGTAGCACCGTAGTAGTATAGCGACTAGAATACAGAGTGTGGAAATCTGCTATCCCTGTAATACTTAAAAAAAACGCTAAAATATTGTATCCCATAAATGTGCAATGATGCTGCTGCAATATGCCGATCTCAGCGACATCTGCAGGATATTTTCTACAATTGCAAGAAATTGCTAGTCTATACAATGTAATATTAGTAATACAAAAATCCCGCAGATGTCGCTGCAATCGACACTTGATTTTTTAGCCGTATCGTCGCACATTTAAGGGATAAAAATTTTTAACACTGTTTGGATAGCATATTTCCACACTAGGTATTCTAGATGCTGTAGCAGTTGTCTGTCATTTTCGTTTGCCTCGGAGTAGATATATACGAGGTCATTTGAAGCTGTTCCTAAACTGTGATCAACGATATACAAGGCGAGTTCATCACGTCACACGGAGTTGATTATCTGTACACGGCAATAACCACAAAAAAATCGACACGCCCCTTTGTACTAATCATCATGTAAATATGATCCAACTCCGTCTGACTTTTAAACATCATGAACTGGCCTATTATGTCATTGGTCGCGCTAACACCCTCCCTCCTGACTATGTCATATATAGCGGTATGTTGCACTGGAGACTGCTAAATTGGCTGCTATAGGTCAAAATCAAGAGAGAAAAGGGCAGAAGAGGGGGAAATAACTCGTTTTTTTATCTAGTTTTTTACACAGGAAAATTGGCATGTCTGCTCCTCTCCTTACATAGCTATAAGGTGCTGAAATAAGCCAACGCTCCCAAGATATTTGAGAAAGTTTTGACACGCGTCACGAAAACAGCACACAAAGCAGGCAAAGCAAAGAAAAAAAATCATTCATCGGCTCGTGGATATGAAAGAGACAATGAATGATTTTTCTTCTTTGTTTTTCCTGCTTTGTATGACGTTTTCCTGACGCGTGTTAAGGTTTTCTCGAATATTTACAGGGCATCGAATAGGCCGGGATCAAGATAAATTTTTCGCTATCAGCGAAATGAGATAGATCAACCAGAAGCCTGCATTTTTGCGAACTTTTTGATGTTTGCACTAAACACCGAAAGGCCTGCAAGGATGGAGGCTACTGACTGGTCAATCTAATTTTACCAACAGAAAAAAAACTTGTCTGGATCCCGGACATTAACTTTGGTTGGTTAAGACGACTTTGAATAAAATAAAATCAGGAAGCCAATGTTTGTTAACTTTTCTGGTTAGTTTAATCGAAATCTTCCACGTCTATTACTGAAAACGGAGTTACCGTACTTTGGACAAAAACTTCAATATGAGTGCACGACCTGTGCATACGCCACCTTTCTTAAATATAAATGTTCTGTGTTATGAGCATGATTCTAAGCAGAGTTGGTTAAATTTGAGTATCTGTGTACTAGAGAAAGCAATAGTGGCCCACCGTGGCTGAGTTGATAAGACCCCACGCCGCTAATCGCTTGAGAGCGTAGGTGGGGGCGGGTTCGAATCCCGCCGTAATCCCCACGTGATCTGATGTATGTGTTCAATAAAACAAACAAGCAATAGTGAAAGGTACAGTTGCCATGGAAACAACGACTTCTTTAATTCGTATAGAAAATTAATGAATAGTTGTAAATGACTCAAGTTTAAAATGTAGGCAAATGCTCTGGAAATATCAATGGCTCCCATCTAGTATTTTACAAATGTAATTTAATAGATTCACAAGATGTATAAGTTGATGGAACTCTTAGCTAATGAAAATTCTGCAACAAGACTTATGGAGGTAGATCTTTTCAATGATTAATTCAGAATTCTAAGAACAAAACGAAGTTCTTGAGCGCTCTTCTTCACCCCTCCCCACTCCCTCATAAAGGAAATACGATAGAAAGATATAAGTATTTGGATAACTTCAGTATGTCTGATCTTTTGTCAGAGTTTAGAAAAGGTGTCTGGATATTAAAAGAAACATAAAACAAATTTGACGAACGATAAGACTATAGATTTCAGGCAATTTTTAACCGGGAAAAAATTAATTCTAATGTATAAGCGGCTTTAATAATAGACTATTAAAGATAAGCAATTTAGGGGAATTTTTATTAAATTATATTCTCACATTTATGCAAATAGGTATGGATAAACAGACTTGAGTAAATTTACTTATTTATTCTTTCTTCTCTAACATGATCTAAATGAAAATGAAGTTATATGTACAGTTTATATCTTTAAATTTTTAGATTTTTTTTTATCAAAAATGTTTCTTCGTTATGTCTAGAATTGCTAGATTTACAGATCTTTAAACAGATCTTCGATTCTTTAGATGCCTGCGGGGCTTCATTCTCGGATTAGCCGTAGGTATTTATAAATGTAAATTTATTTTGCAAAAACGTCAGCAAAAATAGGTAGAACAAGCAATTAGCTGACAGACAAACAGTAAATATATTTCCTATATCGACTCTGTTTTTTACTCAATTTTCATCCTTCATAGAAATTTTTAAGTAGATATAAATTGAGAAAGGCTGATACTTTGAAAGAAGAAATTGAATTTCCTTACTTTTAAATTATTAATTACTCTAAAAAATGAATGATAGGTAAAGAAAATGTATACTATTGTGTTTGCTCGCTGCTTATAAGGGCTATACAAGGACTAATTTTAGCGAGTAGAATTATTTCAATTATATATAATCTGTTAAAATAAAGAACTGATATCTACTAAAAAACAACTTTTCAAAAGTAAAAAAAGCCAAGCAAAAAAGAAAAAAGGTGAATGTTGTGGCTAAAAAATAATGTGATATCAAATTTTCAAGCTTATATTATGGTACTTATTTAACATTTTTTATTAAAAATTTACCATATGTAATTCGTGTACCTAAGTATGCGTTGACAGAAAGACATTTCTCCTTTACTAAATACATCATAACGTGTTTCTGAAAATTATTTTTTTTAAATTATGCATGATGGGCTTGGCGGCCATCTTTCCATATTTTACATAAATTTCTAAGCACACAAGCTCGTAATATGTTTGCATTATTAAGAATTTCGAACTTCTAGTTTTAGCTAGACAGATAAATTAATAAATTCTTTTATTTTGAAAAATGAAATTGATTTCTACTGATTTAACTAATTAATTAACCTCATTAATTATTAACCTAATTAATTATTAACCTAATTATTGAAAAAAAAAGAATTATAAGATGAAACCTGAAGTTTTTTTAGCTTTATTTTAAGACACAAATTTCTAGGCACACATTTCCATAAATCAAAAGCATAAAATGTTTGCTTTAGCAACAATTTCGTACTTCCGATCTTAACAACGTACTTGTGTGCTTAGAAATTTGTGTAAAATATGAAAAGATGGCCGCCAATCCCATCATGCATAATTTAAGAAAATTTATTTTCAGAAACACGTTATGATGTATTTAGTAAAGAAGAAAAGGCTTTCCGTCAACGCATGCTTAGGTACTCGAATTACATATGGTAAATTTTTAATAAAAAATGTTAAATAAGTACCATAATATAAGCTTGGAAATTTGATATCACACTATTTTTTAGCCACAACTTTCACTTTTTGTTCTTTTCTTTTTTTTGCTTGGCTTTTTTTACTTTTGAAAAGTTGTTTTTTTAGTAGATTATCTATTCCTTAGCAACTGGATTTCATGGCATATAAAAAATTGATAATCCCGTTTAAGAAAGATTAACCAGAATGTTTGAGAGAGAGTTTAGAAATCAGCTAATCTTCCGTATTAGGGACTGCAGCTTATGTTTTCGTCAAACATGTACAGGGATACCAACATCATGTTTTCAATTAAATGTGGATACTATTAATTGCTTTCACAAGATTATATATATATATATATTAGTGCAAAATCCCGTTTCCTAAAATTGCCAATTGGCTGTTACAATTCTGTATACATGGTTATCAAAGTATGTTTAAAAATTCCAACTATGCTTATTTGGGTTTTTAGCATGTTACTATTATCGAACTAGTTTATATTTCCATAAGTACCTTTCTTACATGAGATTTTATTTAACGTCTCTATAAGATGAAGAGGTTTTGTGGTTAGCAGATAAGTATTTCTATTTGGTAATTAAGATAACAAAATCCTTGTCCAAACTGATGCTTATCCTAATAAACTCTCACTATAATTTAGAATTAAAGATATATTAGTATTTGGATGTAGCATAATCAAAAGGAAATTGTGAATGTAAAATTAATTAGTCTGCGGTCAGTTGATTGAACACAATTTAATAGTTCTTAAAAGTTTTCTTTTCTCAATGTCTATAAATTTAATGTGATCACAATTATATGCATCTTAAAAAATAAATTTATAGATTGCAAGAAAATAGATATTATTTGAAGTGATGTATAATAAAAATATTACTTGCGAAATTTGGATTTACATTCCTCACCTGGAGAATGCGGAATTTATAACTAAGCATTACTCTAACGTAGGAATAATACACAAAAATTATTTATCAGCGGTAAAATAAAAGCTATACCCACAAAAAATATACAAATTTACTACATTAAATTTCCAGCTGTATTTAAAATGACTACTTCTATGTAAGTTGACCCGATTCCTCTTGTTACCTGATTCTTTTCTGAATTAGACGCAAAAAGAAATAAAAGTTAGAAGGCATCTACTACTGTATTCTCTCTACTCGAAAAATGTATAATCATTGATTTATAACAATACAGGTTTTGTTAAAATAAATCAAATTTGTTTAAAACTTACAAACTATTCCAAATAACGCAATTATCTTTGCTTGAATTTAGAGATTAGATATTTTAGTGCGATGAATATTTTTGAAATTTAACTATAAATTTCTTTCCATTAAATAACAGTCCAATACATTTCCAAGTCTGTACTTTCTTTCAACTTGTTTTAACTTCTGTCGCTATTCTTTCTAAAATCTAGGTTAAGATAACATTATACAACAAGATGCAGAAAATTTCAAGCTGCTACATGTTTATTTAAATTAAAGTCATTGTTACATATTTTTCTAAATCTAATAAATTGATTAATGACTGCATTAATAAAAACTTCATGTACATTTGCGAACCAATGAGGTAAACTAATTGTATAGAAGTCGAAATTATTTCTTTTATCATAAAGATCAATATCAATGTTATATGAAATGCAAAAAGAAATGTCAAGAAAATCTGCACTATTATCATTAGCATTGGCGTTATTTAGTTTTAAGAAACTTGCATAAATTTTATTAGATTCAGTATGAAAATCAAAGTTATAAATCAAAATGTCATCAATATATCTGAAAATATGGAAATGTTTATTATATTTAACTGTATAATTGTGTCCATAGAATAGAAAAAAAATTGCTGCTGTACTAGAGTAATTTGTTCCATTACAAATCCACATAATTGATTAAAAATGCTATTTCTGAAAGTAACAAAATTATTGTAAAAACAAAAGTGACACAAACATAAAAAGAAATCCGTTAATATTTAATTCTCCATTACTAAAAAATGTTTTTCAAAACATACAATGAATCTATAGGTATATTGTTAAGCAGATTTTCAAAATCAAATTCCTGTATAGAAAAAGAGGTGTAAAGTACTTTGTCCAAAATTTCAATACACTTGTCTATTAACCAAAAATTAAATACATAGATGGCTAATTACAGTAGTACCCCGACGTATGTGCCCTTGACTTACGCCACCCCGCTTTTAAGTCGTCTGGCCTGAAAAAAAAATTTCCTTAATTTAGACGCACTTTGAACTTTTTGAACAGTTTTGGCTCTATTCCCACGACAGTCAAGTGATAGTGACAAACAAATAAAAATAGTCACTATTAAAAGCTTAGAAATCTCACTCTGTTATTAGAAAAACTTCTAAAAGTAAAAAAGAAAGAAATATGTCGGTTTAAACTTCGTTGCAAGATTTTTTTCGCGTCCTCAGAGCTAGAAGAACAATAAATTATAAGTTAACAGTTTATTGATTTATTCCGAATTTCTCTATTGGAAACGCATTTTTTGCTAAAATTAAATGTATGTAACATTTGCAAACGCATTTTTTTTTTTTTGCTAATGTTAAATGTATGTAACATAAACCCTAAATAGAATAGCTCTACTAGATTTTGGAGAATTTTATTTCTTAACCTTTTTTGCTTATTTAAATGTACCTCGACTTACGTCGTTTTCGACTCAAGTCGCTATTCTTGGAACGAATTGCTGAAGTAAGTCAAGGTGTTGTTGTATTTTTAAATTTACATTTAAGAAAAACATAACTCTTTTCTAACATTTTTTGCAGTACATTGAAATCTCTATTATTAATTTTAATAATACTACAAATAAATCTAAATTTTACTGGGGTTTTACGAAGATTTGGAGTTATAAATATGAAGAGTAATGCATGATGTCTAGACAGATTAAAAATATAAGAAGACAATGATGTGCATTTCTTTTTATATACAACAAACATTTTGTAAATAGGGTGTAAAGGGCGACCGGATAGTCGCGTGTGGGCTTTCTGAAAAGATTGGCCAATGGTCTAAACATCACATATATTTATTGTACGCACACGGGACGGCACGGTGAAACATTCACTAGCACACACAAATAACACTTATAATTCACCTATTCCTCATGGGGTTTCGTTCGTTACTTTACGACCGGGAGTGTCCGTGGCCATTCACAGGTTTTTCTTAGCTCACCTTCCTATGTGAAGCTATCCCAGGTTCTGCCTGATTCTCATCTTTTGGCCACAGATGACGCTTCTATAGGCGAGAGGGCGTGTACAAACATCACACCTCCCCCATTCAAACTTTTGATCTAGTCTTTAAAGACTAATCAAAATCTAATGGAATCTCTATAAACATTTTAGTATACACACTATTAATAAAAATCAAAATTACAATACTTATTTAACATAAAGATAACTAAAAAAACTAAGATACTATGCAATATGAGATTATGATACTAGTATTAATACGTTACAGTTCTAGAATAAATATTTTAAGGTTCAAGTAATATTGTTCAATCAATTAATATCCACAAAAGTCATATTTAGAAAAGTCTTGGAGGTAACATATAGTCACAAACAAAATAAATCAAAAGTTTATCGTGAGTTTTTTTTTTTAAGGCAAAGTTTCTTTCATGTCCAATGTGGGGCATAATGTGAGGTTTCAAGTCCAATGTGAGGCATATAGTCTACTTAACGAGTCCGCAGTGTGGATTTTTCCACGTCGATAGGCTATGTGGGCTTGAAATCGCTGCAACGTCAGAGCCCACCTTTGAAGGCGCGCACTTTGGGATGCACAATCGGTCAAGAATTTCAAAGGGTTGTGGTCACTCACAACAGTCACTTGCGAGCCATATATATAATGTTCAAATATTTTTAGAGCGAAAATAACCGCGCAGGCTTCCTTCTCTATAGTGGAATAACGTTCTTGGCATTTCGATAGTTTTTTGCTGATGAAAGCAATGGGATGTTCTTGGTCACTTTCATCTTTTTGAGATAGGCAAGCACCTATCGCGCACGACGAAGCATCTGCATGTATGATGAAGGGTTTTGTAAAGTTCGGTGAATAACAAATTAGCGTTTGGCTGATTGCCTGCTTCAGATCACGGAAAGCTGTTTCACACTGCTCAGTCCAGGTAATTTAATTAGGAGCACGTTTTTTTGTAAGTTCAATCAATGGTCGGGCAATTTCAGAGAATGTCAGGATATAGGGCCTATAATAGGACAGATGGCTAATAAACTTCTGACATCTTTCTTGGATTTCGGCACTTCCAAATTTTGGATGGCTGCTACTTTCTCTGGATCAGGAGCATGTCTGCCTGATCCTACCACATGTCCTAGGAACTTTACCTGGGATCGTGCAAACACACATTTCTGAAAATTTACTGTCAGGTTTGCTTCTTCGAGGGTTGTCAGAACAGCGTCTAGGTGCTCGAGATGATCAGTCCAGTTATCAGAAAAAACTACTACGTCATCTATGTACGTTTCGGCGTATTCTCTATGTTGGACTAAAGTGAGATTCATGGACCTTTGAAACGTGGCTGCCGCGTTACGTAGCCCGAACGGCATGACTACGAAGGAATACTGTCCTCGGTGTGTGACGAAAGACGTTAAATGTTTGGAGTCTTCACTTAATCTTATATGCCAGTACCCTTTCAGTAAGTCCAACAGGCTGATGAATTTCGCTGGAGCGACCTTGTAGAGCAAGTCCGTAGCGTTAGGCATAGGGAATGAGTCGACTTCTGTCTGGGAGTTTAAATATCGATAGTTCACACATAATCTCACTGAGGAGTCTTTTTTGGCTACACATACGATCGGGTGAGCATATTCACTCTCCGAGTGCTCGATTAGTCCTAAACTTAATAATTCTTCGATTTGTCTGTCGACTTCACTTTTGAGCGCCTCTGGGATTCTGTAGGGATTCTGACGTTTTGGTTGGTTATCAGGTTTTAATTTAATTTTTTGTTCTCCTACATATGCAATTTTAGGGATTCCCGACTGAAGGTTGGAGTGTCTACGTAATATGTTGATCAGTTGCTACCTCTCATCTTCTGTTAAATGGTCCAACTGTAATTTTTGGTGGAGGTTATTCGGATCGTCTTTAGTAATCTGCGGGATGTTTTTGATCTCGCCGAAATCAATATCATCATCAAAGATGACGCCTATGTGTGTTGTCTGAGCTTTTAATGCTCTGATTTTATTCGCGTGTAAATGCTTTATACTATAATCTGGCAATTGTACTAAATAACTATAGGGAGATTTCTTTTCAAGTATCGTAGCTGGTGCTGTCCACCTAGCATATATTTTGTTATTACTGCCGGGAATTAATACAATAACTTGATTATTCGGTTTAAATTCTTTATGTCTAGCTTTCCTGTTGTGATAATAAGCGTAAGCCTGCTGCTGATCCTTGCAAGAAATTCCAGCATGCTCGGCTGCTTTTTCAAACTTTATTTTCAGATCGTTTAAGTAATTGGTAACTGAGCCTAACTGACCAGTTGGTAGAGGTGTTTCGTTGGTCCATCATGACTTTAATATGGAAAGAGGACCAGTTGGACGCCTACCATATAACATTTGGACTGGACTAACGTTCGTTGTAGCATTTGGTACCTCCCTGTATGCCCACAAGAAAAAGGGTATGTGTTTATGCCAACTTCCGACATTTTCTCTTATAACATGGTGTATCATCCCTTTAAGTATCCCATTCCATCGTTCCACTAACCCATTTGACTGTGCGTACCCCGGAACGGAAAAACGCGGGGACGTCCCTAAACGTTTCATAAATTCTTTCATGAGGGCCGAAGTGAAGTTTTTACCCTGATCGCTAGCTATTAATTTGGGAATTCCGGTCCGTGAAAATATCTGTAAAAGGGCATCGCATGTAGATTTAGCAAAAAGATTTCGTAAACAGACCGCTTCCGGCCAACGCGTGCACTGGTCTACCGCGGTTATTACGTACTTGTATCCCCCACTAGCCGGTTCTATTGGGCTTATTATGTCTGTATTTACAATCTGCATTTTTCGTCAGGACGAGTAACTGGGATTATTGGTACATTATCAAACTTATTTGCTTTCGCTCGAAGCTGGCAGGACAAACATTTGTCACAAAACTCGCTCACCTCTGTCTTAATCCCAGGCCAAAAAAAGAACATTTTAATCTTTCAGTGGTCTTTCGTTTTCTTAAATGTCCACCCCAGGGCCTTGAATGAGCGAGCTCTAGCAACTGCTTTCTACTCGGCTCGGGTACGAGCAATTGATGTACAGTCTCCCCTAATATTTTGTCACAATGGTATAACAGATCGTCCTGAACAAAATAATTATTACGCTCATTTTTGGCATCTGTCCAACGCTGATTTAGTGATGCATCCATCTTTTGTTCCCATTTAATTTTTTCCGAGTCGTTCGTGAAATTTCTGGTATTTTCATTGCCATCGTTATCAATATTCTCGTCTGCATTTCCTATTTTAACATGCTCGGCCTCCGTAGCAGCGCAAGCTAAATCAAAATCTACGGCGTTGTTTTCTCTCGTACGGGGCAAATTTATAGTACTAAAATCATTTATTGCGGTGTCGGGTTCATTACTTTCGCTTATTGTGTTTAATTCCTTATGAGCATTTAAAGATAACAGTAAATCATTAATTAAATTATCAACCATCGCGCACGTTATTACTATTTTTGGGGACACCCTGCAATGTACTCTATCAGCTGCTATACTTAGTGGAACGTTTATTAACGGTGCTCTTAACTCGGTCCGAAAGCTGATTTAAGTATAATTGAACCGTATGGTACTTTAAAATGCTCCGGTACACTATCGCTCTTTATAATTGAAATCTGAGTACCGGTGTCAATGATCCCTCGCAAAATTTTATTCTCAAATTCTAAGTCTATAAATTGGAGTGGTTTAATTATCTTTCTCTTTTCTCGCACCCGTTCTAAATCAAATACATTCCGCGACATTACTCGGGCTGACAGCGCATTTTCATTCGTATTTTTTTCTGATTTATTACCCTTCCCAACTAAAGAATTACAAATTGACACATGGTGTAATTTGAAACACAGCCTACATTTAGTTTTTTTCCATACAATATTTAATTACGTGTTTTAGCTTCAAGCACGCGAAACATCTACCCTCAGCTTTCAATTTATTAATCCTTTCCTGAATTGAATATTTGTCACAATCTTCAGTTAGATTCTGATTCACTGCCTTGCAGAATAAACAAACACTCTTTCCGCCAGTCATTTCATAAGAACTGACGCCAAATGTTTTGTTAATTTGTTTACATTCGGGTAATATTTCTCGTAAGTGCTTTGTCCTTGAATAATCAGAAGATAAATTTATAATATGTGTCTTTTTCCCTAGCCTCCAAATCATTTCGGATAAATGATAATTTATCTATGCTGCAATTCTCTTCAGAATTTTTGACACTTTCTCTACTGAATTCGAGCGATAAATTATACGGTAGTGCTTTTAAAATTATTGGAGTCAAAAGTGCATCAAAACTGTCCGATTCCATTTCTAATGACTTGAGACTACGAATCTGGGTTTGAATGATATCATACAATTTACGTAACGACGTGACGTAATGCGGTTTCGCAACCGGTTTTAAAGTCAACAATGGATTAACATGACTGGTAATAATTAAATCTTATCTACCAAATTGCTTTTTAAGCACGTCGATTGCTTCTATGTAATTTTTATCAGATAACTCAAAACCCGATATAGAATTATACGCGCCCCCTCCTAAATAACAGAATAAATACACTGCTCAAAACAATTAAAGGATATTTGAAGTTTTATATAAAATAAAGATATAAACGAAATTTTTTTTGCCGAAAATAGAAGAAGAGAATCACAAAAGCAAATTTTTCTGGTTTTCAAACTGTGGAGTATGCAAATTGAGTTCGACGTCAAAAACGTCGCTTCAGCGGCAGCGAATGAAATTTGACTTTCAACTGGATAAAAGAGAATGAAGACAAGGATGATCGGCATTCTGTGATTGCTTTGTTTCGATGAGTACGATGTCTCAGCGAAGTCATTTGACAGATTCAGAAGCTTTGAGAATTGTTGGTAGGTTAGAAGGGGGCCAAACTCAAGCCGAAGTAGCGCAAGCCATTGGAGTGTCAAAAGTGTCATTTCCAGGATCTGGAACCGTTTTTTGGAGAGTGGATGTGCAGGACGAAGACCAGGGCAAGGTCGTAGACGGGCAACAACGCCCAATGAAGATCGGTATTTAGCGTTAACAGCCCGGAGACACCGAACCATGAACGCTACTCTTCTCCAACAACACCTTCGCTCGGCTACAGGCACCACGATTTCAACTCAGACTGTCCGAAACCGGATCCATGCTGTAGGTCTGTATGCTCGCCGACCGATGGTATGTGTTAGATTAAAATCAAGGCATCGTCGCGACCGCAGGGAGTGGGCAACCGAGCATGTCAACTGGAGGAGAAATGAATGGAGCAATATTCTGTTTTTTGCCGAGTCCCGTTTTTCTGTGCATCCGGATAATAGGCGTATTTTCATCTGGAGGGACCGTGGTAGTAGGAATAATCCTGCGTTCGTGCACGTAAGTGTCAGATTTGGCAGTGGAGGAGTGTTGGTGTATGGTGGCATCTCCATTGACGGGCGCACTGACCTCTACATCATTCGAGATGGAGCTCTGACTGGTCGCCGATATAGGGATGAGATCCTCAGACCTATTGTAGTCCCTTACGCTGCAGCAATCGGAGATAACTTCATTTTAATGGACGATAACTGCAGGCCACATCGTGCAAACCTGGGGGAGGATTTCCTTTTCGAGGAAGGAATCGTTCGAATGGAATGGCCAGCGTGTTCTCCAGACATGAATCCAATCGAGCACGTTTGGGACGCTCTAGGAAGACTAGTTTCTGGCCGCCAACAACCCCCACAAACTCTCCAAGAACTGGAAAGAGCTCTTCTGGAAGAGTGGGGCAGAATACCCACAACTCGTCATTAATAGCCTCATTGAGTCCATGCCTCAAAGGTGTTCAACGTTGCTGGCCGCCCGTGGAAACCATACCCCCTACTGAAAATGGTTTTCTTTGAAGAAAACACCTTTTCTTATTCTTTTTTTCTCATATGCACAAATTGTGTTTTTTTCCTTTAGTACACAAATGCGCAATAAAATGCATTTTTTTTCTGCCAAACATGTGTAATTTATTCTCATATAACCTACTATGTCTGTCGACCATGTATCAATCAGCTAAACAGTTTACCAGATACAAAATCCACCTAAAACTGCAATATCCTTTAATTGTTTTGAGCAGTGTAATTCATTTTCTCAATATTTGAGAAGTGTTCATTGTCATGTACCGCTGTTTTAAACGAGCTCCAGAAATTCTGGAAAAGTTTAATATCTCCATAATATTTCTCAATTTTAAGTGTCGGTAGTTTGACCGTGTTAGGAAATTCTACGCACCTATTTGCGGGACATACAGGGGAGGGGGGTTCTTTTTCGTCCTTTTGTTTTAGCTTCTTTTTCACTCTGAACTTCCGGAGCGTAGTTTTTTCCTGGTATTCTAGTGACGCTTTGGTATCCTTTTCAACCTCAGATAAATCGCCAATTGTCGGAGCATAGCTCCGGCTTCCCTGCAAAAATTACACTTATTGTTAACACGATAGCGTCCAAAATATTTGACGCATCGAAACAAAAAATGAGCTGGACGTTGGTAGTGCCAAAATCTCGGCGCGTATTGAAAATCATAAATATTTGTCAACCCTAACAGCCTGACATGTCGGCTAAAAAGTTTCCCATAGAGATAACATTGCGAGTTTAATTCTATATATTTGAAAGATAAGGCTTTCTTTTTTTAGTCATCTACCTTGAGCATTTTTTTGCACCAATTTTAATAATTCTTTTTTAAATGAAAGCTGTTTCTTTGTAGATTTGCCCGCACTAGCTATTTTTTTTAAATATTTCCATTTTTGTACTTAAATTTTAAACTTAAAATTTTTCTATGAATTTTTTTCAAAATGGTAGCAATTGGATTACTTCCATTGTTGTAAAGAAATGAAAAATAATAAGGTTTGCTTATCATTATTGATGCCATTTTCTCATAAAATTCAAAATAAACTTTCTGAAAAAATTGAACAGAAAATGACGTCATGCTTTAATACAATACTCATGTTTTCCGCAAAAAGCTGTCATAATTCAATTCTTTTTCATTCATTGAGTTTGAGACGCTTGGTGAAATGCTTCAATGAGGCAAAATGACATATGTAAATGAAAACGATCATTTTCTCTGATAAAAGTAAATATTTTACTACGAACGCCTCTAAAAGATACAAATTTCTGGAATTTTACTCGCCGACACAGAGATTAGAATCACAAGTCAAGAGTGCGAATGTTCCCATGCAAAGTCGTAGTTAACAAACTTGATTTCAAGTTTAGAAATATATATATTAAGCACATATTGCGCATTGTAATATTTTTAAAATGGTGAATGTAAGTATAAGTGATGCGTATGCAAATTATGAGACGGTAAAAATAACATTAAGTTTAGATTTTACGCGAAAAATAATTCCATGATTGACTTAAGGTGAAATCATTTTTTTAAAATTTTCAATCGGCAATTTTAAACGACACAGATGTCATATACGCCCCATATTGGCGCGATTTTTTTTTCTGACGCCAAAGTCATATACGCAACGGGTACTTAACTGACGCCAAAGTGTTGTTATTTTACTTGATATGGTAACCCGAATGTTATCGTATGTGCTGTTGAAGTTTTCCCCGAATTGGCGTGGGAAAAAAATCGCGACGAGATTCATCCCGTTATTAATTAAAACATTAGCTCCATTGCTGTAAATTATGCATTTCAACCTCATACGGATCATTATGGAGTCGAATGTTGAAATCGATGTTCATACATTGGTGACCTGAGATATAGATTGCGCACCCCCCCCCCCTTTTTTTCAGAAGTTTTACATTCTACGTATGTAGAAACCACTATTTTTTTTCGAACTTTTCATTCTTTGTAAGCTTCCGAATCGATGCAATTCATTTTGAATTTAAATTAAGAGAAACGAAAAGAAAATCGAATACGGTAAATACGATTTTGGGCATTAGTCGAATGGCTACGAGTGATACTCAAAGAAATCGAGAAAAATATAATGTCATGTATGCATTACTTATATGTATGTATTCTTATGTATGTATGCTTCTATTGAGAAATTTTCGTAATCGGGTTTGTAGACAAAATCATAATTTACTGCGCATTGTTTGATGCGCAAATTTAACAATTTGGTAGCTGTCCTAATTACTGAAGATTACTCAATTTTTCTTTTAATTCATCGTAAGTGAATATATATCAACTGAAATGCAAGTGAACATTCTGAAGTAAATGAAATAAACATTTTTTTTTGTCACGTTGTACATTAGAAAACAGAAATATGTAGATTACAAAATAAAAAATTCCTATACGGGTTGGAAAAGGTAGCTTCCCTACTAAATGTAGTCAAATTAGCCAGATACAGCCAAAGTGGCTTAATTTGTGACGACATAATTTTGGTCGCTAAATTTGGCGATATTTCGTCTAAATGTCGCGAAGCTTAACGGTAAATGCGACGTTAATGTATATGACTATGATCGCTTATTCTTATGATCGGAGAAATGGATACAACAATGAAAGATAATTCGTGATAAATCATATTCACTAAAAGTCATAAATCAATCCCTGATATTTTTTTTCATCTGCTGCCTAGATTTAGTGTACATTTTAAGAAATATACATATTTTATATGTGCAACATTACACAGAAGTTTTGAAAATGACGGTTAAAAAAAAATAATTCAAATGTATAGAGTTATTCAGCTTAATTCTATGTGGAAAAGTCGCATAAAAATAACCCAGATGCTTCCTAATATTTTCATAATAACGATATAACAACAACTCAGATGAATAAAGGTATCAAGTTTGATAGAGGAGTATAGAAGACTGAGTGTGTGTTACATACGTGTTACAAACCTTAACCTTTTGCCATATTAAAAAAAAGCAATTTATCAAATTACAACGACCATTTGGAAAATGATTTTTTAAAGACTAAAATTTAAGACATAAAAAATCGCACGTAGTTGATCATACATTACGTACGCCGTGAATCAAAAATTAATAGTGTTATTACACGTAAAAATTGCAAGCGACAAAAATCGCCTGCTACCGCCAGATTTCCTGAAACTTACGTATTATCCAAGCATTTCATTGGCTGTTCGGAAAAAGGCTTTTCCATCGTCAGATTTCTTGGAAATCTGACGACCCATTTTAAATGAAATTTTACTTTAAAACTTTTAAACATCTCACAATATTACTTTTTACACCGTCGTATAGAGAAAAAATGCATCTTTAAATGCAATTTGTTTGAAAGCTGTATCTCAATTTGTTTCCGAGTTAATTATTTTTTGTAGTTGTTATTACCTTTTTTGTCATAGTGGACAAATAGTATCCATCTCTGTTGAAAGTAAAGGGAAAATACAGATTACTGTATAGACTAATCAGAAAACGAATAAAATGAGGAATCAGCCAATAAAAAGCTTCAGACATGCTTTTGATTTCCTATCCTGACGAGGACAATAGCCATTTTTCCAAATGGTTAATAAGTGTGGGCTGTGCCAGACAAGCAAGTCTCTTAAGGAGCTTTGAAGTTTTCTGTCGCTAACTCGATGGATCAAGTGCTCAAAGATCGGAGCTAAATAATAATAAAAAAAAAACATCAAAATCTCTCGAATACATCCGGGGGTATTTCTTTATCTTTACCGTTGATACTCTTATCCAATGGTTTCTCTTTACTTTTAACATTTCTGAATTATTCTAAAGAACAACATATTATGCTGCCTTCAGTTATGCAGTGCATAACTTCAGTTATGCTTTGCAAACAAAGGTTATAAATTTCCCTAAATCGACTTTTATTACTGGAAAAGGAAGAGCTGTAAAATGTACAAAAATCAAAGAAATTAGTAAAACAATCTTAGAGCAGTTAGGATCAGAAGCTATCATTCTTTTGGCACTAACAGGTACTGCTGCATTTAATGTTAAAGACAAAGTTAACTCACTAATTTAAAAAGTCAGCAATAAATCTACAGCTCAGAATGGATACAGTGTTATTTCTCATTATTGACGAATTTTCAACGATTAGGATGTCGTCTTATGGCTGACCTTGAACAAAGATGTCGCGAAGGTAAAATAGATAAACAAATAAGCCTCTAAAAGGCTAAATGCTAAATCCTTGGACGTATTAAGTAGTTACATCGCGTAAAAGACATCCCTCTATATAAGAGACATTCTTTAAAAGTCATTTTGATTCTTCGCGGACAAAAAATGCTTAGAGCTTTTAAAAAATGTTTCACATTAACAAACGCATTGAGACAAAACGACGATCAGCAGACACAGTTCCGAAAGACTCAACTCACTTTGAGTGAGTCAAGTTTTTGACTACCTCTCACCCCTTATGCAACGACGCAAAGATATACTGCTCTCGGCTAACTTGAATGATTTGACGGTGCCATATGTCTTTTTCTCAAAACCAAGCAAGCTAAAGAATATAATCAAGAAGTACTTCTTAAATCAAAGCGGGGGCAAATAAACAAGAATTTTAGCAGATCACAATGATTAAATAGCCAGATGGTGTGAAGATGATCACGCGTCTGGACTTCAGTCTAGACTTTCCTCAGCAGCTGAATGCAGGGTTATGCATTATGTTACATACCAATATCTGAACGGAGTGAGGATTGGTAAACGTAAGTACGATAAAAGATATTGGCTATGGCCCACGTTTTCAATCTCGAGGCTTGCCACAGGCCATAATAGTTCCTTTTGTTGAGTATCATGAGTCATTTATAACTGTAATTTTTTTTTATCAAACCTATTTGTAAATATTGGAAAGAAGAAAAAGCCTCGTTCTCACGAAGTTACCTTTAACTGTTGCATACCTTGTCACCAGACATAGATCCTGGATTTTAACATTGTCAAAAACTGCTGTGGATATCCATCTAAAGGTGTTATCACATAAAACAACTTATGTCATTTTTACTGTAGTTTGTCATTTAGAGAAACTTCTAATGGAAGCAATTTTCGCTAAGGACAGGCTTTACCCAAATTCGAAGTATGGGAGCACTTGGTGACAGATTAGAATTTATACATTACCCGAGGCAACTGACATTTCTGTTCAACACTTTAAAATGAAGTATCGACGATTGTTATTTCAAACTTAATTTTATACTATTAAACAGTAATCTAGAAAGTAAAACATTTTTTTAATAATATCTTTTAAGTTTACGCGCCTCCATGCTCCGACATTTCGGCCAGACGGATACTAGTGATAAGATCTCGTTATCCTCGTTTCAAATCGCTAGCTTTCTGTTCTAACATCGCCAAATTTTCTTCAAGATCGTCTAAGTTTGGCGTGTCGGACACGTAATTGTCTTCATTTTTTTTTTAATTATTGACGTAATAGAACTTTTAGTTACGTCGCGAGCTTTTTTTAATTTTGAGAGCTTGTCTGCCATACTTAAAGTAATGTAATAAAATCTTACCTCCGTAAAAAACAATACAATAGGGATAATATAGGGAAAAGATAATCCGCACGTCCAGGGAAAAAATAATCCAGGGATAGAGAAAGGATAATCCGCACGTTAATATTTCTTATTGGCCAAATCCCACAATACTTCTGACGCCAGTGTAAAGGGCGACCGGATAGTCGCGTGTGGGCTTTCTGAAAAGAGTGGCCAATGGTCAAATCATCACATATATTTATTGTACGCACACGGGACGGCACGGTGAAACATACACTAGCACATACAAATAACACTTATAATTATCGAATTCCTCATGGGGATTCGTTCGTTACTTTACAACCGGGAGTGCCCGCTGCCGTTCACATGTTTTTCTTAGCTCACCTTCCTAGGTGAAGCTATCCCAGGTTCTGCCTGATTCTCATCTTTCGGCCACAGATGGCGCTTCTATAGGCGAGAGGGCGTGTAGAAACATCACATAGGGTTTAGATTTTGATTAATTTTAATATAAGAATTATCATTTTTTAATTCATTGTTAACTGTATCAACATAGAATTCTTTCATAAAATTGCATAATTACTAGCTGCCTTATCTATTGTTACAAAAATTAATTTATTTTGTAACCCTTTAATATCATTATAATCATCGTTTAATTTTTTATATTTATAATTATTACTGTTAATTAGGTTTGGGCGACGTCTAGAATTAAATATGATAAATCGACATCTTTATATCATGATAAACCGGCATCTTTATATCATGATGTGCCGATATATCGATATTGGGACATATGAACAAAAAAGTAAAATATCAAGTAACGTATAAAACGGAATAAAGTAATAAAATGGTTGATATTAAAAATATATGTACATTCATAATGTGTGCATAACTTCAATATACATAATATATTTTATTAAAGATTGATTTTTTTTAAATGATATTGTCAAATGGATTAATAAAAGAAACTATATATAAACTAGGGGGCTCTGCACCCTGCAAGCTACGCTCGCCAACCCCCTTTCAGACACCGCAGAATCTAAAAACACGCTAATCTGATCGGTTTAAAAAATATTAGAGGAGATTGAATTATACTGAAAAATGCTGTGCAGATCTCCCTGTAAACGGGTTTCTATTCAATTTCCTTTGATTTCAAAAATTTAAGGCCGAATCAGTTGCTGTTAAGACATGCAATGGTTGTTTTCGTGTTTGATTAAAGAGGATCAGTTAAACATTTGAAAAGAAGCTAAAAATAAAAGGAATTAAGTGTACAGAGTCTTTGTCTCCCGGTATTTTAAAACAATTTCTATAACAATAGCCTAAGTCATGTGACTATCATCAAGAGTTCCGGGCAAACTACTTCGCTTTTTATATTGGTGGTGCCATTTTGGTAGTTTAATATTAGCCAGGTACAGGTGATAAGTCACCAAATATTATTCTATCGCCATCATTTCATCTATATTATAATAGTCCAAGTCATGTAACTGCCATAAATAAATACGCTCTGATCCCTTCGCTTTTCATATGAAAGTTTGGCCCAGATATCATATACGGCCCCATATTGGTGCGATTATTTTCCGACGCTAATTTGGGGAAAAGATCAACAACATAAGGCTTATCAAATCAAGCAAAATAACGATACTATGGCGCCAGTTAAGTATCCGTTGCGTATATGACATTGGCGTCAGAAAAAAATAGCGCCAATATGGGCCCGTATGTGGCATCTGTGCCGAAAG
The DNA here is from genome assembly GCA_963932465.1 of Maratus speciosus. Classification (NCBI taxonomy): domain Eukaryota; kingdom Metazoa; phylum Arthropoda; class Arachnida; order Araneae; family Salticidae; genus Maratus; species Maratus speciosus. The sequence goes on from OZ010790.1 coordinate 256,718,851, forward strand.
TTTTCCATTTCGATTTAAAAAAAAAAAAAAAACTTTTTTTAAATAATGCTACATAAAAGCATTGTCGCAAAGAATTCTTGGTACTGTTACGCTACCCGGGTGCAAATCTCGACAATAACTATTTTTCAATTCTCCAGTTAGCATTTTTTTTTTCGAGTGGTAAATTAAAACATTGCTTTGAAGTTGAAATTAAATATCCTCGTTTGTTACATCATTTAATATTTGGCCAGATGCCATATGCGTATCCTGTTTGGCGTGATTTTTTTACGAAAATTTGTCGAAATTTTCGTTTTCGAATACCAGTTACATATGTATTTTTGGTACTACTTAGTTATCCCGTCGAACAAAAATCTATCACCAAACTATAAGATTAAATGCCAATAATGTTTGATAAATGTCACATTCACTTGACTTTAAGCAAGTTACACGTCTTTACGTCATCAAGTGATTTTTATTTCGACGTTTTATTTGTATATTTATTAATGTTATACTATTTTCTTTGTTCTTTCGTTATTTAAAATAAAAATTATGGCAATTTGTATAATTTGGCGAGTGGTTTAGCGATTTATATAATTTGGCGAAATGGGTCGACGGAATAACTAAGTAATACCGTATTTTTTAATTATTTTCTATTTTTTTTTTTATTTTTAAAGGAAAATAACCAAAAAATATTAACTATAAAACAAAACAGTTTATGTAATTTTAAAAAAGGAAATAAAGTAAATAAACACTTATTAAATAAACAACAATAGCCGGGTTACCATGCCAACCAAAATAATGCTATTTTGGCGCCAATTAGGTACCCCGGTGCGTATATGACATCTGTGCCTAATATTTTTCTTTTCATTTCGTTTAAAAAAATAAACAAGTGAAAGCCATTTATTTTAAATGTTTCTGTTTGTATTAAAAAAAATGATAATGAAATACAAATTGTATTATGAATAAAAGTAACATGATCATTTCTTAGCATACATTTAAGGGATGCCAAACTTCTCGCCAAATTAGTTTAAAATAGTAACCTTTCCTAAAATCTGAAAAAAAAAATATCTGATTAAAATTTGATTTGCCATCATTAGAAAAATGTATATGAAATTAGAAAAAAATTAATATTTCGAAAACTAATTCGAATTTAAAAATTCTAATACCAGTTTTGAAATCTGAGGATCAATATTGATGTTTGGTGTTAATTTCATCGCAAAGTATTCCTTTTTTTTAAAGAAAAATCACAGTGAAACATAATCAGTTGTTTAATCAGTCGATTCAAAGAATCGTTACATTTCAGCCGTTTCATAAATTCGTTTCATTAGGACTTTATATATATAGGGTAGATAAGAAACTGTAAATAAATACATGCTAAAAAAACTAGTCGGAAGTGCTAATCGAAAAAAATCTACATGTTAATACTTAAAAATTCGCTATCAGTGCCAAAATTAAAATAACAATCTATGCCCATTATGAATATTCCAAAGATATAGGTTCACTAAATTGTATGCTTTTAGAAGGAGATATAAGCATCGTATCTTTCAAACAAATGATTAAATTGCAGCACCAACCTTATTAGATGTCTTTAACCAAAATTCCTAATCGAAAAATAAGAGCATACACTGTTGGATAGTTTACACCCAAGCCTAAAAATGATCTACTTATGTGAAACCGAAACAGAATATTGTGTTTGATTAAAATTCCTGCATTAGTTTGAGATACAGCTATAACTAGAACCGTGGAAAATGCAGCATAGTAGCACCACCTATTGGGGATTACCACTAAAACTTAATCAGCAACAAGTTATGTCAACGTCTGACTGTATTTGAAATATTATAAAAATACCTGCGATAGTTCTTGAGAAAAAGCTATAGCGGAAATATTGAAAAATGCAGCAACATCAAACCCTAATCAGTAAAATTTATGTCAACGTCTAACTTAATCTGAATTTTGATAAATATCAGTACCTTAGTTCATCAGATAGAGCTATTGCGAAAAAGCGTGAAAACACAGCGTAGCAGCGCCACCTGTTGGACCATTTACACAAAGAACTAATCAGCACCAATTTAAAAAGGTATAACTGTATTTGAAATTTTACAAAAATCCGTGCATTAGTTTTTGAGAGAGAGTTATTGCGGATATCGTAAAAAATGCCGTATAGCAGCACTACCGGACAAGTAATTTACACAAACTTATAACGAGATATACAATATATATTTTTTTTACTCCGTGCATTAGTTCTTGAGATAGAGCCCCTGCAAAATTTGTGTCACAAACAGACAGGCAAATATTTTCTACAAATAGTCAAATCGTGTTCAAGACTTTCTAAAAATAAATCCGTCAAAACTCGGCAGGCAAAATTTTCATTAATCCAATACTTTCTTCTTGTAAAGGTTGTAGAATATAAAAGAACTAAAGAAATTCGTTAACAGAGGGAGAAAATAATTTGTATAAAATCAATTTTTGATTGTTTATAATTTATAATTGTTAAGTTATAATTATATTGTTGTTGTGCTGTTATGTTTAAAATTGTCTCACTATGAATCGGCGTCTTCCACAAAAAACTTAGTTTATTTTATTTCATTTTTATAAAGAAAAAAAAAAACTCAATGCATCTTGCGAATCACAATCAAATGTGTTTCAAAATTTACCTTACCTTTGATTTCGTTCTTCCGTAGTCCATGTATGCTGTGTACATGAAGGACAAATTATTGCGCTTTGGACTCCGGCGTCTCTTATCCAAATTTTATTCGGTAGGATTCACTTATTTAAAAGAAGTTTCCTTCAAGTACACAATTTAAAAAATGTTCCGATTAAATAAAGAAAATTATATTATACTTTATTTCAGGGACCAAAAACAAATTTTGAAAGATGATCTAGCCGCATCGGTGACAACGGAGTAAAAAGGGTTAAATAACATTATGCAACAGCGGATAAGGATTTTAATGAATTACTGTCCCTTACAACTAATTTTTTGGTATTGCATTTAAAAAATGCGTGAATGTGCCAAAAAGTTTTGCGAGAAATAATACTTTTAGAACAGCCCTAAGAATTTAAATTTTAAAAATCTTGCATTAAATATATATTTTCCTTACCTTTAAGACTATTTCTTATGTTTGTACTATCGGGGAACTTTGATGAGGATCTCCTGCGTTTCGACCAATGTCCGCTAAATGAATAAAAAAAAGTAACACCCCCTCCTCCTCACACAGCCACACACCGAACAATTTACGTCTCTCTTTTGATTGTCAGTGCACACACTTTAACTGCTTAATTTTTCTGCCCTGCTTATTATTTTGAACTCTAGTCACATTAAATAAATAGTCACATCTAAATACTCTCTCCCACTCCCCACAAACAAACGGTGGCAGAGGTATTAAAATACCAAATACTCACATATGTCAACTTTTAAAAGAAACTGCCAGGGGAAAAAAACGAGCTTCACAGAAGTAAAAATATCTGCATAAAAAAAACCTGGAATAAACATTAATAAATATTGTTATAAAAGTATTATTTCATTTATCCAATTAAATACACTGTTGCAAAGAAAATGTTTTGAAATGTTCAAATATTTCATTTGTTTGTCTCCTTGATTCACATATTGTTCAATGACAAAGAACAAATATTCATCAACACCGCTGAAATTGAAGTACCAGATTGAAATACAAACAATATCATTTGTTTTCGGCTACTGCATGAGAAAAACACACTGTATGATATTTATCACCTGTCATCTGACCACCAAAACTATCATTTTTCCCCTTTTTAAAAACCTCTTAGGCTGAGAGAAATCACACCGTTATCATGATAATCGGAAACCGAGGATTCGGTATTTAATATCACGGTAGAAGCTCGGAGAATCTTGAGGAGTCATGTTTTAGAGTGAGAGAAATCTCACCGTTTGTATCATGATGATCGAGACCGATTATTCGGTATTTAATATCACGGTTGAGGCTGGGAGTGTCTTGAGGGATCATCATAGTTTAGACAGGGAGAAATTATTCCGTTAGTTTGATGATCATCGAAATGCCCTGTGGTTTAGAATGATTAAATCTTGAATGCTCGAAGTTGAAGCGCTGATCGCAGTTTTGTGAAAATTATGATATTCGCGGTTTACATCACGATTGCGACACTCGCGGTTTACATCACGATTGCGACACTCGCGGTTTACATCACGATTGCGATATTCGTGATATACATCACGATTGCGATATTCGTGATATACATCACGATTGCGATATTCGTGATATACATCACGATTGCGATATTCGTGATATACATCACGATTGCGATATTCGTCATATACATCACGATTACGATATTCGTCATATACATCACGTTTACGATATTCGTCATATACATCACGTTTACGATATTAGTCATATACATCACGATTATGATATTAGTCATATACATCACGATTATGATATTAGTCATATACATCACGATTACGATATTCGTGATATACCATTGTATATGATTTTTTCATATCGTTATCACGATTTACATTTCATATAGATTTTATCAGTTTTATCGATATATCGCCCAGCGCCCAACTGCTAATAAAGTCAGTTAAACCTAATTTAACATACTTCAATATTTTATATTTTTATTCAAAAAAGCTTCTAAAGATAAACTGTTATTGTAACTTCGTTGTTTAATAAAAAACTTTCAATACCATTAATAACTTCCAATGCCTTTTTAAGACTAATTTTTTCATACATTCTAAATTCAGTACCAAAATTCATTAAAAACCTCATATTACTATTTTTAACTATATTTAAGTCACCTGTAAGGACAATTTTAGGAAAGTTATATTTCCATTCATCATATTTCCCACTATTGCAAATTATAGGTGTGATATATAAAGCCTTTCTGCTGCAGAAGAGTAATGTCATATAGTTTAGCTACTGACTTTGATAAGTTGTTTATATGTTAATATTTTAATGTTATTTTGTATTTTAGAAATTTTACAACCTTATACACATGCTCTTTAAATTTAAGATATTTTTCATGTACTTTTTGAATATTATGTATTACATCTTTTGAGAGTTGCTTTGGCGCCCGCATTTGCAATAACCTCGCATATTTTTATTAATATTGATGCATAATATGAATGCATATATATGCATTTTTTAAATATTTCATTGAAACAGTTCTAAAAATGTATAACAATCCTCTGTATTTAAATTAAATTTTCAGAAAATATATGCTTAAAATGCTTATTCTTTCTTCTTTATAAAACAATTTTCTCGAATTCTTCAAACATTTGCATTCTATTTCTAAAATATCTAGAAAAATTATTTACTCCAAAATATATTTAAAATATTCTAATATCATTTCAAAAATTCTGTTTTTTTTATCATAGAATTTTCATAGTAAATTGCATTTCCAGGACAGACAGTTTCAAATTTATAAACAAAAGAACAAATGGAATGTAACTACTTTTTTATGATTTCTATGTTCTGCTCAAACTTTTCAATCCGACATATTTACAACGACAAATGTTGTTTCTTCTATTTTGGTATATTTTAAACACATCTGTGCTAGCACTGGAAATCTGGAACTTTGAGTTACCAATGCACTACAGACCACTAGACACGAAGCAATTTTCTTAGAATAAGAATATGTTTGTTTTTTTACTCTTCCTGCGCGCTGCGGGATCTTTTTACGTCAGCTTTCTTTGGATAAATATAAATGTGTCGGTTGGGTTAAATTTAAATTTTCTTTCTCGGTTTGTTTCTAAAATACACTTCATCTCATTAACACGTTAAGTATCGCTTAATATTTGGAAAAAACAAAAAAGTACCTATATTTTATTACATAAATTGAATAATTATAACGTTTCTAAATAAAATATACAATTAGAGATTTTTAAGGCAAAGAAAGGATGTTATAGAACAAATTCACATTTGTAAAAAAGCAAACATGCGAGAATTTTTTGTCTTCATGTTTGTTTTACACCATACAAATTAATGCGAATAGGGCCTTTATTTTTTACATCTTAGATCTTTTTTTATCATCATCATACAAATTTTTACAAATAATATTTGAAATAATATGTGTACATTAAATTTAGATTATTAATTTTTTTGAGTGTGATATATTTCGTAACATGGAATACAAAGTCCAACATCACAATCAGCGCCAAATACCAAACACAAACAGGAACAATGGAACAATGTACGCAGCGTTCTTGGATTCTCTCGCTGCGTTGCAACTGCACATCCAGGCTATAAATATTGCGTGTTTCAATGTATTGGGAGCCATAAAAAAGAAAGTTTAAACGCGGCTGGTGGCCACAATCAAAATTAAAAGAAGAGAAGAAAAACAATTAAAGATTGTTAGTATAGCAATAAGAGAGAAAGAAAAAAAAAGGTCCATATGATTCAAATAAAATGTCCATGACAGTCGAAAAAGCTACCAAAAGGAAACCCCAGCATTAAAAAAAAAAGACTCTTTTCAGAGACCATACATTGGTTTAAGACAAATAAATGTAAAGCAAAGTTCGAAAGTTTAGAAAAAATTTAAATATTTACAAATTTACAAAAAATAATGATAAAAGTTTATAAGTTGATGCACAATGGAGAATAAAAAACGATAATAAAAATCATCACTGAGGAGAGATCAGACTAACAGAACTGAAAAAAGCACAAAAAGCATGGGGGAACAAGGGGAAAAGAGGACGGCGCCCACCCAGTCTGGTAACTCAATGGAAATAGACGATAAAAAGAAATCGTGTTAATAGAACAAGAAAAAAAAGTAAGACAATTTATAATCATAAAAAAACACTAGAAATAACAGTTTAAAAAGAGGGGTTTTTTTTTACACAAACAGATAATATTCAAAGACTTCACAAGGAAATGTCAGTCAAATTTTTCTGATATTTAAAGATTTTCCAGCAATTAAATCTGTAGCCTAGAAATATGACGGGCACGAGAAATAACGAACGACACCTCAGCCCGTGATACTGACGGAAGCGAGAATTAAGGGGTTAATTTCATATATTTTAAAATACATTTTAGTTTAAAGTATTTTCTTCTACAACAGATTTAAGATGTTTTTGAGAAACGGAAAATACGGTCAAATGGATCTATTTAAACTTTAATATTTCTTTCAAATGTTACGAGATGGAATAAAATAATTTGATGCGCTTTCAAACACCGACTGATCCAGAGAAATGTTAACATAACTTGCAATAGCAGGAAAAAACTAGCGATATTTATAAAAAAACATGCAATTAAAAAATAATAATAACACTTGTATAGATTGTTTTTTACCTAATTGTATGCTAGTTAACGTATTATAGCGAGAGTTCATTGAAGTTTGCCCATGAGAGGTCTTTGTGTAAAACTTTCTTGTTATATAGATTGTCATATTATGTTCACAAACTTTATTGTTATTTGAACCGTTATTTACATTTACACACTTTATCGTTGCATGTATCGTTATATTCGTTTACATACTTTATTGTTATACAAGGTGTTCACTCTTAAGAGGCTACTGCAGTCAAGTGAAAAGACCCGTTCGCTAATGCTAATCCTATGGAAGAAATTTAGGAAGATATCTCGGTTACATTTCAATATTTTAAAATGATTTTTTTTTTGCATTGGATAGCTGAGATCGATCTGTACAAAGGCCGTTTTTTAATTTTTCGATTTTGTTTACAGATATTTTTAATGGGGACGCTTTCATTTTCGGAACCAGTTTCGAAATTGAAAGCATGCTCATAAAAAAAAAAAAAAATATGTAATCAAAATCGAACAAGTAAAAAACGGCCTGCATACAGATCGATCTCAGCTATCGAATGCAAAAAAAAATCATTTAAAAATATTGAAATGCAACCGAGATATCGTTATAAATTTCTTCCATAGGATTAGCATTAGCGAACGGGTCTAATCGTTTGACTGAAGTAGCCTCTTAAGGGGACCGGGAAAGACCTATCTCCGCCATGTTAAATTCACTAACTTTATGTACCTTTTTTGAGAAATGGTGAAAGATAAAGGTCTAGATTTTTTAGAGTAGTTAGAATAACATGCTTTACGTATTTTAACAGCCCATTTCCTTTTTAAATGAAACTGAAAATTAATTATTTATTGAAAGTCATTTTTAAATTAGCATTTTTGGTGAGATTTCACTGCCTAAAATAAATAATTATCAACAAATCATTAAATCCCAGTGTTAAAGTATACAATATAACATAATATAAGTATTTAAAAAATCTGAGTTCTTAAGTTTAATAGATATTGAAAAAAAAGTAACACAAACATGAAAAATCCAAGTTTTGAGAAAAAGTCAATTAAATATTTAAATGGACATTAAGCTATGAAGTACTCTTAAAAAGAATGAATAATTCCAACACTTCTTTTTTTAATATGTAAACGTGCGTGTCACATCGCTGAAAAGATAAAAATTTAAACCATTTAATGATATAAAAAATTAAAAATCGATTTTTCCCCCAAATTTTGCTTTTCTGTTCTCCTTAACAATGTCCAATGGCTAATTCTTAAACCATTAGTCATAGACATATAGTTCCAATTACAAAAATGTTTCAAGTGACACAAAGAAGTATTTAAAAAGTGATTTTGGGTCAATAAAAAATGTCTTAAACAATTACAAAATTTAACTTTTTCTACGGTTCCTCGGTCCTATAACTTATATTTTGTAAAAGTTTCCTATTAATATGACTAGCAAAAGCCATGCTTTGTTTGGATTCGGGAAGCATTATTTAATAAGATAAATAAATGAAAGTAACAATATTTTTTTATATTATGTTTGCCTCTTTATTAAGCAAAAACGTTATTATATGTTTTGATGCATTTTAATTTTAGAAATGTAAATTCAGCCAAATATCTAAGAATTTCCTCGGATTTTTTTTTATTTATGATATACCGAAATTAACATTTAATTTTATTTGTTTACAGTTCGTTGTTGCCACTTCACAAAAAATATCATAAATTCTTTTAAAATGCGCAAGCATCGTCTGCGTAAATGATTTCGCATAGAAAGAATAAATTGTGTATTTGAATTCTTAACACTGAAAAATACTTTTACAATTGAATGTAAATAATTGAATTTTTATAAATTTTAATTCGTTAAAAATATGCTATATTTTTCTTAAAAATGGTTATTTTAAAATTTTCATAAAAAAATCTGAAACTAATTAATCATGGTTCTATCTATAATTACTAACTCCATGATTTATTTTTTCTTCTGAAAATATATGCGCTTCATTTTTTATTTGCAAAAATACGTCCGTAATGGAAAATCATGCAAAATAAATTAAAATATTTCTTTTAGGGTTATTCTGTAAAAAAAAAAAAATTGTGCAGATCTTCAGATCATAATTTATTTTTATGTTTAAGAGGCCACACTAGTCACTCAAAAAGACTCGGATGATAATGTTAATCCTATGGGAAGTTATTTTCAAATATCGTGTTTAGATTTTAATATTTTTACATGTTTTTTTTTTTTTGGCATAGTATAGCTGAGGGTAATCTACATCCGAGCTAGTTTTTACTTTTTTGATTTTGGTTTCATATTTTTTTTTTTAATTTTTCGGGACCGGTTTGAACCGGTTCTGAAATTGAAACTACACTAATATAAAAAAAAAAAAATCTATAACCAATATCGAAAAAATAAAAACTACCCCGGTTGTATATCGTCCTCAGCTATTCTATGCAAAAATAAATCATTCAAAAATATTAAAATCAAAGCGAAAAATTTGAAAATAACGCCCCCATAGACTTTAGATTAGCTTTTCCTTTTTTCCCGTGACTGAAGTGGGATCTTAATTTCAAGTCAAAATGCTGAATAGTTTTTTTTTAAGTGTACGACAAAATGTAATTTGTATAGCCTAGTGTAGGATTCTCTTCGCTCATCCTAACAAGTAACACATAAAAAAGTCCCATTCTTCTGCGATTAAAACTGACCGAGTAATAGCTGTTTAATATTGGAGCAAATTGTTTGCTGCGAAATTGGGGCCATTCACAAATTTAGTTTAAATATAAATAATCGTCAGATATATTATAAAAAAAAATAGTTGAGATAAAAGTTAGTATTGCAACATAAAATTTAAATCTATAATCATCCTGACATATTTATGAAAAATATACAACAACTTGTACTAACCATATAAGAGGGGGAAAAAAAGAAGAGAATTATTGTTAAATAATATGATGAAAAGCTACAGCCTCAATTCTTTACAAAATGATACATATTTGAATCGATTACACTGGACTTGTTGGGTTGTGTCATATTTTTTAGCTTTTGATAATTGATTCTTATGCATTTTCTAGCGCTGAATCCAAAATTGACCTTTATTTTTTTACCATCACGTAAAGTTTTTTTGTAAATCGTAAATTCAAAAGTTAAAAAGTAAAAAAATATAGCGAAAATCTCATACTATAAAGTAGATGTGCTTGTTGTGTTTTTAACTTTTAATAATTGATTTTTATATATTTTTTACAGCTGAATCCAAAATTGACCTTCGTTTTTAACCATCACGTCAGGTTTTTTTCGCAAATGGCAAGTTTCAAAGTTAAAAAGTTCGTAGTTAAAGTTGACCCCCCTCACACACACTCACACACCACCACCACCTCATCAGACCCCTGAGCCGTTTAGGCGTAATAATTCCAGTATAAGCCAGAAAATTTAATAAATTATTGAATTAAATACAATTAAACTAGTTTTACATATATTTTATAGTATCAGATTTTCGCTATTTTTTAACGGTGAAATTTACGAAAAATTCTAACGCAATGGTTAAAAATGAGGGCCATTTTCAGATTCAGTGCAAAAATGTTCATGAAGAACAATTATCCAAAGTTAAAAAACACAACCATCTCTTCTGTTTTATAGTATAATATTTTTGCTATTTTTAACTTTGAAATTTATGGATTTGCGAAAAATCCTGACATGATGGTTAAAAATTAAAGATTTCGGATTCAGCACTAAAACTATAAAAAATCAATTATAACAATTAAAAAACATAACCATCGCAGGCTTGTGATCAAATCTAAAACTTTTTCTTAAACTTCTTGCCGGTAATTTATCCGAATTTTTTTGTATTACCCTACAATATAAGTACTATAATGGGTATATAAGTATTTTAATAATAAATATAAATGGCAAGCAGCGAAAATTATAATATTAGATTGTCATCGGATTCAAAGTGTTTTAATTCAAAGCGCAGATACAAGTGAAATAATTTTTTCTAATACTTTAAGCACATTGTATATGACACTTCGAGGCATGGCCCAACTCATCTGAGTTCAGATGCAGGATTGTGGTATAAGTCATCCATTTCAAAGTTTCATAACTCGGCCAATTTTAGTGTTAGACGATCAGGACATTATCTTTCTTTTTGTGTAACGAGGAATTTTTACTAAATATCACTTATATAAAAAATTTAACCGCATAAAAAATTGAAATTCGTAATATTTTAAGAAATATTTTTATTGTTCAAAACGAATTTCAGAATAATTCTTTATCTCATTTAAATCATATTTGTAATTGGTGCTATATGGGAGATTCTCAAAAGGTGGGATCATTAAACATTAACTATATGTAATTTTTTAAATTTTCAAATTTAAGGCCAATTTTTTTAATAGTATAGTATTTTGTCTAAAAATATAATATATAAATATTTTTAATAGTATGTCTACAAAATTATACACAAACATTAAAAGACAGCAACTATTCTGGAAAATTAATTATTAAAGCATTTAATTAGCAGTTGTGTACGTTACAAATTTTGGACATTTTTTTCGCACGTACGATACAGATTTTGGACGTTGCTCTTAGTATTCCAAAAATTCTTAAGACTAAGAATGTAGTAATTGTGTCTGTATACATATATATACGTATATATGTACTTTTTGTTATCCAGTAATAATAATAATAAAATCAAATGCTTTGTTACGTACGTTACTTTCGGACATAACAAAATACAGAAAAAATGCTTTATAAAAAAGTCCTATCTTCAAAAAAAGCAATAAATCAGCCTGCCATCTCTTAACGAAATTATCAAAAAATCATCCGTTTCCTTTATGCATTCATTGTTTACCATTACAACCACCTGGAAAAAAGTTAAAACTCTTTTTCTTGGTGGTACATTGGAGCAGTTAACGTTATGAATGTCCGAAATTGGCCTCTTTAACATAAAATAATAAAATTTTAAGATATTTATACAAAGCTTTTACAATAAATTATGTCATTTTCTGTCTCTGAATAGAATTAAAAACTCAGTGTAAAAAAAATAATAAAGTCAATGATAATTAAAGTTATGTTTGAAAGGCTTAAGGTTATGCCGTGTGTCCAGTGCCTACCTTTTGAGAATCGCCCATATGTCTCTGACTAACTGTTTAGGAATTAGCCATTGGACATATTTGCGAGTGGACACCCTGTATTCTCTAATGGGCGGTGCAGTAGATGTTTTTATGTTAAAATGTTTGACGTCTTCTTTTATGCAAATGCATTGAATAACTTTTTTTGTTGGAAGTCGGTTAAAAACAGCAATAAAAGCGGCGATTATGAAATAAAATTACTGCATTAGCAATTTTTGCAGAAGCTTCTTTGTTAGTCCATATTATTTTCGTGTTTATGTAGATTTCGTAAGAAATACCACCTATTACATTCTCCCCTATGTTGGAATTTCTGAAATACTTTTGCAGATCTACGTCGATCATGGCCCATAGAATTCAAAATCACCCACAGTTAAAAACTTTATCTATCTGTACATAGATATAACTTTTTTTACGGACGCATCACTTCCATGATTCTGCACAAATCTCTTCCAAATTGACACATAAAATCAAGGGGCAGAAAATTTCGGCCAAGTTCGTTAATAGGCAAAATCCGACAAAGGGGGTGGACATAGGGAAGGGTTTAGTGAAAACAGAAAAATCCCCATAACTTCTTAATTATAACACATATCAAATCAGTTTAAATTACTATTTCTTCTAGGAATAGGGCAAAAATTTATGTATCACAGATTTTTGCTGAAATTTAAAATGTGCACAAGAGTCGAAAGAAATTATAACTTCGTTCATTTTCAAGATATGAAATCCACTTAAATGTATTATAAATCTTCTTAATACTATCTACAACATTTTTATTGATGAGATTTTGATAGGACCAACTCTTGTCGCAAAATAGGGGGGGGGGGATAAGAAGAAAAAGATTCATAACTTCAATTCACAAGATATTCAATACGCTTAAAATTATTACACATTTTCTTAAAATTATCTACAACTTTTATATTGTCAAGTTTTTGATAGGACCAACTTTCATTTTACTAAACAACTTTATTTATTACAAAAAAAACCTATTATTAACATTTCTACGTCATTCATACTGTTCTTAGATTTTTTTTAAAATTATTTAGAATTCTGAAAGGCAAATTTTTCAATGCAAAAAGAACTTATTTCTATATTGTCTTTATTTCCACCGTTACAAATCTACGTCTTCTATATTAAAAAAAAAAAAAAAAAAACGATTCTGATTTTAAGAGATCCTTCAATTGAATTTACCAGTTATTGAGTAAATGTTCTTGGAACAGTAAATGCACTATTCAAACTTTCTCTTATTCCATAAACATTTTTTAAATTTAAGAGAGGTATATTATTAAAAAAGTTACGGAATTCACAAAAATAAATATTATTGACATTTTCATGTCATTCTATCCTGTTCGTAAAATTTTATTTAAATTTCTCTAGAATTCTGCAAGGAAAACTTTTCAATTCAAAAATATTTGCACTACCGTACAAAAGAATTTTTTCTATATTTTTCTTATTTCAACATTCAGAAATAAAAGTCTTTTTCTCTATTCAAAAAATCGATTATGAGTCTAAGAGATCCTGCTTCCAATTCGTGTTAGCACTTATTTGAGTAAAAGTTCTTCAGAAAGTAAATACCCTATTAAACTTTTACTGATTTTGATTCCATAAACTTTTTATTTCTTTAAAATACAGCAAAATATAGTTTATTTATCAATGACAAAGTAAGACAAAATTTATTAAATTCATATGATGGTATGGAATGTAGATTTTAGCGAAGTTACAAATTCTTAAAAAAAGAATTTCAACACAACTGTGTTACAATTCTTAAACCTAAAATAAATCAGGACTAATACTTTTATTAAATTTAAAAAATGTAAAACATGCAGATTATTTTTTCTTCATTTAAATTAGACTGTACTGTCTGAACATCTGAAAGTATTGAATGAGACAAAATTGCACTACTTGATAATATTTTTTATTCATATTCCAATACTCGAGTCCATAGAGCAGTGCTGCCAGTTTGATTCTGTTTTTTCCAGAAGTTCTAAATTCATATCAGAAAATCAAAATTGTAATTTTTTCTTTGGTAAATGACAGACGTTTTATCGCTTTCCTCCACCACAAAACAAACAAACAAAAAAAATTATGTATTATTCTTCTAATAGATCTGTCACAGATGCGTATTCTAAACGAAAGATGTTATAAATATAGGCATCCGGAAAACATTTGTATTATACTATGTGCGGCTGTTCACCACTGAAACTGCAAAGTGATGAAGCAAGAAAACCGACACATATAAAAAGGAAGATTCCTATAAGCGCAAACTACAATTTTCTTTTAATCCTTCACTGCCCCACGTGCACCATCTGGCACATACCTAAAAACACTGTCATTCTTATGTTCCTTGAATTTGGCCAATATGATCTCTATCCCTGATCAACAACAGTCCAAATAACGGAATAACACTTATTTTGCCCATGTCAGATGGCTGCATTTGACAAAAAAAAAAAAAAATCGATCAACCTATTAAGGAAAAAATTACTTTCATTATTTTTACTGGTTGCATAAAAATATTAATATAAAAAAAAGTTGCAGAGTGTTAAGCAGATAAAATTAATTTAAGCTCATTTAGTTGTAAAATATAGCAATACAATATTTTAAAACCCTAATTATGTACATAGGGTATACTCCATAAAATATCGAATTTTAGCTGAAATTTTGAATTTTAATTTTTACTATTTTTCACATTATTAGACGATATATAGATTTCACGTAATTTTTTTTCATAAAAATAGAAAAAAATCGTGCAGTGAAGGGTTAAATTGAGTATACAGTTGGTGATTGGTTGACCAATACTTTCATGAGAGATTTTTATGTTCGAAGGATATGATGACGAACACCTCACAAAACAAAGCCAAGAACAAGCAATGCTATGTTTCAATTTTGCAGAGCTGTATTTAATTGCATCTGTTGTATACTTAGAGAACATTTTGATAGTTGTATTCGTATGATCTTATTAATTCAAGGGCTGCAGGGGGTTTTGGGCTTACATTTAGGGGCCCCAAATTGGAATGAACAAATTAGAACCATTAATTTTCATAATTTGTGTCCTTTTTTAAAGATTTTTTTTTAAATTTGCAAATTGATTATTTTAATTCAAATTTAGTTCACAAATTATTAACAAGCTCTAGGCTCCACTTGAGCTTCATTGGGCACTTTATTAAACACTGTCTTTTAGAGAACTATTGAGTTTTTGAATGGTAAAAGTGACAAATTGATATGGCTGTAGTCAATGAATTGTAATCCTAAAAGTTTTACAATGGGCATGTCATTTATTTTTTTAAATACGCCACTACACGGGCAAAACCATCAAAATACGAACTGTCCTTATTAAATAAGGGCGTATATTAACCCTATTATAAACAGAATATTTATATTGTTTTTTATAAAATATTTAGCTTTTAAGAACGAATTAATTAAATTCCCATAGAAATCAATACAAACTAAGATCGGTTAACGAACATTTCGGTTTTCGAACACTGTTTCGGAACGGAGTAATTTCGTTAACCGATCACCCACTTATATATATATGTGCGGGTATGTGCTCTTCGTATAATTGTGCATAATTTTTAAAAATAATGGAGTTGGAAACGCATTAGTGCCTTTGTTGAAAAATCACGAAAATGATAAAAAAAAAAAAAAAAACTCGTGAAAATTTCATAACTTTCCTAAATATTGCCCTGTTAAAATTCCATTAGATTGATATTGATCATTACAAATAGATATACTGACAAATGTTTTCATTCCAGTGTTAGTATACAAATTAATAAACGCACAACATAGTTTAAGATCTGTATAAAATGCGACAAATATTTAGTCATTCTCCATCAATCAATGCAACAATAAATTCACCAGTTTCAATGTATACATATCCGTTGTTTTAATTATTCATAAAATAGAATTAATTTGATTTGTTTTACAAATGCATGAATCTGAATATTTTCCTATACATTATACAGGAAAAAACCGATACCGAAAAATGTATAGTATATCTGTGTATGCATGTTACTTTGGGCAATTTATTTATATAGTATATCTGTGTATACATGTTACTTTGGGCAATTTATTTATATAGTATATCTGTGTACATGTTACTTTGGGCCGCTTTTTCCTGGTTCCACCCACATTTCCATTATTAAAAAATATTGTATGTGATTTTTCAAAGTCGAAATGGAGTTGTAAACAATTAACATGAAACAATGAAGCAAACTGTGTGGTTTTAAAAAAGAATTTTTTTTCTTTTAACTTTTTTTAAAGTTTTGGAACAAAGTAGCCCCTGCTGGGGGGCTTCTTTGGTCCATTCACTTAGTTTCATATAAAATGAAAAAAATTCATATATAAATGAATACATTTTTATTCCCCTTGCCGACAAATGTCTTTAAATTTATAATTAGAAATAGCATTTGCTTATAAATCAACACTGAAAACTCGATAAACAAATGTTTTTTTTTTTTTTTTTTTTTTTTTTTTTTTTTTTTTTTTAACGTTTTAAACACAATAAACCAATTGTTAATATTAAAGAAACGAGAAACAGTTTTCTTCATGTTATCCTCAGCAACTGGAGCAAAAACAATTAATATAACATTTTTCTACAGTAACACTTGAAAAAAATGATAGTTAAAAAATGTTTTAAAGAGATATGGTTGTATAAAAAGCATTTCCAAGTAATTTGGGCTATTTTCGGACCAGAAAAGTCCTGGTACAAAGTAGCCCTGAAATACTGGTTTTCATGTTAGCTTTATGAAAACGTAAACATTTCCTGACAAAATAAAATGTTAAAGGAAAAACTATGATCACACATGGGTTACAGGTTACTAAAGGTAATATTTTGACACTTATCTTATTTGTAGCACTTATCCAGATTATTTCACTATAAAAAGTTTGGAGAGTTAAAATTTACACATGTAAGCAGTTGTTTACAAACACATCCAGTGTTGCAACTAAAAAAAATAAATTACCCCGAAACTATTCAAATACCCTTCAGGAGGGTATAAAATATTTTTTCAAGGGCAAAAATCCAAATTATCTTGTATTGCTTGTTCAATACAAAGAATGAAAACCTTTTTATGGGATGGAACAAAGTAACCCGCAAGGACCAAAGTAGCCCAAAGTTGACGGTACTAATAATTTTGTATTTTATATGTTTATAATGTAGCGTGCATGTTTTTCAAAAAATATTCTTTCAGTAATTTGCAGACGTTAGTGTTAATTTCGATATGACCTAATATGAGATCTGAATAAAAGAAAAGTCCTAATAATTCAGATCGAAAGCTTAGTTGTTGAAAGTAATCATAACTTATTTTATTATTTAAACATAGAAAAAACTATGTTATCAGTTATATTTTAATTGAAAAACACTGAAATTGCAAAATTCATTCTTTTAAAAGTAGTGTCGAAATTGAAATCATTGCCATCGTAAGCGTTTCACTACTTTTTGTTGTAAATCGCGGCAACACAATGTTTATCAAATTGTACGGAGCATATATTTTGGCGGTAAAATTTGTTTTTTTATTTTGTTCTAAAAAATCTACGGAGGAACCGGCGCTACAATTGATTGATTTATACATAGATATACAAAGAGGTATACATAGATTCTTCAATATTATATTTTACAGTTTTTTGAAATTGCGCTTAGGAGACATTCCTTGTGAGCAGTGGGATGACCTACATTTGTGTATAATGTTGCGTAAACCAAGGAAGTGCCATAGTTTGAGTTAAAACAATAATTTATTTTTGTATACGAATAGTTTTCGTGATCTGTGCTTTATATCTTGAATTTGGACTTTCCCTTCTACTCGTTTTCTCTTCTTAAATTTACCTTCTATTTCACCGGCGGCAGTTGCTGTTGAACCAGCTAACGCAGTGTTGTATCTTTTATAGAGGTTACGGCCAATTGCGACTAAAACAGAGTTAACTACTGTGACATATATTGTCGCAAACTTATTGTGAGTGATCTACGAGACCACTTGATCGTAAGATGAATAAAATACTGCATTAACTCATAAGATACTGTTTCTTCACTAACCCTTATGTACAGGACTATTATAATAAAAATTAACCTATCTAGAAGCATTTAGCAGTAGTACTAGAGACATAACAAATACCAATTTACACTAGTATCTATAGTTAACGAAAAGTTAAGGTCGGATTTTTGAAAAGCCTTATTAATTTAAATTCCTAGATATGCTTTTATGAATCTGGTGTTGATTCTTATCTTGATGCAAACTGGCATTTTTGATAGTGGTTTATAATAAATAAGAGTATCGGTGCGAAGAATTCCCACTTGGCTGTCCCGTCCCCTCCGTTATCCCCTTGGTTATCCACCTTCCATAAAAACAATTTTTATTTTAGGTGAAATTTCAAACGAAGTCCGTTAACGAAAATTCTGCAAACAATATTATATGTTGCAAAAACTTCTATCTAGTGCAGTTTTCGTACACATAAGGAATTAAAAAAAGCTTACACATTTTAGTACCAGGATTTTTAAAAAATATTATTTCCCTGATTTAACGCAAAACATTCCTAACTTCAGATATATCGAGCAGTACGTTATGAAATTTTTGGTACTAGAATGTCCCTGAATGATCCCAAGAATGAACCCTGATTTAGTGACACCTCATTCATCCTTACAGACTTCATATTAGTTGAAATAAATGGATATTGATACCAGAAATAATATACAAGATTAATGTTAAATACTTTTATTGAGCTGAATCCATATTTTCAGATGTAATATTTTAAAAACGGCTGAAGGAGTGTGCAGCAAAAGAAAAAAAAACAACTAAAAAGGATGTTACATTTTTTAGAATGTGGAGAGGGAATAAGTTTACTCAATCCTACATACATATCTTTTACGTCTAAATTCTTAAAGGTTTTACGATTTTTTGTACGCTTTTACAGCTGCATCTATAGCTAAGCGGTAAGCATATATGTTACGGTAAAAAAAAGGCGAATCTTCTTTTTCCTCTCCTGTGAAATTTTATTGAATTGTGTCATTTTTCTTGGGGGTGAAAGATTTTATAAAATAAAACTTCTGGATCCAGTCCGATATGAATACAGATTTTTTGAATAAAATTGAACATCAAGCTGGAAATATTTAATATGGGCAAAAGTTATGATGCACGGATTAGAATATTTCTTGACTGAATGTCGTTTACAAAAATTAATAATAAAATGTTACAAACAAATATATGGTTGGCTAAACAAATATACATAAAAAATGAATCCTCTTCACAATAAATATAACCATATTGTGAAATTATCTACTGATATGATGATATTGATTATACTTTTTAATTCTTTTAAAAATTACAAAATAACAGTTAAAAATGCTTAAAATCGTACTAAAAATACTTTTCCTTAATTTAAAATAAGCAAAACTGTCAGAAATACTTCAAAAGTGAAACAAACAATTATTTAATAATACTTTTCTTTATAAGTAGGAGTCGAATGCAATATAGTATTTAGTTTAGGCCAAAATTGTGTTCACCGAGTTGAACGATTCTTACAAAAAACGTTACAAAATTCTTACGACGTGAATAATAATTAGAGTAATTCCAGGAGAGTCCCCGCATCCAGGATAGATGCCGCACCCCTTGTATGTCTTGTAATTATCGATAGATGACAGTCAAACGCGCAGTATAGGTGCGCAATGAGATTATTTTAACCAGTTTATAGCGTGAATTCCATTTCGATATTTACTTGTAGCTGTACAATCATTATTTTGACGTAAGCGCATGATTTAACTATTCAAACTTTGAAACACGTTATACTTAAATACTTTTTATACGCTAATTACTAAATGCATACGTAATTTCGAAGTGAAAACTAAGTGTAGCGCTTCTATAGAGTACTATGTGTATGGTTATGTCATTTTCCTTAGCGAGGGTAGGTAGCTGTGATGTGCGACGTCTGTACGATACAAAATGGGATACATGCCGCACTCCAATAACGGTACACATACCGCAGTTTGTTTTGTACTGGATGATTAATTCTTAATAACTTTTCCTTTCGCACAGACTAACCAGGTTAGGCATGTTATTAATCGTTAATTGTAATGGTTTTGCATTTTAACGTCCTGGGTTTAAATAAAACATTGTTTATCAAAACCAGATAAATTTTAAACTTCTTTACAGAATTTATTAGAAATGCTCATATTTTATAAAAGAAATGAAGGTGTAGTGTAAACCTACTAGGACAATGGGATCCGTAAAGGTTAATGCAATAAATTGGGCACAGTTTGTCTCTGTATCAGGTAAGGTTTTAAATTTGCGATGCTTGGAATACGTCGGCAACTGTTTGCAACGCTACTAGTTACTTTAAGGTGACTGGTATCTTCCCTTTCAACAACAACTCTCTCTCAGATCATTTCTTTTTTTACATTAGCGGATAGTAAAATGTCCGCACCAAAAAACATGACACAAGGAGGCAAACCCTTCATTTAAAGTGCTAATTAACATAAATCAATTTATATCCTGCAGAACCTGGAACTAGTAGTGTAAAACTAACATCACCTACGAAACACCTACATAAAATATCTCCTATTCAGAGGCATAGTCAGGGGAGAGCAAAGCACAGAATTAAGAAAACGAGAGTAATTTAACCTCTATTCACAATTGGAATGCACTTAATGTGAATTAAAAAATATATATACAAAAATGTAAAAAAATTAACCAAAAAGATATAAAACTACAAGGAGAAAATTAAATTTTGATTCAAATAGAGGATCCCATGACAGCCCATCAGACATTGATGAATGTTCAAACAGTATCAAGTTTACTAAACCAAAGAAGAACAAGAGAAAATAAAAAGTAAGAAGGCAATGAAAGATGCAAGTCAAGTTGATAATGAAAAGTTGGATAACGCGGGACGCAGAGGTACTTTGCAAGGAATGTTTAAAAAACTATTTTAAAATATGAGGTGTTGGTGTAACTGACAGAAGTGTAATTGGCTTCGTTGCATCATGTGTCAAATGTGGTTTCATTACTTTTTCCACACTTTTTGTGTAGATTGCGGTCGAAAAACAGGTCTATTAGAAAATAAATTATGTAAAGACTATTTTATTTTTTTTATTTTCTCTCTCTAATACATTGATGTTACGTTGTTGCTGAACTAACAATTAAAATTCAATGTAAAAAAGTCGATAATTTTAATAGTGACGGTAGGCCGACACTTATTAATTTGAATCTACTAGTGCGTTTCATTGTATGTTATTACGTAGTTAATTGTAGTCCAGATATGAATATTTTTTTAATATTTTTATTTATAATTTCATTCTGCTCTTATGACAAGCGCGGCATAACTACCGGACGAGTGCGGCGTCTCTACCTGAATGTACGGGTGACGCAACGCAGTGTAATGATTTAGAAAAAAATTGTTAAAAAATATTAATTAATTAATTAATTTATTTATTTTGTCGCAGTACACGTGTTGTATATTTAACATTAAATAGCACAGAAACTTTTTTTTTTATGTCCACCATGGGACTTTATACTCAAATTAAAAAAAAAAAATATATGCGATATATCTCCCGGAATAACTAATTTTTTGGAGTAAAGTATAAAAATTTTATGAAGTTAATTATTTTACTTCACGAAATTCTTACAATTCTAACAACATGTCTTTTTGGTAACCACAGCTACTGTAAGAAATATGGTTCTATGTACGAGAAAGTAACCTACCATCTTGCACGAAACACCTCACAGTTGACCTAAAGGTAAAACTCAGAGTTATTGTGGAAATCTTGCAATGTATATGAGGAAATGTTTAGTTCCGGTAAAAAGGTCTGTTACAGTGTTCAAGTGAACCATCGATTTAGCACGAAAATACACATTTAGCGGAGAAATGCTAACATTGGAAAGAGTAAATTTGACTATTTATTTTTAGCGTTTCAAATCTATAACATAACGCTAATGTGCCTATGGAGTTCTCTATTCTTAGAACTGACATACGAAATATGTCTTTCATTATTGAATGCATTGTTGTAATTCAAGCCCTGAATCACTAATGGGTGATTTCGGATTGTTCTAATAAAGGCTTTTATTTCACATTTTAATAAATGACTGCACTTTTAAAAAAATAATATACGAGGTAAAATTTTAAATGAAAAAGATAACGAATCAAAAAAAGGGGAACGCAAAATGATTTATAAAACAAAATTCCGTAACTGACTATAAGACGGAGATAAAGGTAACTGTTCCTATCGTTGACTTATAGCTAATTACTAAACTATAGTTTTTGAGACAGTCAAATTAAAAAGAGTTTCAAATGTTGTTTTTCATCATATTAAAATCCATTTATGTCAAAAGCATTTTTAAAGTACAAAAATACATCTTTATACGGTTTTAGAAGAAAAATATGCATGCTTTAACAATTATAGAACTAAAAATACAAGTTTTTTTAAAACGAAAACTGACCTAAACAGAATTTATAACCGTAGTAGTGAAACAGAACTCCATTGTGATGCTTCAATTGTCAACATGTCAGCATCCTAGAATTTCAAACTGCTATATGAAGTCAATTTTAAAAATAAAGACAAATGAAAAAACGCTTATGTTCTTGTATCAATGTCAACCTCTCGAAGAAAAATATTTTTAATTTCTAATATTTTGTGCATTTTTTAGTTTTAAATATTAAAGTTTACACCATTTTAAAACTTGATGGAGTATGAAGCTGGCAAATGAACTTAGTCGACACCTTTGTAAGTCCTGCACATATCTTAGTCAGATACATATTAGTTTACACGAGTGCTACGGTATGAAAAAAAATTGATATATATACACAGATAAATCAATATTTTAACCGCGATGTGTTAGGATTGAGGGTTTTGATCGGTAAAAATATACCGAAATTTTCTGGAATTGCTTTTCGCGAGACGGCGACAATAGGTGGCGTCTTACTTTTTCTAATGCAAGCTATCCAAAAAACATTGGAAACTTTATTCTTAAAAAAAACAGCTAAAATGATCTGTCTTTCATATTTATATTCTTACTGAACGGAGATTAAAGCCTCATTTAAAAGAAACACTTATTCTAATAAAAAAAAAAAAGTCTCAGAATGGATTTATTTTCTTAAAACACAGGCGATGAAATGTTGTGATAAAATAAAGCTTCACAAATAGCCTGAAAATATTATACTCAGTAAACTACTACACTGTGAAAAAAATCTGTACTTTACAAAAAAAAAGGTGCTATAATCCCGACTGCTGACACAGTTGCTGTAAAATTTATAAGCTGCTATCTTTAAGAGTTTTTTAAATTTCTCCAGTCTCTTTAAATTAGCGTTGCTATTCGCGGCGTTGTGCACGAGACAGAAACAATTCGATTTTTACTTCACATGTTGCTTGAATTCCCTTTCACAGCACCGGTGCATGGATAATTATAACATAAAATGCAGGAAAAATCCCGATTTTTTTTTTTTTTTTTCAGTATACGCACTAAATAACTAAACATACTAATAAAATACATGATTTATTTGTTTTGGAAAGAAACCAACTCGAATTTTCAAATTTGTAAAACATTTTACAGTAAATATGCAACTTGTAATTAAAAATAATTGAGTAAAGAAACGTATTATTTTCGTATGTAAGTAGTTATTTAACAATAAAACAAATATTTTCAGCAACCTTTAAGTAAAATACTTTTTTGTAAGAGAAATTTGAATTATATTCAATTTATCTAATCTTTATGAAATTAAGAGAAAAATAGAGAAAAAAAAATATTTATATATAAATGTTTAATGTGATAAAAGAATTCTTTATTTTGAAAATCTTAATCCTATTTTAAACGCTACTGAGCAATAAAATAGATGAAATACACGGAACGTTATTTGTAGAGGAACCTTTTAAATCAGATTGAAAAAAGCATTTAATTGATTTTGCTGTTGTTAGCATTAAACATTTCTTTTGAACCATTGCAAATGGTTATTAAAGAGTCTAAACTATTGCGTTTATTTATAACAGTAAAAAATAAAATAAAAATACAGAAAATTATCCAAATTTAATATGATAATGAATTCCAAAATTGCTCATTTTAAATAATGAATCCCTATATAAGAATATAAAATATAAAATGTTTATTAAAATAAATTTTACATTGATTTTTTTTGAACAGGGATTTATAATTTCAATCTAATATAAAAAACAGTGAGTATCTTTAATGAAAACATGTTTTCGTCGTCAAATAATTTCTTTTATTTTCAAAAATAATAGAACTCATGTATATTTATTTCCATTATTTAGCCTTGTAATTTATTTAAATTGAAAAGGATTTCTGAGGAAACTCAAAAAATAAAATTAAACCTTTTAAGTAAAGCAAAATAAGGTGAACATTTAAATGTATGCGCTTAAGAATGTTTAAATAAGAAGAAAATTTTCTTTGTGGATTTATATTATGAATAAGGATATTCATTAAATTTTGCGAATTACAGTGCATGTTCTGAATTTAATTTTTTTTACAAGAAGAATCAGTATCTTAAAAAATCCAAAATAATTTTTAAAAATGTGAAAAATTTTCGATCTCGACGGGTTTTGACTCGTAGTAATTATAACACTTATTTATAAAACTTATAATGTGCACGATACCCCTCCCACCCCCTCCTTTTTTAATGTGCATTCTAATTGTAAAAAGTCAGCCTTGTATATCAATAAATGTTAATCCATTTTTAATATTTTTTAAAAATAGAAAAGCTATCTCTATCGCTTTTACTTGCATTGCATTGTCTGTAAACAATTTCATTGAGATTTTGATTTTATCTCACTTTGCAACAAAATAAACAAAATATATCAGCTTATCCGAAATTTTATTTGTAAGAACAATGTGAATGACAAATATTATACGGGATACCATTTAATATTCATAAAACGCAGGTAATATAACTTAAAAACACTGGATACGTATACTTTCATGAATAATTAAAATTGTAATTTTTACAAACTGGGCAAACAAGCTTCCACGCCAGGATTCGAACCAGGAACATTTGGATGAAGCCGCCAATGCTCTACCAAATGAGCTATTCTGGAACAATTCCGGCACACACATAATTCACGCAGAAACCTAATTACTGTGACATCTGGTCTCATATGAGGGACTCACAACCATAATAGACCAAGTCCACTTAAAAAAAAAAAATAGTTCATGTAGAAGGTGTCAGTAAACTGGATTATCTACTACCATAGTGCACCAAGTATATAGTTCACATACTTTTCCATAGAGTGCATCTGTGTCCAGAGTAGGTGAAGTAATACAAGAAACCTTCACAACTGTACTGAATCAAGTCCATTCATCCGTGTACTACTCATTCATATGTGGTCTATTCTTGTCTAAATTTTACCTCATTGCTATCAAAAACCATTGTAGAATAAATAAGTAATGATTTCAAACCTTCTGATGAAAAATAAACTTTCGTGAATCATCAGATGGATAAACTATGAATGGAAAGTAATATTGTTTTTTTTTATGAGTCCCCCCCCCTTTTCTCTGTAAACTAACGGTAAACGTACCGAAAGCGCCTTTCTTAACAAAAATCATTACAAGGAAAAAAACTGTAATCACATAGTTCGACCATCGGCCTAGAGAAGAATGTGCGTACGACAAAAAATAAGACCCACGTGAAAATAAATTATATTACAAAGTCTTCAGCACAAAGATTAATTTACACTTTAAGACGTCAAATACAGATGTATGTAAATTATGTGATGGCATATCAATCAAGCTTTCGACAGAAAATAAGGAAAACACGAGAAAAAGCCTTTCAATCGAACGAGAGCTCCATTTGCGAAAGCTAAACAGGCTAGAGAAAAAATTTAAACTTAAAGCCTCAGATAAAATTTATTGCTGTATCTTCAACTTGGAAAAAGCACTTCACTTTCTTCAGCTTTCAATATCCATAGCTTATTATAAACGCAATCCATATGTTTATAACATTGGGGTGCATATTTTTAATAATAATGTGGGATACATGTACGTCTGGGATGAAGTATAGAGATGAAAAGGTTCTCAAGACCTTTCTAACATTGTTGCAAGACACCTAAGATAGAATACCTCTAAACATAAGAAAATTATTCTATATTCTAATGCCTGCGGTGGCCAAAATAGGAACATCAAAATGTCTCTTACGCTGTTGAAACAAGTTAACAGTACAAACATAAGAGCAGACACAATTGACCACAAATCCATGGTGTCCGACGACTCTTTCCTTCCGAATGACGCAGAATTTCGCCTGTTTGAAGCAGCAAGTCGCAAGAAATAGCACAGTTATGTTCGTGGAGACTGAAAGGAAACTATTATTAATACAATACAAAGAGGAAATGTCCTAAATTTTATATAATTGAAGTTAAGAATTCAGACTTTGTTTTTACTACAGCTTTAGAACAAAGTATCACAAACAGAAAGAATGATACCGAGGAAGCTTGTTTTAGTTGATTGAAATTAGATAGCTGCTAGTTGTGAGAGATTCTCCCTTCATGTTACTGTTCAAAGAAATTCTCAATGAGGATCAATCTTTTCGCAAAACAAATTTGAAAAAATGGGCTTCTAGGCGCAAGTGTCTTTACCTGTCAAATATCAGTCAAATGCCAGTCGTAGAAAAATCACTTTGGCCAATAAGAAAGATATGATCGTTATTTTTCCATACGTTCCGCGAATTCATATTGCATATTTCAAGAACTTTCCAGTAGATGTTGCGACAGCGTTTCTGTGGCATACCTATCTTTTTATTCAAAATTAATTTAAAACATAACTTTATTACTTTTATAACATGCTATCACCCCCCCCCCTTTTTTTCTATACTGAAATACGCAATTAAATTTCATTTCTCAAAACCATACAGTTTTTTATTAAAGTGTTTTTATCTTTCTAAAAACACCTTTAATTCAGTGCGCTCAAGGATTCAAATACTTTTCCCTTTCTCATTCAATCAGTCATCTGTCGGTTACCGCTCCCAGTGCAAAAAAATAAATAAAAATTAAAATGCGCAGTTGCTGATAGCAATGTCTTCATTTAATTTCATCGGATTGTTCGCCCGCCGCAGTGAGAAGCAATTCTTCATCTCTGATAATATTTGACCGTTGAAATTGTATTATCAACAAAAGTAAAAATGAACGGATCTTATGGGAAGCATGTATTTTTCGTGTATTGTGGTAGAGCTAAAAGCCAGATGCCTGTGATTTTCGGCATTTTTCTCATGCGGTGGTCTGCTTTGTACAATTTTATGAAACAGTTAGATGGGCAAAGGCCTATCTGTAATATAAACAATTTTCGGTTTTTCTGATGCCTTTCTCAGCGTAATTAGAAGCGGTTACTTGCAGCCTAGGCGTCACCCATTTGGTAGGGACACCAGATTATTTGCTGTAATGTTTATCGCCAAAACCTTTGTTCACTTTCATGCAGTCACCAAAAGTTTGAAAATTGGCGATTCTGTGCAATGCCAAGATTTCTAGCGAAAACTGACTTCTGTTCTAGCCTTCGATATGTGAAGGTTCTAAAAGTAAAGGCGCTTTGATGCCACATTTTGTATTTGGGGATCTCTCGCTCATTTTGCTAACTGAACCACCTCTCATATAACTTAAATAAATCATTGTTCCAGTAAATTAATAGTTGGAGTTTTTTTTAATCAATTTTTCGTGCATTTTAGAACCCGGTCTTCAATCTATATCACAGATGTCAATAGAAAGGCTCCAAGCTACTTCCTCTAATGTACATCATTATGACGACGACGATGATGATGATTATAATAGTATTTTGTACAGTGAATGGTTTACGATAACTGGTAATATGTTTCACTCTTTGTGTATAATTTAGAGTAAAAATTAGAATAAGTAATTATAAATCAAAATCAAGAGGTTTTGTAATCATAATAAACAAGTCTTTATTTGCGCATGGAAATTTCACAACCATACTAGACCAAATCATTATTATTATTTTTTTTTAAAGCGTATAAATTTACAATAGAAATATTAATTTGTCATTTGCAAAAGTAGGGCATTATAAAAATGATGCTTTATATTGAATATTGACACATAATCCTTATAAATCACTTGGCCTGAATTAATTATTTATTAAGAACTTTAAAGCGTTATTATTCAAAATAGAGAAACTTGGACTTTGTCTACTATGGTTGCGAGCCCCTCATATGTGAATCAGTTTCGCAGAATAAATGAAACGCATTGGAAACTCCAAGAAACGTTGAAGGCGTCGTTACATTCATAAAACGCAGGTAATATAACTCCAAAAAAAAGGAGTTATAGCGATAGTAAAACTCGCACTTCACCGATTATTCTGGCACAAATATACTATGAAATGTTTTGAAAGTTTATGCAGTTGAACTTATCTGCAAATTGCAGGGATTTGCATGCATTAAATTTTTTACTTGGTGTACCACACACATCTACAAACGAATATATTATTAATAACACCCACATATTAATAATACTACAATGAAAAATAATTTTCAAAACCAAAAACGCACTAATGTAATTTTATGTTGTAGTTATTTTCCTTCGTTTACTCAGAAAATGAAGCCAGTTTCGAAGTGACAAATTTTATTGGAATGTGCAATTATAGAGAAAGAAATGAAATAAGCTTGGATATATCGGTCATTTACAGAACTCGCAGGATTTAGAACGAATTACCTGATACAATCACATATCCAAATAGCTTTAACAGCACTAGAAGAATGCACGAGGTATGGCAATTTTTTTAAGCTTTTTTCATCAATGTTGAGTATGTGTTACATTAATAAATTCTTCAGTGTAAATGTCTCATTGTATTTAAATTAGCAGAAAGTTACTTTCATCTAACAAAAATGACAAAATATGCATTTTTATATCACAAGGAAAGTGACATGATTGAGCATTTTAGATTTCATTTTCGGTTTCAGAATTAAAAATATGTTGCAAGATACTCATTGACTTAACTGTTCACAAAAATTGCGTACAAGCAGGGCAATTTTCTCTTGCCAACTGTACTTACAAAGTGACGCAAACAAAGACAATTGGTTTTCTAAATTGAAATTATGAAATACGAGGTCTGTTCAATAAAGAATGATTTTTTTTATATCAACATATCCTTAATCATTGTCCAAATTTTAATGCTTTTTAAAGGAGTTCATATTCAGCGCAATGCACGTGTACCACATTTTTGCCCACTTGCTGGAAACAACTTTTTTTAAATGGGACCCTCAAAATAACATCCGTCGTCTTCACATGCGCCTTTAATGATGAAAAATACTTTCAACGAAGGTGTTTCTTCACATTCATCTCATCTTTTTGTACCATCACTTTAAATTTCGATAAAAATTCTAAGAGAAAGTCCTGTTGTTCAGGTAGGAGGATTTTCAGAACTCACCGCAAATCTCATGTTATCTTTTCTCTTACCAACATGTGTGTGGCGCGCAATTATAATTGCGATATTTTTAACAGATCTCTTATCTAACGATCTTCTCTGATAATAACTTTGACGGTAGTAATGTTGACTTCTATAAGCGCAGTTACAGGAACATCGGGTGCATCTTCCTCTGAAGGTGATTATCTTTCTCTTCTTTAAAGCATCTTCTAAGTATGCTACAGGGAAGAACAAGCCTTCCATAAGTCTCCTATAGCATACGCTTCGACTGACGATTTCTTCAGCCGAAAGCAAAATTTCCAGCAGTCTGCTAATTAAGTGTTATTTCCATCATTTCCGTAGTCGATATTCGGTGTATCTGAACTTTCATGGCTGTTACTGACGTACTATGGAAATAACATTTTAAAAATGCCACCTATCCATTACACATTAAACTAACAACTAAATGTAAAAGTAAACTTGTGTACAATGAAGTATGCAAAAAAATTGTTATGATCATTGTTCATCACTCATTATTGACAATAGTTTTATAAATTTACTTTTTGTGTGTTAATACTTTTCTCTGTATTTCTGCTTTGAATTATCGTTATTTATTCTTCACTAACTCTTAAAAAGTGAGCGTTGTAAAAAATGAGCTGATTTTGATCAAAAATAGCCTTTCGTGTCTTATTTACATTTTCCGTCCATGAACTAATAAATCTCAAAATCTTGAGAATTATACATCACCGTATTTGACATGTCTAAAAATTCAGATTTTATCATAAATCAAAAACATGCTGGTGTACAAACAGTTAATATAAAATTTAGTGATGCAATCTATTTTTATCAAATTTTCATGCTTGATCTATGGAAACGAAAATTGTGTAATTATGCAATTTCCTTTTATTAACAAAAACAACATCATATGTGAAGAATTTGAAAAATTAAATTCAATTTAAGTACATCAAATCCGGCACCGAAATCGTTTTAGTATTTTCAATGTTTTAACTCTCTATAGGGCAAATTAATTATGTTACTGGGGTATTAACAAGATTTGAATTTCACCATATTTTTAAAACAAATTGATTTCAAAGTATATAAATGATTTTCGTCAAGTACATTTTATAAACAAATGTTTATTCAAAATCTTTTTATTCAAATTTGACATTTGAGGATTAAAACTAAGTGCAATAAGTACTTTCCATAGGCTTTAGAATTGGTTATGTCAAATTTCACGGAACTTTCAACAAATAATTGTAAATATAAACATATTTGGTTATTGGATTTTCATAGTCTAAATCACTATAATGCAAATTATCAACAAGGTTGCGTGCCTAATGACATCGAAAACTTAAAGCGTGCTTGGAAATTAGAAGATGTCAATAGATGAGGTAAGATGAAATTCCATCTTATCAGGAGTATAAGAGCACAATCTTGATATTGAAATATCGATTGAAAATTTAATTATGTTTAAATTCCTTATAAAGTGTTTTCAAACTTTTGGAAGTTGAGTTTTTCTGAATAATGTATGTACATGTGCTAGTTGATTGTAAGTAAATAGAGTTGAATTAATTTAACCTCTAATGATTAAATAACTTTCAAATGGATGAAAAACATGTTCTGCTCTAGAAAATGATTTAAAATGAATTAGTAAACACAAACAATGGCGATTGTTTCTTTTTTTATGTTACATTTATTTTAAAATTAGAGAAAACCATGTGGAAGCATTAAAAAATATTTTTAATCCTTATTGTGATAATTTAATATGATTCTACATTACATAGTCGCAGAGTTAGTAGGGGTGTTTACTATTTTTTTTTCTCCCACGACTGTACATTTATGCCATGTATAAACCCTGAACGTTTCTGAGAAATAACTCAATATAAATCTTCGGTAGGCAAACCGATTTTAAAACGCTTTTTTCCCTTACTGAATTTTAGTTCATGTTTTTGAAGTAAGCGAAACCTTTAATTTCTTCTAAGTAAATTAAAAATTATTTCTTAAATGTTCGATTTTTTTTTAACCCTAAAAGATTCTTGAATATGCACAAAAAACCGTTTCATGTTCCACATATTTTTTTAATGGATGCGGGTTCTCACTCTTAAAACGTTTATTTTCTGTTTCTGCTAATTAAACAACACTGTCAATTAAACTAGACTTATTTTTACGTGGTGTATATTTAATAAAAATTATCTTTGTTTAAATAAACGAAATTATTGAAGTTTCGAAAAATAAAACACTAATGTCAAAAATTGACAAGGAAATTTTAAAGAGCGGGACTTTTCCTGCATCGTAAGAGATTGATTTATTTCAGAAATTTTAGATTTGACATATACTTTTAATTTTTTATATTTTCCACGACAGTTCAAACATGTTTCTTGTATTTTCAACTCCATTACTTAATTAAATTGTGTTTGATCGAATATGCACACAGAAACATTATATAAGCTGAATTTTATAACAGTTTAAAATAATATAAGACATACCTAATGTGATGAAATCATAGATAGAAAGTAAAATGTTATTATATATATATATACATATATATCAATAAAAACAGTTTAATGAAGAAAAAAATTTGAATATTCATGTTGATGATATTTTAAAGTTCTTTTTAAATTTGAATCAATTTATAGCGTAATTATTCAATTATTGTAGATTTAATCATTCTTATGTATTTTATATACATATATATCTGGGAGCACGGCAGTGCGTCCGCCAAGTTCGCACAAGCTGTAAGCTACCTTTTCCTGAACCATTTCGTCATACTTTTCACCCCCTCATAACGTCGTTTTAGGGAGAGATATAGAAATTTTTCTTTTATACACATGTTCGTATGGTCAAACTGAACTAAGGTTCCACGATTTCATGTTTCTATATTTAGTAGTTTTCGAAATATTAAATTCCGAAAAAGCGCTTTTTTGTCACTCACTCACTTCGCATCATCAAATAACTAAGGTACTTCTAAAAGCCGTAGAATCATGAAATTTCACAAGTATGTCGGGTTTGTAGCACAATTAACCAGAAAAATCTGAAAACACAGAATTTCCGCCTCTAAACCCTTCATACAGGGGGTGTTCATTTGGCCGTAAACAGTTCCTACGCATTCAATTGTGCCAATGTTGGTCGCCAAAACTCGATTACAGAGCTTTGAAGGCGCTCACGTGATTTCAAGCAGAATAACATTTTATATATATGCTTTTCCAAAGATGTTTGTTAAATAGAAAAAATGAATATACCTAAAAAGTTTAATCAGTATAGGTTATGATATATTTACGATATTAAAACAATAAAACATTTAACAAAATATAACCGCAATTCGGTACGTTTCCGATATAAGTAGCCTTGGCGAAATACAGAAAATAGCCTTGACGAGAAGAGAAATTTGATAATAACGTATTTTCTGGCAACCTATTTACTGTGTCATATACACAAGCAATTTTTTCCATATGTATACAATTTATTTAATGCAAGGAACCCGTTTATTTATTTTTATATACCAACATAAATAATCTGTATATAAAAAATAATATTTTATATATGTATAAATAAAATGTTTATATGTATATAAATACATATAAATAACATAAAAGTGCATCAGGTTTGTTTTCTTAGTGGTTTATATCATTTGGCAACATATCTCAGTTTCTGAAGTCCGAATTGCGCCAAGAGTTTAAAAAAATGCCAAGGTCCCTATAGTGGATTAATATCCTAATTCCATATGAAAGTTTAAAAATCTCCTGTTAATTAAATGAAATGTGTAACTAATAAACTATCTTTAACGATGTGTGACAGATGTGGCGTCCGAAGTCCGCTGCTAATGTTATTATATTGTATTATTAGCCTACTTACTGTTAATTTATTGTTAATTTTAAATCTGTAAAAGAATGATTATAGTTATAGAAGATATATGTTGGTCGCCAAAACCCGATTACAGAAAATTAGCCTGAGTTAAAGGTTTTACAAGATTTCAAGCTGAATGAATTTTTATATGCTTTTACAAAAATCTTAATAAGGCGAATCTTTCAGTTTATCTGTCCATCTTTCTATCTTTTACTTCCTTAAAACAAATTTTATTAAAGACCGGGAGGCGTCTGCACAGATCATCACCTCATCGAGTTGACAGCTGAAATTTTAGGATTAGTTAAATATCGATTAGCGTATTGAAATGTAACTGGTCTGCTAAGTCATATCTTTGTGGAAACCACCTACAGACCCGATTTTACGGGTTAATTGGTGGATTTTCCATTGTGTTCTCCTGCACCCGTTCCTCCATGTTTCCAAACTTTTGGATGCAGGAAAATACAATAGTAAACCTATCAGTTAACCACTAAAATTAGGTCTTCAGGTGGTTTCTACCAAGATATGACTTAACAGACCAGTTGCATTTAAATATGCTAATCTAGTTTTAACTAATCCTAAAATTTCAGCTGTAAACTCGATGAGGTGATGGTGTGTACAGACGTCTATTATAAATGTCGGTATTCTAATCTCAATAGCACTCTAGTCAATCTGGCAATTATTCCTACTATTTATGAAACACTATTCCTTTAAGTGCGTTTTAGTGATGTTAATGAACTTATGCTTATGCATCATACATATTATACATATGCATATAATACGTAATACATTTGCATCATACATATTATAGGTATGTGTATAATACATAATACATATGCATCATTATGACGTCAGAATAAACAAAACATTTTTTTGTCGCCAAATTTGAGAATTGAAATGATATATTACCAAATTTGGCGAAACTTTGCTAAATGTCGCCAAGCTTGGCGAATATTTGACGCTAGTGGCTATTTTTCAATGAGTTAATTATTAATGCGAGCCATCTATTTTTATTTTTCCGCATATCATCTGAATAGTTAAATGATATAACGTACTAATATTTCCAAAGTGCTAATAGTTTCGTCACTGCCCAAAACCTCTGCTATTGTTATTATATTGTACTGTTATTATACTTACTGTGACTATGTTGTTAACCTTTACACCGCTAAAACTTCTGTATTATATAAAGAGAATTTACGGAAACTATTAAAACATTGAAACTGCCAGTTCTCCTTATGATTATTATAATTCTATAATATGTAACCTGTTAATCATTATGTACGTTAAAATGAATCTTCTATAATCCGGTTCCTCGCATTTTAGTTTTCGGGTTTCGAGTAAAATTAGCTAAAATCTTAAAACCATGGCACATTGACTAATTCTTCAACACGATCAGATGAGAAGAATGATAGATTTTCAAATGGATCATGGCAGTGAGCCGGTAGACCCTTTATTTTTCCATAATCGAGTCTATTGAAAATGTTAACGTGAAACAAAAAGATATTAGCACCAATATGGTTTAATGCAAATACAGATATTGTCAAATGATTTCATAAGAACCATTTCACTTGTACGCAGTCGTATCAGTTAAAATACAACAATTGGCAGTGAGCCCAATTAGAAAAGATTACTGAAATTATGAATCACAGTAACATGGTGCAACGTTTAACGTGGAAGTAATGCGGTAAATACTGCTTGCTAGAGGCGGCTAGTACTTTAATATAAAAAAAATAAAGTATAAATTCGTAAAGCTCAATAAAATAAATTTAAGTATTTTTATGTTAGCTGGGCGCAAGTGGCAAATCGCCAAATACTGTTCCCAACTCCATTGTTCATATTGCATTCATTTCATTTAAAGATATATACTTTTCAGTCATCTCATTTAAAATAGATGCATTTCCCTCATTTTATTTAATAGAATATTTAACATAGAAATAAATAAATAAATAAATAAATAAATAAATAAATAAATAATAACATAAACCAAAATATTTTATTTGAAAATCAAAGCATTGTTTCTAATTTACACATGTGAAAAATGAAAACTGCTATTGGCGAAAAAACAAATGGCTAATGAGGAAATTTGCTCCCGGCTAACATAAAATACCGAAATTTAAGTTTTTTCATATTAATATAGTTTAGAATAACACACTTGAAAAAACATACAAAAAGTAGTGATATCCCAACAAAAAGTTTTCGGTAAAAAAAAAGCGCCAAGTTCTTAATGTTTCGGCCAGAAAAAGTAGTGATATCTGATGTTCGCACAAGTTAAAAGCCAAACATCCCAAATCTTTCATTGAAAATGGCTTCCTGCGACTTGGCCGTTAATGCCTTCGTGAGAGTTTTTCAAATTTTAAAATATGTACAAATGAGCTACATGCCAACTACATTTTTTGATTATTTTAGGCATTTTGTGACACAGAATACAGAAATAAAATACACATTTGAAAAAAGCATTTAAACAATTTCAGTCTATTTAAATGCTTAGAAGTTAAAAATAACAAAATACTTGTATTCACGAGATAATATTCCTAATTGTTAAAACATAATTAATATCAAATTTTAACAGTTTATAAATCGAATACCTCTTAATGTTTGCAAACAAACTATAATAAATGTTCAAACGAAAAAAATCTCTTTCGTCAATACACAAGATTTCAATATTATACAATAAAATATAATGTAACATATCGTGAGATATGAAGTAAGTAAATTTTGTTTTATTTCTTGGGTTTTACGTTAATGACTTTAGCTTTTGACCGTACAAAATGGCAATTAAACCGCAAGTGGACTAAATGATCTGTAATCAAATCTAATGTTTCTTGAAACTGAATGGTAGTTATCAGAAATCTTTTACTTATAATGTCTTTATCTGAATTTGCCTCTTTGCATTCTAATATTACTTTTAATATTTAAATAATTCATAAATGCGTAATTTCCAATCATTAATTTTGAAATGCTGTAGAAGGCATTAACGGCCAAGTCGCAGGAAGCCATTTTCAATGAAAGATTTGGGATGTTTGGCTTTTAACTTGTGCGAACATCAGATATCACTACTTTTTCTGGCCGAAACATTAAGAACTTGGCGCTTTTTTTTTTACCGAAAACTTTTTGTTGGGATATATATATATATATTGTTATTTTGTCTACAAAAATAAAATAGAATAATTTGAGAGTTTTTTTTTAGGAAACCTTATAAACAACTGTACTTATTTTCTTTTATAAAATATCTATAACGAAAAAACCCTTGACAGTGCTTTGATAATGTAAGAACGTATAACATGCATTTGTGGTTCTTGTTGAGCTTTAAATATAAATAAATATGGTCATAAAATGTCACTTCGTGTACAAGCATAAGAAGATCACGAGTTAATGATAAATATATCTTTTATGCACATTTTTATGGATTTTCACGTTATATTTTATCTAAGGAGCATTATTTGTTCGGAAGAAATCCACCAAGCGTAAATAGTAAAAATTGAACATATCCTATTACTATTACAGAAAATTAATATTTAATTGTAAGTACTAAAGAAAGTTCATCGTGATATTTTATAATTTCTATTTCAGCAATACTTATAATATATTATGTATAAAAAAGAACAATGAGGTATTATAAATATACCGATTAATAACGGTAAATATTAATCAACAAATAAATATTAAATAAGCATAGAAAAAATAGTAAATAAATTCTTAGCGAAATTAATTCTATTTATACTAAAATTATTAGATAATAGTATCAGATATTTGCAGTAAAACTTAATTGCATTTTTAAAAGTTTTTTGTTTTGTTTAAAATATATATTATGTATTGCTTAAAAATTCTTTTCTGAATTTTCCATACAAAATTTTCAAATAATTATATTATAAGAAAATTAATATGGAAATTTTGTTACGCCTCTCTAAAATAGTTTAGAGCGTTGTTGGAAATCAACTCCGTTGTGATGTTTTCTTTCAATTTGAAGCATATATATTTTTAATAGATTTGTTTTTTGGTTTTGCTATTTGATTTTATAATTAGCCATTATATGTTTTATACTAAGAAAGCAGGGGAGATATTCATGAGAAAAATCGCATGCTAATTATACATTTTCTAATATCGCACAGTAGGGCAAAATCCTGAAAAGCTGGCCAAAATATGAAAATGTTATTTAAATGCCACGAAATTTCGTACACAGGTGTTTTTCAGGATGCTAATCTCAATTCTAAAATTAAAATTCCAAAAAACAAAATGGCGGACTTAAAATGCCTTCAAAGTTATTAAATTTCTATGAAACTTTGTATACAGGTGCTTTTGAGAATGCAAAGTATGATTCAAAAATTAAATTTAAGAAAATGGCGGATTAGAAATAAAAACAATTAGATTTAAATAAAATATTTCGAGTTCCGAAATTAAAAAGTTTCGAGGCTAAACGTTACAAGATGTTTTCAAGGAAGTAAGATATTTTTGATCGAAATTAAACGATGAATTTTTATTTATGAAATACAATTAAGTACATTATTGAAAAATAAAATACTACGAGGTTTAATTTTTATATTATTAAAATAAAACGAAAGGATATTCTGAAATTCATCTTCTGAATCATCAGTAGTATACTAAGTAGACTCTTCAGAAGGGGGGGGGGGGATCGAAATATTTTACAGAAGTATCTGTGCTTTTAGGGGCAAAGATATTAATTTCATCAATGGTAGTTTACGTAAGCTTGAAATTAAGGGATCTGATAACATTAAAAGACGGAAAAAAAAAATTCCATTGTTTACGTCATACTGCATTTTAAGGCGAAATCATCTCGATACCTTTTGGTCAATTTGTTGTTCGATCATTGAGCGTCTCCCGAAAATTGTCCAAGAGGCAATAATGATGAAGCTATTATTTCTATCCCATGAATAATTAGTTTGTGCACTGAATTTGGCATATAAAGCTAGGAATACAATTCGATGAATTTACAAGCTGTTTTTTAGCAATAATCGACGAAATTTATCAAATGAATGTTAAGAAATTACTTGTAATATGGCGTGGAATCGTTCCATCAAATCTTCCTCTACGCTCGTTATGAAAGCAGAAATAGTTGCGTTTTCAAAGACTCGACGAGCTGTATTGTGGTCCTTTGTGCTTCCAAATCCGAGCTTTGGTTTATCGACGAGAAGATGCAATTGTAAAAGAAATCCTTTTTGTAATTTTTTTTTGCAATTTGAATTTTTTTCTTCTTGTCAGGAATGCACGCTTGTCATTCCTTTATATCCCCGTTTGTATGCCAAATGCAAGCTACACTCAGAGCATCTTATACAGACATGTAACGTGGACATCCCGAATTGTAAATGATTTTCATTTACTTTTAGTTTGAAAATGTCATGAAGGTTATTAAACTGTTTTGAAGTTGCATGACATAGGTAACAAAGTTGAGTTGACAAATTACTAGTAATGACATTAAAAATTTTACAATCAGTCATCGTTAAAGCTAGTTTATAATTAACGCCTACTTATTTCCTATCAATGATTGTTTTAAAAGGAATAAGTTTACTCTCCGGATCTGTAATATAATCCATTTCACTGACAGTAACTTCCGTATTTTCGTGGAAAAAATGGATTCTGATGTGCCTAAAAAGGAGGTGGATGATCTTGAGGAGATGAAGATCTTGAATTTTTTCCAGATAACGATTCCTGAATTATTCGCAACACTTACGAGTTCTAGTGGCACTAGAGCAGTAAAAAAGCTATTTGAACCTAATTTCTACCATCATCAACGCTAAATTTTTGTTTAGAAGTACTTTGACAAGATGTACTATCACATCCCCACTTGCAAATCAAATTCAGATTGCTAATGCTCCCGAAAGTCAGATTCTTAATAATTTCCATTTGCATTAATAAAATGCGTTCAGTAGTATGATCTAGCAAAGATTGCAATTGACAAGATAATTCTTCTAATTACAATAGAATAAACAAAATTATTAGCTATAAAAATAAGAAAATGTATTTCTATCGTATCGTTAATACATAATTATTTTCATTTTTTTTTACTAATCTTGCATATCAAATTCATTTATTCTTATGATTATAATACTTATTTGTAATAAAATACATAATAATCTATCATAAAACTAAATAATCTAAAAATATAACAAATGTTTGCCAGCTAAATTAAAGTGAAAAGTAATAAATGTCATAGCTTTTGAAGAGACTAAAAAAGTGACATTTTTACTTGTTGCAAAAACCTGCACGAAATGCAGAATGGCAGTTTATGGCAGCTGGTTTTTCTCTATTAATTAGATAATAGTTCAGGCAATTACTTTCATTATATGTCGTTGGAACTTAAACTTTTTGGTGTTTGAAAGCAAAAAAATATTTTTTTTAAATTTTTTTATCAAAAATAATTATGAAATTTTTACTTTTATGTACTTTATATAATTTTTGTAGTACGCGCAAAAACAGTACACACAATCATCGTGTGAATCCATTTCAAAGCATTAAAAGCTGATGATATGGAAAAAAAAGTTATTTGTTTAGAAGAACTATTCCTTTGCTCTTTTTGTTTGCCTAAGATGATAATCCTCCAAGCGTCACATTTGAAATGATACATGTCGCAAAAATAAAACGAAAACCTTTTTATAAATATAGATTCTGACCCTCCAAACATTATTCTAGCCATCTGTATAGTCAAAATTTCCTAAATAGTAACTTTATTTTTCGATTTTTGGCCAGATTTTTTGGGATTTTGCCCCACTGTGCATCGGTACATATTACCGGCGAACTCACTGATATTTCTTATCGATATTAAAGCTATTAATAAATACACATTTATTTAAAAGTTATTTCCTCTTTAAATACAAGTTAAAGTGATACGTTTTAAATTTCATATTTATAAATTAAACTTTATAATTATTATACAAGCATACATTTTAAGCATCCATAAATTTAAATATGGATAGTATGGTGGGCCGAAAAAAAACGTATTTTGTTTTATTTTCGGTGATGGGCAGATCGTAATACTTGCCACAAAACTAAGTTCATACAAAAAGTTTGAGATTTTTATGACAACTCTTTCATTTGCCGAAAATACATTGAAGTTACGCTAAAATGCTGATTTTAAAACTTTTTATCAACATATTTTAAGTTGTTAAACTAACTTTATTATTAAAATTTAATTTCGTGAATTTTTATTCATATTGCTAACAAGGCATTAAACCAGGATCCTAACCTGGGTCTTTTGTTCAACGCACAGACGCTCTTGTATCCGAGCCACCACTCGGATACTTTTTCATTCTGCTGGTTTTACGCGTTGTTAGCAATGTAAATAAAAATTCACTTAATTAAATTTAGATATATAGAGCGTAAGCGTAAGTCAGTTTAAAATTATTATAAATTTAATATTTTTGGATTAACTTGTGTATACGTGTTTCGTGTGCTAAAAGCCTAAAGAATTTTAAATTACTTTTGATTTACGTGCTATATGATTTAGATACGTACCGCTTTTAATATGTTTTCTATTCAGGATCAACGCGAAACAACTCAAAACTTATCCTGAAGAGGTTACTGAACGGCCAGTTTCAACCACTAACTGTTGAATTCAAAATGTTTATCTTTTCAGGTACGATGACTTTTTTAACCCTTTCTAACAAAGTTGAAAAGTGTTTATGCATTTGGTTTGTCTGTCCGCCTGTCCACGCTCTAACTCCCGTAAATATGCTCGGATGTTCATGCAATTGATAAAGATGATTCAGGGTCATCAAAGCGTGTTTGTTATTGTATATGAAGTATGTAGTTCATTTACTGGGGCACTCAAAAGTATTCCACTACATTGTGGTATACGGGGAAAAATCGTTTGCATAGTATTTAATGGCATTACGCTATTTCAAATGTATTTAAACTGATACAAATCACTGAATTTCACTACGATCAAGTTAGAACAGGGCAGTCATAGTATTGTTTATTGATTTACTGGGACACACAAAAGAAATCTGTTACAATACTAAAATATATCCGTTACAATACTGTCTGAGTAATAATTGCTGGAGTGTACGGTTAAAAAATTGGTATGCGCTTTTAAATCTACTTAATGTTTTACATGTTACTCACTATATATACATTCTATACCTCATATACAGGGCTGCACAAAAGTGTTCATGTACAATTCTTATTAGAGGAAATTGCTGAAGAGGAAATTTCAACTGAAATATATGTGCTTCTTAAGTGATCTAAATTTTGGTATGCATGCAGTTAGTGGACACATATCTATATATCCTATATAGGGTTGCTGAAAAAACTCTGATAATTTTCCGATTGTGGAAGCATTGGAAACAGCTAAAATTTGGTTTTCAAATGTGTAATGCTTTTCCATATGGTTGAATTACAGCAATATTTTTTTTTTTTTTTTTTTTTTAAACTGGGCAATTTTGTTACATTATTCTGAATGTGTTGGAAAGTGTTTCACAATCTATGCTTGAAGTAGTGTATTTTTCTTTGTCTTTTCTAAATTTTGACATCGTTTTTCTGAATTATGGATTTGCTCTGAAAAAGGCTCCATATCTTTGATACAGCTTTTGCGAAAACTATAATGGTTCTTTACAAAGCCTGGGGGTGACTTGGAAAAC
The DNA here is from genome assembly GCA_963932465.1 of Maratus speciosus. Lineage (NCBI taxonomy): Eukaryota > Metazoa > Arthropoda > Arachnida > Araneae > Salticidae > Maratus > Maratus speciosus. The sequence goes on from OZ010790.1 coordinate 256,760,923, forward strand.
CGACCAATGATTCTTCCAAAATGGATCCTGAATTTATGTTGTCTTGAATTTCTTCGGTTGAAAGATAAGAGGCTGGATGATTTCGGTGGAGACCATGTCAATTTAGTCATAATACTCAATTGCCAATAAGTTTAGCTTTAAATTCTAGAACTTTCTCACTTTATTGGACTTTCTTTTTAAATTGCGCATTTTTTAATTATTACTCATGCTAATTTTTTAATTTCTTAGTTATTTTCTGACGATATATGTAATTTAAGTTTAGTACTAACCCCACTCTTTGAAACCCCTGACCCAAAACCACTGTTATTCATTGAAACTATTTTCATTTTCCGTGCCATTGTCTTTGCATGTGTTTTGCTCTTTTTTGTCAATATATCGGCTAACCATTTTCCGACCAGTTTTTGAATCGAGTAAAAACTCCAATTCTCGGTGTAAAACTTTACGCCTGATGTCTCAGCTACAATTGTACATGCACTTAGAAGTTACAATGGGTAACAGAGAGCTTTCGCATTTCTAAATGCTCTTCGTGGATCGTTTTCTGTTATACTTCCGTAATGTTAAACGATTTCTAAATTGATCTATATATCATGTAGCAGTCCATGATCTTATCGTTAATTGTTTGTTTGAAAACTACCGATATCGATTCATTTATCCATACTTTATAAATATCTTCACCGACGTTCTTAAGATCATTCGCTGGTTGAAGATAAATATTGAATATTTTTGAAAATTCAGCTATGTCAATTCGCAAATAGTAATAGCGCATGATGTCAGTATCACATTTCTAATGCAAATCTTTTAATTAGCATGGTGCCCCAAAAACTATTTTTAACACTTTCGTCTATCTTTACACGGTCATGGCCCTGAGAACTATCCATTGCTAAAATTATAATAATTAAATGCACACAACAGAGTAAGGGATGTTTAATGATCTGTATCGCATGAGATAAATGTTTCACATTCTAACTCAACAAATCTCACTCTCAAATCGAGCACAGAAAAATAATAAACACACCAACCCTGAGCTTCCTTCTTCTATTTCGTCCCTGATCGTTACGATGTCTCATTGTAGTACCACTGATTTCATCTAGAACACACTTATAAGAGTTTTAGTTTCATCTAGAAACTATAAACAAATACCACCTCACATCGCTGCACCTTCTCCTATCCTTCCGGACGTTCAATGAATGCATCATGCTATCCGTCAAAGAAAGACACGACACATTGACGCATTGAAAATAAGTAAAAGTTAAGGGATCTGGTACCTTCTAAACGCTACGATCATCAACAAAAAAATTAAAAGTTTGAATTAGTGTATCTCCAAAATGTTTTTATGTATAAACTTGAAATTTTAAATATTAATTAAACAGATTGTACATTTTAATATAATACCATTAGAAACTGACTTGACTTTTACAAAATGTGTGTATTGTTAAAATTAAAATAGCTTTTTTTTTATACTGTTGGTCGTTCGCGAATGATATTTTTTGAAGATATATAGAGATTGTTATGAAATTTGATATATATAATAAGCAAATTTGTATTTTTAAAATTATCTACTTTTAGGTTAAAATTGTTTAATTATCCATGTAAAAAAATATTTTTCTAAAAAAACTTTTACTGAATTTTAATAAATGAAAATTGTCATAACTAAAAAACTTATCGCCATAAATAATTAAAAGTAGACCATTTTAAAAATACTTTTATGCTTATTATCCATATCAAATTTCGTAGCAATCCGTACATAAGTTCTCAAGATATCATGTGTGTAAAGACTTACGGAGTAAAAAATAGCTATTTTAATTTCAGCAGTACACAAATTCTGTAAAAGCCTAGTCAGTTTCTAATGGTAGTACATTAAAAAGTAGAATATGTTTAATTAATAGTCAAAATTTCATGTCCATACATAATAAGGTTTTGAAGATACACTAATTTAAAAAACATTCTTGATTTTCACTGTTTTTAAAAAAAGTACAAGACACCCTAAAAAGACAAAAAGGAAGAAATCGGCAGGAAATTTAAACAAAACTTACAACTTTTGCCCACTTACATGCGAAAAAAAAAAAAAAAACTCTAAAAATATACTCATTTAGAAGATGGTAGAAACTGCATGAACATTTAATTTCGTTTACAAGCAAAATTTTTAAAATTTAAATATATCGCGATTTAAATTTTTGCACCATCGAAGTGGAAAAACGAACTTTCGTTCAAATGAAATTTCTTTGAAAATTGTATCCGAATTTACTTTTTTTGTGGTTTTAAAATATTTTTTAACCATGATTTTTTTATCTATCCCAAAAATGAATACGCAACGCTATCACGAAAGCTAATACGTATGCACTTAAAACAATGTAACTAATTTGGCATTCGATTGTTCCGTGTAATGTTCCGTATCCGAATTCCCAGACAAAATTTATAAAAAAAAAAACCGTGAATTTAATACACATGTAACCGAACTATGCGCCTAAACAATAAAACAATCAAAATTAAATTGATTACAATAAATGAAGAAATATTTCTTTGTTAACCATTGAGTATTACGAAAATACTATAGATGCGTGGAAATATTCTGTAGTAAAAATAATCCGTGTCTAAAAAGTGTGGCTGTGGGAAATCGAAAAACATGTAATTATTCTGCGAAATTTTATCGTGTGTGGGCAAGTTTTTGAATTAAGTATTAAAGTATTTGATAAAAAGTATTAAAATAAATTTTACTTATTTCTCAAAATTCTTTATATTTCTAAAACTAGATAACTTATATACCAATAAGCTTCATAAATACAGAGAAATGCTATTCGTGTATACAAGTTATATTCTGGAGTATTTTTTATTTCTATTAATAAGAGAATATATACAGTATGAAGAGAGCAGTATGAAACAAATGAAATTTTAAATATTTGGTTATATAAAATTAAAATATTCTATTTTGATATGATATAAATGTAATATATAATTTTTAAAATGTAAAACTTAGCATGTAATATCTATGATATTTTAAGTAGGCATTATTTTAAAAGTTTGCTCATCAAGAAGGAAAAAAAATTAAACGAGAAACAATTTTATTTTTACAGCTTTTAGAAATAAACATGACAATGAGAATATTAATGAGTAATGATATTTATAACAGGTATAATTAAAAATTTTTAATTTTAAAATATTTGTACTAGAAATATAAAGTTAAACATAAATATAAGCATGAAAGGTAGGTTTCGTGGTATTTTAACATTAACTCTTACTTATAAACATCAATGAGATACTGCTTAATATTGTCAATTTTGATGAAAAAATGTACTAAAAAGCAGAAAAGGTTCTGGCAGATTTTTTTTTTCTTATTTGGGATATAGCTGAAAGGTGAAGTGTTTTTAGCGATATTTTCAACAGAAGATTATCAGGGGCAGGGATATATGACCAACGGAGAGGATGCCCTTAGTAGGGATAATTTTAAAAGAACACGAGCCATATTTAGATAGCATTCATTCAAGCTATTCTCCGAATCATCGAACAGTAACGATCATGAGCAAAAACCTTCTCAGCATATTTCGTCTACAAACATTCGTCGCAGTCATAAATCATATGCGATACACGTCAGCTGGTAGTAGGGTGAACATCTGTTCAAATGCTATGTAACTTATAACTTTATGTAATTAAATAGCATGTGGTGTAGCTGTTACCAGAATCTGGTATGAATAAATGCATCACAATTTTCTGGTGAATGAACTATATAAGTATTAATGTGCGAGAACATACTTTTAAAGACTTTTGGTGCTTTTAAAACTTCAAAGTATCTTTATGTTGCGTAGTGAAAATGCATCTTTATTAACAGAGAAAAAAAAGTAAATAGTCAATAATGGATACAGGACACAAGCTGGAATTTTCATCATTCCGTTGTTAAAAAAAGCTTGCCGGTGTAACTGTGGTTCTATTATAACGGCAAAACAAGTCAGTTTTAACCATAAACACGTACTTTCAAATAATATATTTTGACATCATTTTTATAAAATATTTTATCTGACACCACTTAAGTTACATGGAAAAGAATTATATAAAATTTAATCAAATACATTAACTAGAACAAGGTATTTTCTTCACTAACTTCAAGTAAACATGTTGTCTGATACGGCAACTTGAAAAATTATCATAGAAATGTGTTGTTTATTTTTGTAAACGACAAGTCACCTTCACAAGTTTTAATCGCGAAATTTTAGCATGCAAGAAAGGAAATAGTCATTCATTTGGAAATTATGTCTTCTATAAATTTAAACTTGAATGTATGTAGGGACTCCAGATTACGAACCTTGTAGTATAATTTAGTTTCGGTAAAAGATAGCTAATTTCTGTTCATTTTTATATTCATAATTTAAAATTTTGTTAGCATTATAAAATGAGTTTAAATTCAAAATAATCACTAATTTTCTTCATAGAGTAAAACATAAAAAGAAACTTTAATTTAATGAAGGTATCCTATTCCCCACGATGGTCGAGAGAAACGCAAAAGAAAATTAGTGAAACATTAAAAAAAAGGAAAAGTACTTCATTTTATATTTGCTTAACATATTTCTTTTGGGGGCGTATATCGCCTTTTAAAGAAATATTCTATTGTAGTTGCGCTGGAAAAACATAAAAAAATCTATTTTAAAATTTTAGTTACACAATTTCGTACCAGGGGTATTATCACAGCTCATTGTTAAAAATCTATCTTCTATTTTATTTTTTTAAATCATTATAAAATTCAAGCGGCAGAAGATTATTATGAAGATTACTTAAAATATACCAAACTGAATTGTATTGAAATTTAATTAACGTATTTACAGTCAGGAGACGCTATAAACGCTGAAGAATTTATTAAATGTACATTACCCTACTTTTACGTTTGAGTATGGTAGTTATATGAGAAACATAAAATAATTCTTTTTAAAGTTCTAGCTATACAAATTTCCTAAAAGTGACATTACTAGCGTAAAAAATATATAATGAGAAAAGTTTTATGAAGAGAAATTTCACCGTGTCAAAAGCTTTTTCTGAAAAAATTATTTAAAACATAAAAAATCATATTTATTTAAATTTAGTTATTCTATTTTCCGCCATGGTACACAATAAACAAAAAAAAAATTCTGTTGAATCTGTGTCACCTACTTTTAACTTTAGTACAGCTACCATACAGTGAAACAAAATAAATCAATTTTATTTAAATGTTGTTACCCTATTTCTTCCCAGGATGTCGTATAAACGCATTTTTAAATTGAGTTCAATCGGTACTGCCTATTTTTATATTTAACCCGAGAGTAGTCGCGACATTTTTTAGAACGGTAGTAGTCGCGTTCGGTCCATTTGCCGCCGTTACCAGCAGGCCGAAAACGAAGGGGAAACTTGCCGGTGTTATCAGATGATCGAAAACGGATAACGTAGGGTGAAAATATTGACTGAACTTTAAAGATTACAGCAATTATTCATTTTACAACCTTTTACAGCAATTATTTATTTAGCTTAAGTATATATTCAGTTGGCATCTAGATAAATGTTTTTAATAACTCTTTCTTCGTTTTGCATAAATACCTAAAAGTAAATGGTAAATGATTTGATTGAATTTCTGATGTTACTATGAATCAATAATTAGTAGGAAAACATTTACAAATATGAATCTAAATTCGTGATAGTTTTTTTTTTTTTTTTTTTTTTTTTTTTTTTTGGAAGGACAGAATCCGAGTCAGGTAGATTTTTATGATACTCCGGCACTCTATATCCATTTAATAAAATAAAATTAATAAATTTAGCATCAATATATTACACTGACATTAAATTGAACAATAAATTGAACAATTAAACTGAAAATAAAAATGGAACCTATGACATGCAACAGAAAATCAAATACAATACCACTAATTCACCAGCATATTGCGGACGATTAATTCATTTAAAACATATGAAAAACCATCAAATTTGATACAATAAACAATTAAAGACAATATATATATATATATATAAACTTTTTGTACAATAATACCATTGAAAAATAATGAAAATGACCAATAATTATGAAATCACAAACACCACATAAACCAAATATTATTAAAAATGTATGATTATATATATATATATATATAATAAAGAAAAAGGTAAAAAATACTTAACTTCGAAATTATAAATGTAAATGTTGTAACTACGTTTTATTTATTTATTTATTTATTTTGTGGGGTGTCTGTGTGTGTATGAAGGGGGAGAGGAGGGGGGGGGGGAGGGCTCTCGAGATTTTGTGATTAAATCCATTTTTCAAATGAAAATTCACGATTTGTAGTTTTTCTACTTATTTCAGGGTGGGAGCAGCGCCCTTGAATAAAAACTCTGGATACGAACTTCGCTTATATAAAGCAAATAATAAATAAGTTATTGAAATTATATATTTAATTTAAATACATTTGCAATTGTAGATTTAAATCCTAAGATGGATAAATTATTTTAATTAATAGAATCACTGAAAGTTTCATCTTAATAGGGATGTATTTTACAGCAACTATGTAATTAAAATAAATATTCAATTGTACATTTCATAGTAAGGTATTAATGTTATAATTTATTGTTTTATAATACCATTCATTAAAATAATAAAAACAATAAGAAAATTTTCTTTGAAATTATAAATATGCAGCAATAATTTAATTTAAATTATTTTTCTCTCATATTCTGGAAAACATTCTGAAAAATAGTTTGAACAATTGATGAAGGACAACAAATTTAAATTTCTTAGATACCGTCCCCAAGCCTCTATTGGATTTCAAAAATAATAAAAAAAAAACATTTTCTGCGGCATTGTTTAAAAAAATGTGTTTTTACTTACAGTATGAAAATTTAAAAATAGATACATTTTAGAAAAAATACTTAAAATATTTTTTAAAATCATAGTATAAACATTCACTGAATTATCCAAAAGAGATTTTTATTTGCGTAATTTCTAACCTACATTATAAAATTCTCATTATTTTTCTTATTGTACAAATAAATTATATGTATGTTCTTCGCAGATATTACTTTCTGAGAAAATCGTTTTATCTTTAGAATTTGTTTTATTGTACAAAAACGATACTTTTCGGATTTTGGAGATACGGCAATTTTTTTATTGATTCCCACAAAATTCTCTTCTCTCTTTTTTTAATGGTTTGATAGTGTTATTGTCTGTTTTCTTTCATTTATATGTTCCGTTAATAAATGGAAAGCAAGTTCTTTCAAATAATGATGATGAATTTCCCTTTTTTTTCCATATTTAAACGATTATCAATTTGAGAATTTATTCCCGCAATATTTGACAATGAAAAAAAAAAAATGTAAGTGACCATCCACCAGTTTTTTGTGCGAACTGACTTCACAACTAATATAATAAAACAATTTTAAGTCACATTCTAAAAGTAAAAAAGGTACTCTATGAACGTGTAAAATAGCAGGGAGAAAGAAAGACGAAATAACAACAGGCAGAGAGTCCGTACTTCGAAGAAACATTTCCCCACAGATTTCGCGGAAATGGGAAAGGATGAACACGAGGGGGAAAAATTCAACTAACGCAAGTGGTCGCAACGCGGTCATTTAGACCGATTGAAACTTAAGAATGCGATAAAATGCTAAGAAATAGCAGGAATGACTTGCAATTTTACTACACAAGAGTGTGAACACTCAAGGTCAGCTACACGGAATTTGGCTATCGTAACTTTGACAGGAAATGAGTTACAGGAAGATAACGAATTTCGGGCGGGGAAAAGACCAACGCGCGACTATTAACGGGTTAACATGGCTATAATACAATAAAACAATATTTAAATTTGGGTTAATATATACCTCACTAGTGGGCGTTATTGGCGCAAAAGAAAGTTCAGTTTGAATTACCCTATTTAATTTTAACTTTGAGTATTGTTGCTATTTGCGAAAATATAACAGATTTCCATTTTAAAATTTTACTTTAACAGGCCAGACACCAGGTTTACTTTAACAGGTTAACACCAGACGCTCTACGAGGTAGTAAAGACTAACGAGGGTTTTTTAAATCCATAAGTGTATATATATATGACAATGGTGGAAGCTTTTTCTAAATATTTGTGTGAAATTCGATCGTGGTTAGTGAGCTTAACATCTGTGTTGCACTAGGAACATGGAAATTTGAATTACTAAATCACTAGAAACCTTTGCACACAAAGCAAGTTTCGTAGTCTACGGATGTGATTATTTCCTTTCTATCACTGTTTTTTCTTTTAATTCCCCTTTTCTTAAAATTTGATAAATTTATTTCTTTTTGTCGAAAAAACAACTGAATTGGATGAAATAAAAAAAAAATATTTGAAATTTTTACAGACAGAATTCAAGATTTTTACGCTCGTTCAAATGCACATATTACATTTGCAAATGTATTTATTTTTACTCGATGAACATAAATTTGCTTATTGTCCGAATGTGTTGGTCAAATCTTGTATAAATTTGTTGGTCCACTTCTATCCAACAGTTTTCCTCAATGTTGCACAATAAACTTTTGCTGATGGTAATCTAATATTTATGTATTATCAGGGCGGTATCTCAATGGAGCAGGGTCCAGCAGCAAACGTATTCTTTTAAGATTTTGATTTAAATCTTACAGAACGAATCGAATTTACTAAAACGTGTACACAGTTTCATTGATGACAATGCAGTACGAATGTAGTTTCGCTTCCGTGCTATATCAGGGAGTGATTTCACAAACAAGAACATTCTTTTACATATTGGATTGAAGCCACATAATTCTTACACCAATATTGCTGGGTGTTAAACTGATCACAGCTAGGTAACCCCTCAATGCTATTGTGCTGTTCAGCACTCTTGATTGCAGTAAAATATTGATGTATTATTTGCAGCATACCTCAACAGAGGAAGGGTCCAAAGACAGAAGATTTTACACATTTCATTGAAATGACACATGTAACGATAGATTTTGTTCAAATTATTGTATACATTCATTGACGATGGCAGTGTAGCAATCAGTTTGTTTCAGTGCCATACTATATCAAGGGAAGAATCCAAAAGCATTTTTAACATATTTGTTTCAAATCACATACTAAAGTAACGACATTTACTCACATATTATAAAAAAAAAAAAAAAAATTACTTTTGATAATAAATACAGTATTCATGGTTTTGCCTGGGACGTACTTCAAAAGGGTCAGGGTGCAATTTCTTTACATAATTGAGTGAAATTGTATGTGGTGAATCAGTTTTGCTTAAATTTGTACACTAGGTCATTTTTATGGCAGCGTAACATTCATATACACTGCTAAAAATAAATAGGGGAGCAAGCAAAAATGTGAATAGAAGAGTGCAAGACAGCCATGTATGGGCATAAAATGGATAGTACACGTGTATCAATGCGCAATACAGAAAAAGACGCAAGCTTTTATTCTTTGAAAAGATGAAAAAAACATGAAAAGACGGTTTTAGACAATAATTTGGTTTCATGTAAATGATAAAAAAAGTATTGTTTAGAAATAATGTAAGATTTCTAATATGGCGTGAGGTTTCCTCGAACAGCTAAGACTGCTGCACACCTGTTTTCCATGGATGCGATGCGGTTATCAATTGGGAATACTTTTCCACTGCTCAAGAATTGCTATCTCCAAGTACCGGACAGTAAAAGGAGGCATCGGTCTCGCAGCAATGCGTCGTCTGAATATGTCAATCGGATTTAGGTCAGGAGAGCATGCTGGTCAGCGTATGGAAATACGCTGTATTGTTTTAGCATCAAGCATGTTTTCCACAAGACGAACTGTATGAAGTCTGGTATTATCATGCATGGAGAAATAGAAATCACTAATTATTGCAACATAAAATGTGACTTCAGGGCTCAGTATCTCGTCTGTATTACTTCGGACCGTTAAAGGGCCATTCCGAATGATATGCAGGCCCGCGCGCCCACCTATGCTGATTCCAGCCAATAGCAGATACCCACCTCGTCTGTAATGTGATCTTTCATGAACGAATGTGGAATTATTTTCAGTGCCTCTTACTCTCCATGCCAAAACACATCAGATATCGCATTCAGACTGAATCGGGACCCGTCTGTAAACAGAATTAGACTCCAACAACGTTGCATCCAAACTCGATGTTCAGTTCCACACCTTCTTTGGGCCGCACAGTGGCTTGAGGTCAACGGAATAACCATTGGACTTACGTGCATAGAGACCACCCTGATGAAGCTTATTTCGGACTGTTTGGCTAGAAACCCTTCGTCCTGTGGTCAAAAACAACTGTCTTTGCAGATGAGTAGCATTGCCCGTTCCGTCTCGGCGAGCTGTTAACAGGTTATATCTGTCATCAGTTTCTATGTTAGCACATTTTCGACCTTACACTTGCAGATTACTACCATTTCATGTGTCTTGGAATCGATTCCACAGCTTTTCATGGACACTTCTTGCGACTCCAGCAGCGTCCACTGCACTTCGTTGTTTTTCCTCAAATTCAACTGTCCCGATAACACGCCAAGCCATGGATTGCGGTAAATCATGTGACATTTTCAAGCCACCTTTTCTCAAAACACAAGCTGAGCAATTTAATTTTACAACTGAGGCAGTAAAACAGACATTTCTGCAAAATCTCGATTTCTGCACTTATATACTTTTTCTAGTTTTTGACTTCATAAACTTTAATTTACATGTGAAGTTTTTTTTAATCTGTTTTCTGCACCACTTTAAATTATGGATATTTTATTTGATGTTACTTATCGGTGCAAACATTTGCGTAATTTCGTTAAAACCATGTGCTCCCCTAATTGTTTTGAGCAGTGTAGTTTTAAAGCCGTAATAGATGAGGTAATGGCCCCTGAGGGAAAATCATTCTTTTACATGTTTGATAAAAAACGCATTTCTAACGAACACATACGAAGCAAGTTTATCTCACAAGTTCATTGTCATTAACAAAGCTAATTAAAATATTTTCAGAGACGTAATCTATCAGGGTTGCAACCAGGTTCAAAATTCACTTATGTTTTTAATTGTAATCGCATATCTAAATAAAATGTTTTGTCCAAATTTTGACTGCAAGTCAGTTGTCGATACAAGGCACATTCAATGTATTAAATTGTAGATTAAAAGCGTATTTCATAATTTATTAAATTTTATTTCTTATTTATTGATAAATTCATCGCACTTGATAAATTTTACATCTGTACAAAATAACAGATACTGTAGGAAAAAACCCGTTTAAAATATTCCGAAATTTTAATACTCGTTGAAAAATAATTAAAAAAAAAAAGATTTTTATCTCGAGAATATTTCTATCCTTTAAAAATATATGCTAAATATTTTTGTTATTGTTTAAATTTCCTTTACGAATGCGGTTTTGTGTTAAGATTGTTCAAAAATGAAAAAAAATTGCAACAGTCTTTTATTACTTTTTTTCTGTTCAAAGTTTTAGATCTGAAATATTTCTAGTTAAACATAGTAGTCTCTAGTAAAACTAGTAGTCTCTTCGTTTATTTTTAGATATTTTAAACTCATCTGTGTTAGGACTGGTTTACCTTGATCTTCACGTCACAGAACGATTGCTATATACATAGAAAATTTCATTAATCAAGAAAACGTGTCTTTTGTTTTGTCCAAAGAACTGTGTTTTTGTTTCAACACTTGTAAAAATATGTGTTTAGTGATATGGGAGTTACTTGTGTTTGCTAGGAAAAAAAAAATATTAACCTTTTAATATTAACCCATTTGTGCCTGAATTTTTGTTTTCAATTTTTTTGGTAAAAAACACTTTCAAATGTTGCAAAAGGAACTGGAAAAACACTAAAAAGAATTACGCTAAAATATTTTTTGTATTTATTTGATAAAATGTAAAAGAACTAAATAGGAGTATTTCTAGTAGAATAATATGCATAATTAAATATTTTGCCTATATTTATATTTAAAATATTTTTAAATTGTATGTACTATAATAAGTATTGTAATGAACTACAATATATATATATATATCTTTGCAGAGACTAATAACGTTATAACTATAATATTAATAATAAAATAAGAATAATCGGATTGCAGACTTAATAACAATTTATGTCATAAATATCTTCGAAAGGAGATTGCATAAATAACTGTCTCCTAAATTTCTAACAAAAGTATGTGCCCATTTGTGCCTAGAACTCTATATTTTGTACATTACAAAAATGCATAAAAAATAGGCTTGAACATTTAATTTCGCAATTTAAAAAAATGCGTATTTCAAAAAATCCACAAGCTAAGATTATAACTTGCGATTTTGTGTCCATGATAGAAAAAACACAAATAAACTTACTTTTTACATTTCGCCCTCTTGAAAAATTAAAAATCTATAAACACCGAAAAAAGCCTTAATTTAAGCAAATAAATATCCACCTTGTGCTGTCATCTCACGGTTATAGATAAAGACATTTATAAATAATGATTTCATGCAATTTTCATGTTATAAAGAAGAAAATTATACAAAAGCATTAAAATTTGAAACGTCCCAAAAATGGGACGCTAGGCATAAATGGGTTAACTTTTAACTGAAAATTTCAGGATTTGGATTTGTAAGTTTCAGTTGTATTAAGTTACAGATTGCAGAGCTTCTTTTGAAATAGTTGATCAACACCAAATTTCTAAATCGGTAGTGTTTTAGATATAGCTCCAAATACAAACATGCATCAAATCTTGTGCTTCATGCAAACAGACATTTACGTTAAAAAAAACGAACGCGTTTTCAGTGCTAGAAAAAGGAAAATTTATATTTTTTGAAGTATTGTTACTCTGTATATTTTCCTCATTAGAGTCCTGCGAGAGTCGGGTTCTACCCTACCCGACCCGATCCCACAAATTCCATTTTATGTCAAACCGCAACCCAACCCGAACACGCACTGTAAGGAGAGTAAATCATGTTTTAATACCATTATGAAAAATAATCTAACAATTTTATCTCCAAGAGGTTCTGCACCCGGTCCGGCCCGACAATTGTATCTCTTATAGAGGTCTGCACCCGACTCGGGTTGCGCCGGTGTGGCAGAATTTCAAGCGGGCCAGGTCGCAAAATCAAAATAGTTTTTTCAACGGGCCGGGCTGATAAACAATATAAACGGGCCGGACTGGCAAAAAAAAAAATCAACGGGCCGGGCCTATTATCACAATTAAGCGGGTCTACCGGCCCGATATAAATATTTAGATGAAGCCGGTAAAATTATAAACTGGCCGTGCCGGACTAGGGCTGAACTTTTAAGTTTTACACGGCACGGGACGGGTCTTTACCGGTAATTCCGTCCTGTGCAGACCTCTAATTCTCAAATACCATTTTTATGTATTACATAGAAGAATGAACAATTCTATATTCTTTAATATTCATCTATAGTAAAATCTCCGAGCACATCGGGATCGTTGAATAGAGTCAAACATCAAGGTCGAGTTATTCCGAATTTTGTTTTTTCGGCTTGGGATGAATGTAATTTTCTTTCTGCATGTCGAGTTCAAACTAGAAAAATTCTTTCAGATCATATATAGGTTTTCTACCACTCAGGTTGTTGGGTGTTTCACAAAAAGGTTTTTACACAACTGTTTCAGATGAAAATAAATACGTATTTGAATATCTAGGATTATATGTTCAATTTTCTGCATGAGAAATAAAATGTATATATATGAAATGTGGTCATGGATTCGTCTTTCTTTGAGAACCATTTCTTTCGAAGTATGAAAAATGATATCAATAATTCTTTTTTGATACACACCAAAAAACAGAGGTATCATATTGTTGATAGTTTATGTACACATACACATGTTACGCGTGTGTATTATAGCTTGAGAGATGTCCGCTTTTAAGAGATAATATAAGCGTTCAAATATAGAAATTTTAGGAATTGAAAAAGTTTCCGCTAAATAGAGGCGTTAACCTTTCGGGAGAAGAGGCATTATGACGGTTTTATTGTATATGGATTTTTAACCTGAAAATATTGTACATAGATTTTTAACCTAAAAAAATACTTTGACCATTTTTAGGGTTCCGTACTTAAAAAGTAAAAACGGAACCATTATAAGATCACTCCTGTGTCTGTCTCTCAGTCTGTCACAGCCATTTTACTCGTAAACTATGGAACGTGGAAAGTTGAAATTCGGGGAAGTAATAATGACCATTGATCCACATATTTCCAGATTAATAAACATTCATAAATATATTTAGTAAAAAAGTAGAAGGGCTAAATATGCTTTTTGAAAAAAAAATATTTTCTTTGTATATCCTGTGAAAGCTTTTGTAACGCTGAACTCAAAAATACACTCCTTTAAATTTTAGGTATTATATTTTTAAAGATATTCTTGAAAATGTAGCTCAAAAATATGTTCCCCCCATCTAATTCCGAATCTACTGAAACTAAAATTATGAAAAAAAATAGAGGTAGTAGACGTTAATGTAAACCTTGCCGGAAAATTATAGCGATAACCCTAGGTCACATAGTTTTTCAGTAATTATCAGTTTTCTGTTATACACAAATTTCGATTTATGGGCATTCAGAAAAATTATTGAGCATCGCTGAATATACCTATCGTTGCAGAATAATAGAAGCATTGTTGATAATGATTTTCGAAAAAAAGCATCGGTAATTAGCCGAGATATTAACCCTTAAAGGTACGGTCAGTTTGGACATACACAAGGACAGGGGCGGCGTACTCTATGCCTAGTTAACAACTTTTAATGATATATATGTGTAATGCAATATCCAGTAACAGTATAAAAGTAATAAACAACAAATTGTTAAAAACATACTAATTTAAGGAGTCTCGGGACTCTAAAAAGTGAAAAAAATGAAAAAAAAACCATTTTCAACATTTAGTGTCTTAAAATGTCATTTTAAAACATAATTTAATGGGGATGAAAGATATATGTTCATTCGTTTCATGTATTTAAAAAATTGCAAGATACAGAATTAGTATTTATAGGGGGCTCGAAACTGTTAGACATTTGTCGAACAAAAAATTGGCATAACAGTTTACAGCAGGATTACAAAATAAATATTGCAACTCGAATGAAAATTTTGGTGCTTACTTCTACTTCAGATTGTAATAATTTCCCTGAACTTAAATTTGTATTTAAAGAATTTTTATATTTTTAATGCAATGTTGCATTTAGCTAATACAAAATTTTGAAAATTTCAACAGTATAATCACTAAAAAAAATATTTTTTTGAACAATAAAAAGGAAAATTTAGTTTCAGTTTATCCAGAATAACATGAAATATATGTTTTGAAAATTTCATGAAAAAATATCCAGAAGTTTTTGAGGTATCCTGCGCGTTATACCCAAAAAACGCCATTTAGAAAATAATAACTTTAAAGTTTCGGAAACTCCCCTTCAGCTATTGAGCGGGTAAAATTCTAAAAGCCAAAAATTCTGTTCTAACGGGAATTTCAAGGAAACGATTATATCAAAATAATCAGAAAATAGGAGTTTCACATCTAAAAAAATTAAAATTTCTTAAATTTTGAAGTTTTAAGAGTCCTGCGACCACTTAATCCTTTCCGGCACGGAGTAATTCTATTTATAAACTTATGAAATAATGAACTGACACCAGAATTTATAAACGAATTTATTAGAAA
Organism: Maratus speciosus; assembly: GCA_963932465.1. Taxonomy (NCBI): domain Eukaryota; kingdom Metazoa; phylum Arthropoda; class Arachnida; order Araneae; family Salticidae; genus Maratus; species Maratus speciosus. The sequence continues at coordinate 256,776,510 of OZ010790.1, forward strand.
ATGCGAACTTGCTTTTTTTCACGTACATGATTAAAGGAAAATTTTAATTTAATATTCTTGGTGCCGTTTGTCTGTTTTGGAATTAAAATTAGGTGTCCGTTTTTTAAGGGCATCGCCCCCGAGAGATTTAATTAGAATTAATCGCATAAATACTGTGGGATTCGCGATAGTTTGCATTGATTGTATCTTTCAATACACCTCGAGTGACTTTAAAAGTTAATTAAACACCTATCTGGAAAAACGCGGCACTGACCAAGGCGGCGTTGCAACTTTGAGACCTCAATTTGAAGCGCTTAGCACAATGCCAAATTTAAACTTTGAACAAAGGTTTTGTTTCAGATACACTGTAGAAATAAAGGTTATTACTACGCTGAATTTAGTTTCATGAAATGCCAAATGAAGTTTAACTATGCACTGTTTTTATTGTCAGTACCGAATTATGTTCATCATAAATAGATTAGGATAATATTAAAAAAAAAACAGTTATACGAATAGCTATATTTGATATTATTTAGGTTCCATATCTCTTTGAACTTTCATGATATACACATTTACACTTTTCTAATATATACAGTTATACCCAACCCTACGTTGTATAGTCTTAGTATTCTTTTACCAACGTTTTTTTTTTAAATTTTTTATAATACAATACCAAATTCATATATTTATTCTACGGAACTCTCTGTGCGCGAGTAATGCTCGCACTTGACCGTTTATTTTTTGAAATTCGGGTCAATCCGAACTCGACCCGCTAGAGTCTAAACCCAATCTGAAACAATGAAATTCACCCCGACCCGCAACAAAAATGTCTAGAACCGGGTGCAGGTAACTCGACCCGATGCAGGACTGTAAACTGTATAAAACTAAAAAGCTAATCTTTAAACATGCTTTAAAATTAGTTGCGGTTTAAAAGTTCCACTTACGATACATCTTGTTTTACACAATTGACCATCTGCCTTTAGTTTATCAGCAGTTATTTTGAAAATTTTTCCGTCTAACATCGTGTATCATCACAATTAAATTATTCACTTGATACATTAGACAGGAAGGACCATTTAGTGTTTTGCTGCGCATTGTATTTTTAAAATATAATAAAAATTAATGCATTTTGTTATTTCAAAGTCTCGTGAAAGGATGACTAAAAATAAAACAGACAAGCGCATATTTCGCATTTGTGACACTTTGATCTGCGGTTTATATAGGCTTTTAACGTGAAAAAAATATTTTCCACATTCTTTTTAAAAAGCAGGTCAACACGAACCCGACCCGCAAGAGTTAAAAAGCCAACCCGAACCCGACCCGCAATAAAAAAATCAAGTCAACCCTACCGAAACCGAACCGTGGGTCGTGTCGAGTTCGGGTAAAATCGGGTAACCCGACCCGATGCAGGACTAATCCTCATAAAAAAAGTTTTTACTGTTAAAAGTTTTATAAGTTTTAATATATATATATATATTTTTTTTTTGACATAAATTAATCTTTGTATAATGAAATATAAAATGATACATTACCGCCGCTGAAATTAAACTTTTAAAATTATCGGTTATAAAATTCATCAATGATACGTTATTCATCAATGATACGTTCCTGACAACGACATATCCCTGTATAAACTGAAGAATGTTTTATTTAATGTAAAGAATATTTATGCAAGAATAAACTTTATAAAAGCATTCAGATCCTTATACATAACATAATGCCTAACGATTTTTTCTGATTTTTTTTCTTTTCAAAATTTTCTCACGGCTGTTTTATAAAAAGGTAGGAATACTATCTATATTGTCAATGAAAATCCTTAAAATTTTATTTGGTAGGATTATATATATGTGTACTAGGGGGGTCTGCCCCCTACGAGCTACGCTCGTCAACCCCCTTTCAGATATCGCAGACTAACAGTATAATTTCAACGGCTTTAAAAACATTTCGGAAGATTGAATTATAATTTGAATCTGAGAATTATAATCTGACGTAATTTTCACCAAACTTTTCTTTTTAATATTCACGTAAAAGTACTTTTGTTAGAAATGAAATATTATGATCTTAAAATATCAAATAAATGTCTCGAGCAATTTATAAATTTCAACTGTTTTGCAATATTATTTTTTGTTCATTTTGTATAATAAGCGTAATGTGACGTAAATGTGACGTAAATTCTCCTATTTAAGACTTCTAACGCATGTTTATGTATTTATTATTTTACAATATTCTGTCTCTTTTAAAATTCACGTGTAATTAGTTTTTATGACGTAATTTTCAATGAGTTCCTGCTTTTTATATTTTCTGTTTATAATAGTCAGGTGTAGAATAAATTTTTAATTTGAAGTAAACATTGTTTGCGCTGTTTATACAACTGGCAACAGTTTAAATTAATAACATTTTCTAAAATTTGTAAAAAATATCTCGAAATGCTAAAAATTTGAATTTAAAATTGAAATAAAACCTCAAAAAATGAGTCAAATAAGAAAAGTAAATACAATCTGCACACCGGAAACTTATAACGTATAAAATGATCTAAAAATGATTAAATTCTCATGAATAGTTTTTGCTCCAATAAAAGTTTTTTAATGGAACGATTTTGTCCAACTTTAGCATTAAATATCTCTTAAAATAATTCTTCGATTTGAAAACTATCTGCATCAGCGTGTTTATCAAACATTTCTCTATAATACCACCGATTTTCATATTTTTGTATGCAACAGTTTTTTTTTCATATTAACGATGAAAGGCCATGCTTAAGCATTCAAATTGGATGTGGATCTACCCGGAATATCTACGCAGATTTTCATTGGTCCATTTCCAAATCAAAACTTTTAATATAGAAGGATTTGCATTCATATTTACACCGTTTTCTTATATATTTATTAACTATTGTAAACTGCAACGTAAATAAATTATCCACGGACGACGAACCCATGAGCCACGTGCCATAGGCGGCACAGGACAAAGTTTTCCTCAAGTTGTTGAATGGAGGTTTTCTTTCAAGATATAATCATTAAATACTCTTATATAAAATGGATAAATTTAAAGATCTTGAATCACAGCTTGAAATTTAATTGCATTATGAATTCCAGAAAAGTATGGTTTGAAAAACGTATGAAACCAAGACAAGATTTGAAATTATGAAAATAAAAGCGCATGTAAAAATTTGGTTCATTAATGAATGACAACTTGGAAATTGATATTTAAAAGAATACATGTGCCGTTATATATATATATATATATTTTTTTTTTTTCTCAGATTAGTTTCAGAAATGAATAATATAAAAACCCCAAAGATAATATTCATCAGGTGATTCAAGCATTCTGTTAAAAGTAAGTATATTAGAACATAATACCATTGTCCACCAAGTTATAACAACAGAAATCAACTTTAATTGATTTATTTTTTAATATGTATGAAAAATACAATTGTAACAATATTGTAAAAAAAGAAAAAATATTTATTTTTAAATCCATCGTGATATAATATAACCAGAAACGAAAATATTAGTAACTCACAATAACGTATTGTATAAGATTAAATTTTAAGTATTATATTTTTCATATACGGTATCTTGCAATTTAGTTTCTTTCGAGTTGATAAAGATTTAGAAAAGCAATCATTTTAAGAAATCTCAAAAACTAAATATTTTTCAGATTTAAAGAAGCATTTACAGAAATAAAAACTTTTTTTTTATCGCCTTGAATTTTGAAAACGTTTCCGATTGGTTTTACAGCGTATTAGTTTTTTAAAACCGTAATATTGGTATAAAAAGTTAGATGTATTTTACGCATATATTTACCTGTGTTTACACTGCATCAAATCACGTAACATATAAACAAATTTGCTAGTCGCACTTCATTTATACCATTTGACCTCACATTAAAATTCTTCGGAATGAAAATAGTTTTAAATGGATACTTTTAATATATGACGCAATTTTCACTATTAAATGCATTGCTCATGTAATAATTTATTTCTCTTAAACTTTTCTTTTTGCTTTTATCATTCAAGGGCAAATACATCATTTAATTTAAAAGTGTTAGTGAATATGATTACTTGAGCTTTTGAAATATAATCTAATATTCAACATTAAAAGTTTTACACGCGTAATAATGGACAGTATTCCTGTGACGTCACAATTGGTAAAATGGATATTTTTATGTACTCTAACCGAATAAAAGAAGACGGTCCATTTACTTTAATTATCACGATATTTAATATTTGGGAATTTTGACGTAATTATCTCCTTTGAATGCGTTTCGCATGTAATAATTTGTTTTAAAGTTTTCGTACATCTTTAATACTTACGTGTAAATATTTTGACGCAAGTTTCCTTATTTTCTGCTTTTGACATGCGATAATTTAATTCTTATTTTTAAATTTCTTATTTTAATAATTTCACTTTTCACGACAAGAAACAATTCTGTTTTTATTTTTTTCAAATTTATCTGAAAAACATAATTGTTTCAATATCAGTTGAAATAAAAGATAATTTCAATTTGAAATTGTCGAAAAAGAACAAATGTAATACTCACTACAGTTTTTCTTTTGTTCCTTTTTTTCAAAAAATAAATAAAATAAAAATAAATAAATAATAAAAATGTAATTTTGAAGAAGAATTTACAAAAAGAGTAATTTTGTTGCCATTACAGATTTTCACTACAGAAATGTAATTAAAATTAGAAAAAATTTATATTTCGAAAACTAATTCAAATTTTAAAATTGTATTACCAGTTTTGAGATAGGCGGATCAATGCGGATTTTTGTTGTTAATTTTACCGCATAGTATTCCATATTTTAGGAGAAATCGCCATGAAATACAATCAGTCGTTTCATAAAATCGTTTCATTGGGATTTTATAACAAGTTTTCAATTTAATTTCATTAGTTTTTGATCAACTATAGATTTTTTTTTTTGTTTGTTTCACACGTCATAGTTTTTTTGAGATGTGAAAAGGTTCGCTCATCTATGCATTCGAAACTTAAATTAGTTCATTTTGAGATTAGCCGTTTTAGTATTTAACCCGGCAGTATTCGCGTGTCGGTCTTTTTGTCGCCCATATAAATTATCTTCTAACTCATATCCCCTTAAAAATACAATGGAGGACTACAATGTAGCTGACTTTAAATGTTTCTAAACCACTATAGTGACGTAACACCTGTTTTATCTTCAGGCGCATTTTTACAAGCAAAGTGGAAAATGGTGGAAAGGCCTGCGCAAATATCACTAATGTCAGTTCATTTTTACTTTTCCCATTATTCCAAATTTCATGAATAAAACGTATAATTTCAATAAACTACAAATTTACAAGTTTATTAAAATATAATATTCGGATATACGTGAAAGATGTTTCTTATTTTACATTCTCTATGCGGAGGTGAAGAGGTGCGGCAAATAGACAGAGCGCGACTAATAACGTTCTATAAAAAGGCGCGACTACTCTCGTGTTAACTTTGTTCTATTGACAAACACGAATACAGAATCTTTATATTAACCCTCTCACCGCAGTGTATACATATATCCATTACTCAGTTGTATGTTTATCTGTAATAAAGGCATTTTTAAAATAATATAATTCGACAGATATAATCCAGTTTATAAAGATTAAGTTATGATTAATATTGCCAAGGATTATATTCTTATACATAATTTTTTTACATCAAATTAAAAAAAATTACCTTTCTTCAGAATAAAAAAAAAAATACATAGAAAACAACATTACAATTTAGCTCCTTTGCTCGGCGGTCAGGAAGATGCATGTTAGTTTAAATTTTTTATGTCGATTTAAAAATTAAAAAAAATTCATCTAATATTAATGTTACACTGCTATAACTTCAAAGATAATTATGAGAATATTTCACTTAAAGTGTAAATTTCCTTAAAATTATATTAAAAGCTTAAATAATTAACATTTCCTTTATAATTTTAATTGTTTCTATCTCCGATTTTATTATACCTAATTTAAGGGGTCTCGGGACTTAAAATTGGAAAAAAATGTAAAAAAAAAAATATCATTTGAACATTTAATATCTTAAAATGTGTTTGATTTTAAGACAATTTTAATTGAGAAGAATGACATAAGTACGTTCTTTCCTTTCAAATATTTAAAAAGATGCGAGATGCAAAATTAGCATTTAGACAGGGCTCCAAATTATCAGACGTTATTCGAGCATAAAATCGGCATAAAAGATTACGCGCAGGATTACAAAATAAATTTTGCAACTAGAATGAAAATTTTTATTTCTACTTATACATCAGATTATAATAATTACCTTGATCCTAAATAAATTTGTAATTAAAGGATTATATTTTTAATACAAAGTTGTATTTAGCTATTGCAAAATTTTTTAAATTTCTAAAATCACCTAAAAATATTTTTTTAACAATGAAAAGAAAATTTTAGGTTAAGTTTATACAGAATAACATGAAACATGTGTTTTGAAAATTTCATGAAAAAATATTCAGAAGTTTGAGAAATCGTGTGCGTTGCGCTCAAAAACGTCGTTTGGAGAAAAATGACTTCAAAGTTTCGGATGCTGCTTCAGCTATTGTGCGGGTATAATTCTAAAAGCCATAAATTTTGTTGTAATGGGAATTTCAAGGAAGCAATTACATCAAAATTTTCAGAAAATAATAATAGGAGTTTAACATCTAAAGAAATTAAAATTTCGAAAAATTTAAAGCTTTAAGAAGGCTGGGACCCCTTAAAGAATTATGTATTCAAAAACTGAAAAAGCTACAATAATGAATAAAATATTTAAATCCCATTTAATATCTGAAAACTGTTGCCTTGACAATCGCAAAAAGGCGACTAAAAAGCGTAATTCGGAATTTTGTAACTAACATTCTCTTTAAAGTGTGTGCTTCTGCTTCCAGAATTCAAACGGAATATTTTCGAATTACATGGTTAATAATTTCAAAAATCAAATCGAAGATTTTTACGCTCGGAATATGAAAGACAGAGCTTAAAATTTCAGTTTTATGCAAAAGAACTTTTATAAATCGACAACAGCAATGCGTGTTACTTCAATGGGATTGAAATTCCAGTGTGGATTTTAAAATATATTAAATCTTCAGTAATATTTGATAGCAATGGCATCTTATGACATTGCATGAGTATATCTGAATTAAAAATATCTATGCATAATATATTATTCAGTATTTATTAAACATATTTTGTTAAGAGTCATAATCTAAAAAGATTTAAAATTTCATCCTTTTTTTTTAATGCTGTAATTCTATACTATAAAGCAAAATCACGTACATAAGTAACACTGACATAATATGGACCGTGGTAAAACTTGAACAATGTATTTCGCATTTTTTTTTCAAAATTATTAACTGCTAACAATCCACAATTCCAATTCTTACGCCGCCGTCAAATAGGAAATAAATGTACTTTCAAATACAATGTCTGAAAACTGTATTTGAAATAAATGTTTTGTAATGGTATTGAAATAATTTTCAAGCATGATCTTTTTTTTTTCTTATTATATCTACTGCGTGCAGCCCGATAGCATAAAATTAATCAGTTTGCATTTAAAACAATATAATGTGTAGTATAATAATAATAATATTGCTACATTATTTATAAATAACGGTATTCAATTCCGGATACTATTCTTTAAAGAGATAAATCTTCATAAATAAATGAAATAAAATAAAGCACAAATTTAATCATGATGTCGAATTAGTCTCTTAAACAGCTGAATAAATCAGAATTAATCCTCTCGCTACGTAAGTAATTTTTCGCGATGAGCGTCTTTTACAGAATTTTTAATCGTTTATCACCGGTTCTTTAAATAATAAATTTTTGACTATCGTAATCGGGAAAAATGTCCCGATTAAATCAGGTAAAGTTTTCGCTAAAAAATAACTGTTGCGAACAACGAAATAGTATTAATTTGACGGGAAAATGCATGCCCGAGCGCAGCACTCTCTGCGAAGCGAGAGGGTTAAAACGTTTGCAAACATGAAATCTTGCACGAGGCTAATACGAAAGTATAGTTTTTAATAAATTTCAAACTGTATTTTGAAGAAATTGAGTTTATAAAAAAGCTTTCTGACCTTATGGAGATCTAAAAAATATAATAAAATCTTTTGTACTTTTCAGTAAAAAATTATTCATGTTTGGAACACCAGGTAATATATTCTGTAACCCGGAAACTGATTGAATCTACTATTTGTTATGAACTAAATTTATGTAAGTGAGTATCCTCTGCCAAAAAAATCTATAAAAAATTTTAAGAAAATATTGAGAATTATTTATTTTTTAAATTAAAGTAATACCTCGACTTACGTCAGCAATGCGTTCCAAAACTAGCGACGTAAGTCAAGGTACATTTTGATAAACAACAAGTTGGAAATTGCTCGTCAAACGTGGCAAATGAGGTGCGTTCGTACTATAACTAGTTTTATAAATGTTTTTTGCACCGCATATTGTACTGAATGTATATTTTAGTGCACTTCATAAGTGCATATCAATTTCATGCTGTTCAAAGGACTAACATTAAAATGAACTTGAAATATGTTTTTCCTATTGGCTGTAGTGTAATAGAAAACTTTTGACTGTCCTTGTAATTAAACTATACATCCGATTTTCATAAAATTTAAAATGGCTCAACAAACTTTTGCAACAATTATATATTTAAAATTTCAGACTATTCGGTTGGGTAGTTTTTGCTCTGTTATATGCGGACGGACAGACAGACGGACTGAACGACGACTATAGGTGCTTCGTATTTATATAATTACGAACGCACTTAAAATGGGATAAGTTATAAAAATTCTCCAAAACTTAATGGAGATATTCCATTGTATTAAGAAGTTTATGTTACATAGATTTAACATTAGCAACAAAATGAGGTTGCCTTAAGAATTTGAAATAAATCAACAGGTTAACTTACAATTTATTGTTCTAGCTGTCCCGTTAGTGTCTTCGAGGAAGAGCAAAAATCTTGCAATGATGTTTGAACCGACATTTTTTTTTTTTACTTTAACCCTTTCCGGTGCGGTGTCCTCAAAAAAGGACACCAAATTTTAATTTCAAAACTGAGAAACGGCACCAAGAATATTTAACTAAAATTTTCGTATTATAATGTACATGAAAATAAGCAAGTTCCTATTTTCTAATAAATTCGTAAATAAATTGTGGTGTCAGTGCATCATTTCTTCAGTTTATAAATAGAATTACTCCGCGCCGGTAAGGGTTAAGAAGATCTTTGTAACAGCAGAGTAAATTTTCTATGCGTTTTCTAGTGTTGTGTTTTATTTGTCTGTCAATATGATGTCATGTCGCGGGAAAGTTTCACTTCATAGAACTTTCATAGAAAGATCTTAAAAAAAGCTCAAAGTGCGTCTTTAGTAACACTTTATATCCTGAAGTTTGATTATAAAGACTGTTTCACCTGCATAATTATTCAAGTTAATTTCTAAGATCTCCAGAACAACATATATAATAATAATTTGATTTTTAGATTACTTTTTAATTAAAACCTATTTAATAAATTGGTAGTTAGGGCTCTTTTTTTACAAGTTATTTACAAGAAAATCCAGATTAACAAAAAATACCGTTATGGAAATATTATAATTCTTATAAGAATAGCGTAAGCAATAGAATAAAAGCAATATAAGAATAGCGTAATAAATGTATTGTGATCCTATCTGTAGGAGAGAAGTATTTTGCTGTTGCAATTTTTTTTTTTTTTTTTTTTTTTTTGTATAATATTTTTTAACTAGCTGTTTAATATGTTCTACGCACGGAAGATAAGAATTCCCCTGTTAAAGTGTCGAGTTGTTAAATAACTATCCGATTTATAAAAAATATTTTTCTACTAATGTGCATTTTTTTTATGAAATTTAATTTATTATATTGCTATGGCAGCAGACGATAAAACAATATCTTTGGAATAAGAGAATAAATAGAATAAAAAGTTTTGTTGAAGTTTGTGATAAAATGTTTTCCTTTATTTTTATAAAAAAAAAGGCAATTAAGCTCAATTAAATAATCTAATTGTTTGCACGCATTTGTGATTAATTTATATTGATATTTCAAAACAAAATAATTATCGTAATGCCTGCTACAGCTTTTTAGTACTACAGCGTGGCGTACGTAATGCGTATATCTCGCATTGCAGTAAACATTTACAACTGGTTTGAACTCGCGCGATTACGTGTTGAACATAGAAAAAGGCAAAAATTTGTCATAAAATAATAATAAAAAATATTTCATATTTTCGATTTTTTTGCCCCAAATCGTTCAATGCCCCCTACCACAAACCCGTGTGCCAAATTTCGTAGTCCTGTAGCTTCCGAGTTTGAGGTTACAAACAGGGTGTCCAGCGAATAAGACCCTGATTTCAAAATTAAATATATCAAAAACAAAGATCAATAGAATTATGCGGTAAACGGTTTGTTTACTAGCTAATCTGTAAAAATGTTGCACAGAAGTTTCAAAAAATTAGTTGCAAAAACCGCTAACAGATGGCGATGTAATCACAATGCCTATAAATTGTCTTTTGAAGTCGAGAGCCCTAGCGCCTCATTCCTAGATGGCTTCCTATTGAAGATCGAAAATTGGGAAAGACCGCTTTTTCGTTGGGGTGATGTGCAGAAGAGGGGTCTGGTCACAGAATTATTGCATCAATTCTTCAATTTTAGAGATTTTCAATTAATATAATTTAATAAAAAGTTTAGCAATCATTATATAAGAACTGAAAAAAATATTTTATTTGCGTAATGTGCAGAAGCGGAGCCATGTGTTGACAGAACTGAGATTTGTTTCAAATTTTGTTATAAGCTACTTCGGTCCGGATACCAATATCTCTGTGGTATGTCTTTTCTCTCCTAAGTGGTAGATCGTGGAATCCAATCCAAGTAGAGGGGGATTTGAAAAAAAAATGGAAATCTTTACTTTTTAATATTTATTTAAACTGTGAAAAAAGTTTGAATAAAAAAATCCAAAGTTTCTGGTTTTTAAAAATTAAGTTAAAAAAATAACTTTAATTTTAGAAACTCGTCTTCATTATTTTTATCATTGAGCACAGAAATATGGTGCAGCTCCTAGGGATAGGATCCGAGGTGTTCCAAAGGAATGCAGCATCCAAAATTCTTTTGCTTTGACGTTGATGATATGAATTATCATCAATGCCTTTTAAAAAAGAAATAATTTAATGCATAATTTCTGTCTCTAAAACTTTGTTTACAAAGAATAGAAATATATGTGTTGTGCTAAAACCAAAGTATTATGCCGTGATTTAAAAATAAATTAAAAGTGAAAAATTACTCTTTATTTATAATAATTCAGGTATAAACAACAATACCAAAATATTATGCCGTGATTTAAAAATATAAAAAATAAATAAAAAGTACAAAATTATTTTTCTAAATATATGCATTTTGATTTAAATAACTATATGGCATTAAAGATTGAATTTAATAAAGTATTTAAAAAATGCTTAATGATTTCTAAACTTTATTGAAAATTCTATTAATTGAAATTTTCTAAAATTAAAGCTGATGCAATAATTCTGTGACCAGATGTCTCCACTTCTGCACATCACCCCAATGAAAAAATGGACTTTCCCAATATTAGTTTTTACGTAGGGAGCCATCTAGGAATGAGACGTCAGTGCTCTGGATTTCGAAGCAGTTTACAAGTAATGCTATTATAGCGCCATCTGTTAACGGTTTTTGCAACTAAATTTTGAAACTTTTGTATAACATTTTTACAGCTTAGCTAATAAACAAATCGTTTACCGTATAATTCTATTGCTCTTTGTTTTTGAAATATTTAATTTTGGAAATCAGGGTCTATTTCTCTAGACACCCTGTAGATACGCGCAAGGATTTTATAGGGTAGATAGGATAAAAGCTACACCTAGGTAAATGATAGAGAAAATAATCACATTAAAAAATACAGGGTGGTTATAATTAAACTTCCCCTATAAACGGCATCTTACAGCCCAAACGGGTGAACGGAATTCTACGAAATTTGGGTATATAGACTAAACACTAGATGCGCTCTAGGAATTTCGAAAAAAAAAATAGTTCCAAAATGTCCACCAGAGGGTGCCTTCTCCGGAAAAAAATCATTAAGTTTAACAAAATAAACGACCTAAACGGAATACAGAAAAATTATTAACAATCCAGAACAAGAATTATGAGTAATAAAATGTAAAACCTCCTGTTTTGGCCGTTTATTTTGTTAAATTTAACCCTTAAATTCATAGTGATGTAAATTTCCATCACCTTTTTATTTAAATTTTAATACATAAATTAAGTTCTTAGAACCACTATATTTATATAGAAATATTTATCCTCTGAAAATAACAAAAATATGCTACTAAATAAAGTTAAAAATCTATCTTAAGATTTCTGGTGTCTAATCCTTAATATAAAATTAAAAAACAATTCTAAAAGAATAATTCATGCATTTAAGGGTTAATGTTTTTTCCGGAAAAGGCGCCCTCTGGTGGACATTTTGGAACTTTTCTTTTTTTTTTTTCGAAATTCCGTGAGCGCATCTCGTGTTAAGTCTACATACTAAATTTCATTGCATTCGGTTCACCCGTTTGCTCTGTAGGATGCTGTTTATAGGAGAAGTTTAATTATAACCACCCTGTATTTAGCTTCGACTGTTTCACTATGCTTTCTAAATATGATTGAGAAAATTATTTTGTATGAAAAGTACCATCTACATTTATAGGCGAATTAAATAAATTTTACATTGAATTTTCTTTAATGGTACTTAAAAGTACCGTCAGGAAATAAGGAGTTACTTTTTTTCCCAGTCCAGACGACGTAAATTTGGAGTGACGTAAGTCGGGGTACGTCTGTATTTCAATACAGTTTTATAGAAGCTTTTGCGCAAAAGGAAATTTATATTAAAACCATATTATTTATTAAAACTTAATTTTTTTTCCTACTCTGTATTTTATATTTATACTAATAAATAAAAAGTTCGAAAACTCGTAAAAAAAGCTATCTTTCTTTGCAAATCTACAAAGGCTCTCTCCCGGATACTTAGTCCCTTCTTTCTCAAACGTGTCAAGTATAGGGACTAACGCCTGCGCGTTTTAACAATGTGTTTACGCAGTACACCCGAACCATTCGGGATACGGAAAAAATGAAGACATTCTTTAATTTCGACATTTTCTGTCTAAAATGCTGCAAACAGTTTCAAGACGTTTTGTTGTTTACTCTTAGGGGAAAAAAATAAAAAAGGTTCTTCTCGCGATTGATCTTTTCACAACTCTCCCCTAGGGCTCAATTTCAAAGTTACCGATTAACGAATAAATGTATTTAAAACCTTGAAACCTTTTAGACTTTGCAAGTGGTTTTCGAAAATACAAATATAAAATTCTTCAAAACATTCTCCACCGCAGGTCACTTCTGGGAATAAAGTTTTTTTTTCATGGTAAGAGTAACTAAACGTCCGCTTTTTAACCCTATATTTTTAGAGCATCTCGGCATAAAAAATTTTTGAATCCATTTGGCAAGTAGAAGTACTGAAAAAAATATCTGAGAAATTCCTTATGGAACCGCACGAAAGCTAGTTCAAAGCCGTTTCAGCGAGGCTTCGACTTACGCTTTCACTACTAAACATGCAAAAATTTAAAATGGACTTAGTTATATTCTTAATCGATTAAAATTTTAGAATGTTTCCACATAGAAAAACTTTTCTTTTGTTTGTTAAGTTAAAGGACCGACGGGTAAAATTAAAAGAAGCTATGTGAAAATTTTCTTCTACAACTAGATATCTGTAATTGAAAGTGCTGAATTTTAACATGCTTAATGGCCGTACAGCCAACAGAATGAAAAAGTGTCCAAGCCTGGGATTACACCAGGGTCATTACGGCCAATGCTCGACAACAGAGCTATATGGATGAAACAAGCCCAGCACTTGTCACTCTTATTTGTTGCCAAGGCTGCAACCGCAGCGCACCAAGGGATATTATTCTGTGAGCCACAATATCTGGTACCCCAGAGTTCGTTTGTCGTTTCGCTTTCGTCTGCAACAGAGCTTGTGGATCAAGGAAAAGTATCCCATTGTATGCTCCTGTTACAGCCACCTCAACAGATATGAGTGAGAAGTACCGGATTAGCGTCGTCCAGCTAGCCAGTTGTAAAGCATTGACGCATAAATTCAATGAGCTTGGTTCGATTCCAGACTTGAACACGTTTTCACTGTATTTTTTGTACGCATATTAAGAGAGTTAAAATTCAGCAGTTTCAATTACTAAATTAATTGCATGCGTGAAATGTTCTAAAATTATAGATTTAGATTAATTTTTTTTTTCAAGAAATGTTTACATGGTAACAGTTATATATACACTAAACAGTTATATATATGACCGATACAAATTTCAAAAGAGTTCGAACAACAAGAACTATTTTCTATTTTTAAGTATGAAACAATTCTGCGTGAAAAAATATGCACGTGCTTTTACCACTGACAATAAATGTTTTGATTTTTTTTTTTTTATTTAGAATTATAAATTCAGACAAAATAACGTTAAAGATAAGTTCATGCAAGTTTGAGGTTTAAGGTTATTATCACGGGCCAGTTTAACGTCGACCAGCCTAATCAGTCAGTATCTAACACATCAATATTAGTAATATAAAATTTTCAAAAGACTTTAAAACTTCTAAAAATTATTAGAATGTTTTATTATAAGATATAATTAAAAACCCTTTCATTATTTTAAAACTGCTGCTTTCAGTCTTAAAGATGACTACAAAGCGAAATGAAATCAAAGAAAAATTTGCTTAAAAAGGTGCATTTTATATAATGGATGTCACAATATAAAATATGGTATTACATGATGGTTACTGATAGATTGTACGCAAAGCTGCCCTGAAGATGATCAAGGTTTTGATTGAAAGCGTTCGGAACGAATATTGTGAAAGTTTTTAAGTTTTAAAAAAAGTATAATATGTAATGTATAATTATGTATAAGATACATCTTTTATATAAAATGCACCTTTTAAGAAAATTTCTTTGATTTTATTTCGCTATTTTCAAGGTGAATGTGACATTTCCAACGATATATATTTATTGAAATATATATTTTGTGTAATGACTACAAAGTTTTATGGGATATTTTGTAGACTGTTTTTAAAGTGCGAACGTATACTTTAAAAATCAAAGGGCATGTTTACGAATTATGGTGAAACATTTTGGAAAAGAAATCTACATGGATACTCGATTGATACACTTGAAATATGACTGAGCTAAATTCAATTTGTTTCACAATTCCCTTTATCTTAAAACAGGGATGCATTCGTAGAGATTTAAATTCCAGTTTGAAGAGCGTACCCCCGGTGTTATGTATAAACCCTCATAATATTTTTAAACCGTCAAATAATATGTGAAAACAATACGCAATATTTCAGCATTTATAATATAAAATTAGTTATATTTAACATCTATAATTTGATATATAATTTGAACATTAGATTGAGGAAATCAAAACACTTGATATATTTTTCTGCATATTTTTTCCTTTTTTACATGTTTTTATTTTGCGTAACTTGGTTCATTGATCTACTGATGAAAGTTAGTAGTTATTTTTCAGTCACTTCCTAATATACTTGAATTCTAAAAATTTGTCCCATATGACAAAACATTTTTATTTTTACAGAAAGTAATTGAGAATAAATAGATTAATATAAGCTAAATAATTATACTTTGAGAAAACAATTTAGAAATACCGCATTTATACTTTATATAATGATTTTTTCCACTGTTATACCACATTAAATGTAATTTAAAAAATATATACAGGGTGCAATATGTTATCTATCGCAGACCTTTAATTTTTCAACCGCTGGCCGTAGACATAGTTCCAATTACTAAAACTTTCAAATGAGCTAAATATTCATGTTGTGGCATTATTTAAAGTAAATAATCAAGTTTTATAAAAATTACGAAATCTAACTTTTTATACGGTCTCCCAGTCTCTATAGTTATATGTAGTAAAAGTTTACGCATATAACAGATATAACGCAAAAAGTTGACATGTGTACTGCAAAAATTGACACAGTTTTCAAAATTTCAGATTTCTGCACCTTTCGTTGAGGGATCAGTTAAAAGATGAATTAAAGTAATTCGAGATCAAAGTCATGTTCTTTTTACGGCGAAACCATCTTTAGTTGGTATCGCCAAATTGGGGAATCATCAAAGAGGGTTATTTCATCTAAAATGTGAGCTTATATTTATGGGGCGAACAATATTCAAACGTCAAAGTAGATAGAATCGACAACCGGAAAATAAAACATGCTCACTAAGGACTAGATAAATGGCAGCGGATTTGCACCCTGATTTTGATCTGGAATTACTTTAATTCATCCTTTAAGCGATACCTCAAAGAAAGATAAAATCATGTGTAAAAATCTCAAAGTTTGACATTGTATTCCTGTGACGTCTGTGTTGACATCAAAAATTGAAACAGTTACTAAATTTCAAACTTTTTGTGTTATATCTTTTATGATACGTGTAAACTTTTACTAAGTATAACTATAGGGACTGGGGAACTGTATAAAAATGTTAGATTTCGTCATGTTTACAAAATTGATTTTTTTACTTTAATGACACAACATGCATATTTACATCATTTGAAACGTTTTTGTAATTGGAACTATGCGTCTACGACCAACGGTTGAGAAATTAAAGCTCTG
This sequence comes from Maratus speciosus, assembly GCA_963932465.1. Classification (NCBI taxonomy): domain Eukaryota; kingdom Metazoa; phylum Arthropoda; class Arachnida; order Araneae; family Salticidae; genus Maratus; species Maratus speciosus. The sequence continues at coordinate 256,793,173 of OZ010790.1, forward strand.
CGATAGATAAATATTGCACCCTGGATATAAAAAAAAAATTAATCGCTACACTGTAAAAAATTTTGGTCAAAAAATACGGTATATATACTGGCAACTTTGTGACCAGTATATGTACCGTAATTTAACTGGACGGTATATGTACCGTAAAATATTTAAAGTATATGTACTGTAAAAAAATATTCGTACAGTATACATACCGTATGTTAAATATACAGTATATATACCGTAAAAAACATTTATACAGCACATATACCATAGGTTAAATATACAGTATATGTACCGTAAAAAAAAAAAATTATACAGCATATATACCGTGGGTTAAATATACAGTATATGTACTGTAAAAAATATTCATACAGCATATATACCGTAAATTAAATGTGTGGTACATATACTGTAAAAGTATCGTAATCAGTATATGTACCGTAAATGAAATATATGGTATATATACCATAAAATTACAGGATGACCCCAAATAAGCTCCCACATTTGACAGGATAAAAAACAAAAAGGACTGTAGAGAGAAACTTGTTTGTTCAAAAATATACAATAGGTATGACAAGAGTTTAAAATGACTATCTTTCAGAAATGATGTCTGGTAAGCGTTGTCCATTGCGAGAAATATACAATTCAAGACGATGTCTGAAAACTATCAACACCGACGCCTCGTCTTGTGGAATAGCTGCTACTTTCACCTGAATGGGGAACCTCTTGGGGTCAGAATAAGCGTAGGTCTTATGTCTCAAGAGTAATTCAAGCGGAGGTAGCACCTTCCAGAATACACGATGTGTCAGGGGATGATAGATTTCAGATTTGTCTTAAAATGTATATTGCTTGCAATGGACAACGCTAACCAATCATCATTTCTAAAACAGTCATTTTAAACTCTTGTTATACCCATTGTATATTTTAAAACAAACAAGTTTCTCTCTGCAATCCTTTTTGTTTTATATTATTACTTTATATTTAAAAAAAGTAGTTTGTAAGAAAAACTTTCAAAAATGTATTGGATAATATTTAATCTATAGGAAAATGAAAGGTATAATGAGTATATCATAAATAATTTGGATTTCTGTACGGATACTTCAACTTTAAATAATCATTTAAAGAATTAATAGTTTTAGAAATGTATTTAATTTTTGTTTCTGCATTTTTGGTGATGATGAAACATTGATATTCTTTAATGGAAGTGCCCATAACTTCTGCAATATAAATTTATGCACTGCTATTTCGAGTTAGACTCGACATGATCTTTCTTTGCAAAATTTGTTTTTAACATGAGAAATAAGGGAAAATAAAATTTTCCTTTAAGTTTAGTAAAATAAGTAAATGAATATTTATAGTACTGGTTGATATAGAAACAATACACCATATCTACACATTTTTTAAGACAAAACTACTACCATAATTGGATAAAAAATACTTCTGAACATCTACATGTTAAAAAAAAAAAAAATTATGTTCATCATACTTTCTTTACTCATTTCTTTTCTTAACAAACTTAATCATAATAAATAGCTTGATAAAACAAACTTTTACAAACCAAACAATTTGAAAATTTACAAGAATTTTTTATAACCCAGATAAAACACTGATAGACAGCACATGAAGTAACAAAAAACCTTTAAAAATGCATTTTTATTTTATCAGAAATTAAATGAAAATCTTTATTAAAATTTTTCAGGCTATAAAAATAGGTTTCACTTAGCAATTATTCAATTTAAATTGAGATTAAAGTTGAAAGGTAATTTTAATTATTGATTTGAATATTTAAATGTATTTCCAGACTATATGACCAGATACTGTCAATGAAACTGTTTAGATTTTAAACAATGTAAAATTTATTAACTACTGAAAAAAGTAATAATTTTTTTTCTCCCCAAATATCAAGTAAGCAGTTTTAACACCACTGGATCAGTTAAACAATCAGAAGCAAATTTTACTATTTGAAAACTGCATTCTAATCTGAAAGGAAAATATGAACTTGTGAAGAGTACTTGTAATCTTGTAAAGATTCTTAAAAATGAAAAGCAAAATAAGGAAATATAAGCACTTTGTTACAATTGGAACCCAGTTGCTGGTAAAAAAAAAAAAAAATAATATTTAAAAATCAAAATTTTTCCATGATCTATCACAAAGAAAGTAATCTTTGGCAGTTTTTTTTTCATTCCTCAGTGCTGTGTCACTTAATTAAAAAATAAGAGTATGCAATTAAAAAAAAAATCAGAGTTGGTAAATACGTATGTGCTTTTTTTTTTAAGTTAGCAAAAACAACCCGATCTCAAATACTGACTGAAGACGTTAATAATAGAATAGAAAAACTCGAAAAGAGTTTAGAGCGGAATGCCACATTCATCCTGCATTAATATAACTAAAATAATCATCAATTTCCTAAAAAAAGGTGCTTAAAATTTATTTACTATTCCATTACAAATGAACTGGTCTTAAAAACTCAAAATCATTGATATTAAAAACATATGTAAAGAAAAGAAAGATGACATGTTCATTAACCCTGAGATCGAACGATCACAAATATGATAATTTTCATGTGATTTTTTTTGTGACAGCTATCCTTTCAAAAGATCTCTGAGTTAATGTAAGACCTCTCTTTTCTTTACATATGTTTTTAATATCAATGGTTTTAAGTTTTAAAAATCAGTTTATGACGTTAATAATATTCACCATCATATTTGAAATTCAAAAATTTAAGCATAACTAATGTGACAATAAATATAAATAATAAATACTTAGTTGTGTATTTTTGTTCCGTTTAAAAATAATGAAAAAAAAAACTAACAATTATACAGTAAAAGAACATTTATTTAAAACAAAACTACAAGTCAAATTGTTTTAACAAGCACATACATGTTGCTAGCAACAACGAAACTAGCTTTGTAACGCATTTCTCTGAAAACAACTGCTACCTCATTAATATACAAGTACAGCATCATATCCTTTTTCACATTCCATTGCTATTAGACAAGGAAGGTTGCTTTTAACTGGAATGGCGTTGCCCACAGCAGTATTATCCTGTAATAATAATATTAACAAATTTTACTGAACTAATTGCTAGTCATTATGTACATTTAATTGGACAAAAACAGAACAGAAGCAAGTAATGATTAATACCTCAGTGATTAAAAAAAATATATACAATTTGAAAAAAATTTCAAGTTTACAGGGTTTTAAAACTACATATTTTAACATTTAAGGAAACTTTTGAAAAGTCTTATTTTCCAAATCCGTCCATAAATAAATTATATTAATAATTTGTTATTTACATGTTCACAAAGACATAATGAGATCTCTACATAATATGAATAAAAATACTTTTGAATGACCTACACTTAATTATTTAAAAGTTTCCTATATCCTTGCAGAAAATCTCCATTTTTTTGCATTAAGAAAAATCAGTACTTTTCAGTTAGACGGCTGCCAGTGTTATATATATACATATATACAATATATGTATATATACATATGTGTATACATACATCTATATATAACACTGGTGCCCGGCTAACTGAAAAGTACCTAAAAATCAAATAAGATTTAAATATTTTCCAATTTGTAAATATATGCATTAATCACTTGATATGTTTCACAATGTATTCAGTGTGTACAATGTAACAATGTGATGTGTAAGCTGACATTCTTTATTTTTAATTTAGAATTTTTAATCTTTAAATGTGATATTTGATTAAGGTGTAAAAAATCTTTTTTTTTTTTTTAATTTAAATCATATTTTTATGATTTTTTCCCATCGTTCAAATACAGAATAGCTACCAACAGTTTTAGGTTTCCAAAACAAACCTCTAATTGCAAATGCAGAGATTCCCCTAGACAGTTTCAGGAGAGTGCTGCACCCTACCTGCCCTTACGTTTACAAAATAGCACCCCTCTTGCCCCTGATGAAAAACATTAGCACCCTTGTTGCCCCCAGCTGAAAAAAATGCCTTTACTCCTTTGTTTATTAAAAAATTTACTTGCATAGTAAAAATTGACTCATTGCTGTCTTTTAAATAGCGTCCTGTCTATTAAATATTAAAAGTAGTTTTAAAAATCAAAAGAATACCTTTAAAAATTTTTTAAAAAGTGCCTTTCAGAATCCAAAAGTGCCCTTTTCCTACAAGAAGCACCCTGCCCTTTTTTAAACCTGGGGGAAACTCTGGCAAATGTAACCTGTGTTTTTACACTTTAATAAAATTATAATTATTAGTAATTACATAAATTATAAACTGCAAATTAGTAGTTTTATTAGTTAGTAGCATACAATAATGTTACATACATTGATATTTTGTAATAATTATGTAAAACTAAATTAAATACTAGTGATTTACATTTATTAAAATTATTAATAACTGCATTTAATCTTAAATTGTTTAACACTATTTAAAATTAATAATTATTAAACAATTAACTCTGTAATTAGGGACATAACATACATTTTTATGAATTAATTCATAATATGATAATTAATAATTTACAATTCATGGTAGAAAGTAAAAAGGACAGGATGTTAGTTGCAAGAAAGGGTACTATTTCATGAGGAAATATATAATTACTAAACACATTAGTAGTAATACAAGAAAAAATATATATATATATAACTTCTTAGTATAATAAATAAAATGTCATTTATTTTATTAATTACAAATTGAAAAATACAATTAAATAACATGTTTTATTTTATTTTTTTTTTTCTAAAGAAATAAAGTTCTATCATTTTTGCAAGGTCTTATGCATATATATTTAGAAATACTACTGTGGAATTCGGAAATTTTTTACATGAAATCTCAGTCTACAGCTACAGATGAATTTCATTATTTTTCAAAAATTAAGGGTGCTTTTTGTCAATTTCAAATGGGGCAGGTTGTGGTGCCCTTAAAAAATGACCTAGAGGAAACAGTAATTATAGAATTTATAAAAACTGCAAAAAAGTTATTTCATTAGTTAATAGCACAAACAACAAAGCTATCAAACATTATTTACAACTCAGTTTGCATTTGTACTGTTAATCACCTAAATCTAAACTTACACACATGTATGCATATGCTACCCCCCCCCCCCCCCAAGCAAAAATAATATATATATATATGTATATGAAAATGTTTTAACCTATTCATACACACATACAGAATAAATATAAGAAATAGCCAGTTATATCTGTAATCCTCAAAACATTAAACAGCAGTATTATTAACACTCAGTGCGAAATCTCAGCATTTTATGTTTCAAACAGTTTTGCCGAGTTTTTAATCCCTAACAATTTTTATTTAGTGTATACAAGTATTTAAAAAAAAAAAAAAATCAACATTTACTTAAGATCTTTCTCTGCTTAACATTTTATACCAATTGGTTCCTTTTCTCTTATACATTCTTTTACAATAGCGGCTTAGCCGATGTCATTCTTTCATTCATCTTTAGCTCCAGTATTTGATATTTAAATTTATTATTGCAAAAGTAGAATGAGAAAATAAAATTCTTGCTATTTTATTCTTTTACTTGCAGAAATTTATTATATTTGCTGCGCTTATTTTATATAAAAAAATGAATATTTTGATTACTAAAAGGAAATTTATAAAAACTAAGCTTTTTACAAGCTTGCTGTACTTGAACTTTTTACAATAGTCAGGAATTAAGCTTAAAAACAATTATTTAAAGTTTTTTTGTGTATTCATGAATCATGAGTCAAAATACCTGTAGAAACTTTCCAAATTATGTTCACCTCAGATTTTAAACATTTAGAAAAATTATGATTTTAATCAATGATTTTTTTTAATCAATTGATAAAAATCACGATTTAATCGCTGATTAAACTAATTAAAACCATTAACATCCTATATTTGATTCAAGTAAAAAAAAAAAAAAAGCATCGTTTTTCAGTTCTCAGCCTCTCCCACTTTTAAGTATGACTTTATGATATTTTAAGTATACCATGCAATTTTTAAAATGTGTCAGATTTTCTCCAGAATGCTGCTCAACTTTTTAAAATATACCAAGTAACATCTCAACTCTACTACATTCATGATCATCAATGTTCAAACTTGCCTTAGGGGATGTGCATATATAACGTTATCAGTTTAGGGGGGAAGGAGGGGCCTGGCACATGATCTCGTAAGATATCGCTAGGGGGAGGGGGGGCTGTCTTTTGATATCGTTTTCAGTTTTGGTCCAACCAAAATTTTCTCTTTTTATTTGTAACTTGTTTTTTTACATCAAAATAGCCTTATCTGTTTTTTATGGAAATACAAACTTATGATTAAAATCTTAAATGATAAAAATATTTAATTCCAAAATATGGAATACCCCACCGTTTAACATTCCTATTCTTCTGTCACATGTTATGCATACATAATTGGTTACATCCGTGGTTCGAGAAACCAATTGATGATACCTGTTATGTTTATTAGTAGTAAATGAATGAGAAAGAATGTTGTCCATCTGTTTTGTTGATAAGAAGTTCTGTCTCTCTCCCCCTCCCAACCCCGTGCTGAGGCAAGTGCAAGAAATCATTATTACTATTGAATGCATTATATAACAAAAAGCTATTATTAAATACTTTTAAATGGCAAATATTTCTTTTAAGTATTATTTGATATAAAGTTATTTTCATATACAAAGTGATATTTTATTGATTTCTATTCATTTGAAAGGGGGGGGGGGGGTTGAGGTATGATAATGTATGATATCATAAACGGGCAAGGGAATCCAAAAATACCAGAAAATTGATAATGTTATATAAGTACAGCCCCTTACTAAGTAGTTTTTTGCAAAGAAGGAGGGGGCACTTTTGCAATACCTTCTAGATGAATTTTTGTAGCGCACTTTTTTTTTTTAACATTTTGTATCCTGTTTTTTCTTTAAAGCATGAATTATTTTTGCAGTTGCGTACATTCTGCCATAACAATTTTGAAATGCACATTCTTTCTTGCTGGCTGATAAGATTTTCTGAAAACTTCCCACCCCCTAAGAATAACTATCACAATCCCCCCCCCCCCCTCCTTCAAAGCAGAATATGCCGTATGTCGCAAAACAACAGATTTCTCTGCAGAAGATTCAAATTCTCATTTTCAGTGAAATTCGCAATTCAGTCATTGGAAAAATCTTGAAATTTGTCAGTCAATCATCGGGAGAAAAAAAATTGTTCACTTAAAAAGATTTCAAAATTCATCAATTGGTCGGAGGAAATCTCATGCAATTCGTAAGGTGATCGTGTAAAAAAAAAAAAAAAAAAAAAAAAAAAAAAAAAAATTCTTCAGCTGGTTGTGGAAAATAAGAAATTCGTTGAAAAAGTCGAGGGAAAAATGCACGATTTTTACCAATCGGTCGCAAGAAAACAGCAGCAAAATTTGTCATTTGGTATACGGAAAATATCATGAAAATCATCAATTGGTCGCAGGTATTTAAAAAAAATGAAATTTGTAAGTGGATCATCAGAAAAATCACAAAAAATACCTGTGAATTTTGCCAATGCAAGGGATAGAGGCAAAATTTGCTGATCAGTTTCAGTAGAAAGAAAATATTGCAAAATGTGCCAATTGGTCGCGAGTAAAATATCTGAAATTTGTCACTGGATCGTCGGGAAAAAAATATCACAAAATTCGTTCATCAGTCCCCCCCCCCCAAAAAAAAAAAATCCAACCCCAATTTCCCTCCCAATCGGTCTCAAAAAACAGTCAAATTTTGGCAATTCATAGAAGGAAGATAAATTTTAATTTATCACAGATTTTAAAATCACAAAATTCGTCAATGGAAGTCGGAAAAAAAAATCTCAAAATTCAGCAATAGGTCGTAAAAAAGGGGAAATTTGTCAGTGGATTATAGAAAAAACACTAAAATCGTCTATCAGTTGTGGAAAATAATCTACGATTTTCTCTAATCGGTCAATAGAAAAAGCTACAAAATTTCCCAATCAGTAGAAGGAAAATATCGCGAATAAAAGAATGAGAAATTAGTCCGTGGATTTTCTGAAAGAAATGCAAAATTCGTTGATTTGTCGCAAGGAAAAAAACTCACACTTTTTGCAAAGCAATAGAAAGAAAATATCGCAAAATTCGCCAGTTGATCGCTGTAAAAAAAAAAAAAAGTGAAAGTCACTGAATCGTCGGAAAAAATATTGAAATTCGTCGATCAGACATGGAGAGAGAAAAAAAAAAAATCATCGCCCATTAGTCGCAAGGAAAAGCCGAAAAATTTACTAATCAGTAGAAAGAAAATGTCACAAAATTCGAACAGTCGTGGAAAAAAAAAATGTCAAATTCGTCGGTGGATCATCTGAAAAAAGAAAGAAAAAAAATGGACGAAATTCTTCAGTCAGTCATGGTACGAGTTCATCGATCAGTTGCACGAAATTCATCAGTAGATCGAGGTAAATATCTAAAAAAATATTGCTAAATAGTCAATTATGGGAAAAATTGAGAAATTCATTATTCGATCGGGGTAAAATTGCGAAAATCATCGATCAGGAGAAAATCACAAAATTCTTTAATCAGTCGCAGGATAAAAATGCAAAATTCCTTGATTGACCCGGAAAAAAAAAATCAGGAAAGTTGTTAGTCAACCAAGGGAAAAATCACAAAAATATTGCAAAATTCATCATTCGGTTCTAAAAAATTATGAAATCTAGCCAGATGTTGGGAAGGGGGGGGGGGGGGAAGGCAACATTTTTCAATTGGTCACAGGAAAATATAATGAAATTTTACCGATAAATGAGGACTGTAAACAAACCAGTTCAAATTACAGTCAACTCTGTGGAATTTGCTGATGTATAATCCACCCTACACGTTGGAATGTAAACAACGGAAATTGTCATTAACAGTTAAACTCATAAAGCTAATTTTTTTTTTCCAGTTATCAATGCTCCAATGGATAAATATTTAAATATAAATTGGATATAAACATTTAAATTTCCTTGAGTAACATAATTTTATCTTGGAGCAAGAAGTAATGAATGTTCATAGACTACAGAAAAAAAAAATATTGACACCATACCAAAACTGCTATTGTGTTGTGTCAATGTTTAAAATAATGAATAATCAGTAAAATTTGTATTGTAATATAATTTAATTTTTCTTTAATCTTAGTTATTAAATATATTAAACCATTTCTTTTCAATTTTAATTGTAATTTTTGTGCAGTTGTTCCTAATTTATAGTCAGACTTTAAAAAATAAAATGTAAACAAAAAGGATGATCTATAATCTGCAAAAATGTATAATCTACAAAATTCTCGGTTCCTCAGTGTGCAGATTTCACAGAGTTCACTGTATATAGTTTATAGAATCTCTTAGAATACATTTTTAACACCATTTTTTCCAAACAATAATCTTTTTAGTAGATTTATATTGCAAATGTTACGAAAATATGCCATGAAGTTTTAGACTAATGTCAGACAAACGTCTTTTTGCACGCTTTTTTACCTACGTATCATCCCTACACAATGCTAGTAGCATTAGCATTGTGTAGGGATGATACGTAGGGAAAAAAGCAATGTCAGACGAACATCTTTTTGCATGCTTTTTTCCCCTAAGTATCACCCCTACACAATACTAGCAGCATTGTGTAGGGTGTGTAGAGATGATACGTAGGGAAAAAGCGTGTAAAAGACGCTCGTCTGACATTAGCCTTATTGTTTGGAATACTAGTGTAATTTACACTATGCAACTTAAATGTGTAAAGAATATAATTACCTATCTTTTGATGCTTTGTGGGCGGGCAAAAACAATAGCTGCTTTTAGCTCCATTACTTTCTTCATACTCATATGATGAACGGTCTCAATATTTTGCTAAGTAGTTACATCGTTTAATCACCTCTTGGATTACCATTCGTTTTCTGAAAGAATCACAAGTAGAAATCACATATTCAATTTTGGCAGTATTGTTTACTTTCTGAAATCACATTCCATTAAAAAAATATACTGTAAAAGCATTTATTTTCGCGAGCCCGTCGTAATCACAAAAATTTAAGCCTCGCGAAATATATATATTTTTTTTCACCTCAAATAATAATAAAAAATCAGAAAATTTTCACTTATCCAAAATTTAATGATTACTTAAATGTTAAGCCAAGATCAAAGTTGATAAGTACTGCGTGTGTTTTTAGAGCGATGGGCAGAGGCAGGGCAGAGGGGGCATGTGCCCCATATGCCAGAACGAAGGGGCGCCAAATGCAGGATTATACTTTTGGAATGGATCATTTTCTTCTGATGGACTTATGGCTTCCATTATTAGTAAGTAGCCATTATAAATGAAGTGTTAGGTGAAGATGAAAGAGCAGTCGTAATAAGTTAGAACTCTGATTTTCTGTTCAGAATTTTAAAAAAAAATGCCTTTTTTTTTTTAATTATGGCCGTTTTTTGACCAGAAAATCAAAGTTCTAACTTTTTACGGCTGCTCTTTCATCTTCACCTAACACTTCATTTATAACGGCTGTTTCATAATGATGGAAACCAAAGTCCATCAGAAGAAAATAACTTGGCTAAAGCTGAAACTCGGTTAAGCAGGACTTGGATAATCCGAGCTCTACTGTATATGTCATTTTAAAAATAATCTTTAGAATATTTTTGTTGGTGTTCAGAGGTTGGGGGGGGGTCATGAACCCTGTGACCACCCTCTTGGATCCACCATTGCAGATTATGTAGTTCAGTTATTACATATTTTTAATTTTAAAATAAGTCGGCTATTAAAAAATTAGTAACATTCTCTTTGTAAATATACTTTGTGGAAGAGGAGGGGGGGGGGGATGCCAAAATCCATGTTTGCCCCGAGTGCAAAAAAGGCTAGTTTCCGCCCCGGAGAGAAGCTCGGGAGGGGGGGACGAACTTTTGGGACAAAAGGAAGTTTCTTAAAATGTCTTAAGCAAAAGGGGTTCTATTTAGATAATTTCGGGATTTTTCGACTTTCGGTTATGTTCATATAAAATTCCCGAAAATTTAAGCTTGCAAAATCACCAATATCTTCATTTTCTCGAAAAATTTGGCTCGCAAAAATAAGTGTTTTTACAGTATACATATTGTGCAGGATACGATATGGCAAATTTTTGCTTTACATGCACTAATTTACATTAAAATCATAAGTAATGAAATTTTATTTAGTAATTAATCAGCAATAATAGCCAAAACAACACAATTAACAAAAAATTCAGTAAAGGAAAAAAAAAAATTGCTATCGTCACTGATTTCAGTGCTATTTTGAATTTTGTTTTTTCAACTTAACTGTAAATTTTGCTGTTTGCAACTGCAATGATATGTGGATTTGAGGAAGTTTTCAGTACAATCAAATTTGGCTAAAATAAGATTCTGGAACCTAACAGATCCTGAGATGTAAATATACCCGCTGCCCTTAGGGTTGTGGAGTCGGTGGGGAAAATGACCAACTCAGACTGCTGAAATTTTAAAGAAACCAACTGATTCTGTGGTGGCTAATGTACTAGAATTAGTAGGGTTCCTATTATTCAGATTGCTTCATCGGTACCATGTGTTTTGAAATAGTCTATTTATTAAGTTTGTAATTAAATAAATCAAATATTACAATTTAAAATATATGGTAACAATCAAGCAATCTGAATTTTAAAAAATATGCAACTGGCAACACTGCAACCTACTGACACATTCCTGTTTGACCTTGAAACAAGTAATTAATGTGCATATCCACTGTTTTTTTTTTTTTTTCGTTTCATATTTTGGTTGACAAATGGGTGCAAGCTGTGATAGGTTGTCAAGGCCAGGACCCAGTTACCTCAGAGCATTATTTAGTATAAAACATTTCACCTTTTTTAAATGCATAATTTTTGTTTTAAAAGGGTAAAAGTACTTTTAAAATACCGGTCGGACTTCGCCCCTTCATTAATCGGCTCTGGTCAAGACTTAAAATATTTTCCATATACTCACATGAAAAACCTTTCTTAAATATTTTTACATATGCCTCAGAATTTTTTCAGAACATAATTTCAAATACATAAAAAAAAATACAGTAGCCTCCCGCTTAACCGGCCTAAACGGGACTGAGGGTTGGTCGGTTAAGAGGAAAACCGGTTAAAGCAGAGAAGTAAAAAAAAAAATTAAATAAGTATCTGTGTAAATTAATTAATTAAGCCCATACGATGCATTTAGTTTTTCAATTTGTAAATTTTTAAAAAAATACATATTTTCTATATTTTGTTAAATGAATACTAGTTATAGTGTTGACTCTAAGCCGCTTTAGCAGGGCGCAGCGCCCTTTTTTTTCCTTTTTTGCACCCGGCGGCCCTTTTATTTCCTTTTTTGTGCCCGGCGGCCTTTTTTATTTCTTTTTTGCGCCCCGCTACCCTTTTAACACTTCCTATGATCCCTGTGGCAATTTAGTTGATCCCGGGTAAATATCGCAAACTCTAGGGACTCTAAACAAACCAGTTCAAAATATTTTTTGTGAACAAGGTACAAGTGTACCCTTTTTTACAATAGTGTTTGTCCCCTTTTTGAAAAATATACCCTTTTTTTAGAATAGTGTTCCCTTTTTGAAAAATTCCCGCCCGGCAGCCCTTTTGTTCTAGAGTCAACACTATAGTTATAATTAATTGAATTGCAAGGAAAATTATCGCTTATAACAAATAATGAAAAATATTTAACACAAATTAAATTGTTGAAAATTGTGCCACACACCTTTATAAGAAGCTGAAATTGTTCTACATAATGTATATTTAAGTTAATCAACAATAAAGAAATGAGTGACCTTCTAATGTTGAAGGCAAAATGGCAGATATTTTGCAGCTTAATCTCTCCATTTCTTTAACATCATAAGTTCAACCGAGGAAGCTGTTAGCTGCTGCTCAACCAGCATAACACCAACTCCAATGCTTTTACCCCTTCCAGTATGTGGAATTTTAGCAGTATCAACTTCATCTGGATTATCATCAGATTCGTCTTCGTATTGAACAACATCAGTCACAGTTCTAATTATATTCTCATCAAATAATGTTTCATGCTTGATATCTTTATCAGACAAACAAATTTTATACATCTTTTACGGTGATCTGTTCGCATCCCTCAAGCTTTTTAAATGTTTGTACTAAACAGTTTGAAGATAGATCAGACATTACAGAGCTCCGTGGGGAGGGGGGATTGCACTTTTGCCTATTAAAAACGCAAAATCTCAAATCTTCCGGGGAGGACATCTCATTTCTCCTTGTTCCTGGGGGAATGCCTGCACCCCAGGGCCACATCGGTGAAGGCCAACACATATCCACTTAGAAATGACGTTCTTCTTTCTGAATTTTGCATCCTTCCTCTCAAGATTGCACTTCAACTGGAAAGCGTAAGCTGAGTTCCCGAGGTCGTCATCCCTGAATTTTGCCTGATGTTGGGAAAAAAAGTCGGCCGGTTAAAAGGGAGGCTACTGTATATATTTATGTTCATAAAGTGGACCATGCCCCAGAAACGGGATACTAAGTATTATTTGAAATACAAATATCAATTTATTTTTTATTAATCTAATTCCTCTTTATTTTTCCTTTACCTACCTCCAAAATAACATAGATAATAATGCAAATTTGCAAGTAACATTTTCAAACAAAACGGAAAAGTTATAAAAAAAAAAAATTACACATTTTTAATAAGATTACGATACAGGAAAAATTCCAAATAAAGTGAAGTTATTAAATAAAATAAAGGATTTGCACATTAAAATCCTAAATACAGATGAGCCTGAAATTTTCTGAAATACTTTTGGGTCTGAGCGAGCTGAGGGCGATTTTATGATAACACTGATATAAACAGATAAATAACCATAAAGTTTTGATTCCAAATTTGTTTTATGTTACATCTAAAATGAGTAATATTTCTGAATCTACCAGAAATATTTTCATTAATAATACAGGTTAACTTCAATAGGATACTGGACCTTTCCATTGTGACGGGTGTGACATCCAGACACAATTTTAAGATGTTATATCTATATTTTGGGCAATAAATTAGATAATAAATCCCTGAAAAGTGTTTAAAAAATGTTTTTCCATGCATTTGCTTGAATAATTGTGCAAACACGAAACTTCAATAGCTTTCAATTTAAAAAAATAAATAAAATAAAATCTTGTGATGGGTGTGACTTTCTCCGGACATGAGTTTTCACTAGCATACACATTCGTTAAAATTCCTGTGAATATTTTAATGTTTCATTATTAAAACAATTTTTTTCTAATAAAAGAGATTCAGATTAAACTTAATGCATAATTTTCATAATAAATGTTAATTATTTTAATGTATAAGAAATTTTTTTCTATTGTGACAGGTGTGACATTATGCAAAGTATACAATTTTAAAGTTATTTACCAAAAAAAAAAAAACAGCGATCGGTATTGACAGAAAACTTGACAATAGCTAATATACAAACAAAATTTAATAAAACTAACATCTTTATGCAGTTAGTTTAAAATTTGTAGTGCCCCCTACTTGTTATAAGTGATGGGGTAGCTACTTTTTTTACAATGGCAAAAAAGTTTTCAATTGAGATGTCACCTTTCTCTGGCCAAATCCAGTGTGGTCCACTGCCTTGCATGTATTTCAAGCTTTATTTCTTCCTTATGGAGGTTGATATTCAAGCCATTACCGTAGTACAAAATACAAACTATTGCGCCTTTTGTTACAAGCCAGGGAAACCACAACATAGTCTCTGATATTTAAATCTGATGCTTTCAAAATCTTGCTGGGGGGAAGATTTGCAAATAGCAGTGACTTACCTCTTTTAGTATTGATTCCGTAGTTTTTCCAATCAAAAAGTTGGCACTATCAGCACTTACCTTAAAGTGGTGATATGACTTGATGTCTTCCCATCCTTCTGTCAACATTTGTTTAGTTTCCAGTATTTTCTCTGCTGACACATACAATGTCTTTATTGCACCAGTCTCCTGTGCACATTTTAAAAAATCCAAAGCAGATTTAACTATTGCTTTTCTGGATTTAAGCAAACCCCACACTCTTGACTTTTCATTTCCAAATCCTGTCAACCACTCCTTTACCATAAGAAGTGGCCAAAAAGTTCCATTCACATGTTAGCTTAAAATCTTTGATAAAGAAGCACAAGTGTTTGAAATTTTGTATTTGTTTTTAAACATGGCTGCACAGCCATGAGAATTTTTTTCCACCTTTTCGAAATGGGGGGGGGGGGGAGTTCAGACTAGCATATAATGGCATTTAAAAATGCCCATACAGCATTACTTATTTAACACGCTGCAATTCGTTATTGATTATTACAAAAGAGCAAATCACATTACCTTTCAACGATGCAAAGCATGTAAAAATGGTTATTTGAGGATGAGTCCAGTGAGCACTCTGGATCTCATTTTGAGAGGCAGCACTATAGTTCTCAGCAAAGCCCACTTGTATTATTGCTTAGTGTCTCCCACATTATTTTTGGCTTCTTCAAAATAACTGGATTGAGTTACAGTTATGTATAAAGAATATTAATAATAAATTTTCATTTTCTTGATAATCTATCAAAAGTTAAAGTAAATTGCCACCAACTCACAATTTACTAAAATAATTCAAATACAGTAGAACCTTGATTATCCGAAGTAATTGGAACCGACCCTCTTTTGGAAAATTGAAATTTTCAGACAATTGAGAATGCTTCAGTTTTTAGATTAAGGACAAATATATGCGCTGTTTCTTATAATGGTAACAAGTGCTTAATAAAAATAAAGCAATAGAAAAAGAGAAACAAGAATAAATTAGGGGCTGTGCAAATATAACGTTATCAACTTTTTGGTAATTTCGGACCCCCTCCCCCGCCCCCTTACGATATCATACGTTATCATTCCTCGAACCTCCCCCCCCCCCCCGGTAATAATATCGTTATCAATGTCTAAAAATTTGATTTTTTTTCTTCTTTTGTTTGGAGTGATATATAAATATGGTTCCATTATTATTCGCATACTTTATTGATTCAAGAGAAGTCAATAAAATATATCACATTACATATGAAATAACTTTATACCAAATAATACTTAGAAATGATTACTATTTAAAAGAATTTAATAATAGCTTTTTTTTACATAATGCGTTCAACAGTAATAATGTCTTCTTGCACTTGATCACACAGGGGGAGTGGGGGGTGGAGGGGCAAACAGAACTTCTTATGAACAAAACAGATGGACAAAATTCTTTCTCCTTTATTTAACAGTAAACACAAAGTATCATTTGAAACATACTTCGCATATGGTTTCTTGAACAGTGGATTATATACGCATAAGCATATGACAGAAGAATAGGAATGGCAAACGTTACATATTTTGTAATTAAATAATTTTATAATCATTCAAAGATTTTAATAATAACTTTGTATTCTCATAAAAATAGATAACAGGCTAAAAAAAACGATAACATGCAATTTTGATGTAAAGACTAAGTTACAAATAAAAAAGAAAATGTTGGTTGTGCAAAAAATGATAACGATATGAAAAGACAAATCCCCCCATCCCCTAGCGATATCTTACGATATCATGTGCCAGACCCCCCCTCCCCTCTAAAATGATAACGTTATATATGTGCAGTCCCTTACCTAAATTTTAATTTTAAAATTAAGTACCTTTTACATGTTTCACAAGGGTTTGAAACAAAGTTTTGTTTGCCGCAGTTTCTATTGCCTTTGTTTTGTAGCTCTATCACAAAGTTTTTTTACTACTATGAGTTTACCAGTATTACAGTCTTTCTGCTGCTCAGCCATGCCAAACCTTTTGCAACGAATTCAAAAGCTTCAGATCTGCTAATTTGTTCGTTTTCTTCGCCCTCATCATTGTTCTCTTCTTCGCTTTGACCAGCAAATGTTCCTCAGATATTGCCAATGATTTCTTCATCGCTCAATATATGAAATCCGTGATCATGAGTCACATTTTAGCCAATCGTTTATTCCTGAAATATTACAGCCATCACAACCAGGTATTTTATTAAATTCTAATTCCTAATCGATTTTTTTTTTTGGTTAAATCTTTAAAAATGGATTTCGGTTAACCCAGAGTTTTGGTAAAAGAGTTTCAGATAAAAGAGGTTCTACTGTATATCTATTTTATGATTTATCTTTTTTAAGGCACATTTGTCTTAATATGTTTAGAAACAATAAGGATTCAACCTTACACTTCATTTAAGAAACATTTAAATATATTTCTAAATAATTTAAAATGTTGTCACACTAAAATTCCACACAAAATAAAAATGTAATGAATTTTTAATATTTCATATTTATTCAGAATTGCAATAATTAGACTTTCAGAAAGTTTCATGTATTTTTGTGAAAAAATGAATTTGGTATAGTAATAAGTTGATCATCTTTTTTTGTGACGGATGTGAAAGAGATACAATATAAATATATTTGTATTAAAAATCGGGTCTTTTAAATTATTTTGAAAAATTAAGTGCTTCATAAGGTAAACAAAGGTCACAAATAGTAATGTATGCACATACAGCGAAAATGCTGCTGTTTTAAATATTGCATCTGGCAGAATAAAAATACCTTGTTTTACATACTAGTAAGTTTTTGAAATTTTTCTAACTTTGAGCCTAGATAAATTAAAAAGAATAATTTTTGCAGCTTAGTTCTCTGTAATTTCATATGAATCATATTTTTACCTTTAATTAGATACATTACTAGTAATAATAAAAGTTTGAAATATCAACCCTCATGTCTATTTTTTCATGGAAATGCCCATATGTTACAAGAAAGATCAGTAAAATAATTTTTTGCATAACCGATTCCACACACATAGCTAAATGCAAAAATTCTGCACTACTATTCTGAGCATGCAATTATTTTTAAAATGCACTCGGTACCTCTCCTTTATCCCGTCAACTGCTTTCCATAAAATTATAATGCCAATAAACAAATGGAAAAATGTTCCCATTAGAATTTCAGGAAAAAAAAAAAAAAAAAGAGAGAGATGCCTGTCTGAATAAAACGGCAACTATCAGTAACTTAAGCAATAAAATTTACAATATAGGATAGATGTGCTAGTAATGGACACCCTTAAGTAATTTCTTATAAAAGTATTTTTGGTACTTTTCGGTTAGCCGGGCGCCAGTGTTATATATACATATTTATATACATAAATGTATGTATATATACATATATATATATTGAATTCTGTGCCCTTGATAATGTAATTCAATGTATAAGCTTTTCAATTTTTGTCGGTGTCCACTTTTTTCTTTTTCTTCCATAATAATTCTTATAATAATTTTTTTTTATACTTACAGCTTTAATTCATAATAATTGACGGTGGTAGGTTATGTTTAATTAATGGTTATATATATATATATATGTGTATATATACAATATGTGTATATGTATATTTACGTTTATGCATGTATATAAATGTGTATATATAACACTGGCACCCGGCCAACCGAAATGTACCGTATTTTTTTAATTAATAGTTATAATTATTATATTCCAGTTTTTTCAATATTATATTAACCTAACCATTCTTATAGTCTCATTTCCCAATATGAATCAAAATTTAATTTTAAATAACAGAAATATATCAAAGCACCCAGTAATGGACACCCTTTGGCCCAGTAATGGACACCCCATAAAAAGTAATAAATATAATTGTTTTCATGACTGTATTTAGAACCAGAATTTAATGAATACATACTAATCAAAACAAAATAGTTATTTTCAAACAAATTTAACAATCAGGATACCAGTAAATAATTAAATATTTGTGATAATCATTTACTGTTTGCATCAATTATTGTAATTATCAGAAAATCGATGTTTTAATTATTTTAGATGGATTAGTTTAAAATACTAAATATCAGGCAATTACAGCTATCAAATTATTGAAACAGTGGGGGGATTTAAAAGGTAATTTAAAAAAAAAAAAGTTTTGGAATATTAGTGTTTAGTTTTCTCTCACTATTTTTAACAATTAATCTTCCAGAGACTACTTGATATATCATTTATAATAATTAATATTACAAATATGAAAGAAATGATATCGTGAGTTGAACATTTTAAATACTAAATAAAATACTTTCAAAATAAAATAAAACTGTTGAACTGATGTTTGAGGCCACTGATCTGCAGATTTACTAGTTTCATGAGTATTACCAATAACTTTCATTATTATTATTTTGTCAGAGGTGAATAAGGAAACATTTAAGACAGAAAATAGATTCTTAATAGCTTCTGTAACTTAATTGTTTTTATTTAAACGGAGAGGGATTAAGCCCTATGAGCCAGGGTTGCAAAAAAGCCGGCTAAAATTTTAAAAAAGCCATGCCGGTGACTTTTATTGGTTTTAACCGGCCTTTTTTGGCCATAATTGGCTTTTATACAATGAAGCATTGTAATTATAAACTACACATTTTAAAGTGGTTTTAATTAGTTTTAATGACATTTAACTGATTTAGAGTTTAATAAGTAACCCATTTCTCAATAATGGAGACATTAATACTGGAATAAAACTTAGATGGTTTTGCTAGTGATTTGCAAATATGTCAGCTAAACTTTAAAAGGGCCATACCAACTGCTTTATCTGATTTACACTGACCTTTTAACCCCCCCCCCCCTTTTTTTCCATTTTTACTGCTTTATAAAATTAAAGAAGGACAATGGTTACTTAGTTACATGTTTTATTACTTAATTAATTTTCAGAGCTATTAATAGACAAGTCATTATTTTATTTGTAGTAAACATTTAAAATTATACGTAGTCATATAATAAAAACACCATTTCTCACTATTAAACATTATGAATAACATATGCATGAATATGCTTAGCAACAAGCTTTTCAAAATTTTATTTAGAGACTTTGTAATTCTTTTCTTTTGTTTAAATGACCTTTTTTTATATACACTTATTGTACCAAACTCTCCTCAAATATTATATCCTTTCTAATTTCTCTTTTAACATTTATAACTTAATCTCTCTATATGGACACATAAGATCATAAGAATGTTTCCATTTTGATGTGCTACATTTTGTCATTGTTTAATTAAATATAATCTTTAAAATGTGTAGTATATGTGGAGCTATGTAATTTTAAAACACCAATTTGGAGTATAACTTATATTCTTTTCAATGTTTATAATTTTTTTTCCAAACATAATTGCCTTCACAGTGTTCTTTTAGAAGTTATAAAAAGTTATTTATTTGACAAAATTTAATGGAAATTTATAATTTTTTTAGTAGAAAATATTTATAAGTGTATTAAAAATTAATTGATCGAAGTTTAAAACGAATTAGCTGTAAAACAACTTTTAAAAATAAAAACCGGCTTTTTTAAATAGAAGCCGGCTTTTTTTAAGTGGTTAAAACCAAAAAAAGCTTTTTTTGGCCTGGCTAAAAGCCGGCAACCCTGCTATGAGCCTCTCTTTGACTGTGCCCTTAAACAATATTTTCGGATTCCTGGCTGGTTTGATAGCCAGATTATAAAATATGCAAGATATACATAAAAAAGATAAATAAATTACTGAAATTTTATTAATCATATAACTTAAAAGCAGCCATTTATAAAAGTTTTGATGTTATTAGATTTTGGTAAACATAATTTAAAAATTAAATTTGATTATTTACGTTTGCAGTTAATTCAAAATATTATATGCACTATAAACATTACTGAAATTGCATTTTTAGCAATGTCTACATGGGGTGTCCATCACTGGAAAATGACTAATTAACCATCCCAGTAATGGACATCCCCTCTTAAAACCTTAAAAATAAATGAAATTTTGTAAATGACTGTTAGTATATAAAATTCTAAGCTTTCTATTGCTACTCAAACAAAAACATTAAAATTTTGCAAGAAAATAAATGATATATAAATTAAGTAAACAAAGCCAGCTCTTAGCCTGTTCGTTAAGATTTTCAGAGAAAAACAGCGAAACTTTGAAACATTATTTTCTGCTTCCTGATTGGTTTGAATAAAAGTGTCAACAATAACCCAGTTTTATATAACATGCAAGAGGGGATTATTAAAAAAATAATTAAAGCTAAATATTTATTAGTTATTTTTTTATGAACCAAAAACATCAAGGGGTGTCCATTACTGGCACATCTACCCTACATCATAATCGTAAATTTTACGTGTAAAACTTATAAATCAATAAAATATTAGAGCTAGTTATGTGCATTTTGAATGAAGATCGCAATAAACCATTTCAACAAAAATATTTAATAAAGCAAAAATGTATTTACTTTGAATATATAAATTAATTTTTAGGAACAATACACATTACATTCTTACTCGTGCGATGACTATGCCTATTTTTTATATAAAAGGTATCTGACATTATACAAATATACTGGTGGAATAGTTATAAAAGAAAGCATTACAAATAAAAATGAAAGAAAATTCTTACCTTATAATATCCGTATTCACTTTTTTCTTCGAATTCGGCACGAGCTCAAACAACCGTTGCAAGGCCGTTGGAATCAAAATAAACGGATTTCTCGTCAGTCGGTTGGTCGGTTGCTGCACATTCGAGTACAGGAAGAACCATGGAGTCAAACTGCGCATGTACGTCCGTCAAGGAATATCTTACCGTCGTTTTGGGCATAATACAGCCGGAGGGTCAGATTTTCAGTATTCTGGGGACATTCAGAAGATAGTTTTATAGGATATGACAACTACAGGATCTTTAGGATCATTGTAGAGCGTCCGAAAGATGATTGTGGTTGTCTGTGACATAGATTAACATACAAGATGGGACATTTACAGCAAAATCTGTAACGGCAACAGTACTAGCGTCACTACCGACAAGGGGGAAGAATTAACGAGCCTCCGAAATTTACCTATGTTGAAGAAATATGTTTACACTCTATGTTTTGACCATCTATTCTGTCCTAAAACGAAGCGGCAGAGACAACGAGAGAGGCAGACGATGTATTTATGTGTTATTTATTTAGCTGCCTTTTTTTTTTTTGTTATCGTACCTGTATCATTCATCTTTAACTTACAAAATGATAATTAGAGTAATAATATAAAACAAAACGCTAGAAATTCTGTTAAAAATGCAAATATGTAAGTTCATAAAATTAAATTGTAAAAAATCAAATTCAGGTATGTCAATTTATCCACATCGAATAAAATTTTATTGAGTGTAATGTCAGTACCTCTAATTATTTTTAACTTTTAGATTTATACAATTCTAAAAATTTGTCTAAAAGAATTTTCCCCTATCTGTAATAATTATTATTATTCCTTATATGTTAATATTATAAATTTTATTGAATTGATTGTACGTTATTTACATTAAAAACAATATTTTTATTTTATCTCTAAGGAAGTGAAAATTCGTTAATTTTAAAAGATTATCGTAACGATTGTTTAATACGTTAAACTTCATAGATTAATAAAATATAGGATATAAAAATTTTCCTATCAAAGGGGAATAATTATGAAATTTTCTGGGACTTGTAGAGGCAATATTTGGTATATTTTTATATTACACCATTGCTTTTGATATATAGCATTCAAGACGAAATTTTAACCTTGTTTTTCGTTGCACTTAAACCGTTCACTCATCATTTAAATAAAAAAAAAAAAAAAAAAAAAAAAAAAAGGATATATCCGTGCATGAACATAGAATAGATATTAGATATATAAAATAGAATATCTATTCTATGTTCATGTATCGGCGTAAGATTCTATTGAAAACGTAAACATGCAACATTAAAAAAAGAAAGATTACAATAAGGTAGATACTCAAAAATAAGCATACTACAAGGATGGGGAGTTTCTTCCCCATTGTCACTAAAGGCGCTACGATCGCGATCGCATTACCATTACGCTCTATGGAAGTGTCCGATCTTGGATGTTAATCTATGGTCTGGGATAGCACCCGAGATAGGTAGGCACCCTCTGGCGGTAAAAAGTGGAACTAAAATATGTACGGCTATGGTGCATAATATGAAAAAGTGGTCAAAGGGGTGTCGGCAAAAGTTAGAAAAGTGCCTCCGGGTGAAAGGGGGGAGGTTAGAAAAATTGCTTAAAATACACAAGTTAGAGCTCAGAGGGGTAAATAAAAGACTTTTTGAAAATTTTATGAATTATCGTGTGATCGCAAGTGTTCAGCTATAAGTATGCAAAATTTCAAGTCTCCAACTTAAGTAAGGGCTCAGTTTAAAAAAAAAAAATGCTTAAAATACACAAGTTAGAGCCCAGAGGGGTAAATATAAGACTTTTTCAAAATTTTATTATTTGTCATTTGATGTGTGGTGTTCAGCTATAAGTAATTTTTAAATTCAAGTAATTTTTAGCTGGATAAAAAAATTTTTCTTATTTGTCAAACGTAAAAAAAAAAAAAAAAAAAAAAAAAAAAAAATGCTTTTTAAACCTAAAATAAATTAACAAGGCAAATATGTAACATTAAAGAAAAACTTTATTAAGAACTAATGCAAGTTAAAAATGTATGAAAAATAGATGCATAATAATTGTTTTCACTTAAAAATAATTAAAATGTTACGTACCTCTTTGTCCCACACTTCCGGTATGAATATCCAACTGAATAAAACACAAAGAGCACACAAAGGCGAGCAAATCCTTTCAACACAGGTTTATATTTAATAGTACACAATATTACAATGCCGATTACATGACTTTGTATAACTGATTAATTAAACTAATTTAAAGTCTTAGAGTTTCAATGTTCTACGAATGTCATAATTTTTTAATAAAGATTAAAGATCGCTTTGACATAATTCAACATGTTAGACTGGAAGTTCCGTCTAGAAAGACAGCATGTATTCAACGATGACGAGAGTCGTGACGGGCCCAGGGTCAACTACACATCCCCCCCCCCACACACACACACACTCTCTCGAGAATCATAAAAAGCATGTGAATCTTTAATAATACCTAGCCGGCTTCGGCGACCACTTGGTTTCTCTCTCTTGATTATATTTATTTTCCAGTACTTAAGGCTAATAATTATACATTTATACTGTTTTACAAGAGTAAAATAAATTACAGACATTTTTTTTCTTTCTTTTAAATTATGGTATACATAGAAAATAAATATAGAAAAAATAAAAAATAAAAGTGCCCAGTTAAACTGATAGCTTTGAGCTCTCAGGCTATTCATACTGTTTGTATATTATACTTTTATTTATGTCTATTATTCATAAAATAGAACTCACTCTTTTTGAGCAAAAAGCTAAATAATCAGGGAAGCGCCTTATCAGAATAAACCGCTGGGAATTAGCCCGTTCCTCCCTTTATACTTTACCAATGAACCTCCAAATCTAATCAGGGAAGCGTCTTATCAGAATATACCGGTATACCAAATTTGAAGCAAATCGGATAATTCTGCATGAAAAACCCATTTATCTAAATTAAGGGGATTAGCCCCCTGTTCCTCCCCTTTTATGCTTAACCAATGAACCTCCAAATCTAATCTGGGAAGCGCCTTATCAGACTAAATTGGTATACCAAATTTTAAAGAAAATCGGATAATTCTGCCTGAAAAACGCATTTATCTAAATTAAGAGGGGGGAGGGAGGTTGGCAACCCGTTCCTCCCCTTTTAGACTTAATCAATGAACCTCCAAATTTAATCAGGGAAGCGTCATATAAGAATAAATCGGTATACCAAATTTGAATAAAGTCGGCTAATTCTGCATGAAAAATCCATTTATCTAAATTAAGGGGGAATTAACTCCCCTTCCTCTCCTTTATACTTAACCGATGAACCTCCAAATCTAATCAGGGAAGCGCCTTATCAGATTAAACCAGTATGCAAATTTGAAGCAAATTGGATAATTCTGCATGAAAAACCCATTTATCTAAATTAAGGAGCGGGGAGGGTTAGCACCCGGTTCCTCCTCTTTTATGCTTAACCAATGAACCTCCAAACCTAATCTGGGAAGCGCCTTATCAGACTAAATTGGTATACCAAATTTGAAAGAAAATCGGATCATTCTGCCTGAAAAACCCATTTATCTAAATTAAGAGGGGGGGGGGGGAGGTTGGCAACCCGTTCCTCCCCTTTTAGACTTAATCAATGAACCTCCAAATCTAATCAGGGAAGCGCCATATAAGAATCGGTATACCAAATTTGAATAAAGTCGGATAATTCTGCATGAAAAATCCATTTATCTAAATTAAGGGGGAATTAACTCCCGTTCCTCTCCTTTATACTTAACCAATGAACCTCCAAATCTAATCAGGGAAGAGCCTTATCAAAATAAACGGGTATGCAAATTTGAACAAAATCGGATAATTCTGCATTAAAAACCCATTTATCTAAATTAAGGAGCGGGGAGGGTTAGCACCCGGTTCCTCCCCTTTTATACTTAATCAATGAACCTCCAAATCTAATCAGGGAAGCGCCTTATCAGACTAAACTGGTATACCAAATTGAAAGAAAATCCGATAATTCTGCCTGAAAAACCCATTTATCTAAATTAAGGGTGGGGGGGCGGTTAGCACCCCGTTCCTCCCCTTTTGGACTTAATCAATGAACCTTCAAATCTAATCAGGGAAGCGCCTTATCAGACTAAACTGGTATACCAAATTTGAAAGTAAATCAGATAATTCTGCCTGAAAAACCCATTTAACCCCTTGAAGGGCGCCGGTATATTATATATACCACTTAATTTTAATTCCCATATGCCATATTGGCACCAGAATTCTAAAACTAAATTCTTCTTTTACATAGGCCCTTACACATAGTCAAAGAAACGCTTTTAATTAACTTAATTTCATATAAATTTTCTTTATATCCTGGTGTCATTCAATCATTTTAAGATTTTAGCAGCTGAAGTATCTTGCCCCTGAAAGGGTTAAGAGGGGGGTGGTGGGGAATTAGCCCCCCGTTCCTCCCCTTCATACTTAAACAATGAACCTCCATTTTTAATCAGGGAAGTAGAGTCCTGCATCGGGTCGTGTTACCCGCTTTTACCCGAACCCGACCAGACCCGCGGTTCGGGTCGGGAAGGGTTGGCGCTATATTTTCCAGTTGCGGGTCGGGTTGACTTTAATTTTTTGTGTGCGTATCGGGTTCGGTCGGGTTGGCTGTTATTGTTTCGGGTTCGGGTTGGCTTTTAAACTCTTTGCGAGTCGGGTTCGGATTGACCCGTTTTTTTAAAAGAATGTGGAAAATATCTTTTCCCGTTAAAAGCCTATATAAACCGCAGATCAAAGTTTCACAAAAGCAAAATGTGCGCCTGTCTGTTTTGTCTTTAGTCATCCTTTCACGAGTCTTCGAAATAAGAAACTGCATTATATTTTTATCGTATTTTAAAAATACAATACGCAGCAAAACGGTAAATGGTACTTCCTGT
This sequence comes from Maratus speciosus, assembly GCA_963932465.1. Classification (NCBI taxonomy): domain Eukaryota; kingdom Metazoa; phylum Arthropoda; class Arachnida; order Araneae; family Salticidae; genus Maratus; species Maratus speciosus. Next base: position 256,819,427 of record OZ010790.1, read on the forward strand.
CTAATGTATCAAGGGAATAATGTAATTGTGGTCATACGCGATGCACTATTTTATAGACGGGAAATTTTTCAAAATAATAACTACTGGTAAACTAAAGGCAGATGGCCACTTGTGTAAAACAAGGTGTATCGTTATAAGTGGGACTTTTGAAACTGCAATTAATTTGAAAGCATATTTAAAGAGATTTTTAGTTTTGTACCATTTAGAGTCTTGCATCGGGTCGGGTCAGAGGTTATACTATGGTTCAATATTAAAGAATATAGATTTGTTCATTCTTCTATGTAAAACAAAAAAAATGGTATTAGAGAATTAGAGGTCTGCACGGGCCGGAATTTCCAGGCCCGAGAACGGCCCGCCCCGCCACCTCTCGTCCCGTGTAAAACTTAAAAGTTCGACCCTAGCCCGGCACGGCCCGTTTATGATTTTATCGGCTTCGTCTAAATATTTATATAGCGCCGGTAGACCGGCTTAATTGTAGTTATCGGCCGGGCGTGGCAGGGCCGTTCAATTTTTTTGCCGCCCGGCCCGTTAAAAAAACTGTCCTAATAAAGCGGCCTGTCCAGTTTGAAATTTTGCCACCCCGCCGCGGCCGGCGGGCTGGACCGGGTGCAGACCTCTATTAGAGATATAATTGTAGGTTATTTTTCATAATGGTATTAAAACAATATTTGCCTTCCTTCCTTACATTCCGGGTTCGGGTCGGGTGCTAATTGATATACGTCGAGTTCGGGTCGGGTTGCGGGTTGACGAAAATTATTTTTGCGGGCTCAGGTCGGGTTGCGGTTTGACTTAAAATGGAGTTTGCGGGTTCGGGTCGGGTTGTTGCCTGAAACTATTTCTGCGGGTGCGGGTCGGGTTGCGGGTTGCCGAAAATTATTTTTGCGGGCTCGGGTCGGGTTGCGGTTTGACTTAAAATGGAGTTTGCTGGTTAGGGTCGGGTACAACCCGACTCGCGCAGGACTCTACAGGGAAGTGCCTTATCAGAGTAAACCGGTATAGCAAATTGGAAGTAAATCGGATAATTCTGCATGAAAAACCCATTTAGAGGTTGGGATTAGCCCTCCGTTCCTCCCCTTTTATGCTTAACCAATGAACCTCCAAATCTAATCAGAAAAGCGCCTCATCAGAATAAACCGGTATAGCAAATTTGAATTCAAACGGATAGTTCTGCATGAAAAATCCACTTTTCTAAATTAAGGGGGGGGGGAAGCACACCGTTTTTCCCCTTTTATACTTAATCAATGAATCTCCCAAATCTAATCATGGAAGCTCCTTATGAGAATAAACTGGTATACCAAATTTGAAAGAAAATCGGATAATTCTGCATGAAAAACGCATGTATCGAAATTAAGGGGGGGGGATTACCCCCATTCTTCCCCTTTTATACTTAACCAATGAACCTCCAAATCTAATCAGGGAAGCGCCTTATCGGATTAAACCGATATGCAAATTTGAAGCAAATCGGATAATTCTGCATGAAAAACCCATTTAAGAGGGTGGGATTAGCCCTCCGTTCCTCCCCTTTTATGCTTAAACAATGGACCTCCGAATCTAATCAGGGAAGCGCCTTATCAGAATAAACCGGTAAAGAAAATTTGAATTCAAACGGATAATTCTGCATGAAAAACCCATTTATCTATATTATGGATGGGGGATTACACCCACCGTTGCTCCCCTTCAAACTTAAGTAATGAACCTCCAAATCTAATCAGGGAAGTGCCTTATCAGAGTAACCGGTATACCAAATTTGAAGCAAATCTGATTATTCTGCATGTAAAACCCATTTAAGAGGGGTTATTACCCCCTTCCTCCCCTTTTATACTTAACCGATGAACCTCCAAATCTAATCAGGGAAGCGCCTTATCAGATTAAACCAGTATGCAAATTTGAAGCAAATCGGATAATTCTGCATGAAAAACCAATTTATCTATAATAAGGGAGGGGGGGATTAGCCCCCGGTCCTGCCCTTTTATATTTAACCAATGAACCTCCAAATCTAATCAGCGAAGCGCCTTATCAAAATAAACCGGTATACCAAATTTGAAGCAAATCGTGTAATTCTGCCTGAAAACCCCATTTATCTGAATTAAGGGGGGATAAGCCCCCGTTCCCTCATTTATACTTAACTAATGAACCCTCCAGAACCCAGAGAAGCGCCTTATCAGAATGAACCTAGAAAAAAAATTGAAGCAAATCTGATATTTCTATCGAGTTGTCTCGTTACGTACATACATACATAGAGAACTTGCGGGCAAATTAGCTCTCAGGCTTTGATAGCCTAAAAGCTAAAAAAATATAATATATAATTGTAAGAGCTGCGCCCCTTTGAGCTCCTTGGACCTCGAAACTATGTACCGGCTGCACCACCCCTCTCCTCAGGTCTACACGCATTAAGGAGCAAGAGCATCATTTCAAGGGTTGCCGTACACCGAGGATGGGCTACAAGCTTTTTCCTTACTGCAAAATAATTATTTTACGGTATAAATACCGAGTTTTTATTGAAAAACAACCATTTTACGGTATAAATACCGTCTATAATCGAAATGGCACATATACTGTTTTTTTACGCCTAATATACCTTAGAAATACGGTACTCATACCGTAAAGAGTGCAGACGGTACAAGTACCGTAAAATTTACGGTACATCTACTGAAATTTTACGAAAATTTTTTACAGTGTAGTTTCCACTTTCTACAAAACATAACATAAGATTGAATTTCTCCTAATCGGTGTTCACTAGTGTTACCCGCTAGTTGTCCCGCGCAAATTGGATCTCTTTCTTTCAAACCGATGACCAGGCCCCTACCTTCCGGGTTGCCCCCAGCTTAACGGGTTTAGTACCTGGCAGCAGGGCGAGTGGCCGCCTAATCGCAGGCAATAAACCTGACATCATTGCCTCGATCGTAATCCTTTCTGCAGTGCCTACTGCTCGTTTGTGTATACTTTGTTTTGCCGTTTATTTAATGTCGTATCCTATTGTTGGGCACCTGCAGATTGCTACTCAAGTTGGTCTCTTAATTTAGAACCTTAATCAGATGACGAGACCTTTACCTGGCAAGGCACCTCCAGAGGTATAATTCACAGGTAACTTGGAGGACTCTGCACCCACGACGGATTTTACATACACCAGGCGCCATTAGCGTACATGACGGAATTTTACCCGGCAATTAGCCTGGGTCCTGCAACCAACGACTACGAGTATAATGCTCTACCAGCTTGGCCACCGCTGCCCCATTTAATTGAAATAGCCTGGAATTTTTGAAGCCTAATTGCTGATGCATACTTGTCAAATGGAAATGATAACTTTTAGTATTGGAGGGGGGTTAGAGAAAAAGAATGGGGCTCCGCAGATAGACAAATTGCACCATGTGTTAATTTTTTTGAGCCGAATTTTTAGGCAAACTTAACGTTGCAAGGGGAATGAAACACCGCCTTTCTACCGTACTCCACGGGTAAAAACTGACTCCCTGGGCTTTGAGACATTGGAGCGGAAAAATGTTCTGGAAACCAATATTTTAAAGTAATTTTCTTCCTCTTATCTAATGGCAAAATTATCTGCGATTAAAGATGGCGATATAAACTGCAAGAAATTAGTGGTGTCCAGAGCACTTGGAGTCCTGATTTACGCGAGACACATGGCAACACCAGTGTCCACCCAAATTCGGGAATTGTAGTGGAGATATTTTGGAATAACATAAATGCAGTCCTAATATTAGTCGCAGAGATTTTAAGATAAAAACTGAATGCTTATAAAAACGTTTTTAATAAACGCTATTTTTTTACTTTTATTTTTTCATTCATATGCCAGCGAGTTGCGTCGCACGTTGGGTGATTTACCGATTCTAGCAAGCCAAAATTATTTTTGGCGTCAATATAGTCGCATCGCTATGAAATTGAAAAATGTTATTAATATTCACTATTGAATGTTAGGTATTGCAAAATGTAACAGTTATAATTTTATTACAGGGACATTCAAAAGTACTTCATTACATTACGGCCTATGGGGAAAAATCGTCTGCGGTGGTTTTTAATGATGTTTCATGATTTCAAACACTATGAAATTTATATACATACTAGGGGGCTCAGCCCCCTGCAAGCTACGCTCGCCAACCCCCGTTCAGACACCGCAGAATCTAAAAATCTAATGGGTTTTAAAAATATTAGAGAAGATTAAATTATACTGAAAAAGCTGTGCCGATCTCCCTGTAAACGGGTTTCCATTCAATTCCCTTTGATTGCAAAAAATTAACGGAGAATCAGTTGCTGTTAAGACATCAAATGGTTGTTTTCGTTTTTGATTAAAGATCATCAGTTAAAGATTTGAAAAGAAGCTAAAATAAAATGAATTAAGTATTCAGAGTCTTTGTCAACGGATATTTTAAAACAATCTCTGTAACAATAGCCTAAATCATGTGACTATCATCAACAGTTCCGGACGGAACACTTTGCTTTTTATACTCTAGGTGCCATTTTGATACTTTAATGTTATCCAGGCACAGGTGATAAGTCGCCAAATATTATTATATACCCATCATTTCATCTATATTATAATAGTTCAAGTCATTAAATGCCATAAACAAATACGATCTGATCCCTTTGCCTTTCATATGAATGTTTGGAACAAATGTCATATACGCGCCAGTTAGCATTTTTTTATTGTTCGAGTGGTAAATTAAAACATTGATTTGAAGTTGAAATTAAATGTCATGGTTTGTTACATAATTTAATATTTCGCCACATGTCATATACGGCATGATTTTTTTTTTTTTTTTTTTTTTGCGAAAATTTGGCGAAAACTTCGTTTTTGAATACCAGTTGCATATGTATTTTTGGTACTACTTAGTTATCCCGTCGACAAAAAAATCTATCGCGAATTATAAGATGAAATGTCAATAATGGTTGATCGTAAATGTCACATTCACTTGACTTTTAGCAAGTCACACTTGTTTACGTCATCAAGTGATTTATTTCGACGTTTTATTTTTATATTTATTAATGTTATACTAATTTATTTGTTCTTTCGTTATTTAAAATAAAAATTTTGTCAATCTGTACAATTTGGCGAGTGGTTTGGCAATTTATATAATTTGCGAAATTGGGTGACGGAATAACTATTACATTGTACCTCATTTTTTAATTATTAACCATTTGGAAAAATGATTATTGTTCTCGTCAGGGTAGGAAATCAAAAGCATTTCTGAACGTTTTCATTGGTTTAATCCGCAATTTACTGTATATATTAATCAGATAACGAATAATCTTTATTTCCCTTTGGTTTCAACAACGATGGACAACAGAGTGTTGCCACTATGACAAAAAAGTAATAAAAACTACAAAAAAAAAATTAATAAATCAGAAACAAATTGAGATACAGCTTTCAAACAAATTGCATTTAAAAGTACATTTTTTTTATCTATCCGACAGTATAAAAAGTAATATTGTCGGGTGTTTAGAAGTTTAAGAATGAAATTTTGTTTAAAATTGGTCGTGAGATTTTTTGGAAATCTGATGATAGAAAAACCTTTTCCCGAACAGTCAATGAAATGCTTGGATAATACGCAAGTTTCAGGAAATCTTGCAATTTTTACGTGTAATAACACTATTAATGTTTAATTCCTGGCGTACGTAATGCATGACCAGCTCCGTAGAAGTTTAAAAATTTACAGTACCGAAAATTGTAAAAATGAAATTTCTTTTAAAATGTGTTCACGATGGGTCCAGGAATGCTATCGTTTAATCCATGGCGTACGTAATGTAGGATCAACTCCGTGCGATTTTTTATGTCTTAAATTTTAGTGTTTGAAAAAATCATTTTCCAAATGGTCGTTGTAATTTGTGAAAATAATAGAAGAAGAAAAAATAGCAATTTAAAAGTAAAATAGCAAAAAAATAATTACTATAACACAAAATAATTTATATAAATTTAAAAAATATTACATTTATTATTAAATAAACAGCAATAGCCGGGTTACCATGTCTATCAAAATAATGCCATTTGTGCGCCAATTAGGTACCCCGGTGCGTATATAACATCTGTGCCTAATTTTTTTTTTTTTAAAGAAGTGAAAGCCATCAATTTAAAATGTTTAATTTTAAATGAAAGTTTTGTATTTAATAAAATGATAACGAAATACAAAAAAAAAGCATTGTTCTTAGCATAGATTTAAAGGAGGCCAAACTGTCGCCAAATTAATTTAAAACAGTAACCTTTTCTGAATTATGAAAAAAAAAAATTGTTATGATTAAAATTTGAGTTGCCATCATTAGAAAAAATGTATTTAAAATTAGAAAAAAAATAATATTTCGAAAACTAATTCGAATTTAAAAATTCTAATACCAGTTTTGAGATCTGTGGATCAACACGGATTTTTGGTGTTAATTTCGTCGCAAAGTGTTCCATATTTTAGGAGAAATCGCCATGAAACAAAATTAGTTGTTTAATCAGTCGATTCAAAGAATCTATACATTTCAGGCGTTTCATATATTCGTTTCATAAATTCGTTTCATTAGGATTTTATATATATAGGGTAGATCTATGAAGTGCACTACAAGACGATTGCTATAGAATATGGTATGGCTAGCATTTATTGATCATTTACAGGAACACTAAAAATAATTATGTTGGATTACGGTCTATGGAGAAAAAATTGTACATTTTGTTCATGTTAAGATTATTTCAAAAGTATTTAAATTGATATATATATATCCGAGGTGCTCTAGAAGATGCTTACTATTGAATATTATGTACCATTCATGTTTCATATACAGGGGCACACAAAATAAATCAGTTACATTTTTCTCTGTACGAACAATAATTGATGGAAGTGCGTATTCAGTTGCGAAACACTTTTTAAATTATAAAAATCACATACAATTTAGTGTGTATAAATTCTATAAATCATATACAGGGCTGCACTAAACTTCTGAAATATATTTCAGTTTACTGACGGAAATTGCTGACGAGGAATTTTCAGCTTTGCTATGCGTTCGTTAACTTTTCTAAATTTTAGCATATTGAGAATTATATCATAACTCTATAGTTCATATAATGGGATGTACAACATTTTCAGCTATTTTTTTTAAAATTTTGGCTGAAATTGTTTTTTCAAACGTGTTATATGTTTTACAAATTATTACTTAGACATCGTTTTGCATGTTATTAAGCTATGAATTTTTATTATAGTAGTCCGAATGCGTTGAAAAATGTTTCATCATCTGACGCATGATTTTAGGTTCTTGATAATTTTAATGATAATCTCTTAGCGGTATGGAAGCTAAAGTGATAAAACTAATTTTGTATTTTGTAAAAAATCCTAAAATTTAAGATACAGGGCAAACATTCGACAGCTTTAATAAAAATTGCTGTGTTGTATGTTCTGTTGTATATTTATATTTATCTCTGCATAGAGGAACCTTATGTAAAGAATGGAAATCATAAGATATGAGAGACTGCCTAAATTGTATCACATCTAAATTTGGAGACTGTCTTGATCAATTTTGTGACCTCTCAAAATTTGGAGCCAAATAATATATTTTAAATCATTTTGTCCTCAGATATCTACATACAGCTGGAAAGTTTTGTCCAATTTTGGTCATAAATTTAAACATTTCGCTCTTGCCAAACTTCGTGTGATCTTCATTTTAATTTTCCTCTATAAACAAAATATTCAACAAAATTGACACTTTCGTTAAATTTTAAATATTGTTGACGTTGCATAATGGTGAAAAAGTTTATGTGACTAACTTAAATTCTTTGATAAAAAGAAAATAGTACTTGAACTAAAATTTCAAAAAAAGTTTATTTAGACTTAATAATCTAAAAACTGGGAGGGCACCTAAGAGCAGACAAATTTGAACGAAAAGGTAATCTATACTTCTTAATCATATCAAAAATTGAACTTAATCGTGCTTTATCATATAACTGTTCTATATAAAAATTGAAAAAAAAATACCGATTTTTTTGTGACATTAAATATGAAATAACAGCTGATATGTGCAAACTTTATGCACATAAATCCGACAAAATAAAGTCCATATTTTGCTAGGAAGGGTCTATAATCGAGCAGTACATTTTATTCAGCTTCATGCAATAGATTAAAGAACTATATTCAAATTGATCGATTCATTCATTCCCATCTAACATGCACCAAATTTGGACTAGTGTATGGACCATACATTTTTTATTTGTGGCAAAACCAATAGCAGGGTACAACGCCCTAGCAATTGAGCTATAACAGGAAAAAATAAATTACTCTATGATAAACTTTTAAAAATTGACTTTTGACCAGCTAGAATCGGTAAATCACCCCCGTGCGTCGCTTGCTCACATGATTTGATTAATATTATAAAGCATAGTATAAACTATAAATTATTGACGTCATGTTCAACATAATCACCAAATAAAATATGAGATTAAAACTCATAATTTACTTAAAAGGGTTCTAAAATATACATGCGTAGTAATTTTAAGTATGGGCAATGATACTACCCATCAATAACCAGAGAATCCTTGGAAATTTTAACTCAAAAGAAAAAATACTTGCAATGATGTACTTTCCTACAATATATCTCAATATCTGGTTTGTAATAGTAAATATCTCGATAACAATTTTGAAACATAACTGTAGTATCCACCCCTACCCTCCTCCTCCCTTCAAAATGCACTGTTAAAAATTTGCAGCATTCTGGTAGGTCATTTGACCGTTTTCCGAAAACGGTTACACAACCGTAATTTTAACACTATTCTGACCATATTATTGTGATTTTATGGCCAGAATATAGTTAAATTATGGTTATGAAAACGTTTTTTTTTTTTTTCAAAAAACGGTCGAATGACCTGCCAGAATGCTGCAAAATTTTTAACAGTGTGGACTCGTTTACAGCTACTAAGCAAAGAACTTCCACGAACTTTCACTCCTCCGATTTTTCTCCCTGCTATAGCGCAGTTGGAAGCGCTTGGGGTTTAAATCTTTTGACTGGTTTTTATGCTGTAAAGACCTTTTACTGTTTATTTTAGCACCTTTTAAATAAATTATATCAGAATTTTAATGTCTCATTTTATTTCATTTGATTAATGTGGCAATATAATTTAATATTTGTGGTTTATTTTTGATGTTAAAATAATTATTTGTTCACACTTAACCCTTCTTCAAACGTCTAATTAACGCAGATCCGCTAATAACACTGGTCTAATTCATGAAATTGTAACTATATATAATTAAATTAAATATTTAAACTTTAGTGAAAATCATTTCAATCATCAATCATCGAAAAGTTTATAGTACAATAAAATTAATTTTTGAGTGTGTTGAGTTTCTTTATTAAGGATATTTTTAGGTAGCTTTCTTTACAAAAAGCTACCTATTGCAGCCGTTCGGAGGAAAGCGATTTCAAAAAATTTTGGTATATTTTCATCGATCATGACCCCCAGACCCCAAAACCACCTTCCGTTCAAAATTGATATATATATATATATATATATATATATATATATATCTGACCTATGTCACACTGTAACTCTCGTATTTATGAACCGATTTCGATGTAATTTGGTGTGTACATAGTACATACCAATGTCTCGACCGAGTTCGTTGGCCAGCTTGATCCGCCATTTTGTTTCAAAATGGCGGCCATTTAAAAATTTTTAAAAATTTTAAAACTTGAAATGTGGTACCAAAAAATTGAAAATGGAAAAATATTTTTTTCTTATGTATTTGACCTTTATACAAAGACTCCGTAGCAGTTTTTGTTTCGTCTATATCTTAAAAAATGGCTGAGTTATAGCATTTTGAATTTCTAGCGAAGCTGACATTTTGAAACGTCCTGAATTTTGTCACGCGATAAAAGGCGTATTTATGAACCGATTTGGAAGTAACTTCGTTTATACATAGTACAGACCAATGTCTCGACCGAGTTCGTTGGCCAGCTTCATCCGCCATCTTGTTTAAAAATGGCGGCCATTTAAAATTAAGAAAAATTTAAATTTGAAATGTGGTGCCAAAAAATTGAAAATTGAAAAAATATTTTTTTCTTATGTGTTTGACCTTGATAAAAAGATTCGGGAGCAGTTTTTGTTTCGTCTATATCTTGAAAAATGGATGAGTTATAGCATTTTGAATTTCTAGCGTGGCTGACATTTTGAAACGTCCTGATTTTTGCCACGTGATAACAGACGTATTTATGAACCGATTTGGATGTACCTTGGTGTGTACATAGTACATACAAATAACTCAACCGAGTTCGTTGGCCAGCTTCATCCGCCATTTTGTTTCAAAATGGCGGCCATTTAAAAAAAATTTTAAAATTTTAAATTTAAAATGCGATACCAAAAAATTGGAAAATGAAAAAGATTTTTTTCGTATGTGTTTGACCTTAATACAAAAATTCCGGAACAGGTTTTGTTTCGTCTATATCTAAAAAAATAGCTGAGTTATAACATTTTGAATTTCTATTGTGGCTGACATTTTAAAACGACCTGATTTTTGTCACGCGATAACAGGCGTATTTATGAACCGATTTGGATGTAACTTGGTCTGTACATAGTACATACCAATGTCTCGATCGAGTTTGTTGGCCAGTTTCATTCGCCATCGTGTTTCAAAAGGGTTGCCATTTAAAAAAAATAATGTAATTCAAAATTTAAAATGAGGTATTAAAAAATTGGAAAATGAAAAAGATTTTTTTTATGTGTTTGGCCTTGATACAAAGATTCTGGAGCAGTTTTTGTTTCTGAAAATTTGTTCTTTTGTTTATATCTTAAAAAGTGGTTGAATTATAGCACTTTGAATTTCTATCATGGCTAACACTTTGAAACGATGTTGTATTTGTCACGCGATACCACACGTATTCGCCATTTTCGATGGAAGAAGACATGTGGGTAGTATGCATCAATATCTCGACCAAGTTCGCTGTCCAGCTTCATCAGCCATCTTGTTTCAAAATGGCGGCCATTAAATTAAAAAATATATATATATTTAAAGTGAGGTGCAAAAAAATTAGAAATTGAAAAAGGTTTCTTTCTTAAGTATTTGACCTTGATATAAGGATTCAGGAGCATTTTTTGTTTGTCTTTATCTTAAAAAATGGCTCAGATATAGCAGTTTCAATTTCTAACGTGGGTGACATTTTGAAAAATCTGAATTTTGCCTGCGACAGCACTCGTATATATCAACCGATTCCGATGTGAGTGAGCATGTGCACAGCAATTACTAAGGTCTCGACCAAGTTCACTGGTTAGCCTCATCCACCATGTTGTCTTAAAATGGCAGGCACTTTAAGAAATCGCCGAATTTGGCAGTTAAATATAAGTTACTTTAAATAAAAGCAGCTTGGATAAATCTGACTAATTTCGCGAAATTCTCATTCATAATGATTTAGTATTGATAAAAATTTGTATTGAATCTCCTACATTCGGTTTCCACTTAATTGAGCTTCGTGTGTTTGAATAATATAAGTTGGCTTTTTTAAAATAAGGAATATGAAAGCTACCTCTTCCTCCCGGCACTGGCCGGAAGGACTTTTTTACTTTCAAAATAATTTATGTATAATATTGATTGTATATGTATAAATTGCAATCGAATTAACTGAAGTGAGTAATAATATAAATTGATTTGAAACATCAATTTAAATGAATACAAAAAACAATGATTTTAAATTTGTGTTATTCAGGCAATTATCGCGTGTTGGTCTCTTTGTGCCCGTATGAATTTTTGCATTAACACAACTTCCACTTAAAATGAATAAATTCCATATAATTGATAAAATTCATTGAGCAATTAATATATTTTCTGCATAATAAACCCGTAAGATATTCCTGCTTTTGTTTTTCAGGCATATATTGATAAGGAATGTTGAAATTCAATGAAAAGACACCGAGAGGATCGTTAGTGCCAGTTAATTTTTAATCCTCCGCGATATTGCACAGTTCACTAAATTACTGTATAATTCAGTACACTGCAACTTTATAATAGTTTTTTTTTTTTTTTTTTTTTTTTTTTTTTTTTTTTTTTAAATAAAAGAATATTAAAATGAGAATTCTTTTATGATCTCCGTTTTTTGTCAGCGAGCACTATCTGAAAAAAGACAGAACGCGAAAAACAACGTCTAAAAATAGACGCGACTACTCTTATTTGCTTAATCAAGAACTTTTCATGTTTTTAAAATTTATATACATTATATAGAAATTTGTTAAACTTTATTCTCTAAATATGTATAGCGCAAATTTAGGAAAATAACAATCCACATATTTTAAATATTTCTAAAAATTAGAGATTATTTTAGAGTATTTAATCGCTATTTCACAAATATAGCTTAACTTAGTCCATTATTAAAATGGAAATTTTCTCCTTGAAAAGTTTATAATTATTAGGAGAGAAACGTAAGTGAATACTTAAAGACTTAAGATCAGTGAAACACTCCAGATGGTCTACATAAACTTTTAGAGTTAATCAATAATGCAATTGAGGCATTTAAATTAAACGTTTCCGAAATCATGCGAGATAATTGTTTTTCTAAATTGAATTTGTAGAAAAATCGGACATGTTAAATTGTTCCCATTGACCTTCTCTGCGTAATTCTTTTATCAAAATAGGTTCAAAAATTGTGCATTTATTTTATTACATATTTCAAATTACATATATTTTAGTTAAAATACGTAAAAGTTTTTTGTGAATGTATTTTTTGTAATATAGAATTAGAATCATAAAAAATGATTGTCAGAAATCTGAATTTGAAGAATCAAAAAAAATTTCTGAAAATTAATTTTGGTTAAATGCATCCCCGTGGAAATCGCGTGTTGCGAAAATTTTGCAACTTTTACGTTGTCCGAGGAAATCGCGGAGATTGCAGCGAGGGGGTTAAAAGGATTTTTAAATAAAGTTCGTGAGTTTATTTCATGGGTGTTCTTTTCAAAGTTTGAACATTGCTTATAAAGAAAAGATGGTTAGAAAAACGCTCAGATTTACCTTAAAAATGAACTATCTGAAAATATACGAATATCTAAAACAATCAAAACGCGCCATCATGTAGAGCAGAGTTTACTTTTGAAAACATTTTTTTTTTCCAAAATTTCCCATGTCAGCATGAATTTTAAATTTGAAAACTAACTAAATATATATTTATGAATTAGTCCTTAATCAAATAGAAACTAATAACACTATATTGCACGAAAAGAAAAGAAATATTTATTAATTTGACGTAATAAATAAATAAGGTAGAGAAAATTTAAACTTAAAATTGTAATAAAAGGAAGTGAAAATTTTAATTAAATATAATAATTTATATTTAATAGAATAAATATAGGTATGGAAATTAAAGAACTGTTTTTAGGTTTCTGCACCTTGTCACTTCCTTTAAATAATAAAAAAAAAATTGTTGCGGATGGAGTAATGATTTATTTTATCCTACGATCGTAGTAAAGTTTATAATAATCGTTTCTATTAGTTAATGTATACGCCATGAACATGTAGTTAACAAATGAAGATCAATTGCTTTTTATTTTTGATAATAAGTGCACAATTTAATTTTTTGACGACTGATTTTAGTAATTTTTTATATTAATTTTCCTTTTTACGAAAAAAGCATATATAAGCTTTATTTCTATGTTTGTTTTACATAATTTTCCCGTTTTTTTCTGTTATTTTTAACTACCTATTAAACTGCCTCTCCAAATTTATTCTTTCAGGTTTTTTTTCTCATGAATGATATTCTTGTCGCTCTCACTGAATTAAAAATAAATATATAAAAGCAAATAAATAAGCAATGAATACCTAAATGTGAGAAAAGCAATTTATTTCTCATTTATTTAATTATTTTACAAATTTATTCGTCCCTCTTTCTGCGTCATTTGAATTGTCTTCACGTTTCTATTGAAATTGTGAGAACTACCGATTGATTGATTCCGTTTGTCTACTGCTTTCCTATTAGCTGTTCTTTCCCTGTACTTTTTCACTTCCATTTGCTACAAATTATTTCTTATCTTTCTTCGTACTGAAAGTGTAAACACGTCTTTTGGCATGTAGAAGAATGAAACTTTTGAAGCATATGCTTTTTGATTTCCACTTTTATGGCATATATACATTTTTTTTTTAATTTCTAGTATAATCGATTAAAATTACTATAGATTCGTGCAGTCTATACAAAAATTATCGATTGCAGTAAAGTATATTTTACGCTTCTTTATAAAAAAAAAAATCTTACAATAAATATCTGAAAAAGCGTCTTGTGAATGACTTAAGTAAAATATTGGGTTCTAATTTTGCCATTCTATCGGTTCATTCGTGTTTTAATAAATTTGAAAGGACATAAGCATGTGTTAAATTTGAAAAGAATAAAAACCTCACGAAATATTTTTATTAATTTTATTTTTAAACTAAATTAATATTTACTTAATGTGATAAAATACTTTTAACGAGGCAAATAATTACCTTTATTTATTCATATTAGACATATGTTTTATTGCGCCGACCGCAGCAATCTCAATAATAAATATGATACAAATATTTTCTTTTAATAAACCTGTTTTTCTGTTGCATTCTTTTGATATTTTATACCTTTTTTAACGAATCGTTATTTTGTAAATTGTATAGACTTTAACTAAAGATTTTCTTGTTGTCTGTTAAATATGGTCTTTTGATTTCATTAAATGAGTTTAATTGCATATATCATTCCTTATATATATATTTTTTTCATTAAACTGTGTTTTCACTTATCTTGCTATCACCATTTACTTGACTAGTTTTTAAAATAAGTTTAAATTTTTTTTCTACAGTTTTTTTATAGTTTTTTTTTGTTGTTGGTGGTGTTTGTTTCCGACGCGACATCTCTCTGCAGAGAATTTTTGCCAGTTAATTCCATTCAACCATCCTCCCGCGTAACGAAAAGCGGGTTTGCTAGTATTTTATATTAATAAGAATATTAAATTTTTCAAATGAAAGTTAACTGTTACAAGCATAAATAAATAATCTTTCAAATAAAACGTTGCATTTGCAATTTTTGATTTGTTTAACTTCGTGTCTTGTTTAAAACTTTAACGTGTATTAATCATTTACTTGCCGAAATTTTGCATTACAACAAAAATAGTAGATGATAATTTTATGTAACATAATTTTAAATTTAATTTACGTTAATCAGCTTAAATCTCTTATACAAAAGTTATGTATATACTTCTATTCTTTCAAGTTATACGTACAGCAAAATTAATTAACTCGTTGCAGTAGAAGTTTAAATAAAAGTCAGAGGAGAGAGCAAACAGAAATAATTTATACAGACATAGCCTAGTTTATTCTGAAAACTTAGTAATAAGACATCATGCTTCTTCAGTAAACTACATTATACTGCACAGTGACTTAAAATAATGTTCATAAACAAGACTTATGCATGTTTTTATATCAATATATATATATTATAGTTAGAAAATTAATTTAAATTAAAAAGTGTCATCTACATTGAATATAATTATGTTTCATTAGACTATTTTGTATATTTTAGAAAATTGTATTTTTTAATACGGTCGAACTACTCTATAACGATAATGGAAACAGCGCTTGTTATAAAAAAATTCATACTAAGAGAGTTCAAATCTGGGAAATGAGATAATACTTGAAAGTTTAAATATATCAGTAGAAAAAACCTGCTTGTAGATGTAACTGTATTCGTTTGCTTAAAGGATCAAACGTAAAGTATGAATTATAATTGCGTATTTAACCTCATATGTAAATTTAAACATTTAAATAAATGAATAAAGTGAAATTTAATTTTAAAAAAATAGAAAATAAATCACTTACTCTTCATTATTAAATTTATATTGAAAAAAAAATAAAAAAAATCCTATACTCTGAACTTATTCAGAATCATTACATACATTTTAATTAACTAAATTCAACTACTCTGTCGAAAAACAACATTACTTGCCTTTCTTTACTCTTAATAAGCTTCAGAATGTTGCGTAGGAACAAAAATTCACTGCATATGGTGAGAAGAGGCACTCAACCTGTTAACAGCTACCTTTATCACAACAATCGACTTCTCCTTTTTTGGTGATATTGTAGATTAGGGATACACAAGCTGTGGTCCGCTATGGGTTAACTTGTGGCCCGCGAATTCTGTCAATTTATAACTAAGAAAAAAATCGCAATTTTTGTCCATACATCGTAGGAAAATATTGTGAATTTCGTCAATTTGTCGCGGGAAAAAATTGCAAATTTCGCAGGTCAGTTAAAAATCGCGAACTTCGTAAATCGGCCGACCGATACCATATATAACAACATAGAAAATTACCAAGTTGCGAATTTTGGCAGTCTCTAGTCGAAAAATCGCGAATTTTGTCGATCGGGAGCGGAAAAAATTGCGAATTTTGTCGATCGGGACGGAAAAAAAGCAAATACTGTTCATTGGAAAAGGAAAAAATGCGAATTTTATCGATGAGGACCGAAAATTTGCATATTTCATTGACGGATTGCGGAAAAATCGCGAATTTCATCTGTTACTCGAAAAACAATCGCAAATTTCGTCAATTTGCTACGGGAAAATATTGAAAATTTCGTCAGTCAGCTAAGAATAGCGAATTTCGTTAATCGGCTGCGGAAAAATTGTGAATTTTGTCAATCAGGTGCGGAAAAATCCAAAATTTCGTTGATCGGCTGCGGAAAAATTGCGAATTTCGTCAGCTTATATCGAGATAAAATCGTGAATTTCGTGAATTTGCCGAGGGAAAAAATTACATATTTTGTCAGTCAGTTATGAATCGCGAATTTCGTTGATCGGGCGTGGAAAAAAATCACAAATTTCGTTGATCGGGCGCTTAAAAATCGCGAATTTTGTAGATGAAGCGTAGAAAAATCTCATATTTCGCTGATCGGTTGAGAATAAATTCGCGGGTTTCCTCAGTTTATCGCGAGAAGAAACCACGAATTTCGTCCCTTTGCCGTGGGGAAAAAAATGCAAATTTCGTCAATCAGTTAAGAATAGCGAATTTCAGTTATCGGGTGCGAAAAAAATCGCGAATTACATCAATGTATATCAGGAAATAATCACAAGTTTCGTCAGTTGGTCTCTGGAAAAAATGCAAATAGTCAATCGATCGCGGAAAATATCGCAAAGTTCGTTAATCACTCGTGAAAAAAAATCGAAATTTCTCAACGACACGAAAACAGAAATTTTCTCAATAGCTCAAGGAAAAAAAATTGCAAATTTCGTAGATCGATCGCAGAACAAAAAAAAGCAGAAAATGATTCCATCGGTCACAGAAAAGAATCGCGAATTTCGTTGATCCGGTGCGGAAAAAATCGTGAATTTCGAAAATTTATCGCTAAAAATATCTCGAATTTCGCTAATTTATCGCAAGCATCTCATATTGGTTGTTTGAAAAGACCAATACGGTACGGACCAATCACGGTAATCTTTGCCCATCGGCAAAGGAAAATTACAGTGAAATCTGTCAACCGGTCGTTGATAAAAAAAATCGCGAATTTCGTCAATCAGTGAATCCCTTCTTTCACAAAGTCCATTTTTTTATTGACACACCTTGAAAATAACCCTTGCTATATGTTTGCTATATATACAAAAGTAAACTGTTGATATATCTATAAAATTGAATTGGCTTTATTAAGTGTATAGAGGAACCTAGACGGGTAAAACTGCCCCCTCTAAAACTATGTTTATTATCTGATAATAGGCCACAGATCTACCTCCCAGAAAATGAATTCTGTGTGTTATTGATGTGGCCTTCGACAGCCCAGACATTTTTGTAAGTGGCCCTTCACTTACAAAGGTTGTGCACCCGTGTTCTACATGAGCAATAAATGTTTTCTCGAGTGAAGTATTCTTAAAAAAATATTTCAAAAATCTTCATATTATGTTGCTTATGTTGACAGAGGTTAAGTCATTATAACGAAGTTTCTTACAAGGTATTTTCATTACTAGCCAAAGTATTAGTTCACTAATTTCTCGTTAAAACCAAGTTCTCATTACATCCAAGCTCATTTTAATCGAATGTTAATGTGATACACCGATCAAAAAAGAGAAATTGAAGTAATACGCATAGAAATGTACAAATTACGAGGCTAGAACTGTGAGAGAAATTTGTATGTGTATAAGTTGTATATATAATGCGCATTGGATCACGATATATCGATTATAAAAGCCAGCCGCAGGGTCATCCTGTATCGGAGGCCGATTAAAGAAGAATAGGAAATGTCTCTGAGATTGGAAGTAGCTGGAATACGAGATGAAGCGAATACTGGAAATGCATGTCCTCGGTTTACCGCTGACATTAGATACCCTACAAAAAAATTGAAGTGTGCGCTCTTAAGTTGCATCAACATAAAAAACAAGTTGGAAATTGCTCGTCAAACGTGGCAAATGAGGTGCGTTCGTACTATAACTAGTTTTATAATTATTTTTTGCACCCCATATTGTACTGAATGTATATTTTTTTTGCACTTCATAAGTGCATAGTCTGTAACATCATTAAAATGTACTTGCAATAATTTTTCCCCATTCCCCGTAATGTAACGGAACACTTAACTGTCCCTGTAATTAAACTATACATCCGATTTTCATAAAATTTGAAATGGCTCGACAAAATTTTGCAACAATTATATATTTAAAATTTCAGACCATTCGGAAGGCTAAAACATCATTAAAATGCACTTGCAATATTTTTTTTTTCATAGTGGCCGTAATGTAACGGAAAACTTTTGACTGTCCCTGTAATTAAACTATACATCCGATTTTCATAAAATTTGAAATGGCTCTACCAAATTTTGCAACAATCATATATTTAAAATTTCAGATCATTCGGTTGGGTAGTTTTTGCTCTGTTATATGCGGACAGACGGACGAAGACTATAGGTGCTACGTATTTATATAATTACGAACGCACCTAAAAATGGTACTTTTCAAAATATTCTGACTGATGTACTCAATTTTAAAAAGGGACTGAAGTGAAAAGTTATTTTTACGACAACCTGTAAATTATTTCGTGAAAGTTAATTTGTCCAATATTTTTAATTGTTATTTTTAGTATATAGGATGTACGGAATGAGACACTCCTCCCTTAATCGGACAAAGAAAACATTTTCTCCTGAGCAACGATTATAACCGATAACATAATAAACAGAAAAGTCTAACATCCTTGAGGTAAACAAACAAAATTAAAGCTAATAAAACTAAGAAAATTCATATTTATCATAAAAATTGTTTGATAAATTCTTTAAAAACACTTTTGTAAGCTCATTAACTTTTTTAAAAAAGTTAAAACTAATACGATCTATGTCAATAACAAGAACTTCATTGCATTGAAACATGAAGAAATGTATTATTAAACTTTAATTTATTCAGAGTTTTTTATTCAATTTAGAAAAGAGAATGAAAAATCCACTGAAAGATTCAGATATAGGCATATCGATTGCCTTTATTAAGCTACTCAAAAAAGTATTTTCAAATTTGAATTCCAGGAATAATTTCATGAAACCTATATGTACTAAGGTAAAATGGGTTTCTTCTCTAACATCGTGCAATTTCTCATTATGTAATGCGTAATAAATATCGTGTCTTCTCCCACCTTCAAACTTATGAGAAAGCGAACAGCTGGTAGGTTATTTGTTACCTCTATAATTGAAAGTTTATAGCGAAATCTCTTCACTTGATGCTAGTTATTTCGAAATTAACCCCATAACAACTAAGCATGTATAATTTGAAGAACCTATGTTATACCCTCAAAGTATGCTGAAAATTAATTCGTGGGAGGTCATTAATTTCATGGGCTACACTCCATACAGTTTTCAAAATATACATTATAACGATCATAAGCCGTCAACTTAACATAAATAATGACTATAATAATGCAGAAGTAATTTTAATCTTTGAATGAAAGCTATCAAAATCAATACATCTATTCATAAATTATTATAAAATTACTTATCGAAATACTATTTATGAATAGATATGCGATATTATTCAACATTTAATTATTGAAAGTTTAATGAATTCCGTATTGCAAGCAATTATTGACCGCAGATACTATTGAAAATTTTGAATTTAAATTGATTTATTATTAAAAGTTCGTTTTTTTTTATTCTGGTCTCAAAAGTTTCCATGTATTTTATACATTCAACAAGCTTAAATGGACGTACCGTTGGTGGCCGTAAATTCAAAACTATGCTATTAAATTCGGAAGACACACTCTACTTCAAGAATCACAACAGTCAAACTGTGAAATTAAAGTATAAGTAATGGATTTATGAAAAGAAAGCTAATTTTATTATTGCGATTGCATTGCTGATAAAAACTGTTCGACATTTGTTGCCTGATATATCTCTGCAAATATTTTTATTATGCCTTTTATATTATAGAATGTGAAACAGACTATGTGAAATCTACTTTGATATTAGTTTCTTATGATCTATAAACCTCTACTACTAATAAAGTGAATTATTTTGTCAACATTATTGGCAATTAAATTTTTCAGTTTCGGTTTAGAGGATTCTCATTTCTCCTATACTGTAAAACAATTGCAACAAAGTAACAGGTCCAACGACCGTTTTTAATAGAAAACGACTACGTAACAATAAATTAACTGTATTATGAACTTAATATGGATAATATGGTAAGAATACAGATACATTACGATTATATAACCGTTTTCTACCAAAACGATCGAGAGACCTGTTACTTTGCTGCAAAGTTTTTATAGTGTACACTTATCAGGATTGAATCTGTCGGGATGTATTCTGTTTAAAACTATTTTTTTCTTTCGCAAAGCAATATTTTTTGTGCTAGCTTATGCTATAATGGATATTGTAGTGGATACAGCTTTGCTGAATACTTAACGATATGTAGCCTCACTTAGTCGAAGCATATTAAACTTCTAAAAGAAAATTTCGCTTCTTTCTTGCGTCGAGACACCTGTATTTGGACTGAATAAATGGTTTGCGAAGCCCGATGACTTATGCAAAATCGGTATGTTTTGTTGTGTATTATCAACAATTTTATTTTGTTTCATTTGTTTATAAACACCTTAAGAGTAATTCCATATAAGAATCTCCAAAATCGGGGGGTCTGTGATTAAATGGTAAACCGATTCATGTGATTTTTTTTTTTTTTTTAAATCAGAGAGATGACCATTAGGAAGAAAGAAATCCAGAATATTAATGTCGTGGGACCATTGGTTTTCAATTGCTGGGGGGTCAAAGATCAGTGCGTCGCTTGAAAAATTGAATTTTTATGTTTTGCATAGTACTTCTCATGATATGCATTGAAGTTATTCCACAAAACAAATTGCATGGTTGTATTATGTAAGGTTGGCCCTTGGCTTTTAGGAATAAAAATTATGGGATATGTGTAATGTGGTAAGCTAGAAGGCTTCAAAAATTGATTTTTTTTCGAAATTTCACTATAGTTTTGACACATGTAGGTTTTGCATTGAAATCAATCCATCTTTTTTAACTGCTGTATGCTTACCTATGGTGAAATGAAACACGGAAAAGTAGGCCCTACCATGGGCAGACTTTAATGCATTCCAAAAAGTTTATGCCAAATTTCCAAAAAAAATATTTTTGCCTATTTTAAGTGAGGTATACACTAGGCATGCATTAAAGTCAGAAGCATCTACAATAATAATAGAAATGTAGAATAACTATTCACCTTTCAAAATCACCAAACAGAATCATGGACACTAAAGCAGTTTTCATTGGGTAATGGAAATTGCATTGTAATATAATTAGGAAATACGCTACCACGACCATAGCCTTCAATCACTGCCAAGAATAAAAACGCTTACAATTATTTCTGAAATGCATATATTTTTATTCTAACATGAATTTCCACATGTATAACAATAAATATTTTTAATATGTTTTTGTTACAGGCAGTGAAGATGCTTTAATGAAGTGAAAAGAAGCATGTAAACTAGATGATGATATAAGAATAAATCAAACACTTTGTGCGAAAATACTTTGTGCGAATTTTAATACAAAAGTTAAAATCTTTAACAACGATTTAACGCACAAATACGTACAAACACGACACATAAAATCCCATACCATGGTTTCGAGGATTCCCCGATCCCCAGTATGGAGGTATCCTGCGCAGTGACTCCTTTTTTCAGCTAGTTCTGGTTCATTATGTCATTTCTTTCGGATATATAAACTCTTGTTTTCACCTTTTCAATCATTCCATAAGCCAGTACTCGGGGCTATAACTGAGGGGTTCTTCGAACCCATTTTAATTCTCGTTCCACCCCCCCCCCCCCTCACTGGGAATCCCGAAATCCTCGAAACGATCGTATGGGATTTTTTTTGTGTCGTGTTTGCACGTATTTGTACGCTGCTACAGATCAAGCGGATTATTTCGAGTTTCTGAACTTATTAGGCCAAGCGATTTGGCATGGTACTGGAAAAAAATAAAAACAAGTACCTCCAGAAAATATTTCTGAAAAATATCTTATAGAAAATCGAAGTGGGACTACCCTAGAACTTAAGGATATGATTTGTGCAAAGCACAGATACGAATTTGGAACATTTTGGGCACCACCTCGCTATTTCCAACATCCTGCATAATACTCCTCCAATTGCGAACCAACGAAATTCTGAGCACAGTGCTTCATATTTCAAAAATGTATAAGGTCTCAAATCAATGCCCTTTCTTACCCTTGATTTTATTATTAGGATGTTCGCAATAGCGAGGTGGTGTCCAAAATCTTCCAAATTTGTATCTGTGATTAGCACAAATCATATCTTCAAGCTCTAGTGTAGTTCTACTTCGATTTTCTATGAGATCTTTTTCAGAAATATTTTCTGGAGGTACAATTTTTTTCATTACCGTGTCAAATCGTTAGGCCTGGTGAGTTCAGAAACTGGAAATAATCTACTTGATTTTGTAGCGGCATATGGCCCACAAGCACATTTGTTTGATAACTTGCATAAGGAATATTCATCCATGTTTAAAATAACTTTTAAAAACAGTCTTACTTTCAAACAGACAGTATGCAGCAAGACTGAAGTAGCTTATAATCATCTGGTTTACATACTTCTTTTCACTTCATTAAAACAGCTTCACTGCCTGTAACAAAAACATATTAAAAATATTTATTGTTATACATGTGGAAATTCACGTTAGAATAAAAAATATATGCATTTCAGAAATAATTGTAAGTATTTTTATTCATGGCAATGATTGAAGGCTATGATCGTGGAAGCGTATTTCCCAATTATATTACAATGCGATTTCCATTACCCCATGAAAACTGCTTTAGTGCCCATGATTCTGTTTGGTGATTTTGAAAGGTGAATAGATATTCTACATTTCTATTATTATTGTAGAGGCTTTTGACTTTAATGCATGCCTAGTATACCTCCCTTAAAATAGGCAAAAATATGTTTTTTTGGAAATTTGGCATAAAATTTTGGAATGCATTGAAGTCTGCCCATGGTGGGGCCTACTTTTCTGTGTTTCATTTCACCATAGGTAAGCATACAGCAATTAAAAATAATGGGATGATTCCAATGCAAAAGCTACATGTGTCAAAACTATAGTGAAATTTCGAAGAAAAATTCAATTGTTGAAGCCTCCTAGCTCACCACATTACACACATCCCATAATTTTTATTCTTGAATAGCAAAGGGCCAACTTTACATAATACAACCATGCAATTTGTTTTGTCGGATAACTTCAATGCATATCATGAGAAGTACTATGCAAAACATAAAAATTCTATTTTTCAAGCGGCGCTCTGATCTTTGACCCCCCAGCAAATGAAAACCAATGGTCCCACGGCATTAATATTGTGGATTTTTTTTTCTTTCTAATGGTCATCTCACTGAGAAAAAAAAATCACATGAATCTATTTACCATCTAATTACAGTCTGAGTGATTCTTATATGGAATGACTCTTGAAGTTACTGCAATTTTGAATCATATAACCTATTATTACATTGGAAAGTTTTGCTACATTTACATATTTCTTTCTTTGTTATTTTACATAAATTTACAAACATATTTCTCTAATTTTGAAACTTTGTCGATGCAAAACACATTCAGAATAAAAAATATCAATTTACAGATATTTCAGTGTGTAAATAGTATGTTGTTTCCGTTTTTATCATAATTTTAAATGAAATAAATGTGTGTTTTACCTTGCATTGATGTCATATTGAATTTAAGTGTATCATAGAATATTTTGTTTTGTTATGTTTCTTTTCGCGATTTCTTTAGTAGCCTTGTAAATGTATATATTCGAAGAAAATTTTAAAGAAGCGTACGGTCTTATCTATTTTCAACATTTATATAGGAGATGAAATTTTTTTTATTTAAAGTTAAACTATGCTAATGTTGGATGTAGTCAAGGAATTAGCAGAAAAATCAGGTTAGTCCACGTTAATTCACTTTTAAAGAAAAAAATGTTGAATCTTGTAACGTGCAATAACATTAAATTTCACATTATGTAAAAAAAACGCATAAGGGGTAATAAATCATGAAATTTTTCTACAACTATTTAACTGATATAGTGACGATTTTCGATAGGCAAAACTCACGAAAAATAGTAATTCACATCGACTTTCCAAAGAAAATTGTTTTTCTTCATGTGGCGTTCACAAGACGTACTAACAATTTTGAGACAGATTGAAATCAATCTAAAGAGAAATGGACAATCTAAGGTAATACTGAAAATTGGTCTTCTAAAGTGTTAATAAGTATTATTTCACTTTCGCCACTTTCTCCTCATTTTTACTTGCTTGAAAAAAAAAATATAGATAGACAAAGCAATGAAGGAAACTCAGAATTTTTTTCTAAACAACTTATTAAAAATTTCATCTACTTAGTAAAAATATTACAAATTTAAATATATTTAATAGTAAATAAATTGTTAGATATTTGATCTATTTCCTTTGCACTGGAAAAATATCAGTTCATATAGGGATTGTTTTAATAGACAGCACGTAGATTCTATAAAATAATAAAATATTTAGATTTTTTTATGTTATTCAACCTTTAAAAATAATCAGAACACCAAAAATTAGACACTATCAAGCGGAACTAAAAATTTCAAATTCTGTTTGAAAATCTTAAGAAAAAATATAAAATTACAATTAACATATTTTTTATGTAAAGAAAAATCTTTCATGTCTTAAAATGATTGTTTTAGCTAACAGTACTTTTTCCTATCTCAGAAAATTTTCAAAAATAAAAATTGCATTTACTTGCTGACATTTAACTGCGCATACGTTAAACAAATAATAGCGTTACCTGCTGGTGTTGCAGATTCCTAAAGGAATCCGAACACCTTTAACCGTTAAATACCGGACTTTTCAACAATCATTGTAATAATGTTTTTCGACTTTCATTTATTAAATAAATCATGGGAAAAATACTTTTAAAAAAATCCTATTTTGTTTTAAGTATGGTTTAAGGCTAAAAAACTGTTACTAATCGGCAATACTTGTCTTTAATTGAAAAAATAATTTTCCTTCATGAAATTCTATAATATTAAACACACAAGAATTTTAGGAACTATAATAAGAAATAAATTTTACTTGCTCACTGCAGTAAAAAATAGGGTATTTCGCAAGTCTCCAAACAAACAAAAAAAAGAACATGTAGCAACAATTGAAAAAATAAATCTATCTTTATTCTTAAATAGCACAAGTGTTGCCATCTAAATGTTGAAAATCGATTTAATAATATTTTCAGAATGTATTTTATTGGCAACATTAGGCATTATAGCTTCAGTATTAATCTAATATTTTAGAAGCCTAAATTGGGTATGTTGCCGAAAAGCAACACCAGACACTTAAGGGTTAAAACGTAATTTTCTATTAAAATATAGATTTTTCATTTTTGCTATAATATTAAAATTGAATCTTTTATCTATCGAAATCTGCTTACATTTTGTCTGCATCTAAAATAGAACCGGAGTTGACCGTTTAAAGTTACAATTATTACAGCTTTTGAATCATGTTTAAAATTTATTTGCTTTTTCTCAAAAAGAAAATTTTCGGAATTTTACTACACGCAAAACATCCTAAAACAAACTAGTTGGATGTGCCAATCCCAAAACTTTCTTCTATCTTATACATCTTAATATTTCAAAAACTAATTACACATGTTAATACTTCAATATTATTAGTTCATTACTATATCAACTTTGATTTTCATCTTAAATTCCTGCTTCGGTCAACGAGTTAATCTATGTCATGATATCTGTTAAAATTAATAGTTTTTCCTTATTCTGTTGCTATCAGATGTTTGTGAATAGCTGGCTTAGCAAGAAGTGAGTACCCGCTTTTGCACTAGCCGCCGATGGACAATAGAACTACGAAAAATCAAGAAAAGTATACAAAAATCGCTATCACAGAGCGCCTTTACCGCGCGATATTTCCAAATTCAAGGAAGACCTGTTGGCTAAAACCAAAAACATGCACAAAAAATTTGGTTCAGTTGTATGCATAATTTTATACTTTTCGATTGTACAATAAAGAAAATAGTACTGACATCATAATTATAGCGCCCTCTTCCAGCAGAATTTTTCCAAATTCAGGGAGGATCTTCATGCCATGACCAAAAAGAAACACAAAAAATTTGGCTCGTTTCTCTGCATAACATCATACACTTTTCGATGGTACAATATTCAAAATGGCACAAAAATCGCTATTACAGCGGCCCCTACCGGCGAATTTTTTTCCAAATTAAGGAAGGACCTGCTTGCCATAGTTCAGAACTGAAAATAAAAATTTGGTTCAATTCTATGCATAACTTCATACACTTTTCGATGGTAGAATATGCAAAATCGCTATTACAGCGCCCCCTAGTGGCGAATTTTTTCCAAATTCAGGGAGGACCTGCTTGTTATAGCCATAAATTTAAAATAAAAATTTGTTTAAATTCTATGCATAACTCCATATAATTTTGGATGGTGCATTATTCAAAATCGCACAAAAATCGGTGTTACAGCGCCCCCTAGCGGCGAATGTTTTCCAAATTCCGGGAGGATCTGCTTGTCATAGCCATAAACATACAATAAAAATTTGGTTCAATTCTATGCATAACTTCATATAATTGTGGATGGTGCAATATTCAAAATCGCACAAAAATCGCTGTTACAGCGCCCCCTACCGGCGAAGTTTTTCCAAATTCAAGGAGGACCTACCTGACATATTCAAAAACTTAAAATTTAGTTCAATTCTATGCATAACTTCATATACTTTTGGATGGTGCAATATTCAAAATCGCACAAAATCGCTATTATAGCGCCACCTACCGGCGAATTTTTTCCAAATTCAGGGAGGATCTGCTTGTCATGGCCAAAAACTTAAAATAAAAATTTTGTTCAATTCTATGCATAACTTCATACAGTTTTGATGGTACAATGGCGACAGACAGACGGCCACACGGACATTTTCTATAAACATGTTTTTGGGTATCTCTGACCCCTAAAACATGTAAATCCTCGAAAACCGGAAGTCGAAAAAATTTCGATTACAATACTTTCTTCTATTGAAGATAGAAGAAAGTAAAAATTATGCATGAAATGCTCGAAATTTTCTGTACTTCTTTTACAAATTTCTTTTGAGGGAATAGACTACAATCATGATTATATATTAAATAGTTTTATAATTATACTGGTATTAATGACAAATTCAAACAAATTTTGCGAATTTTTCATTAGACTAGTACTTTAGGTGTCATGTCATCCGAGATAGACTACGCACATTATAATCGGATCTCCATGTCCTAGAGAGAGTTATTCTGTTTATTATGCAATTTGCAACGCGTCAATACATTGTTTCATTTTTGAGTTATCACGTTTTGCGAAAATTTGGCATAATTGAGTATTTTTGTCTTTAA
Source organism: Maratus speciosus (assembly GCA_963932465.1). NCBI lineage: Eukaryota > Metazoa > Arthropoda > Arachnida > Araneae > Salticidae > Maratus > Maratus speciosus. The sequence goes on from OZ010790.1 coordinate 256,847,267, forward strand.
AAAATATTTCGAGGTAATTGCTAAAGTTTTTATATTTTTTTTTCAAAGTTTTAAAGTAAATGTCATAAAAAATAGATGAGAAAATTTCAAAAATATCACTTCCGAACTTATGCGGATAACTTAAGAAGCTTATTTTCAGCTTCTTATACACTTTCTAATTAAAGATAATGCTCTTACTTCTCAAAGATATCGTTAGACTTATTGTATTACTATCTAATCAGCTTAAAATCACTTATCATTCGCTTGCAGTTGATAAATATATAGAGAAAAATAGTACTACATATGTCGCTTAAAAGGAATTTAGAAATATTATCTGGAATGGCTTTTAAGCAAAGTGAAGTTCAAATAACTCATGATTAAGCAAACTTTGAAAAACATTTTTGAAGTCGTTTATAATTTTGCATCTTAATATATATGTTTATAATTTTTAATAGCGTAGGTGTTTGTTATTGCGCACTTTAATATATAGAAAATTTTTGGAAATTTCTTAAATTTTAGTGGATGCATGCTGTTTAAAGAAACTGCCTTTCATAGATTCTACAGGTTTTTTCAAGGAATTTTAAGACAAGGAAAATATGCTATAAATCTACCCTATATATATATAATCCCGATGAAACGCACTTACAAAACGACTTTATGAAACGATTTTATGAAACGACCGATTAAACAGCTGATTATGTTTCATGGCGATTTCTCCTAAAATATGGAATATTATGCGATGAAATTAACACCAAAAATCCGTATTGATCCGCAGATCTCAAAACTGGTATTAGAATTTTTTAAATTTCGAATTAGCTTTTGAGATATTTTTTTTTTCTAATTTTAAATAAATTTCTCTAATGATGGCAATTCAAATTTTAACCATAACAGATATTTTTTTCATATTCTAGAAAAGGTTATTTAACCCTAGATCTACCGGGAATTTTATTCAAGTTTTAATAAAACGTTCTACACCAGAATTTTTATTTAAAACTATTTAACTTATTTATTTACCTTATTTTTGTCTGGTTTATATACTTAGTTTATTTTAAAGAAATTTCTGGTTTGAATGAATATTTTGTATGTACCTGTCGGGTCCAATGGACCCGTCTGATAGACGGAGGGTTAAAACTAATTTGGCCACCAGTTTGGCCCCCCTTAAATAGATAAGAAATGCATCATGTTATTTTTATAATTCAATTTACTTGAACAATCTTTCGCCAAATCTTTGGCGATAGAGAAATCAAGAACTCGTTATATGTTAGCGCGACGCAGGTGACAAATCGCCAAACTTTTCTGCCGTCGTATTTTTTTTCTTTTGCATTTCATTATCATTTTATTTAATACAAAACTTTCATTTAAAACTGAAACCTTTAAAATTAATGACTTTCACTTTTTTTTTTTACGAAACGAAAAATATTAGGCACAGATGAGATATACGCACCGGGGTAATTAATTGGCGACAAAATGGTTTAATTTTGCCTGATATGGTAACCTGGCTATTGTTGCTTATTTATTAATAAATGTTTTATTTACATTTATTTTCTTTTTACTTAAAAAAGAGTTAAATTATTTTGTTCTATAGTTATGTATTTATTGTTATTCCATTTTAAAAATAGAAAATAATTAAAAAAATACATATGTAACTGGCATTCGAAACGAGGTTTTCACCAAATTGTCGTTAAAAAAAAAAAACACCAAACCTGGTGCGTATACGATATATGTGCCAAATATTAAATAATGCACCAAATCACGACATTTAATTTCAACTTCAAAGCAATGTTTTAATGGTACTACATAGTTATAGTTATACCGCCGGTCAATTTCGCCAAATTATATAAATTGCCCAAACCACTCACCAAATTATACAAATTGACGTAATTTTTATTCTAAATAACGAACGAACAAATAAATTAGCTTAACATTAATAAAAATAAAACATCGAAATAAGAATCATTTGATGGCATAGACACGTGTAACTTCCTTAATGTCGAGTGAATGTGACATTTACGATCAACCGCTATTGGCATTTAATCTTAGTTTGGCGATAGATTTTTGGTGGAGGGGATAACCAAGTAGTACGGTTTTAATTTATCACTCGAAAAAAAAAATACTAACTGGCAAGAAAAAAAATAAATAAAAAATCTATTTGCGACATTTGCACCGAAAATAAAATACCTAAAATCCTTTGCGATCATGGCAACTTTTATGAGGTTTTATTCGAAAAATTTTTGATTTTTTAATCAAAATGGAAATCTTTCATATGAAAAGCGAAGGGATCAGCCCGTAATTGTTTATGGCAGTTAGATGACTTGCACTATTATAATATAGGTGAAATGATGGCAAAAGAATAATATTTGGCAACTTATCACCTGTAGCTGGCTAACATTAAACTACAAAAATGGCCGCCTAGAATATAAAAAGCGAAGGGATCCGCCCGGAACTGTTCATGATAGTCACATGACTTAGGCTATTAGAGATTATTTTCAATTCTAAAAATAGCGAAAATAATATTTCCTTACGATTAAAAAATTTACACGTGAGTAAAACAGAAAAAACCATTTAAAATTACTATTAAATGATTACGTGTTAAAAGCAGGAAAATATTGAAAATTATGTCTTTAAAATTGTATTTATACGTGAATATTAAAAGAGAAGGGAAACTTTAAAATACTAAATACATTAATTTGTGTTTAACCCTTTCAGAGCCAAGGAGCTTCCATTCGAAAAAGAAAGAATAAAAGAAAGAATTCGAAAAAAAAGAAAGCACCAGAATTTTCAAACAAATTTATTTCGAAATACGAAAATACTTTTATTCACTTAATAAAAAGAAAATTTTCATTCCAATATTCTGGTGCCAATGTGGCATTTAAGAATTAAAATTAAGTGCCTCAAAAAAACCACCGCCCTTGAAGGTGTTAAAAGCAGTAAATTGTAGTAATTGTTGTAATTGTATTGTGGCAATCGTTTCATAACGCTGTTAAAAATACGGGGAGAAAAATACTTTACTTAATTCGTTTTGTTTTAGCTTGTTTTTTAAATGTTTAACTGATCTTTAAGCAAACACGAAAAAAATCATTGGATGTCTTAATAGCAAATGATTCGGCTTTAAATTTCCGCAATCGAAGGGAATTGAATGGAAACCCGTTTAGAGGTGTTTTTTTTTTCATTATTATTATTCAATCTTCTCTAATCTTTTTAAAATCGATCAAATGAGCGTGCTTTTAGATTCTGCGGTGTCTGAACGGGTTTGGCGAGCGTAGCTTATAAGGGGCAGAGCCCCCTAGTTATTATATAAAAACACACATCAAAGCAGCTACTCATGAATATACTCAGTGTGCCAAATACAAAATAATCGTATAATAGAGATTAACTTATGGTAATTTAATGACTATAGATATTTTTTTTTTTTTTTTTTTTTTTTGGTGAAACGCGATTTTCTAGAAGAATAGTATTAGAAATTTTTTACAGTATATTTTGCAAATGATTTTCGACCATTTTCCCTTTCGGCTACGGTTTGTCGTGTATAAAAATGTGAGTATATATTTATATTAAATTCTACATTTTGATATACTTTTGTTGCAAAAACTTTTTTGAAAATGAAGTTTTCAAATCTCTAAGAATTTTAGAGTCAAACGATTGTAATTTCTCATAGGACTTTACAATTCTTGTCTGAATAGAAATGCTTGTATACACAATTTTCTAAATTCAGAAAGTTCAACTTTTAAAAGAAAAGTTTTTGATTTATGTCAAGAAATTCTTTCCATGTGTTTGCATAAGCTTGTGTCAATAGCAGTTTCATCATATTTTCTCCTTTTTTCCGAAAAAAGAGAAGCAGATTTGAATGAATCATAGCTATTATTAAAATATAAAATAGTATTGATTTTCAAAGAATGTCCTTAATTTATAAAATTAGAAATTCAGAATTGGCATATTGTAAATGTAATGAAGTGTTTCTTATATTTTTGAAACATGTCATGAATTTAGGTTTTTGAAAAGTCGTCATAAGTAATAGGGTTGACAGTCGTGAAAATGTCTAGAATGCTGCAATAATTCAGTTATATTTTTTTATATCTACACAGCAAAGGATACGATTTATAATAAAATTGCTAGGAATGAATAGGTAATATGAGATACGTTAGAGTAAAAATGTTTTAAAACGGAGATCTTTTTATGAGGTTTTTTCCCCTTTAGTTATGTGAACAATGTCAATAATGCGTTAAAAGTTACACCCATTTTGACATAAATTCGATTTTTTGGAAAATTTAAAAAATATTTGGTACTTTTTTTTTCTCCAAATATACTAAAATTATCTTGTTTTGTACCCCGTGCTACCAACTAATAAGTTATTGGTCTTGTAATATTCATATAAAGGATTTTAAATACAATAAGGTTATTAGGAGACATTAAAAAAAAGTATTTCAACATTACTTGTAAGGGGAAAAAATTGTCTTAAAAATAGATAAAAAATTGCACAACTCTTGAATTAAACAACAGTTTATTTGTCATACAATTTGATGTGCACTCTTTTTTTTTCAAAAATATGAATGAGAACAATAAGCATAGACTATTGTTCATGGAACCCAGCAAAGAAAGAAACAGTAGGCCATCAGTTGGAAAAAAGATGGCAGCCAGCACTGCCATCAGCGGTAAAGTGCAATGGTGCCATTACTTAAACCTGTACAAAATTGTCCGTGCGGAATGCAGCTGGCCCATCAGTGATGGCCAACAGCAAGCCAGCATTGGTATGCCATCACATTACTTCAATCCGGTACTTTTTTTATAGTGTTAGCAACTATCTCACTGCTAATCCTTTGCTGGCCCAACACTTTCCCTTACAAAAATTTCTTATAGAATTCTATAAAAAACAAAGTATTAGAGAATTATGGCTCTTTTCTATAAGCTAGTTTCACCAAGAGCTATAGAAATCCCAGCTAAAAATGAACTGTAGTTTTTTTACAGAAATGAGGTATTTTTCAAGTTTTTCTACGGTCAACTGTAGTTTTTTTTTGTAGTGCAATATCAACAGTAAAAACACTTCAGTTATTTTCCAGTTATTGACAAGTATTTTTTCAACCCAAAATTTAAAAAAATAGTAAGACTTTATGTCTACAGTAAAACGGCAGTGAATTTCAAGTGATTTTATAGCAATTAATTCACAAAAATTTTCGGTGATGTATCTGCAGTCTGACTGCAGTTTCTGAAGAACTTTACAGGTCTTAATTTTGTAAGTATGATTATTATAATAGTAACTACAGTATAACAGCAATTACTGTAAGATTCTTTTGCAAGACACAATGCTGTATGATTGTGTGATATTTCCCAAATTTTCTAAAGTGTTTAAAATTGTTTTAATTTTGTGAGAGTTGCATGTTATGAAACACACTTTTTAAATACTAATGATAATTAATACTCTTTCCAAGACTTTTAAGGACTTAATTGAAAGTCACATTCCTACCTAACGCAAAATTTTTTAGTTCCTCTTTCATTTTAAGCTAAGATAAAAAAAATTAAATTTCACTATGATTTTCAAAATCAGAGAAAAAAAATTAGTTAAATTTCAAAATCGAGGGAGGGGCAGTGGCATCAACCCACCTGTGCCCCTGCCCACTACGGAAAATTCTTAGTTTTTTTTTTAACTTACTCTAAACGAATAGATTTTGCTATTTTTTTTTTCAAAATCTGAGAAAAATATTTTAATTAAATTTCAAAAGCCAGGGGGGGGGGCGGGAAATGAGAAATTTCATTTTTTTATTGTAAGTTACTCGAAAAGTATACATTTTACTATGTTTTTGAAAAAGAAGAAAAGGAAATTTTAATTAATTAACTTTTGAAATCCAGGGAGGGGCAATAGGTTTCTCCTACCCCCTACCCTATCCCTAACTGAAAATTCTTTATTCATCTTTTATTCTAAGATAATTAAAAAAATTCAGTATGTTTTTCAAAAGCGAAGAAAATAGTTAACATTTAAATTCAAGGGAGGGGCAATCGCTCAGCTATGCCCCTTCCCCTAACAGGAAATTCTTAGTTTCTTTATTTTTAGTTAGTCGAAAAGAATAAATTTTACTACTTTTCAAAAGTGGAAAAAAATAAATTTTTATTAGTTACATTTTAAAATCCAGGGAGGGGAGGGCAATGAACCTCTCACCCCCCCCTCCCTCCCTCTTAATGTAAAATTTCTCATTTTTCTATTCTAAGTTACTCGAAAAGTATAAACTTTACTATGTTTTTGAAAACAAAAGAAAAAGAATATTTAATTAAATTTTTTAATTTAGGGAGGGGCAATAGCTCTCTTCTAACTTCGTTCCCCTAAGAGAAAATTCTTAGTTATTCTTTTATTTTAAGATAAGAGAAAAGATCAAATTTCACTATGTTTTTCAAAAATCAGAAAAAAATAGTTACAATTTAAAATCGAGTTGAGGGGCAATGACTCACATATGCCCCCTTCCCCTAACAGAAAGTTCTTAGTTCCTTTATTTTAAGTTATTCGAAAAGAATAAATTTTACTATGTTTTTGTAAATTGGAGAAAAAAATTGCTAATTAAATTTCAAAATCCAGGGAGGGGCAATGAGTCTCATCCCCCCCCCCACACACACACACACACCACCACCCCTTAACTGAAAATTTCTTATTTATTTTCATTTTAAGTTACTCAAAATATTTACATAATGTTTTTGAAAACAGAAGAAAAGAAATTCTTATTAATTAAATTTTAAAATCAAGGGAGGGGCAATAGGTCTCCCTTGCTCACTGCCCCACTATCTTCATAACTAGTTTTTAGTTCCTCTTTTATTTTAAATTACTCGAAAAAAATTTACTATGTTTTTCAAAATCGAAGAAAAAGGAAATTTAATTAGATAAATTTCAAAATCGAGAGGGACAGTGGCCCAACTATTCTTTTATATGTCGCCCATGATTAGAAATTAGAAACACAGGTGGGTTTACTCATTGCATATTGCATAAATTGTCTTTCTTCCATATCGGACATACATATAACTTCCAGTTTTCCACTTTTACCTCATAAAAACAAAGAAGAACAACAAAAGAATAGTATAATTTTCTTCCTTTATTTTATTTAAATTTCTCATTTGGACATATGATTTATTTTTCAACCCCTTACAGCTGAATGTCTAACCCCATGGTTTCGTTGCAACTGCAGGAGAAGCATTAAAGAAACACCTCAACTCACGGAAACGCCGGCTTGTTTATGAAAATCGGCGCGGAGTACCACGTTGATTTGCTGAAAGAAGATCATTTATTTTGCAGTTTGGCGAAAAATATCACCACTGTTTATTGAAATAAAGTGGCTGTATGGGTATTTTTACATTCTCAATCGAAAGAAATTAATTTCAGATCCACACGATTGAGTTAATTTGAATAAAGTGATAACGATTTATAAACCGTCGCAATTTTTGTACAATCATCGTTAGTATTTCAAATCCAGATGAGATTGTACTATTAACGGTTAATGCATGCGAAAAAAAAAATAGGTCCATTTCATATTAACAGGATTAATTAAATTCAAATGTCATCCAAAACATTTGATAAAATTTTGTTTCTGACAATCCAGATAGTTCGATTTTACTTGATTTAGTGCACTTATCTATTTATAGTAATTAACAATGTTTTATTTCAGATTTACACTTGCTTCAATCAGTATGTTCTTTTAGATTAGGAGTTTCAGAATTTTTAAATATCTTAACCAAGATCTTACACAGATACTTATCTGTGCTTTGTATTAAAGTATGTTTTGATGTTCAGTTACACAAAAAATCAATACTGAACTTCAAATTATAACTTGATGCCTGTCTAGGATACCTACAATAAGTGCATAACATTTCACAGGTAAGTAACTTATTTTCTTTTTAGGAATGAAACAGTTTTATGTAATACAAAGCGGTTTGACACATTGTGTTAATAACATAACATAGAGTTAATAATAATTTTTATTTAATGAGTACGTACTCACTAATTATGTAAAATATTAAATTTTTTAAATGAAGCAATCTTTTTTTACTGTCATATGAATTGTGTTATTGTAAAAAGAAAATTTACACTTCTGAATGGTAATAGGGCCAAATTAGTTTTTTTCGTCAATTATGACACTTCTCAGAATCAAATAATAAAGGCAATATTTTGCAATATTATATTTCTATTCTACCCACTGTTAAAATTTAGTTTTTTCTTGATACTGATTTGTGAAACTCGTGGGATTTTTATCATATGGTCGATGAATGAATTTAGACTTTCAGAGCACTTTTTCAGATTTTCCCTGCAAGCGATCGAAGAATTATTTTTTTTTCCACATGACAGAGTTTTAATATGCGTTTAAATTTTTTAAATGATTTTTTCATTTATTAAGAAGGATATTGAATGAGCTTAGTACACCGTCATGTTAAAATACACACAAGCTAATGTTAAACTACTGAAAATATCCTTAATTATTTTAAATGTTTTTTTTTTTTTTTTTTTTTTTTTTTTTTGTGCATAGGAGGACATTGAATGAGCTTAGTACACTGTCATGTTACAATACTCACAAGCTAATGTTAAACAAATGACAATATCCTTAAATTTACGTTAACACATCGGCTGCCACCCATTTTTCAAAATCTGTTCACAGGCATCGAATGCGTGACTTAGAGATCTGCACGGGCAGACCCGTGGCCCCAGAGTTGATTTCAGGGGGTGGTCCGGGGGTGGGGGAACATTCATTCCAGAGCAATGAGAGCCCCCCCCCCGGCCCACCCCCTGAAATCAACTCTGGGGCCACGGGTCTGCCCGTGCAGATCTCTAAGTCACGCATTCGGTGCCTGGGAACAGATTTTGAAAAATGGGCGGCAGCCAAAGTGTTAAGGTGAATTTTTGATCAAAATCCGCAACTAAAGGATTTCTCTTTTTTGTCCAACAATCAACTGGCAAATTTCACAAATTTTTCTGATGACTTAATGACTATTTTCAGTTTTTTTTCATGCAACTGATTGACAAATTTTGCAATATTATATTTCTACCCACTGGTAAAATTTAGTTTTTTCTTGATACTGATTTGTGTGAGCTTAGTACACCGTCATGTTACAATACACGCAAGCTAATGTTAAACCACTGAAAATATCCTTAATTATTTTAAATGTTTTTTTTTTTTTTTTTTTGCATAGGAGGACATTGAATGAGCTTAGTACACTGTCATGTTACAATACTCACAAGCTAATGTTAAACAAATGACAATATCCTTAAATTTACGTTAACACTTTGGCTGCCGCCCATTTTTCAAAATCTGTTCCCAGGCACCGAATGCGTGACTTAAGAGATCTGCATGGGCAGACTTGTAGCCCCAGAGTTGATTTCAGGGGGTGGTCCGGACATTCCTTCCAGAGCAATGAGAGCCTCCCCCCCGGGCCACCCCCTGAAATCAACTCTGGGGCGTGCAGATCTCTAAGTCACGCATTCGGTGCCTGGGAACAGATTTTGAAAAATGGGCAGCAGCCAAAGTGTTAAGGTGAATTTTTGATCAAAATCCGCAACTAAAGGATTTCTCTTTTTTGTCCAACAATCAACTGGCAAATTTCACAAATTTTTCTGATGACTTAATGACTATTTTCAGTTTTTTTTCATGCAACTGATTGACAAATTTTGCAATATATTTCTACCCACTGGTAAAATTTAGTTTTTTCTTGATACTGATTTGTGTGAGCTTAGTACACCGTCATGTTACAATACACACAAGCTAATGTTAAACCACTGAAAACATCCTTAATTATTTTAATTTTTTTTTTTTTTTTTTTTTTTTTTTTTTTGCATAGGAGGACATTGAATGAGCTTAGTACACTGTCATGTTACAATACTCACAAGCTAATGTTAAACAAATGACAATATCCTTAAATTTACGTTAACACTTTGGCTGCCGCCCATTTTTCAAAATCTGTTCCCAGGCACCGAATGCGTGACTTAAGAGATCTGCATGGGCAGACTTGTGGCCCCAGAGTTGATTTCAGGGGATGGTCCGCGGGGGGGGGGGACATTCCTTCCAAAGCAATGAGAGCCCCCCCCCCCCGGGCCACCCCCTGAAATCAACTCTGGGGCCACGGGACTGCCCGTGCAGATCTCTAACTCACGCATTCGGTGCCTGGGAACAGATTTTGAAAAATGGCCGGCAGCCAAAGTGTTAAGGTGAATTTTTGATCAAAATCCCCGACTAAAGAATTTCTCTTTTTTGTCCAACAATCAAGTGGCAAATTTCACCAAATTTTCTGACGACTTAATGACTATTTTCAGTTTTTTTTCATGCAACTGATTGACAAATTTTGCAATATTATATTTCTACCCACTGGTAAAATTTAGTTTTTTCTTGATACTGATTTGTGAAACTCGTGGGATTTTTATCATATGGTCGATGAATGAATTTCGACTTTCAGACCACTTTTTCAGATTTTCCCTGCAAGTGACAAGGTACAAGTGTGCTGTTTTTTAAACATTTCTGCCCAGTGGCCCTTTTTATCTAGAATCAACACTAGGATAGTGATGATTCTAGAAAAAAGGACTGCTGTGTGCGAATTTTTAAAAAAGGGCACTCGCAGAACAGAAGTGTAAAAATCTAGGCGCCAGCATGCAGTTTCTCACCACTAAATTTTATTAGTTCTCTTCACTTAAATTCTTACAAAAAATTTAGGTGAAATATTAGACAAAAAATAACAAATAAAATTTAGTGGTGAGAGACTGCCCATTGGCACCTAAATTTTTTTCTTGCATTCGTGTACCTTGTTCACAAAAAATAATTTGAATTGGTTTTCTTAGACTCCTTTTTTATTAGTGGTGTACCGAGTAGTACTTTGGCCGAGTACTCGGTACTCGGCCACTGACTACTCGACCGAGTACCGAGTAGTTGTGTAATAAGAAAAACTTACTTTTATTTGTATGTGTGAAACTAAATTTTAATCTTGAATTATTTTATGAGGGGTTTTTGCTTAACTTTTTTTATATTTTGTACACATATTGTTAAATACTGAGTAAATAGTTTTATGAATATATTATACATTGTATATTATACATTGTATATATACATTATATATTATACATATATTATACATTGATATTCGAATAACTGTTTACTGATCAGTTTGAAATTCTTACAACTACTCGGTATTGGCCGAGTACTCGGCCAAAATTTCGCCGAGTACCGAGTACTCGGCAAATTGGCCGAGTATGCCGAATACTCAGTACAGCTCTATTTTTTATCAATAAAATTTTGCAATGTTTTCCTGTGACAGATTGAATTTTGCGATTTTTCCCCCATTTAATGTTATTATGCATTCCTTTTTTTAAATATTAATATTCAATAACTATTTTTCAATTATCAGTTAATGTGACTTATTTAGCAGTTTTTCAGCTGCAATCGGTCGACAAATTTCACATTTTTTCCTGCCACCAACTGAAGAATCTTGTGAGTTTTGTCTCGATTGATGAATTTCATGATTGATTTCTGCAACAGGTTGACAAGTTTCACAATATTTTAAAGCAGCCGACTGAAGAATTGTTCTGTTTTTTTTTTTTTTTTTTTTTTTTTTTTTCCAATAATGGTTGTTGGTTGTGTTTATGATGGACAGTTATCAGCACGAGGGATATAGGCCCTAACGGGGGAGAGTGCCCTCCGTGGGTGGTCTTTCTAAGGGAACTTAACCCATATTTATGCTTGGAAAACCAAGGTCCGAAGAAAACTCTAAAAGATTAGGCCGACGGGCGCTATTGGGATCGAACACAGCACCTCCCGTCCTACCAGCTTCGAGAGCAGAACCTCTCGGCCACTGGTGGGGCTTTTCAATAATGGACTGGGGAATTTCATAAATATTTTCATTGAGTGAGTAATGATTTTTGCAATTTTTTTCACGCTACCAATTCTCGAGTTTTGCAATATTTTATTTCTACTGATCGGGGAAATGTGCGGGAGCTTCCTTGCGATCGATTTGCAAAACTCGTGCGATTTTTTTCATATTGTCGATGGATGAATTTCGAAGATTTTCACCACGTCCGATCGAAGAATTTCATTATTTCTCTCACTTTTTGAACTTTAATATTTTCATCCTTTTAGATTGGATTTTTTTACAGAGCCCTCCGATAAATGTCATTTATAATATATAAAAATTTCATAGAGAAGTGAGGGTGTATTCCAGGTGGTGCAACCCCCACTTTTCAAAATTTTGCCGACATCCCTCATGTAACTTGTTAGAAAGGCCCCATCACCACTTATTTATGTTATGCACATCCGTCTTTCCTCACCCGCTTTGCCCCCCCCCTCCAAGGGGGAACTTTTCTAAATTTTGCCAACATGCCTTGTAACATATTGTTGGAAAGGCCTGTGAGCACTTATTCATGTTGTGCACATCCGGTTCCCCCCCCCCACTAGGGGGCACTTTTCTAAATTTTGCAGTCACCCATCATGTGACATATTGTAGGAAAAGGCCTAATACCACTTATTCATGTTATGCACATCTGGTTTCTCCCCCCCACTTTGCTCCCCCCTGAGGGGGCACTTTTCTAAATTTTGCTGACACCCCTCGTGTGACCCATCGCTGGAAAGGCCAATAGGCCAATGACTACTTATTAAGTTATGCACATTTGGCTTTCCTCCCCACACTTTGCCCCCTCCAAGGGGGGGCACTTTTCTAAATTTTGCAGTCACCCATCATGTGACATATTGTTGGAAAGGTCTAATACCACTTATTCATGTTATGCACATCCGGCTTCCCTCACCCCACTTTGCCCCCCCCCCACCAAGGGGGGCACATTTCTAAATTTTGAAGTCACCCATCATGTGACATTGTTGGAAAGGCCTAATACCACTTATTCATGTTATGCACATCTGGCTTCCCTCACCTGACTTTGCCCCCCCCTGAGGGGCACTTTTCTAAATTTTGCCGACGCCCCTTGTGTGACCCATTGCTGGAAAGGCCAATGGCTACTTATTCAAGTTATGCACATTTGGCTTTCCTCCCCACACTCCCCCCCCAAGGGGGGCACTTTTCTAAATTTTGCAGTCACCCATCATGTGACATATTGTTGGAAAGGCCTAATACCACTTATTCATGTTATGCACATCCAACTTCCCTCACCCCACTTTGCCCCCCCCCAAGGGGGGCACTTTTCTAAATTTTGCAGTCCATCATGTAACATATTGTTGGAAAGGCCTAATACCACTTATTCATGTTATGCACATCCGTCTTCCCCCCCCCCCCCAACGGGGCACTTTTTCTAAATTTTGGAGTCACCCATCATGTGGCATTTTGTTGGAAAGGCCTAATACGACTTATTTATGTTATGCACATCCGGCATTTCTCCTCATATTTTCTAATAAATTTTTAAAAGGCTACAGTCAAACTGCAAAAACAATGTAGTTGGGAGACTGCGGTGATTTGGCACAAATCCCTGCAGTTCTTTTGAAGTCGACATAACTATAAATTTACTGCGGTGAGTGTGTAGTTATCAACTACACATTTACTGCGGTTAATTTATAGTTATGTCGACTTCAAAAACACTGCAGGGATTTGTGCCAAATCACCGCAGTCTTCCAACTACATTTTTTTAAAGTTTCACTGCAGTTCATTTTTAGCTGGGATATCTGTAGAAGTGTCTTCAGAAATATTTGAACTTGCAGCGGTTTCCATGTGGTCACCCTCCCAAGTACTGACCGTGCTCGATGTTGTTTGGTTTTCGTGATCGGACATGAACAAGTACTTTCAGCGTATGCTATGACCGCTCTTAGTTTTCAAGCTCTCATTACACTATTTCAAGTTTGTTCTTTTGTGATTTACGTTTCTAATCATTAAACTGGTATAGAAATTTTTGTATTGTATAGGAATCCTATATATTTTTACACGCTTTTTTTTATTATTGATTCTGAACTGTGTAAATTGTGAAAACCGAATCCTTTGTAACTCAGTAAAACCAGATTTAAGGAGAAAAAAAAAGTGCGTTGAAATAAAGAATTTATTTATTTATTCATTTACTTATTTTGTTGGTGGCAATGGTGCTTTATTATCTATTTTTTTCAAAAAAAATTAGCTTCACAGGTTAAATTGTGTTAAGATATTCATTTCAGATTTGTGTTCAAATACTCGGTGTCTTCGATGTTCGCAACGCCACCTAGCATAGAGGTTCCCAGCAATCATACTGCAAAAGTTAGTGCACTTTCATCTAGTGGTGGGCCAGCGCATGATATAAAACGGAAGCCCACCAGAATTTTATCTGATGATTTCCAACAGCAAAGTTCACTGAAGCTGTCCAGCAGTGGTCATGCAGTGGTAGGCCATTAGCCAGCACTTCATCATTGCCAGCACCTATCTTGCTGCTGGCCATCAAATCCCTCTTTGCTGGGAACCATTGTTTGATGTTTTGTCAGATCCATTTGTTTTGGATTCAGTTCAATTTAGCCTCCCCCCTTTTCTATCGCTGGGATTGTTTACTCCTTTTGGTTTCCTTGGCAACTTGATGCCGTTTGGTGCGCGTACCAGTCAAGTTTTGTCAAGGACAAACTTTTGCACCCACTTTTAAAATTTTAGACTTACGTGTTTCATAACATCCTGAGAACGTTTGCGGATGTGAAATGAAACGTTGATGTTGATAGTATTTTAATGTGTGTACCTTTTTAGCAGAGTTTATTTTTAATGCATAATTTTTATAAAAAACGTACGGTCCACACAGACTAGATTTCTGTTTTCTATCACTAAAATAGAAAATAAATTGCGATTAAATAAATCGACGGACGGTAAAAATTGTGTTCTAGAAAACTGTAAATTTTATACTATTTGCGGTATAACTTTTACGACATCTCAATACATGGTTGTTGAATATCACCGCAAATATTTTTTTTTAATTATGAATATAACTTTACTATAAAACTATCTATTACGATAAAAATAAAATATCTGATGTTGTAGGTATGTAACTTTTAGGAGAGTATTAAAAAAAAATGGAGAATTCATTCTCAACTCAAATTCTTGTTCTCATGTTTAAACTTTTTGCATAAATTGATCAATAATGAAGAAATAACGAAATTTTCAACATCTCGATTTGTGTAAAATGTAATTGTATCACAATTTCCTGGACATACACAACAGTTTGATCAGTCTCACTGAATGTATTATCAAAGGATTTATCCAAATCACCTGTTTGAATGCTGATAAATACATTTGCCTCTTCTCCTTACACTGTTATGCTTAACATAAAGCGAAATATTTTAATTGAAAATGTCGTTAAATTTAATTAAATTGAAATGGCCTTAACTAAATTCTTGTTCTGACAGTAGTGAGTCTTTCTGCGTGTTTACTAACAAATATGGATTGCAACCCTGGCGACCTATACAAAAACACAAAAACTGTTTTCTGAAGAATGCAATGCATACAACTCTTGTTACACCATGTATAATCAATTGAAGTACTACAAAACATTTATAAGACTTGAAAATACCTCCAACAGTATACAAATACTTCATTTTCTTCAAAATATCTCAGAAGAGATTTTCTACAGAACTGTGCACTATTTTCTTTCGGAAAAGTTTTGCAAGAAATATTATTTCAAACGCACTTTTTTTTTTATGTAAAAATAAAAAAATAACAAGTAGGATTTATTTTCTATATTCTGTTTAAAGTTTATAGATCTGACGTATTTACAATTCCGAATGTTTATTTTATTTTAAGATCTTTTAAACGCGTCTGTGGCAGTATTGCTGACCTGGAGCACCACGTCACAAATCGATTTTAGACCGCTGCATATACAATTTATTCAATGGGAAGTGTTTTTATTTATGTATTTGCAAAATATTTTTTAAAAAAGAGGCATTTTCTGTCTAGATTTTTTTTTTTTTTTTGGGGGGGGGGGGGCACGTCTTCGAATGGAATGTAAAAACTTATCGATGTATAAGCGTAAAATACTTAGTATAAAAACACCATGTAAATTTTACATAAAGTACTTTAACAGAAAATACTTAAAGCGTTTTCCATAGAGAGTTCATAATGGATATATTATGGTACGTAACATTTTTTAAAAAATGTTATTTTAAGGTAAGATATTTTAACACTATTTCTACCGGGGGCAAATGACACCTTTTTAAAATTTTGATTAATGTTAATTTTGCTAGTATTTTTTTAATGTAATAAGCATAAAAAAGTAACAAATGTATTAAAAGGGATTTGTAATTGCTTCAATATAAAAAATTACAAATGAAAAGCCATAAATCGAAGTCTTAAAAAGATGTCATTTGACACCGGCAGAAATAGTGTTAAAAATAAAGGGCAAATGTAACAATATTTTTGTTTTATTTTATGTTAATCTTTTTAAATATGACTTAGTTAAAATTGCAAACTGTTGCGCCTTAATACTAGAAAGGCCAGAGCAGACATTTTGGCTGTTTTCACCATTTCAGTTTAGATTCCTATAAAACCTCTCTTAGAGTGCCACATTTCTTTGAATTTTCCTAAAAAACATCAAAAATTATTGCTACCAAAAATGAATCTAATTAAATTAAAATTAATCATTTTAGAATTTAGGCCATCAGGAAGAAAATTTTAGTTATACCTAGAAAAGCCAACAGCAGTCAAATTGATTGCTAGTAAAATTTAACAGATTGGCCTTGTTTTCTCGCTCAGAAAACACTTTTTCTTGGGAAAAACATATTTCCTAAACATTCTTTTCATTCACTGTTTCCATAGAACAGGAAATAGTACCATCTTCCCCCTCCTTTTATTCTATCCCCCTTATTTTGCTAACTGTAAGGCAAGCCTCAAACTGAGGCGACACATCTAATATGTGTTCGATTTCGAAGAAAAAATTTTTAAAACCGATTTAAAATACCTTTCTTCTTTCTTTCGGACCGTTTATTTCTCCTAAGTCACCATTGATTTTTACCTTTCCCCTCAGTGTGCAGTCTGCCTAGCAAAACACATTTCCCCTACACATTCCTTTCATTCAACGTTTCTTTCAAACGTGAAATACTTTACACATATCCCTTTTTCATGCCTTTTGGGGAGGAAGTGTAACAGCTGGTAAATATGGAGCGCAGAATGTGCTAAAAGAAATACCGGATCCAACGCCATATGCAAAAGAAATGTCGGGGAAAATGTTTCCAGTGTTTTGAAGTTCTTTATGGATGAATCCATGTTACGCCGTATAAAAAAATGCACGGAAGCAGAGGCAGTTTTAAATAATAAATTAAACAAGGAAATATCTTGGTAAAAGATTGATACTTTTATTGCTATTATTTATGCAAGAGGAGCATGTGTTTGCAATGATATGGATTACGATTTTCTGTAGAATAACACACGAGGTACCGCTTTTCTTCGAGAAATAATGTCGCGCAATCGATTTGGAGATAATGAAAAATCGAAGGTTTGACTAGAAGTCAACTAGGACTCAACGTTCAGAAACTGATAAGTTTGTCATGTTTTCTGATATTTGGGATAAAATAGAGATGTTCTCTTTTCTATAAGCCAGGAGAAAATCTATTTGTGGATGAGCAGTTATTTCCATCCAAATTAAGATATAAGTTTATACAGTGTATGGCAAATAAACAAGACCAATTTGGTATCAAGTTTTGGATGCTATTTGATATAGGCTCGAAGTTTATGTGCAATGCTTTTCCATATCTGGGAAAATAAATCAAGAAGTCAAACTGAAGGCGTTCCTGAAAATATAGTAATGCGTCTTCTAAACCCATATCTGAATACTGGTAGAAATGTGACAGTGGTCAACTATTTTTTCTCACAAAAAGTGACAAAAATTGTTGCACAGTAAGAAGACATCGATGAGAAATTCCGCATGAAGTAATGAATTAAAAAACCCAGCTGCATGAAATTGTTTTACTAAAGAACAGATAAACTATTCTTACGGTCTATCAGAATAAAAATGTGCTTCTGCTGCTACTAAGTACCTTGCATCCAAATGCAAAGATTGAATTACAAAATAAGAAGAAACATCCAGAACCACTGTTCTACAACGAAACCAAATGTAGAGTTGATATCGTTGACCGAAGGAAGTGTAAATATTCTATTCGGGCTCGTTCACGTAGATTTCCCGTCCATAGCATCTATAATGTACTGGATTTAACAGGAATAAATGCCTACGTTATCTACCAAGAATTGATTGGTAAAGATATTTAAAGGCATAGCTTCCTATTTCAGCTAGCGGAGGAGTTAGCTTCATTTGAATAGAAAAACAAGCTTAAGATTGCCCGAAGAAATGTCCTATACTAGCAATAGACTCTAGATTGTACTCTAACAACATCAAAAGAAAAGCAGTATGTAAAAAAAATGTTCCTATTATGTATGTGGAAAATGCACTTCAAGCATTAAAAATGATGTGTTTTGTAAAAATTGCGAATAGCAATAAAATGCATTATTAAAATTAAGTAGAAATTTATTACAAAATTATCTTTTTTATATAATGCTGTTTTTTTAAAGTACTTCACACAAATAACTAAAAGTAATTAAAATACTACAAATAGTATTATGAAGTTGTATAAAGCATTTACAATTTTTATAAGACATGCATTTAATGCATTAAGCAGTCAATTTGGTTGATGTTGGCGCATTTAGGTAGGGAGAATGCTCGGTGCTTCTAGTGTTAAACATCCAGACCTTTTATATCCATCTAAGTTAGTATTGGTGACATTGAATATAGATTCATTTATAAATTTCAGACAGCTGCACATAAGAAAATTATTGCAATAAAAAGTATTTTGTTTACGAATAGTATATAGAATTTTACAGATGTATAAACCTAAAATACTAAATACACCATGCATAGTCGCTGAAAAAAAAGTAAACACCCACTACTAACTCAACAAATTATTGTAGAAGAAAGTTACTGGTACCGAACGATTGGAAATAAAATCTACTTTTAAATGATGTATATAAAATTTGCTTAGGCGACCCTCTACATATTAAAACGAAACCAAACTTAATGTTTTTCAACGGCAATACCCAATTTTAATAAGATATTTCAAATCTTCGGTTCAGACTGTGCCAATACACTAAATTCAAGTCATTTGAATGGTAAGTTTTTGAATTATAAACATTAAAAATTTAGCGCTAATGTTAAATTACATTTTCATATTTTTATTATCTCCTGAAATTATATTCTTAATGTGCTAATTTTTTTGTGTAGCAATAATATTAAAATACCCAAACATAAATAAGTGGAATTTGAAATTTTTATAATTCTATGATATGAATTATGAAATTAATATTCGAAAAAATTATGAATTGCAACCTACAATTTTTTGGATGGATTTAGATTTACTAAGTCCTGCTTTATAGAAATCCAAAATTTCACATTTTTCTTCCAAGTAGTTTTCAAATTATGCTTTAAAAAAACGGCACCATCTATGATAGAAGTGACTAGATATTTTGAAATTTCTTATGCTATCCTGTAATCTAGCAGTCTTCAACTACTACTTGAGTGGCGCTTAAGATACCTTGATCAAGAATTTTTGACCTCTGTCGGTCAACAATAGAGTTCCGAACATCAATTTGGATACAGCCCCTAATTTAAAATAATTTCTCGGAAACGTATCGTACGAATTACACAAAACTTTGTTTTTAGGCTAATTGAAAGGTGTAGAGTTCGTTTATGTTGTCAGAATTGTGTACTGCTATTGAAAAAAAAAAACACAGTTATGATTAGTTTTAATATGTAGATGGCTCCCTAAACAAGTATTATATACATCATTTAAAAGTAGACTTAATTATTAATCGTGTAGTACTAGTACAGTACATTGAAAGTAGTATAGTGAAAGTAGTATATTGAAAGTATATATTGTAGTACTAGTATATTGAAAATTTTAAATCAAAATGTAATGAATTATTTTCGACAGATTTGTGAAACTACATGCCCTTTCATCAAGTCGCTGAATATAACTCAATACTGCCGTATGGTTGTACAAATATAGAAGTAGTAAGTAAAAATGTTTAAACAATAGAACCTTTAAATACATGCAATTGCTTGTGTATTGTTAGTAAATATGTGGTAATTACCCACTTTATCGATTGCTGGCAAAACTACCAGAAAAACGTGTTATTATCGTATTCTAAATTATGTACAGTCGTGGAAAGAAAAAAAGTAAACACCCACTACAATCTCTTCAACAAATTATCGTAGACGGAAGTTACAAGTACTGAACGATTGGAAATAAAGTCTACTTTTAAATGACGTATATAAAATTTGCTTAGGGGGCCATCTACATATTAAAACGAATCCAAAATTAATTTTTTTCTATGCAAATACCCAATTTTAACGAGACATTTCAAATCTTTGGTTCAAACTATGCCTAGACACCAAATTTCAAATCATTTGAATGATAAGTTTTTCCAATTATAAACATTCAAAACTTAGTGCTTCTAATGTTAAATTACATGTTCATATTTTTATTTATAACTTCTGAAATTATGATCCTAATGTTTTAATTTTTTGTGTAGCAATAATACTAATATACCCAAACATAAATGAGTTGAATTTGCAATTTTTATAATTTTCTGATATGAAATATGAATTATGAAATTAATATTAAAAAAAAATAGGAATTGCAATCTAAGTCTTTTTTTGATTGATTCAGATTTTTTAAGTCCTGCTTTATGGAAATCCGAAATTTCATATTTTTCTTCCAAGTAGTTTTCAAATTATGCTTAAAAAACGGTAAAATGGTGGTTTGAGGGCCGTCTGACAGAAATGAATAAATATTTTGAAATTTCTTATTCTATCATGTAATCTAACAGGCGTAATTGACTGCTTAAGGTGCCTTGATCAAGAAGGGAGCTCTCTCGGTTAACAATCGATTAAAATACGCTCGTTTAAAAATAATTTCTCTGAAACTTACGGTATGAATTGCATAAAATTTGTTTAGACTAATTGAAGGGTGTAGAGTTTATGCTGTCATAATTGTGTACTGCTATTGAAAAAAAAGTTATGGTTCGTTTTAATATGTAGATGGCCCCCTAAGAAAATTTTATATACATCATTTAAAAGTGGACTATTTCCAATCGTTCGGTACCAGTAACTTTCTTCTACGATAATTTGTTGAGGAGTTAGTAGGGGGTGTTTACTTTTTTTTTTTTTCCCACGTCTGTATGTAGATTAAATTCCAAAATATTTTAATAGAAATTCATCACTCACATCTCTAGAATAGCTTTGCACGACAGTAAAATAAAAGAAATTTTAAAAATTCATTACTTGCACTTCAAAATATGAAAGCCATTTTCTCATTATCAAAACTACTATTTTTGCTGCAAATGGCACCGACACAGTCTATATCTTCATGATTCATATCTTCGTAACTTCAATCTCTTATTTGGAATTTCAGTCACTTTGAATGACCATATCCACATACAGAAGGTTCCAATCTTCCATACACGAACTATTATGACAGCATTAAAGGAAATTCGGAAGTTCCTGGCGTTAAAAATTGTATCTCTGGATAAATTTCAAACGATAGATAGATTATATATTTTTTTTTTTCCCTGCAGAAACAGGGTGTGCCTTTTACAAGATTAAATAGGTAATCGTTTAAAAAAAAATTAAATATAAAACACATTAATGAGAGATGCTCATGTAACGCCCGCTGTTAACGTTCGGTACGTATATCACAGGGAGTCCGGCGGGGGGGGGTTGACATTTTTTTCACGAAAATCACCATTAGATTAAATAAACTTATAAATCTCAAAATGTACTGAAAATTTTAACGAGCTATTTTATTTATTTATTTATTTTTGATTATGCATATCAGCCATAGGTGTACATTCCCAAAATTTTTAAGGAGTCAGTGGCTCCTAAACCCAAAAAATCCAGTCGCCAAATTGTGAAAAGTCTGCATAAAAGCAATAAAGTTTACATGATAAAAAACACAGGAATTCAAAGTGAAATATAATTTGTTTAATGTATACACATGTACAACAAAACAAAGACTAAATATATCAAATGTACACATTTAATCATAAAATTCTTTTAATTTGGCATAAATTAAGTGTAATGTAAGTTTTAACCTCCTGACCGCCGAGCAAAAGGGCAAAATTGTAAGGTTGCTTTCTCTAATTTTTTAAAATATCTAAAAAAGGACGATTTTTCCAACATGACAAAAAAAAAAAAAAATAACGAAATATAGGAATATAAGCCTTAAGAGTGTTATTCATAACAAAATGTTTTAAAACAGTATTATATTTGTAGAATTATATATATTTAAATACCTCTATTCCAGTGAAACCTGCAGCTTAGTGAACGGATATATCAGTTCGCGGCGGTTAGAAGGTTAAACTATGTACAGTTCAGAATATAAAGTTGGGCAATATACAGGATACAAGAAATACGCATAAGCTAAGCAATCACAAAAGTGGACAATATTAGGAAAACAATACTTATTTTCATTTTATCCTACAAGAGTACATATAAATAAATGGAGAATGAGTTATTTTGCGCTATAAAAATCAAAATACAACTCAAACACTTGTTTTTGAAGAACGCACAAGAAAAATTAAAACCCTATCATAGACAAGGATGATTCTGTTCCGAAACTTCCGAAAATGTATGGCATTCCATTCCGAAAATTTGGACATAAATATCGTGAATTTCAACAAATGGTCTCTGGAAAAATAAATTTCGTCAATCGTTCGCGGAAAAAATCGCCACTTTTGCCAAAGGATCGAGAAAAAACCCAGCTAATTTCGTCAAAGAAACTAAAAAAAATGCCAATATCGTCAAAAAATCACGAAAAACAGGAATTTCGCCAGAGAATCGCGGAAAATGCGAATTTCAAAGAATCCTTCCAAAATCCTTCAAATTTCGTCAAATGATCACAAAAAAATTCCTCTGATTTCATCAAAGAACAGCGCAAAAACCGCTAATATTGTCACAGGATCGTAAAAACAACTAAATTTTGCCAAAAGATTACAGAAAAAAATGTTAATTTTGTCAAAGAATCGAAAAAAAAATCTCACAAATTTCGTAAAATGATTGCGGAAAAAGTGTGCGATATTCCTGTTTTTCCTTCGACCGATTGACGAAATTCAATTCTTCCGATTTTAGATATTGGCGGTTTTTTTCGGGACGGAATGAGGTAATTTGCCTCTTTTTTTCCCCTTTGAGCGATTAACATAATTCGCGTTCCCTCCCACCCCCCCCCCCTTTCGACCAACTGTCAAAAATCTTTTTTTTTTTTTTTTTCAAATCGAACGTTTGACAAAATTACGGTTTATTTAATAACATACTGATGAAATTCTTGGTTTTATGGGCCTAGCGATCGACGAAATTTGCCGGACTTTTCGATGATAGTTTTTACAGAGTTCATGACCAATCAAGGAAATTCCAGATACCTTTTCTTGACTTATTGACGAATAGATTTAGCGGAAATTCGATACAAAAAAAAAAAATAGTAGGAGACTCGCACATCGATTTCTAGTGTATACCTGTAAGAACATATCTTAATAATCCCAAAACTATAAATTTAATGAGTGGGGCGCAAACGTATTCTTCTCTCGGCTCAAATTTTTCTGCGTCACAAGTTAACTGTGGTATACCCCTGCTATTGAATAAATTTGCGGCGCACATCAAATTTCATTTTTTTTCCAGATCCCGCGGCCATCGCAATTTTTTGGAGGAAAACAAATTTACGATTCCGCGGAAATGTGGCGCCCATGTTTAATAATATTTTTTTTAATTATGGACAATGAGAAAAAAGAAAAGCGGTAAATATCGCGGGGTGATGGAGGAGACAATCCCGCGATTGATAAGAAAAGAAATAATCCGAAAATCATCCGGCGAAAAGGGTGCATCCCTGCAAAAAGCATGGCGACGTACACACCGAAAGTTAGTCGCCAAAGCAAAAAATATAGTCACGTGGCGACTGACGACCGTGAATCTGCACCTATAATATCAGCCCAAGTTTTATACCTTATAAGTTGCACCCTAGTTGCACAGTAGCACTTTCAATTTAAGAAAGCATGACAAAAGAAACTTGATATGCCACTTTAGTACCTCTCCTTATTCATATTTGAAGAGTCATTTTTATTACTCTTTATAAAACTCTACGAGGTGAAACAATATTTTATTATAATAGATACCAGCATACCTCATTTTTTAAGTCAATTTCATAAAGGTTTCAATTATTTGAAAAACATTCATATTTTCATCATTCATATCTTTACTCACTTCTTTCTTTTTACTACATTGTACTAAACTAGGATAATACATTGAAAATACTTGAAACAGGTGTTTAGTGATGTAGTAAATCATTCCTTTTTTTCGTACTTTAATGGCTTAAAATAGATTAATATTCAAGTTTAAGGGGACGCGGTACATTTGAAGAAATTAATATGCGTATCTAATTAATAAATATTCATCAGTAAGAACAAAAAATCTTATGTAGTGCTTAGAAAAACTGATTTTGACAGGATAAAAAATCATTTTGTTGGTAAAAATTTAGAATTTATTATTTTTTGTTAGTAACACTTTAATTAGTGCCTTATGATCTGCTATTTTTTTCCTGTATTTTTTTCAGTTACTACAATAAAAATTAAAGACTACACATAAAAAATACTCACCCGTGAGAAATTTAATTTCTTAGAGGTAATTAATTAAAGTGGTACTTTAAAGTACCGTCAGTACACTATTACTAAAATATTCTCGTAACAGAAAACTCACTTGATATTTCAAATAAAATTTAAATTCTTAAAAATGCTAAATAACAAGAAGACACTTGAAAGTTAACAATAATAAGTATTAAATTGACAAAGTTTTATTTTACACATGAAAAATGAGTAAAAATTAAAATTTGGTAACATTAAAAAAACTTTTTTTAGGGTTCGATCTTTTTATCAGTCCTTTAGTTTATGTGTTGAACACATACATCTGACTTGTGTGCTTCACACCAGGGGCCTGCTTATAAATCATCATTATAGATGACAAGATTACACAACGAAATTCACAACACCAGAGAATTATATCCGCGAGCTCCACTAAGTGTAACGGAGCCAGCGGGAGTTGAACCCGCAGCCCACCTACACTCTTAAGCGTTTAGCGGTGTAGTGCCAACCATTCAGCCACGGTGGACCAGGTTCTTTAGTTGGTTGGTTGGTTGATTTTTGACGGCCGATTACCTACACTAGGGATATAGGGAGGGAATGCCGAGGGGAGAATGCCCTTCATGGGGGTCTTTATAAGGGAACCTAACCCATATTTACGCATGGAAATCCATGGCTCGAAAAAAACCACGAAAACTCCGAACGATTAGGCAGACGCGCGCGATTGGGTTCGAACCCAGCACCTCCCGTCTACCAACTTCGAGAGCAGAACCTCTCAGCCACTGGTGGGGTCCCGGTTCTTTAGCTTTGCGACATCTATATTCGAGGAACATGTTCTCTCGCATCTCCACATATGAAATACAAATTTGCATATGCCATTTCTAGCATATCAAGAAAGAGCCGATGCTACAACTTTTTTGATTTCCTATAAAAAATAATAATGAAACGGAAAAGAAATACCAGGAAAACATTACACTACAATTTAGTAATTACATTATAAAGCAGATAAAAACTATGTATAACTGCACAGATAAAATGCAAACAAGAAGTTTTTCTCCAACTCCCAGTGTACTGGCGGTACTTATAAAGGACCCCAAGCAATCCAACTGTTTAATCAAATGCATTCACCATTCACTTAATATATATAGTCAAGTTGTATCCTAATATCATAATGAACACACACACACACAAAAAAATCCAACACTTATCTTATGTCCTTTACTATGTTTGCAGCAATAAAAAAGACAAGCATGATAAACTGTATAAAATGTCGACACAAAATACATTGTTTCAAACATAGGCTCCTTCGCTAAAAAATGTATCCTGAAAAAGTGGAGTTAAAAGAGTTTTTGCAAAGTACCATTAGAATATTATTAATATTCACTATTGGATGAAAGTTTAAAATGAGTGGTACTTATAAGTACCGTCAGTAGATAAATGGGTTCAAGAATTTAGAAGTTTTCTGGTTTTTGATACATTACTGTGTTTAAAAACTTCTACAAATATTTGTGAAATCAGGCGATTATTTTTTCATATCCTCCCGAAAGTGTACTTAATAAATTTACGGATGGATTTTACAATGTAATGAAAAAATAAAAAATCGAAACGTTGAAAAAATAATCTTTTAGCTGCGTTTTTGCTTATGTTTGTATATATATATATATTTTCTTCTTAAAAGCTAAATCATTGGTTGTAAAAACGATCCATAATTTTATTAATAACACTATATTGAGGGTACACAAAAAAAATTAATGGAATGATCTGCCAAATATTTGTAAAAGTTTTAGTGTTTTAAACCCAGTAATGCATAAAAAAAACAGCAAAATTTAAAAAAAAAATTAAAGAATTTTAAATTCTCAATCTTCCACATTTTTTTTTTCTTTTCAATATAAAATTTTCAAAGTATTACCTTTATTAATATGAGCATATAATAAGTAAATGTACACCAGTAAAAAAAAAAAATCTTAAAATTTCTTCAAATGCTACCGAATCCCCATAATTGTAAAAGTACACAGTCTTTAAAAACAAGGGCGCTCTGCACCCGTGAGCTACGCTCGTTAACCCCGTTCAGAATACCAGCCTCTAAAAATTTTTTAATGTGTCCTGTTTTAAAAATGTTACACACCTACGGAAGATTGATGGGAATTATCAGGAACGGCGCGGCGATCACTATATTCATAAACATACTTCTTCCTTAGTGAAGGATATGACAAACACCCCTTTTCTCTCGCCAGTGTGGAGGGATCCCGCGCAGCGACTCCTTTCAATTGGTTCTGGTCCATTACGTCATTTCTTTAAGATATATAAATTGCTGTTTTAGTCTTTTAATTCAGTTCATACGCCAGTACTCGGGGCTATAACCGAGGGGTTCTTTGAACCCACGTTAATTCTCCCTTTTTCTCACTGAGGAAAAGAATCCGGGAATCATCGAAACGATTGTATGGGAATTTGTGACGTGTCTGTACGTATTTGTGCGTAAAATCGTTGTTAAAGATTTTAGCTTTTGTATTAAAATTCGCACAAAGTGTTTGATTTATGCTTAAAATAATTCCTCGACTTAAAAACTGTTTCAGCGTATTTATGAAACATTGCTGTATAAAGTTAAATTTTTACATGCAATAGTTTCCCTCTTATTAGCTTAGAAAGACCACCGATCACACAAAAAAAAATCATTTACGGTGTCCACGGCTGTGACCGAGTTAACTACTTTGTTAGGTAGTTTTCATTACAAAAAGCTACATATTGCAGCCGTTCGGAGGAAAGCGATTTCAAAAAATTTTGGTATATTTTCATCGATCATGACCCCCAGACCCCGAAACCACCCGCCGTTCAAAATTGATATATATATATATATATCTGACCTAAGTCACACTGTAACTCTCGTATTTATGAACCGATTTGGGTGTAATTCGGTGTGTACATAGTACATACCAATGTCTCAACCGAGTTCGTTGGCCAGCTTCATCCGCCATTTTGTTTCAAAATGGCGGCCATTTAAAATTTTTAAAAAAATTTAAAATTTGAAATGTGGTACCAAAAAATTGAAAATGGAAAAAGATTTTTTTCTTATGTATTTGACCTTTATACAAAGACTCCGGAGCAGTTTTTGTTCCGTCTATATCTTAAAAAATGGCTGAGTTATAGCATTTTGAATTTCTAGCGTGGTTGACATTTTGAAACGTCCTGAAATTTGTCACGCGATAAAAGGCGTATTTATGAACCGATTTGGATGTAACTTCGTTTATACATAGTACATACCAATGCCTCGACCAAGTTCGTTGGCCAGCTTCATCCGCCATCTTGTTTAAAAATGGCGGCCATTTAAATTTTTAAGAAAAAATTAAATTTGAAATGTGGTACCAAAAAATTGAAAATTTAAAAAATATTTTTTTTTTATGTGTTTGACCTTGATAAAAAGATTCGGGAGCAGTTTTTGTTTCGTCTATATATTAAAAAATGGCTGAGTTATAGCATTTTGAATTTCTAGCGTGTCTGACATTTTGAAACGTCCTGATTTTTGTCACGTGATAACAGACGTATTTATGAACCGATTTGGATGTACCTCGGTGTGTGCATGGTACATACAAATATCTCGACCGAGTTCGTTGGCCAGCTTCATTCGCCATCTTGTTTCAAAAGGATTGCCATTTAAAAAAATGTAATTTAAAATTTAAAATGAGGTAATAAAAAATTGGAAAATGAAAAAGATTTTTTTTTTTTTTTTTTGTGTGTGTTTGGCCTTGATACAAAGATTCTGGAGCAGTTTTTGTTTCTGAAAATTTGTTCTTTTGTTTATATCTTAAAAAATGGTTGAATTATAGCGCTTTGAATTTCTAGCATGGCTAACACTTTGAAACGATCTTGTATTTGTCACGCGATAACACACGCATTCGCCTATTTCGATGGAAGAAGGTAAGTGGATAGTATACATCAATATCTCGACGAAGTTCACTGGCCAGCTTCATCAGCCATCTTGCTTCAAAATGGCGGCCAATTAAATAAAATTATATTTAAAGTGAGGTGAAAAAAATTAGAAATTGAAAAAGGTTTCTTTCTTAAATACTTGACCTTGATATAAGGATTCAGGAGCATTTTTTGTTTGTCTTTATCTTAAAAAAATGGCTCAGATATAGCAGTTTCAATTTCTAATGTGGGTGACATTTTGAAAAATCTGATTTTTTGCCTGCGACTGCACTCGTATATATCAACCGATTCCGATGTGAGTGAGCATGTGCACAGCAATTACTAAGGTCTCGACCAAGTTCACTGGTTAGCCTCATCCACCATGTTGTCTTAAAATGGCAGGCACTTTAAGAAATCGCCGAATTTGGCAGCCAAATATAAGTTACTTTAAATAAAAGCAGCTTGGATAAAGCGGACTAATGTCGCGAAATTCTCATTCATAATGATTTAGTATTGATAAAAATTAGTATTGAATCTCCTATATTCGGTTTCCACTAAATTGAGCTTCGTGCGTTTGAATAATATAAGTTGGCTTTTTTAAAATAAGGAATATGAAAGCTACCTCTTCCTCCCGGCACTGGCCGGAAGGACTTTTTTAGAATAGAGAGATATGTTTGGCTTTTTTGCATGTGACTATAGCAAATTACCCAAAATAAATGATCACTTATCATATCCTTTTCAGAGAAATTTCATTTACAGCTAATTTTTTTAAATGATATAAAGACTTTAAAGGCTTAATAAATAGCCTGCATTTATATTTATGGAGAAAATGATTTTTAAATATGAATACTTATGTATACGAAAACTTATAGTACACAATAATGATACAATCGAACTTTAAAATTATTATGTCCAAGTTCTCTTTCCTAATTAAACTGCAAAAATATTCCGTTCAAATTCAACCATCCGATGTACAGTGGGGCAAGAAGCCTTCAAAATCTGGCAAAAAATAGAAAAAATGAAATTCTGTTTTGAACTACCGACATACGTCACTTTCATAGAGCAGATGTCAGCAAACAGCAGATGTCCTAGTATTAAAAAGTGCGCCAAATTATCTTGGTCGTCATTAGACCAATGTCAGACGGGCGTCTTTTTTTCTGCTTTTTCCTTAGCATTTGTGAATGGATAATACTTAAGCAAAAAAGCAGCAAAAAGGCGCCCGTCGGACATTGGTCTTAAAGTAAGAAGTTAAACTGCAAATCGCACGATGATAATAAGTGAAAAAAAAATTTGTTTCAACATTCGTTTGTTAATTACGTTGTAATAATTTAAAGATAATATTTTTTGACTATGGAACTTTCAACTTCAGGTATCTGTCAAAAATACACTAACATTTAATTTGTTTTTAATATGATGATTTTTATATACAAAAGGACGCTTATAATATATAGTAGTGAAATTTATAAAAAAAAAATCTCACAGTGTCTTCAAACATTGAAGGTTTTTAGTTATGAATTAAAGGAAATTAAGTGTCAACTATAATTTTTTCTACTAGGTTTGAGTTTTCGGATGGTAAATATTTCAGAATTTTTTTATCCTTTTTGCTCTTTTAATTATATCGTCATTTTTATAGTTGATCATCCTCAATTGTATGTTAGTGTACGCATAGTTAGGGGGAAAAAAGTAAACACCCTCTACTAACTCTGAAAAAAAAATATTGTAGAATAAAGTTACTGGTGCCAAACGACAGGTCATAAAGTTTACTTTTAAATGATGTATATAAAATTTGCTAAAGGGTTCATCTAGATATCAAAATTAACCCAAACTTTGTTTTTTTTTTTCAATGTCAATACCTAAGTTTCACACCATAAATAGATTCTACACCTTTCAATTTGCTTAAACCAAATTATCATGAAATTCTTATGATTAGTTTTTGAGAAATGATTTATTTTAAAATGAGCTTTTTTTAGGCACTGCATCTCAATTGAAGTTGGGCACTCGATTCTTTGAAATAATACAGAATGACTACAGAGTGACTGTCACTTTTATTAAAGCATTATTTCTTGCCAAATATAAACATGTCATTCGCTTAACATGTTTCGATTACCGCCAGAATATTTCCAAATGTTTCAATAAAATGAGTAAAAATTTTTTTTTTCAAATTATGCTTTTCTGGACATCTTAGATGGTCTCATATACCGTCATTGACTTTTTTATTCAGAATTGGAAAACTACTTTAAAGAAAAATTTGAAATTGAGAATTTCCATAAAGCAAGACACACGAAAAATAAATCTATCCAAAAAATGCAGGTTACAATTCCTATTTCTTTCGATTATTAATTTCATAATTAATGAGCCACAATAAAATTTTTAAAATTACAAATTCAATGTATTTCTGTTTGTATTTTTTAGTATTATAATTAAACAGAAAAATTATCACATTAGGATTATAATTTCGGGAGATATTAATAGAAATATGAAAATATAATTTAACATTAGAAACGTTACATTTTGAATGTTTATAATTCGAAAACTTATCCAAATGACTTGAAATTTCATTTCTAGGCATAGTTTGAACCAAAGATTTAAAATATATTGCCGGAATTTGGTGTTGCCATTGAAAAATTGAAAGTTTGGTCTAGTTTTGATTTGTAGCCCCCTAAGCAAATTTTAAATGCATCATTTAAAAGTAGACTTTATTTCCAATCGTTTGGTACCAGTAATTTTTTTTCTATTATAATTAGTTGCAGAGTTAATGAGGGTGTTTACTTTTTCTTCCAAGACTGTACATAAACATGATTACATTTTTTTTTTTTTTTTTTTTTTTTTAGGCACAAAGTTAAATACATTATATATTGTCAGAAGAGAACTTAATATCAAGAAAAGTTCGAAAGAAAAAAAAAATTGAAAAGTATGATTTTTTGGTAAAAGGGCTCCAGAATATTACAAACTGCGAACGAAGTAGTTCTATAGACTTTTTTTAAAAAAGCTAAAATGTAGAGCCGTTGAAAACTATCGTGTGCTCGAAAACTATCCGGTATCGAAAAATATCTGGCGCGTGATACAGCTAGATATTTTGTCTTGAAGTATCCTTGGTACAACATGTTCCCAACATTACACAAGTATTTGATTCACGGGCCAGAAAATATAAGCTCGGCTCTGTTACCCGGGATGGCCACCCAGGGAAACCCAGCAAATGCTTTAGAGTTTCAGTGCAGTCCCTGGGGGAAGACACCAGAACCGAACCGTCCCGCCTTCCGATGCCGGAAATTTATTTTCATTGAACTTCATATGCAATGCCAATCACAATTGGTTACCCCATTATTCTGGGCGAACCGGATCGTTACACATTTAATACTTTTAAAAACACAATAATGAGATAAAATATATGATGAAAGATATATAATAAATGTACTAATATAGAAATATTTAAAGATATGAGTTATGTGAATATTTACAGATGACTCCTAAATATACAATGACAGGGAAAGAAATACATATGAAACAGCTATTTTGTTTATTTTTGGTACTTGTAAGTGAAATAATGTTTAAGATTATTATTGAATTAGTTATGTAATTTTTAGTTTAATTTAATTTTTAAAGAAATATTAAATAATATTTTGCCAGGGTTCATGGGTGACCCATAACCCCTGTAGAATGGTTTATGTATGAGTTCATAGTACAGTTCATGTATGAGTTCGAGTAATCATTTCTATTTATGATCTGATCAACAAACTCCGGGCACAACGATGAATCCGCTGTGTGAGGACGGCAATCTTCACGATTTATACAGTTTGTATATTGTTTTAAATCTGGTTTTGTTCGATTTGGGCAACTAGTCGTGGAATGTCCCATTACGCAATAAGCACAAATACTCTTCCTTCTACAGTGGACATGGGTGTGGCCATATAGCTGACAATTTGAACATCTGATAATTGACTTATGTAGGGAGATCCTGAACTGTCAAATTCCAACACTCACAAAGCCAGCACTCAAAAGATTTGTTGATGTCTTTATGTCTGTTTCGAGGATGATTTGATATTTTTTTTTATTCCTGTTTATGTTTTATTTTATGTATTTTAATGATGGAATTATCTAATAATTGTTGTGTTATTTTATTTATAAGACTTTCTTGTTGAATGTATTTATGTATACCAGGTATGATTTTTTGGGTATTCTGTTTTATAAATAACTTCTGTTATGTTCTTTATGTTTTCAATCTTGTTTATTGTTTTATAGAGGAGTAATTCTTCTGAAGTTGCTTTAATAATTAATAATTTTCTATTTTGAGATAGTTTGCTGTATCAGATTGGTATATGCTGTTGTTCGGTTGACTTTTCATTTATTATTTCTTGAATAGTTATATTAGTATTATCTTTACTTCTAATAAGAATCGCTGCTCCTGTGAATTCTGTTACGTCATGTTTGTCATACATTGTTGAACTTTCGTCCA
Organism: Maratus speciosus; assembly: GCA_963932465.1. Classification (NCBI taxonomy): domain Eukaryota; kingdom Metazoa; phylum Arthropoda; class Arachnida; order Araneae; family Salticidae; genus Maratus; species Maratus speciosus. The sequence goes on from OZ010790.1 coordinate 256,880,148, forward strand.
TATGACTGATATCTAGTTTATTTCTTGTTTCTTCTAACAGTCTTTCTAGCTTTGTTAGTTTTTCTTCTATGTATGGAATATCAATTTCCTTAGCTATTTGTGTTCTTTCTGTGATTTCATGCTTTGTCTCCCCCACAATTCCAACTTCTCTTTCTATAGTTGTGTCATTCATTACCGTTTGTGCAGCTACTTCATAAGTTTTAATTGTTGCCTGGATACTTCTGGTTGTGTATCTTAAATTTGATGATTTTTCTTTGTTTTGTTGGTCTACTTTATTTGTCTTTGTTTTTTTTTTGTTGTTTTGCAATTCTTTTTGCAGATTATCTATTGCGGATTATCTATATTGTAGCTTTATTGGATATTTCATTTAATTTTTCTTTCATTGATTCTTCTAGCTTTATTAGTTTTAATGATAGCTTTTCATTGATTTCTTTTTGTTCATTATAATTCTTATGAAGTTCTTGTATTTGTTAGCTATGTTTTTTTTTGTTTTATTATTTCTCGAAAGTTTTATCCAGTTGTTGAAGTTAGTTTGTTTTTTCTCTTGTTGTTTCTTTTTCTTCTAACAGATTCCTATATTTTAATATATCTTGTTTTTCTTTAATTATATTTTCCTGTATTATTTTTTCATTGTTAAGGTATGTTATTTTATCTTCCATTCTATTTAAAGTGTCAAATCCGTCATCCATCCACTCCCTCTTCACTGTATTTTCTGTCTGTCTTACCTCTCTTCTTTGATGTTATTTTGGTTATATTCATTACTACTACTTTCAAATTCAACTTTTTCTTCCATGTTCGCTTCTTTTTCCTCTTGATCAGTATCTTCTTCACTTGATGGAAGACGTTTTAATATGTTAAATCCATCATATGTAGTGTGTGATTAAATCAATTTATTTTCTTCATCACTTTCAATCTCTTCATCATCATCTTCCTCACTAGTTGAAAATTCATCCTCACTTAGAGGTGCCTCCCTGTTGTAGTGAAACTATTCCTTGTTCTATGTTGCATTCTTTTTCTTCTTTTAGTAGGTGAAAAACTAATTAGGTAGAGATGGTCCAATACGTCTTGACTTATTTTTACCTTCTTTACTGTGATTATATAATCAATTTTTCCCAATATGTAGTCAACTCGGTATCTTGTCAAGGTATTATGAAATCTCTCTAGTACTTCGTTATGGGGAATTTAATATGGACTTGTTTCATAATTTCCAGTTTCCATGGCTATTCTATGTTGTAAATGGAGCTCTAGATACTTTATTGTTGTTTTTCATTTCTTGTTACGTTGTTTGTACTGATATTGATGATCAGGAACCTTTTTGATCGATCTATTATAATCCGTTTTGGTATCATTTTATATGGACTTGTCATTTTCTCCCATCTCTATCTCTTTAATATGTGCCAATTGTCGCAGATATGAATGTCTTCAGTTATAGTAGATTTCAGTATCTAGTTGTTTATATTCCGAGTAGTTGATTTACTTTTCCATATGTGAAGAATGATATGTGTGTGTGTTTATAGATTTTTAATTTTTCAAGATGGCAAAATGTAAAAAGCAAGTTTATTTGTATTTTTTCTATCATTGATGCAAAATCGCAAGTTATAATCTTAGCTTGTAGACGTTTTTGAAAGACGTATTTTTTTAAATTGCGAAATTAAATGTTAAAGCCTATTTTTTATGCATTTTTGTAATGTCCAAAATATACGGCTCTAGGCACAAATGGGCATATATTTTTGCTAGAAATTTAGGCGACATTTATGTAATCTCCTTTCGAAGATACTTATGAAATAAATTGTTTTTAAGTCTGCGATACGATTATTCTTATTTTATTATTAATAATAGTTATAACGTTATTAGTTTCTGCAAAGAAATAAATATATTTTCTTTTAGTTCATAAAAATACTAATTATAGTACATAATATACAATTTAAAAACATTTTAAATATAAATGTATGTAAAATATATAATTATGCATATTATACTACTAGAAATACTCATATCTAGTTCTTTTACATTTTATCAAATAAATAAATAAATAAAAAAGGCTTAATTTTTCTTAGTATTTTTCCAGTTCATTTTGCAATATTTTAAAGTGATTTTACTAAAAAATTTGAGAAAACAAAAATTTAGGCACAAATTTGTTAAGCAGAGAGCTTACTTTGTTGTATTTTTAGTAGTTTATAATTTGTTAGAGATAGTTGGCAGCGAATGCACACTATATTTAACTTCAATGATGTTGTTTTGAAGTAGTTTTAGAAATTATTTTACTTTGCGTGATATTTATTGGAGATGCTTTCTGATATAAAGCTCTGTGTAGTGATACTAAGAGTCCCAATGTCCTAAGATTATTGTTGATGCACGATAATATAGTTTAGAAAATTATTTCAAGATAGGAGATATAGATCAGGCTTCGCTGCCACCCGCACATGGATTATGAAGAAAAGGGATAATAGAATAGAAAGTAGCAAAAATCAGTGGTCTAGACCACTGGACGGATCTATTGCCCATAGGAACAGATGACCGAGGAAGCACGAAAAACGAGGAATAAAGACTTTAAAAGATACATAGAGAAGAAGACTACTCGGGAAAGTGCAGCCGAGAAAAAACTAACAGAGATATTTTTATTTTTTTACTTATAAATTCGTATCCATTGAGCAAACAAATGAAAATATGGAAAAAGTTAGAACATCTGCCACGAGAAGCGTTAGTTAAAAACTATTTCTCAATGTAGCTAATGATCAGGATAGTGACAATGATGCTGACTCGGGTGATAGTGTCGATTAACTATTCTAGAATTTTTTTAAAAAACGCACTATAAAAATTAATACTAGCGACGTGTTTCGAAGGAATGAGCGCTTCTTCCTCAGACAAAAAGTGTGTGCTACTACTAAAACATCAGAAACAGCTTTGCTTCTGCTGTCTTGATAGTAGTGCATGCATTTTGCCCGAGAATCGGTGGATTCATTCCTTCAAAACGGGTCGCTGATATTCACTTTAAGTTGCGCTTCAGAATCATTAAATTTATTGAGTTTTCAAAACAAGTTTTTCTTTTCATTTTAATACGGTATTATGGATGATTTATAAATACTTAATTTGCATAAAACTATTTTAAATTCTTGTTTTTAACTTATTTTTGTATAGAAAATATTTCAAAAAGCTTTATAAATTAATTAGTAAATAACTATAGCTTAAGTAAAAGTTTTAAGTTTTACTACGTAAAGTCTATAAAAGAATGCATAATGTGTTTTTTTGTTGTTGTTCAAAATAAATTTTATTTATTGCCAACTTTGGAAGCTTCCTGCCCCACTGTGCGATAGTGCAAAAATCCGATACGCATAAACATGGTCATCTAGATTTTTCAAAATCTGAATATAGTTGAACTTCAACAATGATTCAATTTGTCGGTACCTCTTGTCAATATGTAACGGTTAACCGAAACAGTTCCATTCTTCTGGCTTTAGAGCACGGCGATTATCACCTACTAGTCAAGTGATTAAAACAGAGACTATAACTCAAGAATTGTCTGGTTCAATCATAGTCCAGGGTTAGATTTTTTTGTTGTTGTTGTTGTTAATTCTACTTTAAATGAAAGTTTCTTATCTGATTAGACTTGTTTCGAAAGGAAAACTTTAAGTACTGTATATTTAAATGTTTTACCAGTTTATTGTTGAACATTTTACTGGTTCATGATCAACCTACGCAGTTTAGGGTTTAACAGGAGTTGGAACTAGATTACAACATTTTATGCTGATTGTTTTTGGACAATGCGTTGGTGACGTATTGAATCAAACGTTTAATAGTAAAAATATTTTGAAATTGAACCGGTTGATACAGACTAGGAAAATAATCCTAGATAGCACATAACTATGGGGCCACATGGTTAATTAGTTACGCAATTCTCACATTGGCCTAAAAAGATCTGCTGCCTGGGATAGTCCAAAAGAATCTGGATATGTAATTTTAATTCCCATTAAAATTTTTGGTATTTTGTTTTTATGCACACCTATATTGTTTGTTTTACTTAATCGTAAATTAATAAATCACGTCTCTTTGGTTGGCTTTTAAAATTGATATTTTCCTAAAGGAATTTAAGTTTCTAACAAAATGTATCAGAGAAATAAAAGAACATTCCAATGTAGAAATGAAACAAGAATTCTTCGGTAACATTTAATAATTTAGAACAATTTCTAAATTCTGCCTACAAAATCACTTCGAGTGCAATTTCTTTTTAAATGATCATTAAAAAGGGTTATTCGAATAACATACATTTTAAAAATATTTCATTCTCTGAAAACTATTTCTTCGACAATCTCCAAGGGATTACAATTCCTTATTCACTCGGAACTAAAACTTCCTTTTAAGTGAATGCAGCTTCTTGGAAATTTCCAAAGAGAATATTTTTGAATTATATGCTTCATAATTTTGTAAACGGTACTTCTATGGAATAGAGATGGATATTTGATTTTCATGCTCCAAATATGAAAGACAGCTCAAGAATCGTATTTTATTCAAAGGCTTCTTTTATCATTAGATAATAGGGATGCGTATTCTTTGAACAAAATTTAAAATCCACTTTCGACTTTGAAACGGTAATCTCGGCGTGAAGCATTCAGAAATATACATATAAATGTCACAGAATTTTCTGGTCCATTAAATATAATCGATTTAATTATTCGTAAATATATATTATATATACAATATAATCGTAAACATTTTCAGATGCGTGTTTTATTAAAATATTTCCTACAGTATTGAACTTTGATGCAGTACGCCCAATAAAGCCGAACGACAGCTATAACTCCGTGCAAAGTTAAGACGAAATAAATTTTTAATCATTAAAAATTTTATACCATTATCTCTCACATGAAATTTATTATTCGTGTGGTTCTTTTTGTTAAAAGGGGTCTACATACAAAAAATGCAAAAACATTCATTTTTTAAACGGTAACACCCATATTTGACTATCTGCGTTCCTCGGATAAAAACAATCTGTATTTGATAATGTATGCAACATTTCTTATAACCTAATAAAGTTCAGGAAGTGAAAATTTGAGAATTCAAATATTAAATCCACCAGAAAAACTAATGTGTATTTCCCAAACATTTATCTGATTATATTTTTACAAAACGCTGAACGCATACAGCCTAATCATGGGATTTTAAATTCAAAAGCATATTTTTAAATACGAAAAGCACTATAAATTAATTTTAGAAATTACTAAAGTGCTGTGGCGATCTAGGCTCCTATAACGGTATTACCGAGCTACCACGAACATATGCATATGTTTGGGGAATTCGGAGTATGGGGGACATTAATAATTTGAAACATAGAGGCATATAAAATAAACTTGATAGAGGGAAGCCGTAAGAGAGGGGGAGACTCAACAACCCATTACCCCAGAGTAAATTAGGTTAGCAACTCCTAATTACTCAACCTGTTATGCTCATAGTTTTAATTGCTAATTAATTATAAAATGAATTGTGATCGTCTGATCCTGGCTAGCTTCTGAAATAATTATCCCGAAGGGGGCGGAAGACGTCGGTCTTAACACATACCCCAAATTGCGTTGCGATTGTTTTTCGTCTAAGAAGTAGCTTTTAGGCCACTTAAAAATCAGGTAAATAATACCAAAATTAAACATTAATAAATTAGAATTTAACCTGAAATAAAATTTAATATTAAGGTAATTTACAAGACTCATGGTGGAAAAATGACATCAAACTTTAACAGTTAAACTATTTACATCATATATACAATTTTGGAATAATTAACTCAAGACACTCTTGCTGTAAGTAACACATCAAAACAGTCATTTTATCCTAGAATTAATTTTAAATTACTTATAAATTTTAAATTACTGGATACCAATTGTAGAATAATAATCCCTAAACAATGAAAAATACAAACTAATACAGGGAACAAAGATAATAAATCCACGATATATTTAGTAAAATACCTTGTAGCAGACCACACACACATCAGGTTCAGTCTTGGCATGAGTAATCCATAACAAAGTCTTTGCGTGCACACTAATTTCACAACTACATCGGGGGAGGACATTAAGAAATATATATAGCTCTCAATCGAGCATAATAAAGGGATCCCACTATTTATCTAGTGGACCGGTCCAACTTACAACTTACGGATTACGCAAAATCCGTGTCAAACATACTGGAAGTTAATAGGGGCTCGGGGAGCATCCTAGGAAAATGTTACATCTCTGAAGTCAATCTGTAGTAACTCTCGAAGTTTATCTCTGCATGTAACTCTAAAGTCAAGTCTATGTCTGGTGTACAAGTCTCTTACTTAACCTCTTACGTAAGAAAGCTCCTGGATAATAGAGTGTCGGGCTTAACAAACCCTCATTCAATCATCGAGCAGTATCACTAACTCCGTTCCAAAAACCATCCCCGTAAAACATCTGATTCGATGCTAAGGGCTACCTGTGTCTGCGTGGGCCCCACCCTCCAAGGGGCGCCAGGGAGAGAATACGAGCCTAATTACCCTTGCGTGTGGTCCAATTTATTACCAGCCATATATATGGTCATAAAAATACATTTGACTATAACATCAATGTATTGTTCAATGGCCGACTATTTGGCTGCAACACAGAGATTCCCTTTAGAGATAAGTAACCACCTGCTTATTACTCAATTCGTAAATAACATTACATATTATATATATATATATATATATATATATATAACCGTCTAATAGCTTTTCATGCATAGTTTATTCACATAAAATAATAATAATACTTCTGAAATAATATAAATAATATACAGGTACATCAAGCAGGACGGTCGTTCTGCCATTCCAAGCTGAAAAAAAAATTCTAACCTCGCCAAACAAACAAACGCCAAGAATAAAACGCAAGACACCATAACTGCTTATTATACTAAAGACAGCTCCTCCATGTTAAATCGACCAAACATGCCAGCGTAAAATTTCCCATATCAAAAGAACCAATCATCGCAGAAAAATAAAACCAAAACCAGAAGGACCTAATGCAAAAGATCTTCAATTTGAGACCAAATGCATCCTCACAATTAATTATAAACAGAGATATAGATTTTTTAAAATAACGTCGAGATACTGAAAATGACAAATTTATTTTCTTCGTCACACCTTATGCTTCAATCGAGGTAGAGACTTAAATAATGGACATAAAAAAGTAAGGATTGCATTTTTGGACAGATATTTACTCAATCTACGTGCTTTTATAAAATTCAGCTTTAAAAACACAAAATTTCTATTCTTAATTAGTGAAAAACTGTTAATTCTAAAGTTTATAAATTATGCTAAACAGCGATAAACCCGCCAAACCATTTTAAAAGTCTTATACTATTCTTTTATATTATCCTTTTGCATTGATTTCATGGAAGAAAACTATGGCCGAGATCCAGATAGATTTTTCGCTGTTAGCGAAATGAGTTTGACCAATCAGAAACCAGAATGTTTGAGAATTTTTGCTGTTTCTGGATCCCGGTCTATGTCATAAAACTTTTGAGTCATTTTCTTAGTGCCATGGATGAAGTGCAATGTTTACAGAAATCTAGGCTGGGATCCAGATAGATATTTCGCTGTTAGCGAAACGAGATTCACCAATCAATAGCCTGCATTGCTGCAAACAGCGAAAAGTTCGCAAAAGTACAAGCTTCTGATTGATGAATCTCGTTTTGCTAACAGCGAAAAATCTATCTAGATTGCGGCCAATTATGTTGAACACAATTTTGCATTTCCACATCCAGGAAGGGTATTGATGTCATAACAACAGTGCATATTCGAAACTATTTAAGGCATTGATTCTGAACTCCTTTGCTATAAATTTCAATATTAAAGAAGTTGTTGTTTCAATAGTTTTAGTACTTTTCTCTATTGCTCACTCTAAAACACAAATATCGAAATTTAACCAACAGCGCAGAGAAACTATAGCGCCTCTAATATATAGTGCTAAAATCGGCTAACCCTGTAATACTTAAAAAAGCGCTAAAATATTATATCCCTTAAATGTGCAATGATACTGCTGCAATATGCAGATCGCAGCGACATCTGCAGGATATTTTCTAAAACTGCAAGAAATTGCTAGTATATACATTGTAATAGTAGTAATACGAAAATTCCGCAGATGTCGCTGCGATCGACACTTGAAACTTTAGCAGTATCGTCGCACATTTAAGGGATACAAATTTTTAGAATTGTTTGGACAGCATATTTCCACACTAGGTATTCTAGGCGCTGTATCAGAAACAACACCATAACAGAGAGAGTTTTATACATAAGAGTGGTGATATATGCACAGGAGGCATGCTCATTTCAAGTTTTAGTCGAAAGTGCGGCAATCCGCTTTCTTGAATAGAGGCTATTCAATCTACGTTATGATCACATGGTCAAGGCAAGAACGTCTACGTAATGTAAATCCCCGCTAGCCAACGAAACAGTCCATGGGAGAAAGTAGTACACTGTTAAAAATATCGTGAAAAATTACCTCTGTTTTTAAAGGCTATCTGTATTATGACCAATGAGAACGCTTCATAGGCATTTATATAGCGTTCTCATTGGTCTGAAAATAGAGAACCTTTAAGAACAGAGGTAATTCTTCACGATATTTTTAACAGTGTAGTTTCCCGATTCCCTTCTTATCAGTTAGAAATTCTTTGGGTAAATTACCGGTACCACGTGACTTTTTCAGCCTCGAACCCATATTTGGAATATCCTCCATTAGAAGATAAGCGCATGGACGATCTCTATTAGACTTGGGAAATAATTCAACATGCATTAGCCTGACGATAATGGCATGCTCACAAAGAACTTTAACGATTTGTTTTTATCACTTTTACCAATAAACATTTATTGACCGTATGTCGCTACTTCGTTATAGAGACACTTTTTCCTAATTAGATCCCGGCCTTAATGTATCAAAATACGGAGTTTGCTTTCTGTACTATTCCTGAGCTCAGTTATAGCGGCTAGAAATATAGGCGGAATGCAGGTACATTTTTGCAAACAGTGAAAAGTTAGCAAAAATTCTGGCTTCTGATTGGTCAATCTCGTTACGATAACACAGAAAAATCTACCTAGATCACGGTCATATTGTGGAAACCGGCTATTCCAGTAATGCTTTAAAAACTGCTAAAAAATGAATCCCATAAATATTGAAAAATACTGAATGACAAATGTCGATAGGAGCAACATTTTCTAGATCTTCTCTGAGCGAAACGTTTTTTTTTTTCTTTTTTTTTTAAATAATTACGTTGGAATTACCATATGTCGCTGTAATCGACATTCGTCGTTCAGCCTCGTTTAACATTTATGGGAAAATTTTTTAGCACATTTTTAACAAGCCGATTTTTAAACTATATCTTCTAGAAACTATAGCTCCGTTATAGTGTCTAGATTATATGTTGTAGAAATAGACTACCGCAGCAATACTTAAAAAAGCGCGGAAGTATTGAAAACCTTAAATGTACAACGATGTCGAATTCCAAACAGTCATTTGCATCGACATCTGCAGGATATTTTTTAAAGAAGAAAGAGACATGTGTAATGCACCGCTACAGCGTCTAGAATACATAATGTGGAAATTTGCTATCCAAGAACCGCTAAGAAGTGTATCCCTGAAATGTGCACTGACGCTGAAATCCAGGGAGATGATCGTAGCGACATCTGCGATATATTTTCAAATTTCAAAGTAAGCATAGTATTATTACAGCGGGTTTGACGCCAAGCACACAGGTCAGATGTATGTTTAAAAAAATAATACAGCGTCTAGACCAAATTGTCTTGTAGTTTTGGGAAATATCCTGCAGATATCGCTGTGATCGACTGATTGGATTTCCACACTATATATTCTAGACGCTGTAGCACCGCGGTAGCCTGTCTTTTTAGTTTGCCTAGAAGTAGATATAGATGACGTCATTTGAAGCTGTTCCTAAAGTGTGGCCAGCTCATCACGTCACACGGAGTTGATTATCTGTACACGGCCATGGACACAAAAAAAAAATTAACGCACCGCTTTGTACTAATCATCGTGTAAAGATGATCCAACTCCGCGTGACTTTTAAACGTCATGAACTGGCCTATTATGTCATTGGTCACGCTAACACACTCCCCCTTGCGTCGGCCATATATAGCGGCATCTTGCACTGGAGACTGCTAAATGGGCTGCTATCAGTCAAAATCAAGAGAGAAAGGGCCAGAAGAAAGGGGAAAGAACTTTTTTTTTTTTGGTATGTACTTTTTCACACGGGAAGATTGACGTGTCTGCTCCTCTCCTTTCATATCTTCATGATGGTGAAATAAACCAACGCCACCTAGATATTTGAGAGTTGACACGCGTCACGAAAACATCACACAAAGCAGGCAAAGCAAAGGAACAAAATCATTCATTGGCTCGTGGATATGAACGAGCCAATGAATGATTTTTCTTCTCTGTTTTGTCCGATATTTTCCTGACGCGTGTCAAAGATTTCTCGAATATTTAAAGGGTGTTTGAATAGGCCGGGATCAAGATAAATTTTACGCTATTAGCGAGATGAGATTGATCAAACAGAAGCTTGCATTTTTGAAAACTTTTTTATGTTTGCAGTAAACACCGAAAAGCCTGCAAGGATGGAGGCTACTGATTGGTCAATCTAATTTTACTAACAGAGAAAAATTTATCTGGATCCCGGACATTAACTTTGACTGGTTGAGACGATTTTGAATAAAATCAAATCGGAAAGCCAATGTTTTTTTTTAACTTTTCTGGTTAGTTTAATCGAAATCTTCCACGTCTATTACTGAAAACTGAGTTACTGTCCTTTGGACAAAAACTTGAATATGAGTACACGACTTGTGCATATGTCACCACTCTTACATATAAATGTACTCTGTTATGAGCATAATAAGCGCAGCTGGTTAAATTTGAGTATCTGGGTATTAGAGAAAGCAATTGTGGCCCACCGTGGCTGAGTGGATAAGACACCATGCCGCTAATCGCTTGAGAGCGTAGGTGGGGGCGGATTCAAATCCGGACGTGATCCCCACGTGATCTGATATATATGTGTTCAATAAAACAAACAAGCAATAGTGAAAGGTACAGTTGCCATGGAAACAACGACTTCTTTAATTCGTATAGAAAATGAATGAATAGTTGTAAATGACTGAAGTTTAAAATGTAGGCAAATGCTCTGAAAATATCAATGGTTCCCATCTAGTATTTTACAAAAGTAATTTAATAGATTCACATGATTTATAAGTTGATGCAACTCTTAGCTAATGAAAATTCTGCAACAAGACTTATGTAGGTAGATCTTTTCAATGATTAATTCAGAATTCTAAGAACAAAACGAAGTTCTTATGCGCTCTTCCTCAGCCCTCCCCCCTTCACTCAAAAAAGAAATACGATAGAAAGATATAAGTATTTGGATAACTTCAGTATTTCTGTGATCATTTGTCAGAGTTTAGAAAAGGTGTCTGGGTATTAAAAAAAACAAATCAAATTTGACGAACGATAAGACTGTAGATTTCAGGCAATTTTTAACTGGAAAAAATTTAATTCTAATGTTTATGCAGCTTTAATAATAGACTATTAAAGATAATCAATTTACGGGAATTTTTATACGAAATTATATTCTCACATTTATGCAAGTAGGTATGGATAAACAGACTTGAGTAAAATTACATATTTATTCTTTCTTCTCTATAACACGATCTAAATGAAGATGTACAGTTTATATCTTTAATTTTTTAGAATTATTTTATCAAAAATGTTTCCTCATCATGTCTAGAATTGCTAGATTTACTTCTTTAGATGCCTGCGGGGCTTCATTCTCGGATTATCCGTAGGTATTTGTAAAGGTAAATTTATTTTGCAAAACCGCCAGGAAAAAAAAGTTAGAACGAACAATTAACTGACAGACTAACTGTAAATATATATTTTATTTTGACTATTTGATTTTTACTAAATTTTCATCCTTCATAGAAAATTTTAAGGAGATATAAATTGAGAAAGTCTGATACTTTGTAAGAAGAAATTGACTTTCCTTACTTTTAAATTATTAATTACTCTAAAAAATGAATGATAGGTAAACAAAATGTATACTATTGTGTTTGTTCCCTGCTGATAAAGGCTATACAAGGACTAATTTTAGCGAGTAGAATTATTTCAATTATACATAATCTGTCTAAAAAAAAGGACTGATATCTACTAAAAAACAACTTTTCAAAAGAAAAAAAGAAAAGAAAAAAGGGGAAAGTTGTGGCTAAAAAATAGTGTGATATCAAATTTCCAAGCTTATATTATGGTACTTATTTAACATTTTTTATTAAAAATCTACCATACGTAAGTCGAGTACCTAAGTATGCGTTGATAGAAAGCATTTTCTCCTTTACTAAATACATCATAACGTGTTTCTGAAAATTATTTTTTTTAAATTATGCAAGATGGGCTTGGCGGCCATCTTTCCATATTTTACACAAATTTCTAAGCAGACAAGCTCGTAATATGTTTGCATTAAGAATTTTGAGCTTCTAGTTTTGGCCACAGACAGATAAATTAAGATTGTCTTTTATTTTGAAAATAAAAGACAAATTGTTTTTTACTGCTTTAACTAATTAACCCTTCCGAAAAAAAAAAAAAAAAGAATCATAAGATGAAACCTGAAGTTACTTCAACTTTATTTTAAGACAAATTTCTAGGCACTCATTTCCATAAATTAAAAGCATAAAATGTTTGCTTTAGCAACAATTTAGAATTTCCGATCTTAACAATGTACTTGTGTGCTTAGAAATTTGTGCAAAATATGGAAAGATGGCCGCCAAGCCCATCATGCATAATTTAAAAAAAAAATAATTTTCAGAAACACGTTATGATGTATTTAGTAAAGGAGAAAAGGCTTTCTATCAACGCATACTTAGGTACTCGACTTACGTATGGTAAATTTTTAATAAAAAATGTTAAATAAGTACCATAATATAAGCTTGGAAATTCGATATCACTATTTTTTAGCCACAACTTTCCCCTTTTAAGTTAGATTTCGTATGAAATACTACCTATTGGGATCGTTCCCATGTTGGAATTTCTGAAAAATTTTTGCAGATCTACACCGATCATGACCCCTAGAACCCAAAACCACCCTCAGTAAAAAAACTTTATACATCTATCTATATATATATATATCACTTTCTTCTGGACACGATAACTTTCGTAATTCTGCACCAATCTCTACCAAACTGATACATAAAATCAATGGGCATAAAATCTCGGTCAAGTTCGTTAATGGGTAAAATCGGACCAAGGGGATGGAAATAGGGAGGGGTTTTGCGAAAACCGAAAACCCCCATAACTTCTTAATTTTTGTACATATCAAATCAGTTTAAAGTTTTTATTACTTCTAAAAATAGCGCCAAAAATTCATGCATCACAGATTTTTGATAAAATTTAAAATAGGCTCAAGGAGCGCAAAAAATAGGGTTTTTGGAAGAAAAAAAATTCCTTACTTCGTCAATTCTCAAGATATCAAATCCAATAATTTTATTATACATCTCCTTAATATTATCTACAACTTTTATATTCACAAGTTTTTAATGGGACCAATTCGTACCGAAAAAAAAAATTAAAAACGAAAACATAAAAGCGGGGTTGAAGAAGAAAATTTTTTATAACTCCGTCAATTCACAAGATATAAAATCTCCATGAATTTATCATATATCTTCTTAATATTGTCTTCAATATTTATATAGAGAAGTTTTTGATAGGGCCAATTCTTTTATCAAAAACAAATTAAAAATACATAGCGATTGAAGAAAAAAAATCATCTTATTAAGGGTGCATTCGAATCAAAACTGTCTATTTTCTTACTCATTTTTAAATTCATTTTTGCTCTCAAGCGCATCCAATTGCTAGATTCTCTTATTCAGAATCTATATAATGTACAGTAATGATCGTTTTTTTGATAGAGGCAGAATATATTTCAAAAAAGGATGTCAAAGTGGGCATTTTGAGCAGAATTTCCCGAAGCGATTGTTAGAAACGAAAAATTTTGCCCTACTGAGAAAATAATTGTTTATTAATCAAGTTTTAATTAATTGAAAGAAAAATAAAAACACAGGTCGCTTATAAATCTTTTCAAAAATCACGTCAGCATGTTTCATATTTTTTTTTTAATTAAAAATGAATCTGAAAATGTGCCAGAAAATTTCGAGTTGAGTATGGAAAAATATTTTTTTAATATCGCCTTAACATGATTCTGATAAAACCAGCTATTTTATAAAAAGGAAATAAAAACTCGTCAAAAGCAGACAGATAAAACTGTTAAAGTGGATTTATATCTAATAATGATTTTGTTTTTGTTGGTGAAATTAGTATACTTAACTTCGAAATCTACCTCTGCCTGTAGGCCGGCCCGGCAGGGATTTTTTCTTTTCTTTTTTTTTTTTTGCTTGGCTTTTTTTTTACTTTTGAAAAGTTGTTTTTTAGTAGATTAAAAATACAAGAAAATGGTTTAATCCTGTTGCAAACAATAGTGTTGATAACACAAGGTAACAATTTTTTACATAAAATTAATCAGTGTCATCGAAAATCTGGCGATTTGCATTAAATGTTTATTGCTATCATTAACTTAAATACAGAGACGTTTTAACGTTCTATGGCCTGAAAAAGAGCGTCGTGAAGCAATTACTTGATACTATTTAAGTGTATCAAAAGGAATTTTGATATTGTTACCGGAAACATTTAGAATGTTTTTATAAAATGGTTAATTTGTCATTTAATAACTCAATTTTCCAGTTTTTGCTGCATGCTTTTAATTTTATATTTCTTAGACTTATGGCTTAAAGTACATATTTCGGATTATAACTGTATGAAAATATTTAAAAAAGGATTTCTATGCAAGTATCCGGGCACTTGCATACAAGGAATACAGAGTTTTAAAAGTAGTGTTGCAATTTAAAATCAATATTGTTGCAATTTAATATGCAAGTGACTTTTTATGCTAAAAAAAGAAAAAACAGTATTCTATAAAAGGAACTGGTGCTGAATAGAACTGTACCTTTTTTTTTTATTTTTGCCTTAATTGTGTTTATAATCCAACGAGTTTTTTAGTCCCCAGTATGTTTTTCTTTCTCCCAGCTTATTTTGTGTCGTCTCCAAAAAATAACGTTACGTTGTATAAGCCAGCCATAAAAGAAAGATGTATCATTGTTCGATTAAATACTCCATAGCAATTTTTTAAACTTCTAAGCATCGCACATTCACAATTTTTATACCTTCGTATTGGGGAAAAAATGCTTTTAAATGCAATTTGTTTGAAAACTGCATCTCCGTTTATTTTTGAAATAATTTTTTTTGTAGTTTTTGGAGACATTTGCTAAAAGAAAGCAAAAAAGCTAGTTCTAAAATAGTAATTACTTATTTTTGTTGCCATTTTCCCATAACCGAAAGAAAATGTAATTAAAATACTTGCTATTGTGATAAAATGTAAGCGAATGATTTCTGTGAAAACATGGCGCTATTTTAAGTATCTATATTAATGTTAGAAACAAATGAAGGCCTATGAATCATTAGATAGCCTTTTTTGTCGAGTTTCTTTAATGATGGCAATTTTTTTTTGCTCCATTTGTGTATTATTTTGCGATAGTGACGTCCTATGCATGCTTTACTGTAGATGTTTAAGAGTGGATCGTAAATGTGGAATTCTTAAGCGGATGCGCCATCTTACATAATAAAAGCGTGTGCTTTAAGTCTTAAAATTGAAATATGGTTTTGTACTATTTATATATACATTTTTTTTTTTTTTTTTTTTTATTGGGAGCGACACTAAATTCTGAAAAAACAGGATTCCCGTTTCCTAGTGATTTTTAGGTGCGTTCGTAATTATATAAATACGTAGCACCTATAGTCGTCGTTCAGTCAGTCCGTCCGTCCGTCTGTCCGCATGTAACAGAGCAAAAACTACCCAACCGAATGGTCTGAAATTTCAAATATATGATTGTTGCAAAATTTTGTCGAGCCATTTCAAATTTTAGGAAAATCGGATGTATAGTTTAATTACAGGGACAGTCAAAAGTTTTTCTTTACATTACGGCCAATGGGAAAAATTATTGCAAGTGCATTTTAATGATATTACAGCCTTCCGAATGGTCTAAATTTTAAAGATATAATTGTTGCAAAGTTTTGTTGAACTATTTCAAATTTTAGAAAAATCGGATGTATAGTTTAATTACAGGGACAGTCAAAAGTGTTCCGTTACATTACGGGGAATGGGAAAAAATTATTGGAAGTGCATTTTAATGATGTATCAGACTATGCGCTTTATGAAGTGCAAAAAAGTATACATTCAGTACAATATGGGGTGCAAAAAATAATTATAAAACTAGTTATAGTACGAACGCACCTCATTTGCCACGTTTGACGAGCAATTTCCAACTTGTTTCTTTTTTAACCGCTATGATCTAAAGTAAATCTCAACTAGTAAATATTTACTACAAATATGCTACGAGTATAATTGCCAGGAGTTAATGGCTATTAATAGAAAAAAAGTCCTCTTTTGAAACCATGCTCTTAGAAATGAAAATCACAAAAAACTTTTCAAGTGTACGTCTTATTTTCTGAATAGTATTTATTTTTGTGTGGAACACTGCAATGTTTCTTTTTTGTAAAACTATATTATACAGACTTCTACTAACAATGTATTCTAACATAAAATTTTGTGTTCACCATCTTATTATACATATATTTTCCTTTAACATAAGAATAAATACAGTTTAACATAAATGAAAATGAAAGTTTAGATATTTTGATATGAAAAAATATTACTACAGTAAAACCTCTCTAAAGCGACCGCGGTCCGTTAAAAATTGGTCGCTCCGAGAGGTTGTCTTTTAATGGAGGTTATGTTTAAATCTAGATTTTAATTGTAGAAAAAAATGTAACAATGTTACTAAAATTTATTTTCACATTAAGAGAAAATATGAAAATTTAAGTGTGAAAACAAAAGTTAATTACGTAAGTTAATTACTGCAGAGTTAAAAAAATGTTTACTTTGATTTTACAGGTTTTATCTTTTATAACTTATTTCCAAGTCCTTTCAAAGGTCAGTAAATAAATGCTTTTTTTTTTTTTTTTTTTTTTTTTTTTTTTTTTTTTGACAGGAACATATAATGACGATTTCATTAATTTATCTATTTCCTTGAGAGTTTCCTGACAGAATAGTGCAGGGATAGTCATTCTTAATTTATCATCAGAGTTAAATTCATTGCCTAAAAAGGCACAAGAGATTTAAATATTTAAAGTGTACCGGAATAATAATAAAAAGATTCTAAACTTGATTTAGAAGTTTGATTAATAAAGCGCTGACCGGAATTATCTTTCTAATAACCTTCATGTGACCAGGAAAAAGCGAAACTTGTTTTTTTCTTCAAAGAATTTGGTCGCTCATGGAGGAATTTCAACTGGGTTCGTCTCTGAATGGAGGTAAAATTAGCATTGAGCCTATGGGAATAAATTTCGTTCCATGAAAAGATGGTCGATCAGGAAGGTGGTCGCATAGGGAGGTTTCACTTTATTTAGAAGTAAATGCTAGTCAGCCGAATTTAAGATTAAAATTTTTAAAGAAGTTCTCAAACTGGAAGTGTTACGATATTAAAATTTTTATTTGAAATTTAAATTCGGCTGAATATTTTTTAAGCCAGGATTATTGTAAAAAATGTAAATTAAACCAATTTTATTTTATAGAATTATTATTAATCTGAATTATAATCTGAAAAGGTAATTGCAGTATTCAATTTCCCTGTATATTAAATTCATTAAAGTAACTAGGGGAACGAACCCGGAAATCCCAGGTTACAGAACATAGGCCAAAACTTTTTTTTTTCTTATTGTAATGGATTTTTCATATTTAATATATATTTTTCAAACTGACCCATTAACAAAGCCAAAAAGAATTTTTCCAAGAAAAACATCAATAATATATTCAAATAAATTTCTGAAATTTAATAAAGCGGTACTTGTGTTAGCCGCATGAGGTTCCCTCTATCAGACAGAAATGCTCAAAATAACATTTTAATATTTAAAAATATTAAAAAAAATGCATGTTTCATCTTTCTTTTCTCATGGGTCCAGTTGCCCCCAAAAATGGGGTAACTGGACCAGCGGGGGGCGGGGTCTATGTTCCACACGCGTTCATATTTTTTCATATCGGATATCAGGTCCTGTTTGAAAAAGTGAACAACTTAAAAAAATTTAAACCAGGCAGATCATGTAAATTATATGTCAATAAACAGCATTATAAAGGAAACCTTTGCTGTCAATGTGTCTAAAAAAATCACCAAAAGTGAAAATATTAGATTTATTTATACCAAAAACATAAAACTTAAGGAAGTACTTATGTACTTTAGTATAGATAATAAGTATAAAAGTCACATGGGTATTTTAAGGGAAAAAATAGCAAGGTAAATCTATGAACAAACGGTTACGTAAGTACTTAAGTACTTTATCTGTATCCGGGGGTCGCATTATAAAGGAAAATTGTATTGTTCCTACAAGAACCCTTACAGAAAGGTGCGTTGAAGATATTTTCAAAATAGTGGTAGGAACGATAAAAGTTTCCTTATAGAATGCGACCCCTGTGTATAGTACAATTTCAATGTCTGGCTATCTCTCTTTCAGGGGCAAGGTACTTGCATTCGTGAAATGTTGAAATAATTTAATGACACCAATATTTACAAGAGAATCTATCTGAAAACATGTAAAAGTATAAATTCGCGTACATAATAATGGTGAAATTTTCATTATAAAATTCAGGTGCCAATGTGGCAATTAGGAATTAAAATTAAGTGATACCGCCTCTCAAGAGGCCAAGAAATTTGGTTTGATACCACTCAACATGCTTTTTTTTTTTTTATTTCA
This sequence comes from Maratus speciosus, assembly GCA_963932465.1. Taxonomy (NCBI): domain Eukaryota; kingdom Metazoa; phylum Arthropoda; class Arachnida; order Araneae; family Salticidae; genus Maratus; species Maratus speciosus. The sequence continues at coordinate 256,899,035 of OZ010790.1, forward strand.
TTACATAATTTTAATAAGGTATTCTATCATTTCCTTTATTGTGAGCAAAAAACAATGGAGAAATTTACTTCCCGTTGTAAGAGAAAAATAGTATTTATAACTATAGGGTAACTGGATCCAGCATGGAACAGTTACCCCATTCTAGAAAAATTTATTGGATAACTGGGACACCGGGCTTACATTTGAAACATGAAGTAAATATGTATAGATACCTAATAATATTAATGTAGTTATATGTCTAATCTTTAAAAAAAATGTTTAATAAAAGTTCTTGCAGTATATTTTAATAATCAGCCGAGGAAGTTCAACCATATAGACGTTTAAAAAACTTAAAAATTTATGACAACTTATCACAGCAAAGTGAGAGCTATGATTAAGTTGATACACGTTGTTTTAGGAAGTAGATTAAGGAACATTGTTCACAAAAGCTAAAACTTAAAAAAACACCAACAGTTTTTTTTTTATAAAATAGCCTATGGCCCAGTTACCTCGTGATTCCAGTTACCCCAACTAACCTTACATAAGTTAGTGTTTTGTTATATGTAGCAAATATGTCGAATCCGCGAAATTTAGATTTACATGTCACTTTAGAGTTAAAAGAACGTGTTAGAGAGCTGTACATTTTAGATGTATAACCTGTATTAAAACATGCAAACAATGATATTACATCTTTGCGTTTATCATTGAAAATATTTAACTGACATAAGTTTTCTGCGTTTACAAAAATAAACAATTGTTTACTATACAGTCGTTTTATCGGTCGTTAAATGCGAAAAAATATTCATTTATAATTATTTCAATATATTGAAAATCCTTAAATTGTATCACAGTATCTATTAATTAAAAAAAAAAGACTTTTGCACTATACGTTAATAAGTAAAATATTATGTGTGTGCAAATAAAATGTTATTGCGAAGTAAAAAACTTGTAAGCAGTATCAAACACCAAGAGAAAAAAAATACAGAAGTACATAAAACAAAAGTTTAGAGCAATAATCAACTAAATTTCCAGTTATTGTAAGATATATACGAGACATTTACTCCCAGGACCAGTTCAATGTTTGAAGGGGCTCTCGCAAACAACGTAATGGGGCCTAACTAATACTACAATACTAACCCTGAAAAAAATAGAGAATAATACATAAGATAGGTGATAAAAGTACCAAAAAAACCCCATTACTTTTGCATTTAATGCGCATAATTTATTTTTTTTTCCAACAATCTTCTATCCTTTGCATTATTTTAAATATTTATATTTTTGCTTTCACGATTAATTCGGGATCGTCGAATTGTGCATTCTCCGACAATTATATTAATTTTGCCTGTAAGAAATTCTCACAAAGAGAGATTTTAAAAATCTACATAAAAAACACTTTATAAAGAAAAGTATTTCAAATTGTGTAGAGATCCTGGGTCTCTAAAGAGATCCCATTTGATTAAGTGCTCCGAGAAAACGCCCCTTTTACCCAGCGGTTGCGCCGGCCCTGTTTAACCTATAACGCAAAAGAAATTTTTAAGATTGTACTTAAAAGATTTTTAGAACAAATAAATAAGAACTTGTAATGCCTAGTCTCAGACTGCAAAACATGTACTCAGTAAAAAGAAACCTACGGAAAACACTTCAAATCCTATCTGTCGAAAAAGTACGTTTTACCAGAACGAGAGCAAAAGAAACATTCTTTTTCTTCTCGTATAGTGGTAGAACGTAAACAAATGAAGGACGTATAACACATCAACTGTAGAACTTTTAAGGAATTTCTACTTATTTCGCCAACAATTCACGTTATTTACTATTTTGCTTTTTTCTGTTACAAAAGAAAAGATCAGCTTCGGACTTATTTGTTGAAATTTTAACCCGAGAGAGATCGCGCGGAGCACAGCTTATCATCCCCCCCCCCCCCACACACACACACATTCATAGAAAAACATCAGTCTTGGGTGAAATGTTTATCCAATCAACTATCCTTTCAGTATCCTCCTGTCTGACACTTTCCTTGGTAGATGGGCTATTTTTACTTGTCTCATTTCTTCCCTTTAACAATCATTTATTGGAACCATGTAGTAACGGGGTGACTCCGTCTACCCCCGGAGACCGTTATTGCTTCAAAATTACTCATTCTGTGTAGTGTAGTTTTCTGTTCTGCAGTGTTTCTAATGTTTCGTGCGCTTTTCTTAATGAATTAATGCACTTGTTTATAATCAATCGATTTTTTTGTTTAATTTATACTACATTTTTTGTATGTAACTGATTGGGGTGATCCATTCACCCCGCGCGATCGCCAACGTCAGTTGGTTGCGTGCCTTCTGCCGGGTATTATATTTTTAATTTGTTATGTGCAAAAAAGTGAATAATGTGTGACTGTACAAGCGCGACATTTTTTTTTTTTAATTTTGCGAGCTCTAAAAAATATTTAATCATTGAAAATTTACATTTACCGGGCATAAACTTCAGCGAAAACTTAGCGAACGCCCGCGGGAAAAAAAAGGGGGGGGGTGTAATTGGGCCTAATATTCTACAAAAATGACCGTCCAGTTTAAAAACAGGGTTTCGGAAAAAAGGTTAAAATTTTACAATATCATTACTTTTAAAGTGCGACGTTACATTCAATCAGTAAAAAATAATTTAAGGTCTTCAAATATCATGAAACCGCCTTAGCGCAACAATCTAGATATTTCAAGGATTTTGAAAAAAAAAAAAAAATCGGAACTTTTGACCGAAAGTAGTAGAACCTCACCTTAAGTATAATTAACAATAAAGCAGAACAAGAAAGAAAAATCATGTGCACGGTATCGATTATGAAACACTCCCCTACACTCCCTTAAAGCTTTAACAAAACTTCATTATTTAGGGAAATGAAGTAAATAAGATAACTAAGTAAACGTTTAAAAAAAAAAAAATTCAGCAGTTACCGTCCACATCCAAATTTGTATCCCAATTCTTTTCAACAGCCCTGTATTTGATCTGTAGGTTGATATATATACTATATAATGGGAAAATTTAGTTTAGCAAGAAAGCACATAACATGAATTGGTTATAACATGGTTGAAATTTGCCTTTCAGCAATATTTACTAATAGATGGAAACAAATACTTCTGTACGGTTATGTAGTTTAACCTAGTACCTTTATTACACTCCACTATTTAGCTAAAATTTAACTCAAATTAAAACACTCCTAAAACTACTGAAATCATATTTCCAGAAATTATCCATAGACGGCATGCATTCAATTCTTTGCGTGACCCTGTATATCATTTATATATATTCTACAAACATTTAATAAACTAAATGCAGTTTAGCGTAAAAATGCATAACTCATTTAACCTTTAACTGATGTCACGCGGTCTCGCAGACCCCGCGACTCCCAGCTGTAAACACTTTTACAACTTTTTACTTTTCTGTACTGAAGTTAAATATGAATAAAATACTTTTTTCATGCAATTTAATTCACATGCTCCTAAGAGAAGTACAACTATACTGTTAGGACAAAATTTAAGTAAATTCAACCATTTTAGTTATTTTTTTTATTCATTTATTCGAGGGGTCTGAGAGACCGGATCACATCAGTTGTGTGACAAATTTTAGTCACATCAGTTAAAGGTTAAAAACCACCCATGAGCAATTTGCGCTCATACCCAGTAACATTACGAACTCTTGTGTAGCCCTGTATATAAATTATAACATTTATACCTACCATATAGTATGCATAAATATAGTGAAACATAAAAGCGCATATAATAATTGAAAATGCATTTACAGCAACCACCGCTAATGTACAGTGCTTCTGATAAAATATAGTATGCGAAATCTTTTGTATTCCCCTGTAAATGCTCTGCACTTCGTATTATACACGAAACAACTTTTAGTAAACCTCAGCGACGTATATCAGTTTCATTATATGAAATATTTTAACATAATTAAAATACGCCGCAAAGAATTTCCACCCCCCCCCCCAACCATATCATTATGTAACGGAATGCTTTTGTGTGGCCCTGTAAATGAATAATAGCTATTCTTTGCACCGCATATTATCAGAATTCATATTTTAGTGCAATTCATAAAAGTATATAAATTTGTTATGTTTGGATGCGTGTAACATCATTAAAATCATTTTCAACGATTTTTTCCCATTGGCTGTAATGTAACGGAATATTTTTGACTGTCCCTGTAGATGAACTAAACATGCTACAAACTTCATTTGAAATAGAGTTCGTGCTATGATAAACGTCCATAACATCCAAAATTTTCAAAGCAATCCGAGTATATTTACGAGAGTTAGAGCGCGTACAGACGGCCAGACAAACCGAAGTCAAAAACTTTTTAACTTTGATGGAAAGCGTTAAAAATGGTTCTGAAAATGTTGAAACAACGGGCTACAAATATCTGGTCTATACCGGTTCCCAAAGACTATGATAAATTATATCCATAAATCAATTACTTTGTGAGAGTTTAAAATATTTAACATAAAAATTTTGCAACGTTCAAATGCCCAAATAGGTACAACACAATGACACAAAAACCCACATACGGCTGTTTGAACGATTCCTGGATCAACTTCCTTAGTGCTGAAAAAATGTTCTCTTTACTCTTGCGTGTCTGGAGGAATCCTACTTTTCATACGATATTTTTATACTGTAATTTTCCTGTCAGTTATGCCATTTCCTTCGGATATATAAACTCTTGCTTTCGCCACTCCTGTCAATTCATTAGCCAGTATTCGGGGCTATAACCAAGGCGATCTTTGAACACATTTTAATGTTTTAAATTTTATTTTTTTCGGAATTGAGGAAGAGGATACAAGAATCCTTGAAACTGCCGTATGTGGTTTTTTTTATATCACGGGCGTATTTGAGTTTTTGAACGTTGTAAAAAGTTTTAGCTTATACATGTATGAAGAATTGATTGGAAATTATAGGATACATAAACGTACACAAAAAATGACACGTTTAACTCTTTAGAATATAACGATAAGGAATTATACCAAAGAACTGCTGAGGTATCTAAAATTGTATGAAAAACTAAAAATATTATAAAAATAGTAAAATATTGAGGTAATGCACCAGCAAGTTAGTATCTTTGTAAAAACTGTAGTTTTTTTTTTATGTTTTCTAGAGCAGTGGATAAAACATATATACACATAAAATTAACTTTATAACTAACATTAATATGCCTTTTTTATATGTATTCACTGAAGACGCTGGGTTTATTTGTGTCTCATGTTTCGCCGCAGGATTATGTGCTCATAAAGACTATTCAGTCTTGAGCAGGAGTTACAGCCTTAGCAACATATGTGAGTGAGAGATGCTAAGCTGGGCATGGTTCTCGTAGCTTAATTGGTCGAGCACTTGGGGGTGCTATTTCAAGGGTTCCGGGTTTGATTCCCAGGTTAGACTTTTTTTTTTATTATGTTGTTTATGCGCTTACTTAGCAATGTGATAAATAACGTATTAAATATTCGTTAACTTTATATTCTGAAAAATAAAACTTAAAATATTTAGATATCTTTTACATTGACTTTTACTATAATTTTGTTTTTACTTTGAAACACAAAAGTGAAACTTACTGAAAAGAAATGTCAAAAATTAAAATGTTTTTGAAATCAGTGCACCACAAATGATAATACAATAGTAAACAGGCGTATAATATAGAAAATCGCTATTTAGTAAATGAGCTTTTGTCATCCCTCTATGTTAAAATAAGTGAACCATACTACAATTTGGAAATTGTCAAAGGAAATACAAGCTGTAAAAAATATCTTAGTTATCTAAAGTTAAGAAAAGGTATTACGGAATATTAACTTATGAAAATTAACATTACATTGTGAAAAACTAGGAAAAATCATGCGTCCAGCATACATTATGAAATCATTTCCAACACAAAAGAGAATACGGTTCTAACACAAAAGAGAATTTCCTCTCAGTCTTTCAAAAGGGCAAAATAGTAATGTTTTCTCTATTTTCTTTTAAATGCTAAAAAAGCACGATTCTTTCAACATTATATAAAAAAAAACTTAATTAAAAATATGTATGTAATCCTTGAGACAATCATTGTTCAATGTATTAAAAATTCATTAAATAAACAGAATTATATTATTTTAAATATTGCTGATATTACCGTAAAACATGGAGCTTAGTGAATGTATTAACACGGGCTTGTCAGTGAGGGGGTTAACCCCTTAATTATCACTCCCGTGACAATCACGGGCTCCTTTTTTATTCGGATTGATTCCTACCAGTTTTATAAAATAGTGTAATTGGCTTTATTGTGGTATCATTTTACCTCAATTTAAATAAGGTGAATATTTCTTTTTCACGAAAGTGGTGGCAATAAGCAATTTGAATTTTTAAACCGTAAATTAATGCGACCTTTAAGGGGTTAAAGTGAATGTTGTCTAAATAAACAATTTGAAAAACACATAACGCATTTGTAAACCCAATTTTTGCTACTACCACGAATAGTAGAAATTAAATCCGATTTTTTTAGGCAGCCCTGTAAAAGATCTATAGATTTGTATGCATATTACATAGTACGCTAAAATTAGTTCCGTTAAACGAATAGCAGAGTTGAAAATTTCCATTTAGCTATTTAAAGAAATAAACGGGAATGTACTGGAAATTTTTGTGAAGCCTTGTATATGATATAGAATTTAAACACACTATGTAATATTTAAAATGTTCAATTTTAAAACGCATACCACAACTGAATACGCATTTCCAGCAATTATTGTTCATATGTTAATTTCTTCTGTAAAACAACTTATTTTGTGTGTCCCTGTAAATGAACAATAAATTTTATGCAGATTATATTCTACAGTAAGTGCCGTATAGTGCACCTCAGTGATACATAATTTAGAGTATGTTTACAAATTATCCATAAAGATAGTTTTAAATATAGACTGATTATTTCATTCAGTTTTAATATGTTATGATTAACAGAAAAAAACAATTTCACCCCCATTCATGCTGCTAGGTCGGAATATTCAAACAGTTTTTTAGAACACCTATTTACTGTATTTAAATATAGTAGCGAAAATCTTCCTTTTTCAAGCTAAAACTATTTCTATTCATGTATTAAAAGAGGAAAAATCAAATGCAGTCGCTTTGATAAAGGAACAAAAGAGAGACTTCTGACTGTTTATCGAGGAGCCTGGGGCCAACTGCTCCACATCCCCGACAGTAATACTATGGAAATACTAACAGGGATTAAATGATGACAGCACCGGGAAGAAAACTTAAAAAGACGGGGGGGGGCAAAAAAACTTTCTGAGCTCATGGAAAATATCAGAAATAAGTTAAAATATTTAAAAAAAATGTTAAATTAAAACTTAAAACTGAATTAAAATGCCGATTATAAGCATCCCCCGCGCCAAGTTCCACGCCGTGCTTTAACGAGTGACCCAACTACCACAGTTCCACCCTATCCACAGATGGTTGGCGGGCAAACAACGCCTTCTATATTTCATTTAAAAATATATATATTTTGTGGTAAAAAAGAAGAATGTTTTCATTATTGAAAATATGATATTGACTTTGATACTGTGAATATACTGCGCTCTCCTGCAATGCGCATTATGTTTTTGGATAGGGAGTTGTGAAAAAAGCATTTTGATGTCTTCTATAATACACTATGCGATTTAATCTATTGAAAATTCTTAAGTTTAAAAAACAGGTCGAAAATTTCATGTTTAAATTTTTGCGCTGAATCTTAATCATATTACTTCACGCATATCACTACCCCTTATTAAAATAGCATTAAAGCATATTTTATGTAATGTGAAACTTTACAGAATTCGAAACTTTGCTGATACCGCTGTTTTGCTCATTATGCACGAAGTGCAATTCGTTCATTTATTTATTCTGTATTCGTATAATTTTATCACAGTATTGGTACGTAATATTCAACGATTAGTGAAAGCATCTATGTTTTAACGTAACTATCTGAGAAAAATCGTATGCTGATATCTCCATTTTTATGCCTTAAATTTTTAAAAGAGGTGAACAAAATACATAAATTAATATCCTTATAAGTTAATTTTCCAAGTAACCATTGATTAAAAGTACTTTAAGCACCCATTTACCTATTAAAATAGCTATATACAAAAATTTAAACATATTGCGAAGAATTTTCTTGTAATTAAAATTCTCTATTTTACTTGAAAATTTAAAACTAATTTAAAAGTATACCCTATTTGTTCGCTTGTACTAAGAGAGTTTTGTTTTCCATGTTCATATTCTTAAAAAATATTTGCTAAAGTCATTTCATTTCGAAAATTGTACTCTTTGAAAGTTTAACAAATTCATAACAAAGTCTGGTTTAAGCAGATTTCTTTTAATAAACCTGAAATAAATGCAAAGTTTAGATCTTCCTTTTTGTGATTTTGAATGCAGTCCAAATATTTCTGGCAAGTTGAATTCACACAATATTCTCTTCTTCCTGTTTTCAGAAATTTTAAACGCACCTGTGTTGGGTTTCAAGAGAAACTGAAAAACCAATCGATTCCAGACTCCTAGCAAGAAAAACTTTCGCGCAATAGTAAAATATGTTTTCAGTTTAGATTTTAAAATATTTTCGTTTACACGGCTTTGAATATATGTTGAGGAAAAAAAAACGAACTCGCTCTGAACCTTCAACTTTTCCACTTTTTGCGAAATAGTTCTTAGGACTGTATGTAGTATAGAACATATTTAATGGCAATTTTTTTAAGCAAATACTAGTGCAATATATTTATTTACATTTATTTGAAATACTTTAAGATGTGTCAGTTGAAGTATAAACAATACGCATACAAATGAATTTTTGTTCAACTAAGTTTCATCCCCCCCACCCCTCCCCCCCAAAAAAAAATATATTTACTTTTTTTTTTTTTTTTCAAACGCTAAAAAGTTGAAATATGTATGTTTGATTGGTGGATTAAATATATTAGGAGCATATTTTGAAGAGGAGCGCTAAACAGAGAAAAGAATATTTTTCAATTTCTAGTATTGTAAAAATAACAGACATCACAAGAAAACTTAAGAAAATAGAAAAAAATAAACACTAATACACGGGGGTGTAATCCGTACACCCCCAAAGGTTAAAATGTACAAATGCTTTCAAATTTCATGCGAAATCCGAATCATCGAGAAAGGACACGCACAAATTATGTAGAAATGTGCTCCGGTGGAATTAGCTGAAATTTTGATATGTTGTATTTCATGTGAAGCTGATCAAATGTCTACAGTTGTGAAATCTTAAAGTTTAAACAGCTATGACGATCGGAAGATATTAATTCATAATACACAGCTTCGCACTTAACGTATTTTTTTCAAGTCTAATTAACATAATTAGAACTAGAAAAATATTTAATGAAGTAATCCCAAATTCCTTCTGGTTTTAAATTATTTTACAGAATTTAATAAAATTTCTGGTTTAATTTGATATGAAAATATATTTTTAACATGTAGCTCCCAAAGTTCCATTATTTTCAATTCAAAACCAGAATTGCAATTAAAGGAAAGTCGGGTAATGTCGCTCACTCAAATGTCTACTAAATAGAATAGAATTGGAAACATGCGATCGTTACCGGCACCTAGCGAACTTCATCGTAAGTTCCCAGTAAGGATATAGTGACCGTCGGAAGGAAAGTATTTTTGTGTCCTCAAGTTATTAGTTTGTAGTTTTATTATAAAATTCTACAACATCTAATTTGAAGGTAAGTGTACACTCTTATTTTCAAATGCTGATTTACTCATTATGTCTACAAAATATATACATTTAGCTGTACTTCCATGCTTTTTTTTTTTTTTTTTTTTTTTTTTTTTTTTTGTAGCGCGTTGTTATGCTATACAGCTATTTTCAAACCGAAAACAAAGAGGTAGGATAAAAGCGTACAAGTTAGCAGCTATGTAAAATATACTTTTCAGGACTTATTTGATTAAAGGAAGTCCCCGCAAAAGTGAGTTGAACCAATTGATAAATCGAAGTTGGCAAAATTTATATATATATATATATATATATATATATATATATATATATATATATATAGACCACAGCTCTCAAAAATTATTCATATCCTGGAAAATATCAGTCCGAAGAGAAAATCGCCCAAACATTGTCATTAAACATAAGCAAATAGAAGCAGCCGTACCTCACTTTTATACTGATTGTACATACGTAAATTTTATTTAACACTGTTGCTACCACGATTTTGTGGATACCTATTTCTACCAAAAGGTGCGATACCTTTCCGTTTGAATGCAAATAATTGCTAAAACTGGGGATTTCAAATGATCAGTTAAACAGATAATTTGAACAATATATTCATCGACGCGTATTTATTAGAAATTGTTCAATATTTAATTTTATTACAGATTACAAATTCTACCTCAATTCAAAATCTACAAAATATAAATATACATAAACGCAATCAAACATGTTTTACGTCCACAGAAACGACAAATTAAAAAATTTATTTTTATTAGAAAGTAAACATTTTAATATTAACTTAAACTTTCATTCTCATATATAAAAATTCAACCTTTGTAACAATAATCACAAACAGTAGTGTAATAAAATTCTTTCCTTATTCAATACCACAGTTTTTACACGAATGAAAATAAAATTCATGTGTTGAACTCACTACAAGAATTGGTGAACAACTCTTGTATATTCCGTTAAAACTGAAATCCGGATTCTCTAGTCTGATTAAAATTGATATGACGCTGTAAAATAGTGTTATATTTGTGTGCAAAATTGTTTAAAATTAGATTTTCTAATTTCCAAGGATTTCTCTATTTCTAAGTTGTCAAAAGGCACCTCATGGTAGATATAGGTATATCATATGCATATTTTTACATACCGGATGATCTGGAGGAAATCGATATCGTTGAATTAATTTAGCATCTATTGTACGAAAAGTCAAAAAATTGGGAAAAAATGATTAAACTTCGAGAGTAATTAACCCTTAAATGCCTGATTTTTCAAAAATAACTGAAATAATGTGTTTCTGCTTTCATTTTAAATAAATCACGGGAAAGGTACTTTTAAAAAATCATATTTGTTTAAAGTACGGTTTACGGCTAAAAAACAGTTTGTTACTAATCGGCAATACTCGTCTAATTAAAAAAAATAATTTCCCTTGGTAAAATTCTATAATATTAAACATACAAGAATTTTACGAACTAAATAAGAAATAAATTTTACTTGCTAACTGCAGAACAAAATAGGGTATTTCGCAAGCTTCCAAACAAAACAAAAAGAACACGTAGCAACAAATTAAAAAATTAATCTTTATTCTCAAATAGCACAAATGTTGCCAGATACATGTTAAAAATCAATTTAATATTATTTTCAGAATGCATTTTATTGACAACATTAAGCATTATAGCTTCAATGTTATTCTAATAGTATTTTAGAAGCCTAAATTGGGTATGTTGCCGAAAAGCAACATTCGGCATTTAAGGGTTAAGTGAAAATCCAAATGGCGTCTTGACACCTCTTGGTAGAAATTGTTAAAATTATCAAAAATTTCAATGAAGATTCCATAATTGAAATGCTCACGATCACAAAATATATTGACACACTTCCTCACATTCTTATCACATAAAACATTGCAATGTGTTGAAGCAGAACAGTCAGACATTAGTAATTGCGACTAATAAACTCAATGACATCAGTAATATTTATTAAAAAATGAATTTATAAATATAGTGATGGTGACAGTATCTTTAAAATATGTATGACATGGGAACAACTTAAAAATATTTATTAAGAACAATTACCAGTATTTAAAACTGGAACGTTCATTAAAAAAACATGCTTTAAAACATAACTTTTTTGCATTTTGTACAATAAAAATGTGCATTTATAAACTACATATGGCAGCCTCGAGGCAATCTAATTACTCAATGTCTCAGCGATTTCAAATATATCCATAATATAGTAAGAATCAACACAAACCAGTACACAATTTCAGTAAACATTCTCAAACGAAAGGCCATCAATTGTGCCAAACTTATTGTGACTAAAAGCAGTTTATTTACATCCAGAAAGAAACTTGTGCTAGAGCTAAGGCAAACACACGCAGCAAGAACAAGAAGCATAGATACAGATAAAAGATCAGTCAGTGTACTTGATATTTCAAATTTATGCGTAAATACACATTGGCCTAAAGCTAGCAAGATATCTAAATATGTTTTGCCAAGCATGTAACCTTGAAAGTCAAAAAATGGTTCTAAAAACATTGATAAAATAGTCATTATGAAAATAGTTAAAAGTAAAGATTTTAGCTGGAAGGTCGTTATTATACTAACTAAAAGTGAAACAAGCAATATAATACTTCCATCTCTGTCAAGTGTATTGTTGTACCAGGCAAGCGTATAAGAAAGAGCATGGAGGCAAAATGGCACTTTATCATAGGTTTCTATCTTTGTCCAAGAAAAAAACAGCAGTATCGCAACGAAAGCTCTCAGAGCAACTCCTTGAGCAAACTGATTCAGCTGAATTCTATTTAGAAAGTATACTGGATTAAAATCAGCCATTATCCTAAAGGAAAAATTAAATTCAGGCTTATGTAGAAAATGATAATATATACATTACATAGCACTGAAACATAAAAATTTAGATAAATTACTTTAATTGTCAAAATTTGATACAAGCTATCAAAGAGTTAGAGCTAATGTTTGTGCATGTTCGGGAGATACGTATGTATTTACGTAACGCGGTGACTATAGAAATATTGGATTTGCTTGAAATTTTGTAAATAGGTTCATTCCGATAAGAGTCCTATTAGTTTCGGGGGTTCATTGGTTAAGTTTAAAGGGGAGAAATGGAGAGCTAATAACCCCATAATTTATATAAATGTTTTTCATGCAGAATTATCCAATTTGCTTCAAATTTGGTCTTATTTGCGCCTTATTTATGCCCTTCCCTTATTAGATTTGGAGGTCAATTGATTAAGTAGAAATGGGGGTGGGAAGCTATTCCCCATAACTTTGATAAATGGGGTTTTCATGCAGAATTAGATTTGCTTCAAGTTTGGTGTACCGGTTTATTCTGATAAAGCGCTTCCCTGATTATTTGCTATTTTGATCAAAAAGAGAGAGTTCTATTTCTGAATAATAGACATAAATAAGAGTAAAATGCAGTGAATAGCCCGATAGCTCAATGCCATCAGTTTAACTGGGCACTTTTCTTATTTTGTTAAAAACCAATGTTAGTTTAGTTTTGTCGGAGACGCTACTATCATTTTTTCCAATGAAGGGCTAAATCGTCCGGGAACACAGTTTAAAATAAACAACTTCTTGAAATTGACACAGAAGACAAAATGCTTTAATTTTTCGAATTCTCCATTTTGCTGTTAAAAATAAAAAGGCCGACAATTATAAAAGCGATTCACTTACTTCCACAATACAAAAAACTATAAAACAGACAAATTTAAAAACATACTGTTTACTTATAGATCATCCACGAGAACAGTGACAACTGCAAAATAATTTTTCTATTATTGCACTTATAGCCCTGACTTAAGTACAGCATGACTACAGAAATGTACCATAAATGTATTTATCCAGAAAACGCTCGATTGAGCTACATGTTCATTTGTGGGAGGGGGAGGGGGAGGGGGATTGTGTGTGGAGATATATTACTCAATCCTCTACTACGTCACCATAAGTGTTTTACGTTTTTATGCACGCTTTTACAGGTGCCTTTAAAGCAAGCTTCAACGATTTTTCATATTTATTTCTATTTCAGAAAAAAGATACATTTATAGCCTGGATGTAGCTTTTAAAGAAGTTATGTTCAAAACAATTTTTGATACAAATACCATTGAACCTTGCACTAAATAAAATTAATCCAAGCAAAAAAAAAAAAAAAAAATGTTAGATATAAAGTAAAGTACTTTAAATAAAATATTTTAACACTTATGCGTTTATATATTTTTAAAATGCAGTTTTAAACATCATATGGTATTATTTCGTGCACAATCACATAATGTCACCTTTGTCCTTAATCTGTTAACAATAGAAAAATGTATATTAAAACAAACAGTATTCGAGCATATTAAATATTCTATTAGAATTTCAGTATTTAAATTGGTTGGTTATGGTTTAATGGCACAAAGCCCCATTTGGGTCATGCTGCGCCAAGAAAAAGTTTAAAAACATAAAATTAAATTTTAAAGCATGAGTATCAGAAACCCGATAAGATGATAAAATGTATAAATAAAATCAGAAACAAGTCAAGATACTACGTACAGCTAAAAGACAATCTAAAAAATTGAAAAGGCTAAAATTTAAAGCATAAAGTATAAAAAGTCGTAAATAATACAAGTTTTAAAAAACAGGTTATTAAAAAACATTGTAATTAATGAATGAAAATAAAGTTAAATGAAAACACAGCGAGGTGGTAAATAATTAAAACCAGTCCTTGAAATCTAAATACAATGCTTAAAAAACAAAGAAAGTTGAAAAAACAGATAAAAACAATGAAAAATCACTGAGGCTCATATTCCTCAAACACAGTATTTGTCATTTGAATCCGAGTCATTGCTGTAAGACCGATTCCATAGCCTCTTTCACATAGTGTGGGAGTTGCTTGGGATCCTTCACATTTGAAATTTTATTGAGAACTGTTAAGCAATTACCGCCTGCGTAGCAGTGTACGATGGCTAGATAAGTGATGTATATTTCGTTTAGAATTTTATGGTAATATTATATTTCTGCCATATAAAGTATACTCCGAAATTATTAAATGCCTATGATCAATGTTTATATTTAAGAGTCGCACAGAAAATACATATTTGGGTCATTATCAGATAAAACGTACATTATAAAGTTACTACGATTCTGTTCAGACAGTATAATTTTAATGCAAAATTCAAATGAAAGGAGTAAGAAACAAAGAGATTAGATATATTCCTATTAAAAACAAAAACAAAAAAAAGTAAAAACCTTTTTATCTTAAGTATGTCTACAGACTGATATATCATGTCTGGTCTGTCACTATTTTTGTTTTATAAATGTAGGAATACTCTTTAAAGTTAACTATCCTGTTACTATTTTTATTAATATGCATAAGAGGTATTTTCCGCTGTTCAATATATTTTTCAATCTTTTAGCAAAAAGATTTTTTTCTCACTAATTTATTACTGTCACTAAATTTTTTGTGCTGTCTGAGGATACAGCATAATTTATAAAAACCGACAAAATGACACCACAGTGCAATTTAGATACTAATCTAAACATCCTTCTCGTCATTTCGTATAAGAAATGTCAAAAGTGAATGTTTGGTTTAAAAATGTGGTTGTTTGCCTTAAAGTTTTTTTAATTATAGACTGCCGAAATCATAGATCACATCTCTGCTTTCTAAAAAGGGATAAAACAATAAAATGTTGCTATCAATACTTTCAAATAATTTAAATCTACGTTATATGGAATTGACCACATCAATTTCATGGCTCAAAATTACTTTTAAAAGAAATTCTTTAATATGTCTCATGTGAACATGTTATAAGTGGACATGCCATGTTCGTAGACATGATTATAGACAGTATGTGATCATAATTTATATTATTTCACTTAAAATTTTAAAACAGCAAACGTTGAACTTTATCGTTAAAGTTATAAGCAGTGCTAATGCAAACTTAAAATATTTCTGCATTATATTCTATATAGCTTTAAATTCCTTAGTTTATAGTTATTTACAGAACTTTGCAAAATAAAAAAGCCGAAATCAATTTTATTGTTATTTAGTAGCTTAATTGCTGTATAATTAAAATTGTAATACAGGTGTAAAAACAGATACCAACAGAGTTTTGCATCTATAACATTTTGGAGAGTGTTTGTAACTCCAGAAATACAACATTTAAAAAGAAAAATTGTAGAAAGAAAAAATAATGCTGGTGTTAGATTCATCGAACATGACGTAAATATTCGAATGTGTGCAGGTAAAAACGAAACATTACGAGGAATAAATTGAAAAAACAGAAGAGACTTCTGTGACACTTAAATCTCCACAAGAAATTTATTGCTAATTTTCCATAAATCCTAAAGATGAGTTAATAAAAATTTTTCCATTCAAAACTTGGGTTGTACAACCTACCTCTAAAAGGCAGATACATATTTGTGTCCAGTGTATTCAAACTTTCCACTTGTGAAAAAAGTCAAGGCTGCAGAGATTATTAACGCAAGCTCACAAAAAGAAGTTATTGCATTACTCGTTCGGATGGTAGAAAAGGAGAAAAATATGACTAGAATGACAATGGTGTAAATGTTCACTAAAAGCATTAAAATGGAATAAATTTGAAGATTAAATTGTAAGCATCATCAGAGAGTTAAAAAAGCGAAACAAACATTAAGAAGGGACAATGTATAAAAACAGCCAGTTTAAAAAGGAAGTTACTCCAAAAATCAGTTATCTAATTTTTTTTAAGATCAAGAGTCAAAAGTCATGGATTTAATTTTCAAGCTTTAAAAATATATTTTAGGTGCTTCAATTATTTTTATATTTAGTCGGATTTGAGCTCATGCCATTTTATATAGCAGTGATAGAAATTTGTCTTTAATTCATTTTAAATTCCCTTTCTTATAAAGCTTTCTTCATATCATTTATATGAATGTTCACGTATTTTGAATATTACAAGTTAATTGCATTTTACTAATTCTTTTCTGTGTTATTACATTTTTAAGAAGTTTTGTGGATTCTGAGCAAGCAACCGCAGTTAACATGAATTTCAGTAATTAACAAAAGCTTGTTATATTCAAACCATTCCAGTGGATTTCACAATCACGTCTGTTGCCTTTGTTAGTTTGGATATATCTACCCTAGTTTTGTAAATAAATACAAATGTTAATAAAAACAAGAATACAAATACATTTCTAACAATACATTGGATATGATGTATGTTTTATATAAGTAATAAATCTAATGTAATAAAACGGAAATGACCTAAAGTTTAAATAAACCAGTCGCATTATTATACGATAGAAAATTGCAAATTTTTATAATAACATTTAGCTATAAGTTTTTTTTAATGTGTCTTATCTTACGATTAAAATTGTATACTATAAAAGAAAGGTGAAACGTGAATACAGTAAATTTAAAGACAATTTTCATTTATAACTAAGATTTAAGTAGATCACAGCTATAAATGAAACCATTTTTTTCTGCATGTTTTATCAAGGTTCAGATTTCAGTTCCTTTTTCCACAAATATTTAAAAGTACTTTTTATTAAAATGTAAAAAACTAAAAGCCACGTGAAAAATTTCTTATAAAACTTTAGATACTGTATTTTTCCAAACTCAAAGACATTCACGTTAGATAAGAAAACACTAAATTTTTGTTCGAAAATATTTATTACTTTGGAAATATCGCCTTATTTTAAATTTAGGCACAGTAAGCAGTTCCGAACAACAGGCACTAAATGTTTATTGTCAATAATTCTGGAAGAGGTTTATCTGAGATTAGCGATTTTTTTAATGTTATGTATTTCAAAAATGAAATAGCGCAATGTGCGCGAGTATATCAAGAATTTAACAACTTCTAAAATGTTATACCTTTTATTCCCCTATCAAATCTAAAATCAAAATAAACTAAAAACGTAATACTGGAAAAATATTTTGATGCAGAGTGAATTTTTGCAAGTAAAGATCTTTATAAAATTAATTTTTTGGTTGGCTGTTACATTAGGCGCTAACCAAAGATACCTATCTCACCGGTTACTTCTACTCAATTCTGGGACAGTACAAAGCAAAATCTGGCGAACTGTAACGTCAGCAAAAAACTGACGTTCGTATCGCAAACGGTATACGATTCGACCAACGACATACAAGGCCAGTTCATGACATATAAAACGTCACACGGAGTGGATTATCCTTAAACGGGGATTGGTACAAAGTGGCGCTACAGCGCCTAGAAGATACAGTGTGGAAAACGGCTACAAAATAGTGCTAAAAAATTGAATCCCATAAATGTACAACGATGCTGAATAACAAGATGTCGATCGTAGCGCCATCGTAGTGATTTAAAAACGATAGTCATTCTAAAAGAGACTCTTTAAGTGCTAAAAACTTGTATCCCATAAATCTCCAACAATGCTCAGCGGCAATATGCTGATACGAGCGCCATCTCGTAACTCTTTTCAATATAAACACTGTGTTTTCAAAAATTATAGAATGTTAAATATCGGAAACTATAAATATAAGATATTTTGGTCTGTTATAAGCTAATTTAGTTAAGGAAGGACGTGAAATAAGTTAAAGCATTATAGGAATAGCCGTTTTCCACTCTGTATCTTCTAGGCGCTGTTACGGCGCAACCGCTGTTTTGTTACCAGCGCCTAGAATACATAGTGTGGAAATCTGCTATACAAACAGTTGCAGCGCCTAGAAGATACAGTGTGGAAAACGGCTATTCCTATAATGCTTTAAAAAGTGCTAAAAACTTGTATCCCATAAATCTCCAACAATGCTCAGCGGCAATATGCTGATACGAGCCCCATCTCGTAACTCTTTTCAATACAAACACTGTGTTTTCGAAAATTATAGAATGTTAAATATCGGAAACTATAAATATAAGATATTTTGGTCTGTTATAAGCTAATTTAGTTAAGGAATGACGTGAAATAGGTTAAAGAGTCTCTTTTAGAATGACTATCGTTTTTAAATCACTACGATGGCGCTACGATCGACATCTTGTTATTCAGCTTTGTTGTACATTTATGGGATTTAATTTTTTAGCACTATTTTGTAGCCGCTTTCCACACTATATTCTAGGCGCTGTAAAACAGTGCTAAACATTTGCATCCCTTCTATACGCAACGATGCTGAAATCCAAATAACAGGTTGCTGCGACATCTGCTGTATATTATCAAATTTCAATTTACTTGGAGTTTTTGAAAATATTTGCAGGTGTCGTTGAGATCGACTCATAGGATTTAAACTTCGTTCGACATTTAAGGGATATAAGTTTTTTTTTTGTACTTTTTTAAGTATTACAGGGATAACTGTTTTCTACACCATATATTCTTGACGCTGTAATTTCGTGTCATTCGCCGTACTATAGCGCCTAGAATATATAGTGTGGAAATCGGCTAGCCCTGTAATACTTAAAAAAGTGCTAAAATATTGTATCCCTTAAATGTGAAACGATGCTGCTGAAATATGAAGATCACAGCGACATCTGCAGGATATTTTCTACAACTGCAAGATATTGCTAGTCTTTACAATGTAATACTAGTAATACGAAAATCGCGCAGATGCCACTGTGTCGACACTTGGAACTTTAGCAGTATCTTCGCACATTTAAGGGATACAAATTTTTAGCACTATTTGGATAGCTTAATAGTATTCTAGACGCTGTTGCCGTGCAGCATTAAAAATCTGCAGCTTTAGCTGCATTGTCAGTCCACCACTTTTATAGAATATCTCCATTCTGACCAATGAGAATGCTCCATAGTTTAGTCAAGTACGAGCGACTAGGTATAGCGTTTCCTCCATTTAACAACGCATGCGTGAACTGATTCTTGGGTTGCTTCCTGCCATTTATTTGGGGATGAAATGCCAAGTACTTTGAGAAAGTATTGTGTAAAGCATCTACATGGTTCTTTGGTGAAAATTCGTGTGAACGATCTCGTCTAGTGGTTTAAGGTATGGCTATGATTCTGAATCTATTACTGAATTCATAGTTCGCGTGTTCTGTCCTTGCTAAGAACTTTCTTTTTTTTTTTGAGGAGTTTTGTTTTGATCTTTATTAAGTCAATTAATAAATATCAGCCTGTCTTTATTATCCTTTCCTTTGTAATTATTTTATTGTCAATTCGATAAATAAACTAAATTATAATTAAGTTGAAGATTTTTTTATTTAATTCGTATTAATAAATTTAATTTAATTTGCATTAATGAATTTAATACAATAAATAAACTGAATTTGTAAATAGAATTTAATTTGTATTAATAAATTTAATTCCATTAATAAACTTAATTTGTAAATGTAATTTAATTTTAAATAAATTTCAATAAATAAATCAATTTCAAATATTTTTTTTTCATTGTATTGTAATAATTAAAGCAAACATTTATTAAAATACAATAATAAATCTCCTAGGCTTACATTATACCGGGTGTCCCAAAAAGGACTGACTGATTTTAAAATTCAATAACTTGCAAACGGTGACAGATATTTAAAAAATTCTTGCAGGAGGGTTATGCATAAGGTCAAAAGTTTTTTTACAGTGATTTTCGATTTTAGTTAGAATTACAAACAATAGATGGCGCTGCGATCGATAGACGCTAAATACAGGCTCGATTTCTGGTCCTTTCTCTTGTTCCATGCTGAAAAAGGAGATGGAATTGTATTATCCGGGCCCCGAAGTATCAAAAATCAAGCCTGAATTCAGCGTCTATTGATCGCAGCGCCATCTATTGTTTGTAATTCGAACTAGAATAAAAAATCACTGTAAAAAAACTTTTGACCTTATGCATAACCCCCCTGCAAGAATTTTTTAAATATCTGTCACCGTTTACAAGTTATTGAATTTTAAAATCAGTCAGTCATTTTTGGGACACCCGGTATATATATATATATATATATATTTTAACCTTTAAAAAGAGATAAATATAAAATTAGCAGAATTAACTCATTGAAGTTTTCATCTTTTAAAATTTCCCTCAATATATAAAAAGATATAAATATTTATTATCAATTGCTTTGTAATTTTTTTTTAGCGTGAATATAGTATTATTAATTAAATTATTTTTTTAATTCACATGACTTACAAGGAATTTTTTTAATAAATGAATTTCTTTAATACTTAAAATGTAACAAAATGTATTATTTTAGCGTTGTTAATATATATATTTTTTTACTACAAAGTTAACGTCTATTCGCCAGTGCTAGAGATAAATTGCCAAACAGTAGACTTCACATAGATTTGAATTTCGCCAAGCAGTGACGCATGCGCTGCTTAATGGAGGAAACGCTATACCTAGTTGATCGTTAGTCAAGTAATCATTTTATATAAAAGCGGAGGAGTGACTACGCAGCAAAAGCCACAGATTTTTAACAGTGTATTAAGATGATCCACTCCATGTGCCACTTTAAAAATCATAAACTGGCCTTGTATGTGTTTGATTGCAATATGATACGAAAGAGTGTTTTCGCTGATGTTAAAATTCGCCGACTTTTCTGGTGCTTTTTATCCAGCCAGGGGGCTTAGATATGGGAGTGGAGCCACACAATGCTCAGACTGTACTTAGACAGGCACTTTTGTCCAAAGTATGGCAAATCTTTATGCTAGACCTTAGCTACAGCGCCTAGAAGATACAGTGTGGAAAACGGCTACAAAATAGTGCTAAAAAATTTAATCCCATAAATGTACAACGATGCTGAATAACAAGATGTCGATCGTAGCGCCATCGTAGTGTTTTAAAAACGATAGTCATTCTAAAAGAGACTCTTTAACCTATTTCACGTCATTCCTTAACTAAATTAGCTTATAACAGACTAAAATATCTTATATTTATAGTTTCCAATATTTAACATTCAATAATTTTTAAAAACACAGTGTTTATATAGAAAAGAGTTACGAGATGGCGCTTGTATCAGAATATTGCCGTTGAGCATTGCTGGAGATTTATGGGATACAAGTTTTTAGCACTTTTTAAAGCATTATAGGAATAGCCGTTTTCCACATTGTATCTTCTAGGCGCTGTGCCTTAGCAATACTTGCATTATAGCGCCTAGAATATATAGTGTAGAAATCGGCTATACCTGTAATACTTAAAAAAAGAGCTAAAATATTGTATCACTTAAATGTGCAACGATGCTGCTGAAATATGAAGATCGCAGTGACATCTGCAGGATATTTTCTACAACTGCAAAATATTGCTAGTCAATACAATGTAATACGAAAATCTCGCAGATGTCGCTGCGATCGACACTTGGGATTTTAGCAGTATCGTCGCACATTTAAGGGACACAAATTTTTAGAACTGTTTGGATAGCATATTTCCACACTACCTATTCTAGATGCTGTACTTGCGTGGAAGGGCTCTATTTATATGCTAAAGAAAAGAAACATGCTTTATCTTAGCTAAAATGGAGGATATTCCATCTACGTTTTGATCGCGTGGTCATGGTAAAAACTTATAGCATAAAGAAGGGAATGCTCCGTAGACGTAATGAAAAACACTCGCCAGACATTGAAACAGTTAATGTGGAAAGCAGTGGTATCCTCCCTTCTTATCAGTTAGAAGCCCTTCGGGTAAAATACCGGTATCACGTGACTTTTTTCAGCCTCGATCCAGATTTGGAATAAAGTCCAGTGAGATGATATATATACGAGATGATTGAGGTAAAGCGTCAAGAATACCTAGTGTGGAAATATGCTATCTAAAGAACGCTAAAAATTTGTAACCCATAAATGTGCGACGATACTGCTAAAATTCCAAATGTCGATCGCAGCGACATATGCGTGAGTTTCGTATTACATTGTATACACTAGCAATATCTTGCAGTTGTAGAAAATATCCTGCAGATGCCGCTGCGATCTGTATATTTCAGCAGCATCGTTGCACATTTAAGGGATACAATATTTAGCACTTTTTTAAGTATTACAGGGATAGCCAATTTCGACACTATATATTCTAGGCGCTATACTTGAGGTACAGCGCCTAGGATACCTAGTGCGGAAATATGCTATCCACACAGCGCAAAAATTTGTATCCCTTAAATGTGCGACGATACTGCTAAAATTCCAAATGTCTATCGAAGCGACATCTGCGGGATTTTCATATTACTAGTATTACATTGAATAGACTAGGAATTATAGCGCCTAAAATTTATGGTGTGGAAATCGGTTATATCTGTAATACTTAAAAAAGTGCTAAAATATTGTATCCATTAAATGTGCAAAGATACTGCTTCAATATGCAGATCGCAGCAACATCTGCAGAATATTTTCTACAACAGCAAGAAATTGCTAGTCTATACAATGTAATACTAGTAATACGAAAATCCCACTGATTTCTCTGCGATCGGCACTTGGGATCTTAGCAGTATCGTCGCACATTTAAGGGATACAAATTTTTAGCACTGTTTGGATAGCATATTTCCACACTAGGCACTGTACTAGGAATTTCTTGCAGTTGTAGAAAATATCCTGCAATTTCGCTGCGATTTGCATATTGCAGCACTATCATTGCACATTTAAGGGATACAATATTTTAGCGTTTTTTTAAGTATTGCAGGAATAGCCGATTTCCACACTATATATTCTAGCCGCTATAGCGAGGCTAACGAAAAACACAATGTACCGCGGTGGGTCAGATTCTTCTTTTTGTACAGACCGCTGGAGTCACGTGACGCTCGAATGCGCGAATGAAGGTGTGCGAAAAGAGCATCACGTGACTCCAGCGGTCTGTAAAAAAAAAAAAAAGAATCGGATCCACGGCGGTAGCCGGTCTTTCTCGTTAGCCTCGAATTAGCGTCACCTGTAAGTTTGCTAACAAATCGGGCAAATATATGCTGCCTCTAAGTGAGTCTGACGACACTCAGATAGTGGTCAAACTAAATAGCGTTTTCCAATCTATGCCAAATGGACAATCCACGCTGTTAAAAATATCGTGAAAAATTACCTCTGTTTTAAATGTTATCTATTTTCTGACCAATGAAAATGCTTCGTAGGTGTTTATGAAGTCTTTTGGTTAGAAAATAGATAGCCTTTAAAAATCGAGGTAATTTTTCACGATATTTTTAACAGTGTAGAAGTTGGCGAATCTCGAATGGAATAGTTAGATTACACGGGTACAGCGCCTAGAAGATACAGTGTGGAAAACGGCTTCAAAATAGAGATAAAAAATTGAATCCCATAAATGCACAACGATGCTGAATAACAAGATGTCGATCGTAGCGCTATCGTAGTGATTTAAAAACGATAGTCATTCTAAAAGAGACTCTTTTAACCTATTTCACGTCATTCCTTAATTAAATTAGCTTATAACAAACCAAAATATTTTATATTTATAGTTTCCGATATTTAACATTCTATAATTTTTGAAAACACAGTGTTTATATTGAAAAGAGTTACGAGATGGGGCTCGTATCAGCATATTGCCGCTGAGCATTGTTGGAGATTTATGGGATACAAGTTTTTAGCACTTTTTAAAGCCTTATAGGAATAGCCGTTTTCCACACTGTATCTTCTAGGCGCTGTAACACGAGAGAGAGAAGTAAACAAGCATTTTCATAGCGATAATGGCGTAATGGAAAAACTACCATGTTGTTTGGCGATTCGATTTTGTGCAGAATTGTCTCAACCAATCAAATTTAATATTCCACATGTCGCCACTCTCATATCGAGACGCACTAATCAAAAGGCTAACTGTGCAATACTAATAACTGCGATTTGTTTAAAGCATTGATTTTTTTTAAAAAAATATAGTAAATAGAAATCTTTTTAATTTTGTTAGCTTGCAGTTCACGAATATAAGTCGCTATCAAACGTTAAGAGCTTTAAAATGTGAACCGACAAGCCACCGACCCAAGGCCGCCTGGCATTATTCAAACACTGGTTAAGCCATAGATAAACATACAAGATTGAACTCTTAGGCAAAATCTGTAATGGCGACAGTACTAGAGCCATTAGTGACAAGAGGAAATAACTAACAAACCTCAAAGATTTACCCACACCGTTAAAAATTTCGTGAACAATTACCTCTGTTTTTAAAGGTTGGTTGGTTGTATTTATGACGGCCAATTATCTGCACAAGGGATATAGGCCCAAGGGGGAATGCCCTTCGTGGGGGTCTTTCTAAGGGAACCTAAACGCTTGGATATCCAAGGTTCGAAGAAAACCACGAAAACTCCGAACGATTAGGCCGACGGGCGCGATTGGGTTCGAACCCAGCACCTCCCGTCTATCAGCTTCGAGAGAAGAACCTCCCAGACGCTGGTGGGCCTGTTTTTAAAGACTTATCTGACAAATAACAACTCTACATAAACGCCTATGAAGCGTTCTCATTGGTCATAAAACTGTCTTTAAAAACAGAGGTAATTTTTCCGTATATTTTTAACAGTGCATGTCAATGAAAGATGTTTCGCTCTATGTTTTGGGCATCTATTATTTCTTCCACTAGGCAGATTTTTTTTAATGAAATTTCAGAGTATTTGAAGAGTGCAACATTTCCCATATTTTTTATATTATACCATTGCTTTACGTGGCTTTAAATCCAATTATCGTATTTACTTAATACATGGCATTCAATACAAAGCTTTTAGCTTGTTTTCCATTGCACGTATATTGTTCAGCTTTCTTATACACACACAAGCAAATGTAAGATCGCGACCAATAAAATAAAAGGCCTGTCCACCGAGGCTAACGAAAAAGACAAGCTACCGCAGTACATTCCACTTATCTTTTTTTTACAGACCGCTGGAGTCACGTGATACTCGAATCCACCAATGCAGGTGTACGAAATGAGCGTCACGTCACTCAATGGTCTGTAAAGATAACGAGCCGTTAATTCCCAAATTGGCTCAACCGAGCCCAGCAATCTGATTGGGTAAAACTGATATTTATATAGTGGATAATTATATTTATTTTCTTATGAAGTAGTGTAATGTAAAATAGAATGCAATTATAATGACTTAAATTGATTTATTTTGTAAAATTTGATCAAAATCACAGTAAAGTAATCCAAAATATTAATATTAACAAAGGATCAGATTGCTGAGATCGGATGAGCCAATTTGGGAATTAACGGCTCGTGTAAAAATAGACACTTGGGATACACCACGGTTATAGCGCCGAGAATATATAGTGTGGAAATCGGCTATTCCTGTAATACTTAAAAAAGCGTTAAAATATTGTATCCCTTAAACGTGCAACGATGCTGCTTAAATATACAGATCGCATGGACATCTGCAGGATATTTTCCACAACTGCAAGATACTGCTAATGTATACAATGTAATACGAAAGTTCCGCATATGTTGCTGCGATCGACAGTTGGGATTTTAGCAGTATCGTTGCACATTTAAGGATTAAAAATTTTTATCGTTCTCTGGATAGCATATTTCCACACTAGGTATTCTTGACGCTTTACCTCAAGTACAGCGCCTAGAAGATACAGTGTGGAAAACGGCTACGAAATAGTGCTAAAAAATTGAATTCCATAAATGTACAACGATGCTGAATAACAAGATGTCGATCGTAGTGCCATCGTAGTGATTTACAAACGATAGTCATTCTAAAAGAGACTCGTTAACCTATTTCACGTCATTCCTTAACTAAATTAGCTTATAACAGACCAAAATATCTTATATTTATAGTTTCCGATATTTAACATTCTATAATTTTTGAAAACACAGTGTTTATATTGAAAAGATTTACGAGATGGCGCTCGTATCAGCATATTGCCGCTGGTCATTGTTGGAGTTTTATGGGATACAAGTTTTTAGCACTTTTTAAAGCATTATAGGAAAAGCCGTTTTCCACACTGTATCTTCTAGGCGCTGTACCTAAAGCATCTCGGATATCTTGCACTGGACTTTATTCCAAATCTGGGTTCGAGGCTGAAAAAAGTCACGTGATACCGGTAATTTACCCAAAGAGCTTCTAACATAAGAAGGGAGGATACCACTGCTTTTCGCATTAACTCTTTCACTGGCTGACGAGGGTTTTTCATTGCTAGGAATTATAGCGCCTAAAATATATTGTGTGGAAATCGGTTATATCTGTAATACTTAAAAAAGTGCTAAAATATTGTATCCCTTAAATGTGCAAAGATACTGCTGCAATATGCAGATCGCAGCGACATCTGCAGTATACTTTCTACAACTGCAAGAAATTGCGAGTCTATATAATGTAATACTAGTAATACGAAAATCCCGCAGATGTCGCTGCGATCGACACTTGGAATTTTAGCAGTACCGTCGCACATTTAAGGGATACAAATTTTTAGCACTGTTTGGATGTGGAGTGTGCTTTCCGTTGAAACACGGCATCAACATGACCGGTGTACTCATGTAAAGGTTTCCAGATTTCGCTCGTTATCGCTTGCTTGGGAATTTGAAAATTGTTGCCGGTCGTGAAAAAAAAAATTATATAAAAATACTCAGCATCCACATTATGCATGTAAAGTAGTGCAAAAATATAAACGAAGTAAAACAAATCAACTTAAAATCTGTTTTAAATTAGTAAAAGGAGATTCTCACTTTAATTTAACGATACGGTAATTTGTTTATCTTCCTTTCACAAACATATGCTAGCCTGTGGCGGTAAAAGTCACGTGAGTATTATAAACACGTGACTATTATGTTGGTTCCACTTTAGGATTACCAAAACACTCTCCACCCTTATCTCTTCTCTATGGTTTGGATAGCATATTTCCACACTAGGTATTCTAGGCGCTGTACCGCGGTAGCCTGTCTTTTTCCTTATCTTCGGCAGTCCGCCGAGGCAGAAAGACAGGCTACCGCGGTGGGTCCGATTCTTCTTTTTTTACAGACCGCTGGAGTCTCGTGATGCTCTTTTCGCACACCTTCATTGGTGCATTCGAGCATCACGTGACTCCAGCGGTCTTTAAAAAAAGAAGAATCGGACCCACTGCGGTAACCTGTCTTTTTCGTTAGCCTCGCCAGTCCACGGTGTGACGTCAAGGTATGACGTCACGACCATGAGATTACTCGATAGGAGAACGACCAATGAATCATATAGTTAATAAGTTAAATACGCTATATACACTGATGTCCAAAATTAAGGACCAGTCACAAAATGCTAATTTTAAAGTACGCGAAAACTCAAGAGGAAATAATATAATTCAAATAATTACTATCTCAACAGCACAGCTAGTCCATATAACATCTCATTTATGTCACACATGTACACAAGTATCACAGTCACTGCAGTGAAGCAAAAAAATAGGAAATTCCATACATCTCATTATGAGTCCAAATGATTCCTATATGTGACTCCACTGAGACGTCACTGTGACTGCTGCTTTGTGACGAGTCACCATGTGACTTTACAATATAGTTGCATTCTGACTGCCATGTGACTCATCTGCAGACTCAATTTCAAAGTCATCGTGAACGCTGCATTGAGATAAGTCACAAAATAATGTCCCATTAAAGTGACATGATGACTTTCAGGTGACAGAAAGACTACGGTGAGGTCACCATTATGATTTTTTGTGAAAAGTCACCATGTGACTATAATGTGATAGTATTTGGTAACGTATCATAATGCAACGTTCGTGATGACTTTGAAATCTAGTCTAAAAATGACAGTCACATGAGAGTCACAATGTACCTACATTGTAAAGTCACCTGGTGACTCTTCACAAAGCAGCAGGCACATTGACGTCTCAGTGGAGTCACATATAGTGATTATTTGAGACGTGTGGAATTTCCTACTTTTTGTTCCACCGTAGTGACTGTGACACTTGTGACCATGTGTGACATGAATGAGATGCTATATGGACTAGCTGTGCTGTAGGGATAATAATTATTTGAATTATTTCCTTTTGAGTATTCGCTTGCTTAAAAATTAGCATTTTGTGACTGGTCCTTAATTTTGGACACCAGTGTATATATAGTTAGTACGAAATCATAAAGATCATATACTTAAGATTCTGAAAAGTATACATAAATGGTTAAAACTCAACAGTAAAATTTTAGATCTAGGTTTAAGAGGAAAGAGTTTTACTACATTCTAAGGATTTATTTATAAATACACACAGCTAGATTTTGTTTTGCACACAGTTTATAAACTTAAACGCAGAAAATTGTAAAATGAGTCTTGTTTTTAATTTCATTTAAGTAAAACTTCTGGTTCGTAGTATACTTATTTGACGGAGAAAAATGCGGATGTTAGCAGCTGTGCTTTGCGTTTGCATAGTAATGACTTAGTAAAATACACATGTATTTTGTTAGAAGGATTGTGAAAATTTATTTTACAGCAACTTAAATGAAATAGGATATGCATATTGATAAATAATTAAAATATACACATTTCAATACTATAAAAATAGTCATCTGAAGAACCCTAATTTAGTTAACTTATGTTTTAAAATGCAATTTAAAAATGATAGAAAGCCAATATACCGTAACACTCTAAATTATACAAAAACAACTAAATCTTATCAAATGGAGAAATTAAAAATATGTTTAGAAATACATTTTACTTCGTTAGATTGCGCTGTAAAAAAAATTAGAGAGAAAATTAAAATTAATCATAAGCTAGATGCTGAACAAATGTAAAAAATAAAATTTTATAGAATATACAATTCAAAACATTTAATTTTATCATGAAAGAAAGAACTGTAAACAACGTATTCGGTCTATAAAATAAATAGATTATAGAACGTAATCAACATACCAACTTGGAATCATTACTTATCACGGGATATCATTGAATTAAATATGTATGATAGGATTTAAAAGAAAGAAGAAAAAACTTTTTTTTTTATATAAGTTTTGATTCGATTTTCACAAATATTGAAATGTCTCGACAAAATTCAGCAACGATTACATATATATTAAATTTAAAACCATTCGGTTGGGTAGTTATTTTCGATGTTATATGTGCACAGACGTCTACAGGCGACGATATAGGTGCAACATATATATTTACTAACGCACCTAAAAACTACTGCATTTTCTTGTAACAAACCAAGTTCTAAGTTGCAAATGCAGATTAAGCGGAATTAGTCTTTTTTTAGTGAAACACTAGAAAGCATATTAAGTTTAATTACAAGTCAACCTGGCTGACGTTTATAGACTGAATAAATCGATTTTGAATGCATAATACTTAGAGATCATTTGTGTATTAATTCTGGCACGTCTAATTTCGTAATCGCAGACGACTTCTCGATCTAACAGGACGGTTTTTTCCATACAGTGCAAATAGCACAGGATTATCATACGGTTCCCGAGTGCTGCAAACAGATTTTCAGTCATCAGACCTTAATTAGATTACGAGTTTGTGACCATCGTAGAATCCGAAAATTAGGTATACATTTGCAATAAAAAATTTAAAACATTATTTTGAGAATATGGCAAGAGATATTTCAAGCATATGAAAATTATCTCTCTATTCTAAAAAAAAGTAACTACCGCTGTCACCGCCGCCGCCGGTTTTGAATTTTTTTGTGACTGGAGGTCTTTCTTCGTTAATACTAACAAGGAGAGGGCCAACCTTGTTAATCACAGATTTTGATTATTTTAATATATGTTGTAGGGTAGACACCCCTTGGTGTCAGGTTCAACGGATTTTATCCAATGCCCCTTAGTTCTTGAAAAACCAGGGGGTCTAATATTAGTAGGCAACTTAAATACTTACTTCGCAGCAAAAATGACAGGTTAGTCGTAGCTCAGTTGGCATGGCGTTTGCCGGCTGATCCGAGGGCCCGGGTTCAATGCCTGAATGCGCTACATTTGTTTTTCTCATTTTTTGTTTTATAAATATAGTTATAATTATAATTTAATAATTTCAATTAAAAATTTTAACACCAAACATTAATTATAATGTTAACAAACTTAAATTTATCATTTCTTATTTGTAAACTATCATTTCTCATCCATTAAAGAGGTTTTAAAAGAAACTGGATCTATTATTGAATGATAAAAATTTCAAAATCGTGACAAATTCTGTTGTGGTGCCATCTAGTTATGATAAAAAAAAGTAATATTCAAATAAACTAAAAGCAGAAAAAAGATAAAGGGGAAAGCAAAATAATTGAAAGCGCAAGCATACTTATTACAAATTTAAAAATCTTTAATATGTAAAAAATCGGTTGTAATTTAATTCTGATGCTAATTTTTAATATGATTATGCTTGTTACTTTAAAAACAGAATAATAGTATTATCTCATTGACTTCCTTTGTTAAAGCAATGCGTAAATGATGTTTCTTTAAAATCACGAATTGACACAATTGCTCAATATCACTGCAACTGTAAAGAATATATGAAATACATTTTAAAAGTGATTTAAAAATAAAATAACAGTTTTATGATGTTTTATTACAACTATTCAGTTAAAAGTAAAAAATTAAATAGGTTAAAATTATAATTGATATACAATATTAAAAATTTTAATTGACAGTGAGATTATTAAGTTATACTTACAAGTAAATTTATAAAACAAAAAATGAGAAAAAACAAATGTAGCGCATTCAGGTATCGAACCCGGGCCCGCCAATCAGCCGGCTAACACCATACCAACTGAGCTACGACTGACCATTCATTGTTGTAGCAAAGTAAGTATTTAAGTTGTGCACTAATATTAGACCCCCCGGTTTCTGAAGAACTAAGGAGCATTGGATAAAATCCGTTGAACCTGAAACTAAGGGGCCTCTACCCTACAACATATATTAAAATAATCAAAATCTGTGATTAACAAGGTTGGCCCTCTCCTTGTAAGACAATGCATACAAAAATATGAAAATCGGTGGTTTTATACAGAAATGTTTGATAAACACGCTGAAGCAGACAGTTTTCAAATCGAAGAATTATTTTAAGAGATATTTAATGCTAAAGTTGGACAAAATCGTTCCACTAAAAGATTTTTATAGCAGCCAAAACTATACATGGCAGTGTAATCATTTTTAGATCCTTTTATGCGTTAGAATTTGCCGGAGTGCAGATTGCATTATTATTTTTTTATTTTGACTCATTTTTTGAGGTTTTATTTCTATTTTAAATTCAAATTTTCAGCATTTCTAGAGATATTTTTTACTGATTTTAGTGATATTTTTTAGTGATATTAATTTAAACTGTTGCCAACTGTATAAACAGCGGAAGCAATAATGTTTGCTTCAAAAAAAAAAAAAAAAAAATATTTATACGTGTAAATAAATTTTTAATTTATTTACACGTGACTATTATAAACAGAAAAAAAAAAACATTTGGAATTAGAATTAAATAATTATGTACAAAAAGCAAGAACTTATTAAAAATTACGTCATAAAAACTATAATTACGCGTGAATTTTAAGAGAAAAAGGAATTTGTAAAATAATAAACTTATTAACATGCGTTAGAAGTCTTAAATAGGAGAAATTACGTCATATTTACGTCACATTACAGTTATTACATAAAATGAACACAAAATAATATTGCAAAACGGTTTAAATTTAAAAATTGCGCTAGACATTTATTTCATATTTTGAGAGGATACTTTTCAACTATTTTTGTTAGGAAAGCGCAGATAATGTTTCATTTCTAACAAAAGTATCTTGACGTGAATATTTAAAAGAGAAAGAATAGCTTGGTAAAAATTACGTCAGATTAAAAACGATTAATTTAAAATGTCTCATTTAAAAGAACTTTCTTTTCGCTTTATTAAAAAATACCAAGAGACAAAGACTCTGTTTACTTAATTCCTTTTATATTAGCTTATTTTGAAATGTTGTTTACACGTGTCTACGTCATCAAGTTATTTTTATTTCGACGTTTTATTTGTATTTTTATTAATGTTGTACTAATTTATTTGTTCTTTCGTTATTTAAAATAAAAATTATGTCAATTTGTATAATTTGGCGAGTGGTTTGGCGATTTATATAATTTGGCGAAATTGGTCGACGGGATAATCAAGTAGTACCGCAGCGGATTTTGCGTTAAAATTCCCCAATCAAAGAGAAATTAATAGAAATTCGTTTATAGGGAGATCGCCACTGTTTTTTAAATTATAATTCAATCTTTCGAAATCTTTTTAAAAGTCGATCAAATTAGCGTGCATTTAGAGTCTGCGGTGTCTGGACGGGGGTTGGCGAGCGTAGCTCGTAGGGGGCCGACCCCCCTAGTATTTAAAAAAATCATTACTACGAAAACAACAATCCGTAAAACACTTTTTACTTTTATTTTTTGCAACGTTACTTTCCGAAAACAATGTAAAAATTATGGTTTGTATGCGTGTGTACGAGTGGACACTAACTACCAAACAGTTTTTTTTTTTTTTTTTTTTTTTTTTTTTTTTTTTAGATCCCTTATGGCGAATATGATACAGACTACTCTCGCAAGAACTGCATAATTTCATAAAAATGCTCGACAGGTTAGATATTTTTGCAAGCTTTTATTTAGCTTACAAACCGGTCAACTTTCCACTAACATTCTGTACTATGTGCATTAACCTAACACAGGTAAACCACTATTCGAACCAAAATAATCTACTAGAAAGGAGATAAGTAATGTTTTAAAAAGAAACATTAAACTAAAAAAGTAATTGAACATTAATACATTTTCTGTCTCAAAATATGTTTAATCTAGATCAGATTAAGAAGATCAGTTAAAATTTGAAAAGAAGCTAAAATAAAATGAATTAAGTAAACAAAGTCTTTGCCGACCGGTACTTTTTAACAGCGTTATTAAAAAGACTGACATAATACAATTTACTACAATAACTACAATTTACTGCTTTAACCTCTTCAAGAGCGGAAGTTCATTTTTGGACAACTTAATTTTAATTCTTAAATGCCAAATTGGCACCAGAATATTGGAATGAAAAATTTCCTTTTATTAAGTAAGTGAACAAAAGCATTTTCGTATTTCGAAATTAATTTGTAAATTCCGTTTTGTTTGTAATTAATTTGTAAATTCCGTAAAAAAACATTTTACGAATAGAAGTACCTTGCTCCTGAAAGGTTAAACGCATATTAATGTATTTATTATTTTAAAGTTTCCTTTCTATTTTAATAACCATGTGTAAATACAATTTTCTAGACATAATTTCCAATATTTTCCTGCTTTTAACTCGTACTCATTTAATAGTAATTTTAAAGTTTTTTTTCTGTTTTTAATAGGCATGTGTAAGTAATTTTGTAATCGTTAGAAATATTATTCTTTGCACTGATTTTAGAATTGAAAACAATCTCTATTATAATAGACTAAGTCATGCGACTATCATCAACAGTTCCTTCGCTTTTCAGAAGAAAGGTTTCCATTTTGGTTAAAGAATCAAAGTTATTTTTTCGAAAAAAACTACATAAAAGTTGCCATGATCGAAAAAAATTCTTGATACTTTTATGTTAGCCGGGTTCAAATCTCGCCAATAGCTTTTTTGGTATTTTTCCGTTATACGGACACCATGCCAAAATGTATGCTAATGCGCCAATTATTTCAACCCTGATCGCGAACAGGATTTTTATAGTAAAACATGCGAAACATTGTAATTTGCTATTATTTGCTATACTTTATTGTATAACAGTTATTTGTTCATTTATTTTAAGTATATATTTGTGATTTAGTAAAATAGTTCATAAAAGTTTGTAGTTCCCAAATGTTATATTTTTAAAAAACTCACTTTACTATCGACAGTTTTTTTTCTATTTTTCAAATGTTTCAATTCACATGATTTTTATTTTGCGCCAACTATTACGCTTGGCGACAATGGTGTCCGTAAATGGAAAAGTTTCTGGAAAATGTTTCTTTTTAACTCGTAAGTTAGCATTTTTTTTTTTTTTTTTTTTTTTTTTTTTGAGTGGTAAATTAAAACGGTACTAATGGGTTATCCCATTGACCGAAAATAAATCGCCAGACAATAAGATTAAACAATAATAATGGTTGATCGAAAATGTAACATTCAGTTGACTGTAAGGAAGTTACGTGTATACGCCATCAAATGATTTTTATTTCGACGCTTTATTTGTATTGGAATTTTTATACTAATTTTTTTTTTTTTTTTTTTTTTTTTTTTTTTTTTTGTTATTTAAAAAAAAAAAAAAAAAAAAAAAAAAAAAAAAGTCAACTTGTATAATTTGGCGAATGGTTTGGCGATTTATATAATTTGGCGATATTGGTCATTTGCTTTGAATATGAAATTAAATGTTATGATTTGTTGCTTAATGTTTAACACATATGTCATATAAGCACAGGATTTGGAGTATTTTTTTTTTTTTTACGAAAATTTGGCGAAAACCTCGTTTTTGAATACCAGTTATATATGTATATTTAAATTATTTTTCTATTATTTTTAAAATGAAATAACAATAAAAGAAATTAATAACTATAAAACAAAGCAATTTATAACATTTTTTTCTTAAATAAAAAGAAAATAAATGTAAATAAACTTTTATTCATGAATAAGCAACAATAGCCGGGTTACCATGTCAGGCAAAATAACGCCATTGTGGCGCCAATTTGGTACGCCGGTGCGTATAAGACATCCGAGACATTTTTCTTTTCGTTTCGTTTAAAAAAAGAAAGAAGTGTAAGCCATTAATTTTAAATGTTTTTTTTTTTCTTAATGAAAATTTTGTATTAAATAAAATGTTAACGAAATAATAAAAAAAAAAAAAACATTGTTTTTAGCATAGGGGGAGGCCAAAGAAATTAACACCAAAATCAATATTGATCCGCAGATTTCAAAACTGGTATTAGAATTTTTAAATTCGAATTAGTTTTCGAAATATTAATTTTTTTTTTCTAATTTTATATAAATTTTTCTAATGATGGCAACTCAAATTTTAATCAAACAGATATTTTTTTCATATTTTAGAAAAGGTTATTTTAAATTAATTTGGCGGCGAGTTTCGCCTCCCTTAAATGTATGCTAAGAAATGCATCATGCTACTTTTATTCATAATTCAATTTGTATTACATTATCATTTTATTTAATACAAAACTTTCATTTAAAATTGAAACCTTTAAAATAAATGGCTATTACTTCATTCTTTATATACGCAACGCGGTACCTAATTGGCGCCAAAATGGCGTTATTTTGCCTGACATGGTAACTCGGCTATTGTTGCTTATTTATCAAAAAATGTTTATTTGAATTTATTTTATTTTTATTTACACAAAATGTTATAAATTGTTTTGTTCTATATTTATTAATTATTTTTTTATTTACTGTTATTTAATTTTAAAAAATACAGAAAATAATTTAAAAATACATATGTAACAGGTATTTGAAAACTAGGTTTTCGCCAAATAGTCGTAAAAAAAAAAAAAAAAAAAAAAAAAAAAATCACGCCAAACCCAGTGCGTATGTGACAATGCAACAAATCATGAGATTTAATTTCCACTTAAGCAACGTTTTAATGTTATTACTTCTCCCGTCGACCAATTTCGCCAAATTATACAAATTGATATATATATATTTATTTATTTTAAATAACAAAAGAACAAATAAATTAGTATAACATTAATTAAAATACAAATAAAACGTCGAAATAAAAATCACTTGATGGCGTGAACATGTGTAACTTCCTTAAAGTCAAGTGATTGCGACATTTACGATTAACCATTATTGACATTTAATCTTAGTTTGGCGACAGATTTTTGGTCGATGGAATCACCAAGTAGCAGCGTTTTAATTTACCACTCGAAAAATAAAAAAAATGCTAACTGGGGAGTTAAAAAAAAAGCTATTGGCGAGATTTTCACCCGGCTAATATAAAAGTACCAGGAATTCTTTGCGATCATGGCAACATTTATGTAGTTTTATTCGAAAATTTTTTTTTCATTCTTTAATCAAAATGGAAACCTTTCTTATGAAAAGCGAAGGAATCAGCCCGTTGTTTATGGCAGTTACATGACTTGGACTATTATAATATAAACGAAATAATGGCGATAGAATAATATTTGGTGATTTATCACACCTGTGGCTGGCTAACATTAAAGTGCCAAAATGGCCGCCTGGAATATAAAAAGCGAAGGGTTCCGCCTGGAGCTGTTGATAGTCACATGGCTTAGGCTATTATTATAGAGATTGTTTTCAATTCTAAAAACAGCGCAAAGACTAAGATTTCCTAACGATTAAAAATTTATTTTCACGTGACTATTAAAAACAGAAAAAAGCTTTAAAATTACTATTAAATGAGTACGTGTGGAAAATATTGAAAATTATGTCTTGAAAATTGTATATACACGTTAATATTAAAAGGGAAAGGAAAATTTTAAAATAATAAATACATTAATATACGTTCAACCTTTTCACGGACAAGGCACTTCTATTCGCAAAATCTTGAAATCAGTGAATGGCACCAGAATTTACAAGCAAATTTCGAAATATAAAAATGCTTTTGTTCACTTACTTAATAAAAGGGAAATTTTCATCCCAATATTCTGGTGCTAATGTGGCATTTAAGAATTAAAATTAAGTGGTCCAAAAATGAACCACCGTCCTTGAAGGGGTTAAAGCAGCAAATTTTAGTAATTGTAGTAAATTGTATTATGTCAATTGTTTTATAACGCTGTTATAAAATACCGAGACACAAAAACTTTGTTTACTTAACTCATTTTATTTTAGATTCTTTTTAAATGTTTAACTGATATTCTTTAATCAAGCACGAAAACAACCATTGGTTGTTTTAACAGCAGCTGATTCTATCTTAAATTTTTGCAATCAAAAGGAATTGAATGGAAATCCGTTTACAGGGAGATCGCTCCATGCCATTGTTGTATTATGCAGGTGTTATTGACCCGTGGATGTGCATTTATTGATGTAAACAATATTTTAAGGGTACTTAAAGTATATTTTTAATTATTGAACCTATATTTCTGTTTTAGGAATAATTTTATATTAATAAAAATATGTTTTGAAACTGAAAATTTTTAATTCTAAAATATTTAATTTTGTATAAATTTGATTTTTTAATGCCTTTCAGTGTTTCTTTCAATACAAGTTATATTTTAGATTTAATTAAACTTTATTTTAAAGCCTCTTATTGAATTTCCTGATTTCTTAAACTGAATAAAAAAAAATTATAAAAACAGAACTAAATTTAAATTTTCAGATTTTCTGTGCTAGTCAATTTGATATATATATATATATATATATATATATATATATATTTACAAAATATGGCCACACTAGAGTACTTTGCAATCGTATATTAACGTGCTGTATCTTCAATTTATCTATTAATCTATTTATTTTTATCTAATTGCACTTTAATATATTTAAATATTTTTTAGATATAATGGCTCGGGAAAAAAGGAAAAAGAATTCTGTAGAGAAGAAAAGAAAACTCAGACGAGAAGCAGAGCAGAAGAGACGGCATAAAATTAAAGAAAATCCAGAATTGTATGAAGAACATAAAAAAAAAAAGAACGCAAAAGTCATTACAAGAAGTCAAAAGAAGGAAAAATAAAAGCTGTTTCAATTGAGTGAACGACAAAAGCGTGCATAAAGAAAGAATTGAGTACAAAAGTCGAGAGAAGAAAGCAAATAAAGAAAAATTATAGAATGTTCTTTTAAATTCTATTACACCAGAAATAGATGATCCAGAAATTATAAACAATCCTATTGCTAATGTTAAAGGTGTGATAGGAAGAGCAGGTACCAGACGGATAAAAAGTGGTCGAAAAATTGTTAACAGAAACAAAACAAAAGAATACTAAAGAATAAAATTGCTGGAAAAAGAGCTTAAAAATGTTATGAAAATTTTAAATATAAAAGAAAAAAAAGATTATTATAAAAAAAGTTATCAACGCATCATAAATAAACGAAAAAAAATAAACAGTACAAAAGAGAAGGTACAGAAAATATTGAAAACGGAAAATATTTCTCCTAAAGTCAGAAAATGTCTGGAATTCAGTTCAGTATTCACCACTCAAATCGAGAAAAAATTTGAGTAAAATGAGAAGTCTCAAAAGTCAAAGAAAGCCTTTGAACTTGTCCTTTCTCAAAAAGTAATAAAGAAGTACCGCAGTATGCACAAGATTTCAGTTAGGTCCTGTTAATCTGTATTTAGAAAATATGGCCTCAGTTGAAGATTATGTAGAAGTTAAATTTATGCAAAGATGTTCGGGATCCAAGAAAAAATCTGTTTTCTGTAAGGAGCAAGAAGCAATCATAAGATATGAAAAATAAATTTATGTGGTTTAAACAGTGGAAAGTGAACAATCGGTTACAACATATCTTTGATTTAATCCCTCAAAACTGCAATATTATTTAATAAAAAATTAAATTTGAGCTTTGTTCTTTTTTAACATGTTACTCAAGAATAGTGTTCTTTATCTGTATTGCAATCCAGTTTTTGTGTTGATGTGTTATTTGACTTTCTGTATGTCATTGAAATAACATATTATACCTCTTAAACAATAAAACTAACTAATATCGCAACCATAAATGTTTTCCAATCTAGTAAATGACAAAACTTATATTCATCATTAATTATTAAAGGTTGTCACCTCCATGGAATAGTGTGTCATCTCCATGTTTATATGAAAAATGAAATTTAACTTTAAATTAAAAAAAACAACCTTGACCTCTGATCATCCTTATTTATCTCCAAAACCTTAAGAAAATGTTGGAAATAGCTTAAACGCGACAATTTGAACTTTTATTTTTTACAAATTACCAAGGTGAAATTTCCACTTAATTTCAGAACTAGCCATAACAACATGATTGAAATTTCAACTTTCATTATTAGCCTTGGGAATGGAAAGACTATAAAAAATTATAATTAAGAATGAATAATAAGTAACAGCTTGGCATAATTTTTTAAATCACTTTTTTTTTCCTTAATTAGGAAAAAAATGAAAAAATTTAAGGGGAAAATGCAATATTTTTGTTACTTGTTTTAACATAAAGGATATTAAGATTGTGAAATTATTTGGCATTGTTGACAATAGTGCACATTTTAAGTATAGAAACTTTCAGTCACCCCTTCAGTTAATTTTTGCCTCAAGGATATTTTGAAAGCAGAGTAGAATTGAATAAATAACTATATAGTTAATGTTGAGAATGCCAACTTAGCGATACTTGTCATTTTCTGGCGGTCGGCTGCTGTGGCAACCCCCTCTTATTGTTTTCTGATTTTCTTTTCAATGTAGATGTAAAAAATTGATCTGAATCGTCTGTCGGTAAAAATGGAACTCTCAAATGAGAGTAATAATAATATTAATATATCTATATCATTGTAAATAACTGTAAATATACGTTTTTAAAGTTTAAAATCTAGTGTGTGAATATATTAGAGTTGTAGTGAGTTTTTTTCGTTTTATAAGTGAAAACATTTGAATTTGATTTATATAGAAGCTTTGAATTTTCGACGAACTATGGAATATTTTGAATTACCGAGCCTGCAGTTTAATTGACGTGCAGTATCATTTTTTTGCGCCTCAGCGACTGAATGATTGATGTCTGGATTTCATCATCGAATGAGGTAAGTACCTCAAATTAAATTATATTGAATAAATTGAAGTAGATTTAATATATATTGATTAAATTCTTTATTTTATGATGGATCTGGAAACATAAAAACAGAGCCACGATTCGTAGTCAAACTACGAAAATATTTGATAAAATAAAGGATTTATTAGATAATAAACAAAATATAGATCTCGAGAATAGAAAAATACAGCTGGATCTTTTCAAATAGCAATTGAATGATAAAATGAAAACTTTAAAATCATTAAATTCTGAGATTGAACCACTGGTTCCTGGTACTGAATTTGAAAAAGAATTTGATAAATCAATCTTATAATGAGAATATTATTGAATGGAAATATAAAATTTCGAAATTGATAAATGATAACACCTTTACTCCTGAAACTAAACAAGATGCTTCAGACATTGACAGTGATAGTAGTAGCAACAATAGTTCTCTACTAAAAAGTCAGAAAATTCTGAATCAAAATTTGGTAAAACATCCTAAACTTAATATATCCAAATATTATGGTGATTCGTGTTTATGGCTTGAATTTTGGAGTCAATTTTCGAATGCGACTGATAATAATGAACATTTAACTCCGATTGATAAATTTTCCTACTGAAAGTCACTTTTGGGCCGAAGTGCTGCAAATACTATAGCAGGCTTTTCGCTGACTAAGGAAAATTATGCTCATGCTATAGAATTATTGAAAAATCGTTTTCGTCGTAATGACCTGGTGATAAATAGTCCATGACTAAACTACTAAATTTGAAACCTGTACGAAATTCTAGTAATATTAAAGCGCTTAGAGATTTATATGATTAAGGCGAAATTCAAATAAGAAATCTTAATTCTTTAGGTTCATATGGCACTTGTTATGTCCTATTCTTCTGAAACTTATTCCATCAGATATTGCACTAGAATTTAATAGAAAACGAATTAAACACACTGACTGGGATATTAATGAGCTGATAAATTTCATTAAAGACGAAATTGAATCTCGCGAGGCCACTGTCCAATTAAACCATTTTGAAAAAATCCCTGAGAAGCAGGAAAATTATAAGAAAAATTATAAAAAAAATTCGTTCCATCAGCTTCTGCCTTAACCACAAATATTAAAAATAATTGTATTTTTTGTAGCCAGACTGATCACAATACTGAAAAGTGTGTCTTTCACCATTCCGGAAATGTGAGAAAAATTGAAAAGGGAAGGAAGATGCTTTAAATGTTTCCGTAAATTTCACATCGCGAATTTTTGTAAATTTTCGAATGAAAATTGCAAAGTGTGTGGCAAAACATATTACAATACTATACTTCGTAATTCTAATAAAAAAACAGAAGTATCAAAAAATTCAGAAAGTATTATTTCCTCCGTATCTCATTATAAAAGCAATATAAATAATATCAGTAGAGAAGTAGTATTGCAAGCAATTCATGTAAAAGTAGAAGCGTGTGAAAATTCAGAAACTGCACTTTGTTTATTTGACTCTGCTAGTCACCGAACTTTCATTACAGGAAATTTAGTTTCAAAATTAAAACCTGAGCTCATTAGAAAGGAAAAATTAATTGACTATACTTACGGTTCGAGAAAATTTGAAGAACGATATTATGATGCCGTTAAGCTAAAGCTAATTCACTTGACGGACAGAAAACGTAGTTTAATAATTGAAGCATTAGTCACACCGCTAATAACCAATTCTTTGATACACATTCCTCCTCTCCCAATCAAAATTAAGAGAAAACTTTCTAAATTTCGTCTTGACAGATGGGAGCATGTTGAAAATAGCGATTCTGATATATTAATAGGAGCTGACTAATTATATCAAATTAATGATAGAACATATTCCATAAATAAATCATTGTTCATCTGTGAAAATTTATTTGGGCATTCTCTCTGCGGGACAATAGAC
The DNA here is from genome assembly GCA_963932465.1 of Maratus speciosus. Taxonomy (NCBI): domain Eukaryota; kingdom Metazoa; phylum Arthropoda; class Arachnida; order Araneae; family Salticidae; genus Maratus; species Maratus speciosus. The sequence continues at coordinate 256,941,018 of OZ010790.1, forward strand.
GTAAATAAAAATAGTGAGAGTAAACAAGCTGGGGTTTTATCTACTCAGGTTATGAAACCTGTTCAAAATGATTTGAAAACATTGTGGGAGTTAGAAACTTTAGGGATGAGTACAGAAGAAAATAGTTCTGAATTAGATAAAGAGATAATCGAAAAATTCGAAAACAATTTGCATTTTCTTGAGCACCGTTACGAAGCTAAATTATTATGGAAAGATGATAAAAGAGATTTAGGAAGTAATTATAGCAATGCTAGAAACCCATTTATTAACTTAAATCGAAAATTGCTTAAAGATAAAGAATTATTGCAGAAATAAAGAAATTGGGATTGAACAAGAATTAAATAACATAGTGGAAGAATGCTCTAATAAAACTGTAAATAACTGTTATTTTATGCCTCACCGACCTGTCTTGCGAGATGATAAACCCACAACTAAAGTTAGAATGGTATTTGATGCTTCCTCAAAAGAAAACAACAAATCATTAAATGATTGTATGGTGGCCCAACCCAGATTTATTAGAAATAATCATTAATTTCAGAAAATTCAATACTGCTTTTTGTGCAGATATTGAAAAGGCCTTTCTTCAAATTTCGTAGCTGAAGAAGACCGATATTACCTTAAATTTTTTTGGTTCGATAATGACGCAAACAACTTTTTCAAAATTGTAAGATTTAGACGTGTACCATTTGGCGTTTCATGCTCACCATTTATTTTGGCTGCCACAATTAAACATCATATAAAGAAATATAGAGATCAACATCCAAGTGTTGTATGTATGCTAGATAATTCCCTGTATGTCGATGATTTAATTTCCGGATCAGATTTGGATAACGAAGCTTATTATTTATCAGTTACAGCTTCTGAAATTCTAAAAGAAGCTGGGATGAATTTGAGAAAATTTAAAACAAACTATTAAACTTAGGGAAATGTGGGAGTCTGGTAACTTAGGTATAAGTGAGGAAAACACAGGTAGTATCTTAAAAGTGCTAGGATTGATTTGGAACACTGAATCGGATGTTTTGATGTTAGATGCGCAGCCCTTTGAAGAGTGTTATATCGATGATCCGACGAAGCAAACAGTGCTTAAAATGTTACTGAAAATTTATGGTCCATTAGGATTTGTGAATCCATTTGTAATACGTATTAAAGCCTTGTTGCAAGAAACATGGCAAAGAGGTTTAGAGTGGGACTATAAATTACCCGAAGATTTGAAATGCGAGTGGAACACTTGGTGTTCACAAGTTGCACATTTACGAACATTTAAAATACCCCGAAAATATTTTCCTAAAGGGATAAACATTTATGAAAATTCACAAATGCCTATTTTCTGTGACGCTAGTCCCAAAGGATATGGAGCAGTTGCTTGTCTGCGTTCCATTTCGTTATCTGGTGAAATTCAAACAAGTTTTGTTTGGAGTAAATGTAGTATAGCCCCCATCAAGAGGTTAACCATTCCACGGCTGGAATTGATCAGTGCAGTAGTGCCCGCTAGAATGTGGAAATATTTAAAAAAGGCATTACATATTTCGAATTTAAATGTAAAGTTATGGTCCGACACAGAAATAACACTGATGGATTAGGGGTTCTACTACAAACTGAAAACCCTTTATCAGAAAATCGTGTAACTGAGATTCAGCCATTGACAGATCCAAAAGACGAATTATTGTCCCGGAAAAGAAAACCCTGCAGATCTGCATACGCGAGGGGAAAACTTATCGAAGTTAATGGGTAATAAAGTATGGTGGTGCGGCCCACCTTGGTTATCACTACCAGATGATATGTGACCTTCAAAAAGGGATATAGAAATGGATCCCGAAGTTTTTAATAAAATGAAAACAAAACCAAATTTAACACTATTGTGTAAATATATCAAACTCTACTCCTAAGCCAGTATTTGATATGGTAAAGTTTAGTAGTTTAAATCGCGTGTATAATATTACTGCTTGGATAATGCGTTTTATTCATAATGCCAATTCGAAAAACCCTAAAATTTTAGGACCTTTAACTGCTTCAGAAATTGAAATAGCAGAAAAGTACTGGATTAGACAAACTCAGGAAACTTCAGTTAAAGTTGAAATAAAAGCACTTAAACTAAAGAAACCACTTAAAAGATTCTTCTTTATACAACCTTAATCCACAATTAGATGTAAATAACTTACTTGTTTTATCCGGAAGACTTCAAAACACCAGTTTTTGAAACCTCTGGTGTCAATTTTGCCGGTCCGATTTATTATAAAACTTCTGAAGGTACTGGGAAGGCTTATATTGTCGTATTCACATGTGCTGTAACTAGAGCGATACATCTAGAGTTAGTCACCAAGTACTGAAACCTTTATCTTAGCACTACGAAGATTTTTCTCTAGTGGAGGTTTCTGCAAAATAATATACAATGACAATGCCAAGACATTTTCTAAGGCTGATTTGGTGTTAAAAGGTGCTTTGAAAAGAATTTCAAAGCAAGAAATTTTTGATTATTTGAGAAAGAATAAGATAACATGGAAGTGTATAATTCCCAGGGCTTCTTGGTGGGGCGCCTTCTGGGAAAGAATGGTCAGATCAGTCAAAACACCTTTAAAAAAGGTTCTAGGCAAAACTTGTCTCAGTTATGAAGAGCTAGAAACAAAACTTACTGAAATTGAAGCTGCGATCAATTCACTTCCTTTATGTTATCTCTACGAAGAAAATGCTGAACCATCACCTTTAACGCCATCTCATTCTTTAGTTGGTAAACGAGTAATGTCCTTATCTTCATATGGATTACCAGTTTGTACGCAAGAAAAATCTAATAAGATTTTGTTGACGAAAAAATATAAATATAAGCAACAAATTACTGACCACTTTTGGAAAATGTGGAGAAATGAATATTTGTTAGAACTTAAATCTGCTTTTCAAGTGAAAAACAAATTCATCGCCTCAGTTCAAAGTTATCGATATAGTGATAATTCATGATGAAAAGCTCCCAAAACATATGTGGAAGTGTGATCGTGTTAAAGAACTCATGTTTGGTCGTGACTCCAAAATAAGATCATGTGTATTACAGACTGCAAAAGGCGATCTTAAACGACCTGTCCAACTCTTATATAATCTTGAATTGGACTTAGTGGACTAAAAACTGACACTAAAAAAAAAAACTTTTCATAAACTTTTAATTTCTTTTGTTACTCATATTTACCTTTATTATTGTTTAATTTTCATACAATTCATGAGTTTTATTTTCTTTCTTAGATTGCAGCATTCTTATTATTTTTCTTGTTAAAAGTAGCCTTATGTAAGTATGTTATCTGAAAATTTGTCATGTATGTAAGTATATTCTTAAGTTTATTAAATTGTTTAATGTAGATGCTGAACTAAGTGTTCAGCCGCGGGCAGGATGTTGAGAAAGCCAACTTGGCGATACTTGCCATTTTCTGTCAGTCGGCTGCTGTGGCAACCCCCTCTTATTTTTTTCTGATTTTCTTTACAACGTAGATGTAAAAATTTGATCTGAACCGTCAGTCGGTATAAATGGAACTCTCAAATGAGAGTAATAATAATATCTCTATATAATTGTAAATAAATGTAAATATACGTTTTTAAAGTTTAAGATCTAGTGTGTGAATATATCACAGTTATAAAACGAAGAAAGGCACACTCTTTACAAGTGAAAACATTCGAATTTTATTTATATAAAAGCTTTGAATTTTCGACGAACTATGGAATATTTTGAATTACCGAGCCTGCAGTTTAATTGACGTGTAGTATCAGTTATCATTCAATATAATCGGCAGTACTAAATTTCTTCTGAAGTAGCTTTCTAAACATTTAATTTTCTATGCGCTTGAAAATATTAAAATCAGGGAAATGTTTCTTGATTTTACATGTATTTTTAGTATATATATTTATAGTTTCCAGAAATATTGAAAAATAAGTTTGACTTTTTAATAAATTTCTACTTTTGATAGGAAGGAGATAGGGAGGAATAATTCAAACTGAAGAGGGAGAATGTTTGCGAGAAACACGCCAAAACACCCATTATGTGAAAATTACTGGTTTTAAATAACTGAAATTTAAGATGAGGCTAAAGAACTATTGGGTAAAGAATTGAAAAAAATTGTCTGCAACTTAAATAAAACTATATTTGAAGAATAATATTCACTTATTTGGACAAATCTTCCGTGATCCTTTTTAACAAGACTAACAGCTAGCGAAAAAGTCTCTGCTATATATAACACTGTACATTGCTAAAAATGACCACATAGACCTTCAATACGTTTTTGTGGACTGTTAGAGATGATCTACGATGACACCATACAGTACTAGTTGCATCAACAGGCAGATCTTACAAAATCAAACACTTACCAGATTGAGGAAATTAAAAAAAATCACTCACCAGATTTTCTTTTTCTTAAGCATTTTACACTAGTATATGCTTATTTGAGGGGCTCACAACCATAGTGGACCATGTCTATTTTGAAAAAAGAGAAAAAAAGAAATAGTCCATTTAGAAAATCAGTTTTGTGCACTCCCACAGTAAACCAAGTCTGTTTTCACATACTTTCTCATAAATATCATCTCTTTACAGACTTGGTTCAGTGTAGGACTGAATAAAACATTTTACGCAGCTTCTAAATGGAATCCATTTTTTTTTCAAAATTGAATTTGTCTGCTATGGTTGTGAGCCCCTCATCTATAAGAATATAGAAAGAAGTTTGTGTGTGAGTGAGTGTGTCGACGGCGTTCTGAAGAGACCACAGCACGTAGAGCTACAAAATTTGGGGAAAAGGTACGTCTATATATGAAATTTTGCACCTCGAAGCCCGATTTTTGATTTTTTGATTAAATTTTTTTTAATTTAATTTTTTATGCGATTTTTAGCGCTTTTTTATGTTTCGAGGCGATTTTTCCATATAAGTGAGAAGAATATGGTTTCTTTCTTTTAACCGAATGTAGTAAATTATGTTCTCTTTTCAAAAAAGTTTATTCGGAATTCGTGCAGCGATTTTTGAATTTTTAGCGAATTATTTATGCAATTATTGAACAGCATTTAATGCATTTCCATACCTATAAGGAGGTTGCCGTAGAGGGACATAGTTCAAATGCAGCTACGTTTGTCGCCAACTTAGCGGCATATCGCCAAATTTGGCGACCAAAATGAGTCGCCAAAAGTGACGCCAACTTGGCGATATCTCTAATATTTCGCCAAATTCCCATAGACTTCCATTGTAAACCAACATGGATTACTTGCTTACAGAAAATCAATAAATTGAAATATTTTAATGCAAAAAAAACTAATATTAACTTAAGGGATTATGTTAATTATATTTAAGGTGATCCAAGTAAATTAAATTGTGAATAAAAGTAACATGATACAATGCTTAGATTATTGTATTTTATTGATATTTTCAACGAAAGGGATGCCAGTGGTCATTTTGGTGAAAATTATAGTTGATAAATGAATTGAAATGGCTATATCCGTTATAAAATAATGTAAACAACTCGCAAATTAAAAGAAAATAACTGTTATTTGTTTAATTAAAAAAAAAAAGAATAAAAAAACTTTTTAATGCGAGGTAAAATTTATAAAATGAAAATATTTAATTTAAATATGAAAGGAATGTTTATAAAACTTAAAAAATAAATTAGTATGAAAGAAGCAATTGATACATTTGGCGATTTTTCGCTTCGCCAGGTTAATAAAAATGTGCCTGAAAAAACTTGAAGAAATAAAATTTAAGTAACAGTCTTTTAATCCTTTTTTTTAATTCAATTTTATTATCATTTTTATGTAATTTTCCCATCGTATGTCTTACAGGAGAAAGCCTTTATTTGTGAGTTACATGCTATATAATTATTACCTTGGTCGCCAAACAATGCAATTTTACGCCACAAAGGCAGAAGCGTGAAATAAGCCAGGCGAAGGTCGCAATAATTTTTTTTTAAGTATAGGAGAACATTTTGGAGTAAATCTTTATATCCAAATGTAAATTATATAAAAAGGATTTAAAATTATAACTATGTAGTCAAGTATTTAAATTTTAGTGTAAAAATGTGCCATATACACACATATTTTATAATCTTCGATAATCAAGCCACCATCAAATGACATATTTACTATATTATTGAAAGTTTTGTTGGCACAGATGTCATATACGCTCCATGGTACATAATGGGCTCCAAAATGGCGTTATTTTGACAGACATGGTAACTCGGCTATTTATTATTTATTAATAAATTGTTTATTTACTTTTATTTTCTTTTTTACAGTTATATAAACTGTTTTTTTTTCTATAGATATTAATTAAATTTTTATTATTTATTTCTATTTCCTTTTAAAACAATAGAAAATAATTTAAATATATATATGCAACTGGTATTCGAAAACGATGTTTTCACCAAATTGGCGTGAAAAAAAATCGCGCCAAACCCGGTACGTATCTATGCCTAATAGTTATTTACATTATTGTGATTACTTAGTATCAGGCAACAGATTGAAGAGTATTTGGTGTATTTTTAATATATGGGCTTTGGTGAGTTAGAGAAAATGGCCTTGGCGAGTGAAGTGAATTTTACGTATATTTACTAGCAAACTATTTACTTTTCATATACATAAGCATTTTTTCAATATTTATTTTATTTATTTACTAGCTAACTTGCCCGGCGTTGCCCGGGTACATAAAAAACTGCACGAATCGCGAAAAACCTCTGAAAATCACAATAAGATATTGCGAAAAAATTTTAAATCGCTGCACAAATTTCGAAAAGAGAAAGAAAAATTATACTCGAAGATTGAAAGTTGATTCAACTTCTATCAACGTCTTTAACCTAATGTGGAAAATTGGTAGAAAATCGTTAAAATACACTAAAAATCACATACAAAATACCCGAAAAAATTCGAAAATTGTTATACGAAATCGGAATAAACTTTATTGAAATGAAGGTAGAAATTACTTTAGTATTATAGGTCAAAAATGGAATGTCAAAAAATTGCAGCAGATCGCGAAGAAACGTAAATATCGAATTAAAAATCACCTGATGACGTAACAAACATGTGTAAAGTGTTTAAAGTCAAGTAAATTTGACATTTACGATCACCCATTATTGGCATTTAATCTTATAGTTTGGCGATATTTTTTATGGTCTACGGGATAATCAGGTAGAACCACAAATTATTTCTGTTCGTATTTAAAGGTAGATAAATAGCTCTTTATATAAATAAATAAAATAAATATTGAAAAAAAATTCTTATATGTATATGAAAAATAAATAGTTTGCCAGTAAATATACGTAAAATTCACTTCACTCGCCAAGGCCATTTTCTCTAATTCACCAAAGCCCATGTATCAAAAATATACCAAATACTCTTCAATCTGTTGCCTGATACTAAGTAATCACAATAATGTAAATAACTATTAGGCATAGATACGAACCGAGTTTGGCGCGATTTTTTTTTCACGCCAAATTGGTGAAAACATCGTTTTTAAATACCAGTTACACATATATATTTAAATTAATTTCTATTATTTTAAAAGGAAATAGCAATAAATAATAAAAAGTTTAATGTCTATAGAACAAAACAGTTTATATAACTGTAAAAAAGAAAATAAAAATAAATAAACAGCTTATTAATAAATAAACAATAGCCGAGTTACCATGTCAGGCAAAATAACGCCATTTTGGAGCCCATTTTGTACCATGGAGCGTATATGACACCTGTGCCAACAAAACTTTCAATAATACTAGGGGATCGTACCCGGGCTTCCCGGGTTAAAGAATATAGGTGAAATCTTTTTTTTAATTGAAAACTAATAATTTTTTTAAATTCCATAATATTTTTAGATTGACAACTTACATTAAAAAAGCATTTTTCATATGGAAAATACGAATTATACAATCAAATACATTTTTGAAATTTATCAAAAGCGATATTTTCTTATTAGCCGCATGCTAAGAGTTATTTGCCAAGATTTTACTACTTATGGCATCCTTTTATATTCTGATAATTTCAGAGCTTACACATGACTGGTAAATTTGTGTTTTACTTATATTATTTTATTTATTTATTCATAGGGAATTTTTTTAATGGATATTAGCCGTAAGAAAATGAAGTCTATTTTGTTTTAAGGGCAAACTAAACTTTCGTAATCGAGCTCCGTGCGATATAGATAACTTAAAAAATATTTCATGCTTAAAAATTGTTTTTAAAACTATAGACAATCGGTAAACTGAGATGGACTTTGCAAAGTTATTCCATTAAAAAAAAAAAATCCTATTTGGTGATCTAAAAATTTAAATTGTACGATTATAAATATGTTAGATTTGTTGTTTTTTCAATATTATTCTTTTATTTGTTTATAAAAGAAGTATTAATTTCGTTAATTTGTCTTTCCAAATATGTTAGATTGGTGGTTTTTTTTAACATTATTCTTTTATTTGTTTATAAAGGAAGTATTAATTTCGTTATGCAAAAATAGTCAGAAACAAATGCTGAAAAATGTTTGTTGCTTTATGTGAAAAAGGTTTATTATTATTATGTATTGAAAACGGCACGTGATAAGATAAACTTTAAAAAAAAATCATGCTTAAAAATTATTTTAGAAAATATAATACATCAGTCAATTAAGATAAAGTTTTTAAACAAATTGCATTTGAAAGTAAATTTTCTCTCTATGCGACGAAAATTGAAAATGTAACGATGGTCAGAAGAATGAAAAATATACTTTATAAAAATACTCTAAATTTTTGTAAAACATTGCGTTTTATCAGTATGTGATTTCGATTACATTATTTTTAAATGTGAAGCATTTTCACCTGTGAAGAATTTCAAAGCAGCTGGGCTATGAAAATGACGCACTTCTACAAAACATAATTCAGTTTTAAGAAATAAAATACACGCTTTTTTATAAAATGACGTCATTTGCATCCGCTAAAGCAATCCACTTTTACAATCCAGTTTTAAACTTCGTCTATAGAAAAGTGTGCATATGACGTCATTATCACAGAATAACAGACAATATTCTTGACATAGCCCATATTTTAATTTCAACTTTTTTTTTAGGTCTTATGAGAAAATGGCAACAGAAAGACACAGTATCTCCTATTTTCCGTTTACTTTCAATGACTTTCAATGAAATGAGGTACTTCTGTTGCCACGATAAGAAAAATGGTATTAAAAACTACAAAAAAATTAATATCTCAAAAATAAATTGATATACAGTTTTCAAACAAATTGCATTTAAAAGAGCATTTTTTCCTTATACGACGGTGTAAAAATTAAAAAGATGCGATGTTTAGAAGTTTAAAAATTTGCAGTGGAGAAAATTGTAAAGCCAAAATTTTATTTCAAATTTCAAAGTGTTGCCATTCGCAAAATGACGTATGCGTTACGCACAGATATGTTTGTCCTTTATAATATAGATAGTAAATATGTCATTTGGTGGTGGCTTGATTATCGAAGATTATAAAATATGTGTGTATATGGCACATTTTTACATTAAAATTTAAATACTTGACTACATAGTTATAATTTTAACTCCTTTTTATATAATTTAAATTTGAATATAAAGATTTACTCCGAAATGTTCTCCTATACTTTAAAAAAAATTATTGCGACCTTCGCCTGGCTTATTTTACGCTTCTGCCTTTGTGGCTTAAAATTGCATTGTTGGCGACCAAGGTAATAATTAGCATGTAACTCACAAATAAAGCCTTTCTCCTGTAAAACATACGATAGAAAAATTACATAAAAATGATAATTAAATTGAAAAAAAAATAAAGGAGGAGTAAAAGACCGTTACTTAAATTTTATTTCTTCAAGTTTTTTCAGGCACATTTTTGTTAACCTGGCGAAGCGAAAAATCGCCAAATAATGTATCAATTGCTTCTTTCATACTAATTTATTTTTTAAGTTTTATAAACATTCCTTTCATATTTAAATTAAATATTTTCATTTTATCTCGCATTAAAAAGGTTTTTGATTCTTTTTTTTAATTAAATAACAGTTATTTATTTTAATTTGCGTAGTTGTTTACATTATTTTCTAACGGATATAGCCATTTCAATTCATTTATCAACAATAATTTTCACCAAAATGACCACTGGCAACCCTTTTGTCGAAAATATCAATAAAATACAATAATCTAAGCATTGTATCATGTTACTTTTATTCACAATTTAATTTACTTGATACCCTTAAATATAATTAATATAATCCCTTAAGTTAATATTAGTTTTTGTTGCATTAAAATATTTCAATTTGTTCATTTTCTGTAAGCAAGTAATCCATATTGGTTTATAATGGAAGTCTATGGGAATTTGGCGAAATATTAGGGATATCGCCAAGTTGGCGTCACTTTTGGCGACTCATTTTGGTCGCCAAATTTGGCGATATACTGCCAAGTTGGCGATAAACTTGGCGGCGTTTGGCGACAGAACTGTGTCCCTCTACGGTAACCTCCTTAATAAATGCATTAAATGCTGTTCAATAACTGCATAAAAAATTCGCTAAAAATTCAAAAATCGCTGCACGAATTCGGAATAAACTTTTTTGAAAAGAGAACAAAATTTACTACAATGGGTTAAAAGAAAGAAACCATATTCTTCTCACTTATATGGAAAAATCTCCTTGAAACAAAAAAAAAAAACCGCTAAAAATCGCATAAAAAAATAAATTAAAAAAAAATTAACCAAAAAATCGAAAATCGGGCTTCGAGGTGCAAAACTTTATATAGACGTACCTTTTCCCCAAATTATGTAGCTCTACGTGCTGTGGTCTCTTCAGAACACCATCGACACGCTCACTCACACACAGTCTTCTTTCTTTATTATTATAGAAGATATAAAGAAGAGCTATTTATCTACTTTTAAATACGAACAAGAATAATTTGTGGTTCTATCTGATTATCCCATAGACCAAAAAAAATTATCGCCAAACTATAAGATTAAATACCAATAATGGGCTATCGTAAATGTCAAATTTACTTGACATTAAACACTTTACACGTGTTTGTTACATCATCAGGTGATTTTTAATTCGATATTTACGTTTCTTCGCGATCTGCTGCAATTTTTTGACATTCCATTATTGACCTATAATACAAAAGTAATTTCTACCTTCATTTCAATAAAGTTTATTCGGATTTCGTATAACAATTTTACAAACAGAAACATTTAAAATAAATGGCTTTCACTTCTTTATTTTTTTTAAACGAAATGAAAAGGAAAATATTAGGCACAGATGTCATATACGAACCTGGGTACTTAAATGGCGCCAAAATGGCAGTATTTTGGTTGACATGGTAACCCGGTTATTGTTGTTTAACTTTGTAAGAACAAAGAAAATAGTATAACATTAATAAATATACAAATAAAACGTCGAATTAAAAATCACTTGATGACGTAAAGACGTGTAACTTGCTTAAAGTTAAGTGAATGTGACATTTATCAACTATTATTGGCATTTAATCTTGCAGTTTGTTGATGGATTTTTGTTCGACGGGATAACTAAGTAGTACCAAAAATACATATGTAACTGGTATTCGAAAACGAGGATTTCGCCAAATTTTCCTTTAAAAAACCACGCCAAACCGGTTGCGTATATGGCATAAGGCCAAATATTAAATGATGTAACAAACGATGACATTTAATTTCAACTTCAAAGCAATGTTTTAATTTACCACTCGAAAAAAAAAAAATAAAAACTGGCGAGTTGAAAAATAGTTATTGGCGAGATTTGCACCCAGCTAGCGTAACAGTACCAGGAATTCTTTGCGTAAATGCTTTTATGTAGTATTATTCGAAAAAAAAATATTTTTTTTAAATTGAAATGGAAAACTTTCGGCACAGTTGCCACATAAGGTCCCATATTGGCGCAATTTTTTTCTGACGCCAATGTCATATACGCAACGGGTACTTAACTGGCGCCATAGTATCGTTATTTTGCTTGATTTGATAAGCCGAATGTTGTTGTTTATGCTGTTGATCTTTTCCCCAAATTAGCGTCGAAAAAAAATCGCGCCAATATGGGGCCGTATATGATATCTGGGCTAAACTTTCATATGAAAAGCGAAGGGATCAGAGCGTATTTATTTATGGCAGTTACATGACTTGGACTATTATAATATAGATGAAATGATGGTGATAGAATAATATTTGGCGACTTATCACCTGTACCTGGCTAATATTAAAGTACCAAAATGGCACCAAGAATATAAAAAGTGAAGTGGTTCGCCCGGAACTCGATGATAGTCACATGACTTATGCTATTGTTATAGAAATTGTTTTAAAATACGGGGAGACAAAGACTCTGTACATTTAATTCCTTTTATTTTTAGCTTCTATTCAAACGTTTAACTGATCCTCTTTAATCAAACACGAAAACAACCATTGATGTCTTAACAGCAACTGATTCGGCCTTAAATTTTTGATATCAAAGGAAATTGAATGGAAACCCGTTTACAGGGAGATCTGCACAGCTTTTTTCAGTATAATTCAATCTTCTATAATATTTTTAAAACCAATCAGATTAGCGTGTGTTTAGATTCTGCGGTGTCTGAACGGGGGTTGGCGAGCGTAGCTTGCAGGGGGCAGATCCCCCCAGTATATATATATATTTTTTTCTCTTTTCGAATTTTGCGCAGCGATTTAAAATTTTTTCGCGATATCTTATTGTGATTTTCAGAGGTTTTTCGCAATTCGTGCTGTTTTTTTACGTACCCGGGCAACGCCGGGCAAGTTAGCTAGTCTATAATAATAAGGAAAGAAGTTTGTGTGTGAGTGAGTGTCGACGGTGTTCTGAAGACTACACGTAGAGCTACAAAATTTGGGAAAAAGGTACATCTATATATGCAGTTTTGCACCTCGAAGCCCGATTTTCGATTAGATTTTTTTAATTTAAGTTTTTATGCGATTTTTAACACTAAGTTTCGAGGCAATTTTTCCATATAAGTGAGAAGAATATGGTTTCTTTCTTTTAACCCAATATAGTACATTTTGTTCTCTTTTCAAAAAAGTTTATTCGGAATTCGTGCAGCGATTTTTGAATTTTTAGCGAAATTTTTATGCAATTATTGAACAGCATTTAATGTATTTCCATTACTATAAGGAGGTTACCGTAGAGGGACACAGTCTGTCGCCAAATGCCGCCATGTTTGTCACCCACTTGGCGGTATATCGCCAAATTTTGCGACCAAAATGAGTGGTCAAAAGTGACGCCAACTTGGCGAAATCTCTAATATTTCGCCAAATTCCCATAGACTTCCATTGTAAACCAATATGGATTACTTGCTTACAGAAAATTAAATTGAGATATTTTAATGCAACAAAAACTAATATTAACTTAAGGGATTATATTAATTCGATTTTTCCACATTAGAAAAAGAATACGGTTTCTTTCTTTTAACCCAATATAGTAAATTTTGTTCTCTTTTCAAAAAAATTTATCCTGAATTCGTACAGCGATTTTTGAATTTTTAGCGAATTTTTATACGATTATTGAACAGCATGTAATGCATCTCTATACCTATAAGGGGGGGTTACCGTAGGGGGGATCCAGTTCTGTTGCCAAATAACGCCAAGTTTGTTGCCAACTTGGTGATACCTCTAATATTTCGCCAAATTCCCATAGACTTCCACGCTAAAACAATAGGGTTTACTTGCTTACAGAAAATCAACAAATTGAGATATTTCAGTGCAACGAAAACTAATATTAACTTAAGGGATTGTATTAATTATATTTAAGGGAGTCCAAGTAAATTAATTACGAATAAAAGTAACATGATTTAATGCTTAGCATGATTTCCAAACCATGAATTTTAAGAGAGCCCACAGGTTCAAAGGAATTTGACTTGAAAATTTTATCCAATTATAGTAAATTTTGACTTTCGTGATTTTTGATCGTTTTGTGATTTTTAATGAGATTTTTACGTTTCTTCGCGATCTGCTGCAATTTTTTGACATTCCATTTTTGACCTATAGTACATTCTGCCCTCGTTTCAATAAAGTTTATTCGGATTTCGTATAGCAATTTTCGAATTTTTCGGGAATTTTGTATGTGATTTTTAGTGTGTTTTAGCAATTAGCTACTATTTTTCCACGTTAGTGAAATGAATCAACTTGCAATCTTCGAACAGAATATATATATATTTTTTCCTCTTTTCAAAATTTGAGAAGCGATTTAAAATTTTTTCGCGATATCGTATTGTAATTTTCCGATCTTTTTCGTAATTCCTGCTGTTTTTTGACGTACCCGGGAAACGACGGGAAAGTTCGCTAGTATGTAAATATTAATAAATTATCTATTAGGTAAGTATGGTAAGTATATAATATGCTTTCCTTTTATTCTCTATAATAATATCTGGGATTATGTATATATTTGCTGAATCTTCCATAAGGATAGGATCGATGCTATTATGAAATCTTGATTTTAATTTTTTAGGGGCTTTAATTTAATCGCTTCCCCATAATCAATTAAAAGCAAGACTTCGCAATAGCATCGATCCTATCCTTATGGAGGATTCGGCAAATATATACTTAATCGCAGATACTGTAACAGAGAATAAAAAGAAAACAGTTTTACTGGTATGGCAATACGAAAACTTAAAAACATTTAATAGAACATATTGCAGATATCAAGCTTCACCCGTGTCGAACAGCTATTTCTAAACTAAATCAAGAGAAATAAGATATGATCGATTTTAAAGAAGTTCAAATATTAAAGAAATTATCCAATTAACAAATATTAGTAATTATGGAGTGAACAGAAATCCTACCTCGTGTTAACTACACTTTTAACGATATGTTATTTTACAACATTCCAAACATTTCGTATAGTATACCGAGATTAACCTGAGCACCTCCACATCTGTTGAACTTTGGAATAGTCCCAAAACATAGCCTCCGCCTCTCCTTTTCACTTTGAAGTTTGGATAAGCCCATCTATATAAAGGGTCGCAGCATCTGACTTTTTATTAACCCCCGGTATGATATTTCTTTCTCCCAGCTCATTTTATGTCGTCTCCAAAAAATAACTACCTTACAGAAGCGAGCAATAAACAAAGCAGGTGCATCATTGTGCGATTAAATACTCGTTAGCAAATTTTTATCCTAAGCATCGCACATTTTCAATTTTTATACCGTCGTATTGGGAAAAAAATGTACTTTTAAATGCAATTTGTTTGAAAACTATCTCCATTTATTTTTTTATATTAATTTTTTTGTAGTTTCTTTGAGTCATTTGCTTAATATTGGCAAAAGAAGCACTCCATTTCTGTAGAAATAAAAATATAGTTCTAAAATAGTAATTATATATTTTTGTTACCATTTTCTCATAACAACCGAAAGAAAATGTAATTAAAATAAGTTATTTTGAAAAAATCATACAAATGATTTCTGTTAAAACATGGAGCTATTAAACTATATTTAAGTATGTATTATTGTTACAAATGAAGGACTATGAATCATTATATAGCCGTTTATTTATTTTTTTTTTTGGCGAGTTTCTTTAAGGAAGGCATCTTCTTGCTGCATTTGTGTATTATTTTGCGATAGTGACGTCCTATGCACGCTTTACTGTAGATGTTTAAGTGTGGATCGTAAATGTGGAATCCTTAAGCGGATGCGAATGACGTCATTTTGCATAAAATAAAAGCGTGTGCTTTAAGTATTAAAATTGAAATATGTTTTGTACTGATTATATATATATTTTTTTCATCGGGGGTGACAGTAAATTATGAAAAAAACAGAATTCCTGTTTACTAGTCATTACATCTGTTGTTATAATTACAGCTAGTAATAACCTTTTGCATTTTAAATAAATGACTCTTTCCTTTGTCACCTATTATTCATGTCTGAGGACATTCGGAATTTATCGTTGTATTATTGACTGTTTTTTGCCTGGCAAAAACAAATTGCTAATAGGAAACAGCTTGCTAGTAGGATATATATATATGTATGTTATAAAATTAATAAATTGCTCTATTACTTTATTCTATTTGTTCCTGAATTTATTTTTTTTAACCCTGATGAGCTCTTTTTTTCAAACGTATCGTTTTATAAATTAAAAAAAAAAACACTTAAGTAATTTGAACACTGTGTTTACAAATTTTTAAAACTTATTGTAAAGTGAATTTAAAGATTTCAATAAAATGCTATGTTATATCATTTTTAATGTTATTTGTAGCCTTAGTAATAGTGACATATGCGATTAAGTCTCACAGCAGTAGAACAATTTATATCACTTAAATCGTGTGTAAATGAATATATCCGTAATAAAATAAATTCAGAAAGACTATGTATATATATTTTTTTTATTTCCAGACCATGAAATTTCTACGATTGAATTTAGATCACCTTACATAAAAATTAAAAACTACTCGTCATTTTAATGCATATATGTCAAACAATTCATCAGAACAAACTTAAATATGTTAAAGAAAATAGAGGTCGTTTGATTTTGAAAGATTTTAAACATATCCATAATAAAGTAAAAAATATAATGAAGCATAGATATATAAAATCAAATAATTCAAAAACAAAGACAATGACTTGGGAGATACTTAATGCAGCTAAAATCACATCTTCTATACCATTACGAGGAAAAGTAAACAGAACATTTTCAAAAATAAACGTAATTAGAAACCAAAAGTCTGACAAACTACTTGTTACATCACAAGGATAGTTAAACAGATATTTAACAAAAGCAATCATAAGGTCTGCAAATGATTTGTACATCATATTTTGAATGATCGTGAAACCTGGTTTTAAAACTGTTGATGAAATTACAAACAAGAAAACAGTTATGAATAAAGATTTCAGGTAAAACGTAGCTAGCACATTGATTAAAAGTAATAGAAGCATTAAAATACTGCCATCTCTGTCAAGTGAATAACGATAAATAGTAGTGGTATGACAAATGACATGAAGACAAAACACAATTGCATCATATGATTTCACAGATGTCCAACAATAATGCAAATAAATAGCTGTCAATGCTGTCGGAAGAGCTCTGAGTGCATAATACTTCATAACAACCTTTAGAGGGAGGTTTATGCTGTAATTGTTAAAGAATATGTTTGCTAGGGGAAAACCTCCAAGACCATTTTCCAGATGTACACCAGCAAGTAAGTTTTGCGGAGGAGCGGCATCACTCTCCCTAAGAAAAAATATTTTAAGATTAGTATGAATGTTTTAAAAGCTTTAACAATAAGAAATAGTGACATTGTATCACATTAAAAAGCCAATAAATTTTACAGATTCGCCATGGTTCTTGTATGTTTTACAAATATCAGACTGTTAGAAAGCTTACTCTGTGCATAATAAAAGAGATACAGTCGTGAGAAAAAAAAGTAAACACCCCTACTAAATGCTCAAAAAATTATCGTAGAACAAAGTTACTGGTAAAGAACTATTTGAAATAAAGCCTACTTTTAAATGATGTATATAAAATTTGAAAACGATAGTTTTTTTGCAGAGTTAGTAAGGTGTGTTTACTCCCCCCCCCCCCCCCACGACTGTACATTTGTGTAATTTTCAGGCAACTCCGGATGCCAGGTTTTCGGATGAGTCAGACTGCAATTGAAATTACTACCTGCATGAAGAACTGTATCAGCTTATATGCGACTTATTATTGAATTTATTATTGCATATACAACGTTAACACTAAGTTTAGGGTGGGTTCTGGTACCCACCGTACTTCACCGTAAGATCTCTACAGAGAGGCAGGGTTTGGTCGTTTGACATCGTTATTTTGAATCGAGAGAAAATTCTTTTTTCCAAATTTTCTTTACATAGACATCTTTTTTTTAGTCCAATATATTTTTATGAAAATACAAAGTTAACCATTACAAAGTTTAAACCATTAAATGATCTTAAAATCATTTCATTCCAATATGTGGAATATCCCAACATTCGGACATATGCGATTATAATCAGCTGTTTGAGAAAGGTCAGTGGAAATAATTTAAAATGAGAGTTGTGTTTACGGGAGACCGAGGAAATGGCGCCAATCCGGGTTATGCCACCATGCCGCCTAGTTTAAAAACGACAGTTTGAGGTAGTGAATGCGTCTGTACTATAGTGGTCAACAATAGAAACAGCCTAGAGAGAGTGATTTTGTTGTACGTCGTTCGCTTGTTCAAGTGAAAAATTAAGTTTTCATCTAGTTGCTTCCTATTTTAGAGCTTCAAATTAGTATAGGTAAACACCTTTTATTGCAACATTAGGTACTTAAGATAATATTGCCCGTAATATATGCATTCGCCGACATTTTGACGGTAATTTGTTGAACAAGTTCGGTTTTTCTTTCGACTTTGCTGGGGGATTTCTACTATATTTTTCCTCTTGGGATAATACCGCTACCATGGCAAACAGTGACTTTTCCAATTTAAGTTAAATTGTAAGCTTAGCACGTTACTAAATCTAGCTTAAGGAAGATTGTAATTATTGTGCGAAATTATTGCTTTCTAAATCTTTTCAGTAGGTTATGTTTCTTGGTATCCATTTTATGTATTTTCTAGGTCATTAAAGAGTGGCGTCATTACCACGATACAGTGGCGGAATTACTCCAGTATCCTGGGTAATCCCGCCACTGTACAGAGGTTGAACTTTTTTTTTTTTTTTTTTTTTTTTTTTTTTTTTTTTTTACGTGTCCTTACTTTACAGTTATGATTACGGTTAAATTTATACAGATACTAAAGATCATGATTCAGTTTTAGAATTTTTATTATAAAAAATTGAGGTGAAAAAATTTAAGTTCCCTTAAGGTGTCGCTATTCTCCCGGTCTCCCCTATTACTGAAGAAATGCTACTACTGAAGAAAAAGGAAGTTGTTCATCTGTTTTGTTGATCTGAAGTTCTGCTTTACCGTTCCCCGTTCAGAGAACAAGTGCAAGGAGGCAATATGCAATATGTGTATGATTATTTCCATTATATGTAACAACTATTAAGTACTTTTAACTAGTAATTATCTCCTAAATAATATTTGATATAAAGTTATTTCATGCAAACCAGTGGTGCTTTATTGACTTTCTTCATTTGAATCAGTAAAGTATGCAAATCGTATTTGCATAACCACATCTGTATACCATTGCAAACGCTACAAGTGGGAAAGAAAGTAAAAATTAAAAACTATATCGAAAAATTTATAACGATATCATTAAGTTGGAGGGGGTTTCGAGGAACGATAACATATTACACTATAATGAAGGAGGGGGTACAAAAGAGCTAAACGGTTGATAATGTGTATACAACCGCTATCAAGTATTTCTCTGAATTCCTGTTCCATAATTCTATATCTGGACGTAAAACAAGTAATCAATACACACAAATACAATGATAGGACAAAATTAAACTAGTCGGAAAATGTACGTCAAACGTGGCAAATGATAACTAACGTTCGTGCTATAACTAGTACAGTAAAGGCCCGATTATTCGCGAGCGGATGATCCGCGGTGCGGTTTATCCGCGAACCGATTTATGCATTTATTTTAATTTTTTTTTATTCAAGCCAACAGCAAGGAAAATACAACAAGCCCTACTAATAAATATAAACAGAAAAACTCATGTATTCGAAAGTAATAGAAGAATATTTCTAGATTCGGTTGCCTTCGAAAGTAATAGAAGAATATTTCTAGATTCCGTTGCCATGTTTGAAATATCAGATATAAAGTCTTGATGTATTTTCTTGATTTTATTAACCAAACGTAAACTCAGCAATTAAAATATTTAACAATTAAATAAGACTTATTCTTGATATGCTCTCCTGAAATTTATCATAACTTCATTTTCGAGATAAAAATGATTCCATACTAAAAGAAAAGCAATAGTTTACAATTTAGAATAAAAGAAAGGCGTTTCCAAAGCAAGAAGCAAAAAGCAGTGGCTGATATTTTTAAAAAGGTGTAACTCAGCTGTTTTTGTACAGTATGCGTGGCACTGTTTGTTTACTGTTCTTTATTTTGTTTATTTAGGCATAAAGCAAATGTTTCTGGTGTACTCTGCATATGTATATTTTAAACGTTTTATTATGTTTTTGTACACTAAAACATAGTTTTTATGTTGAATTTTCTTTTCTTTTTTTCGTGTTTCCACGCCATTTTCAGCCTTTTTCGGGTTATCCGTGATTTTTGTTATCCGCGGTTCTCTTGCCACTCAATTCCGCGGATAATCGGGGCTGTACTGTATTATAAATATCCAGATCTTGATGCAATACTTCTTGTACTCTTATGCAAAAATGCATGGGTACAAAATTTGTTAGGAATATAAATATTGAATTTAGTAATGCGCAAATAATATGACTCCATCTTAAATAGAACGTCAACATCATGACAACCTGGATTCATTACATATCGTCGGATATCATTAATTACGTATGATAGGATTTAATAAAATAAAGAATACTTTTCTTTGTATCTTTTTAAGTTTTGATTAGATTTTCATAAAATGTGAAGTAACTCGAAAAAATTCTGCCTTAATTATATATTAAATTTCAAACCATTCAGTTGGGCAATTTTTGCACTATTATATGCGGACAGAAGGATGGACATGACGAGTATAGAGGCTACGTATTTATGTAATTATGAAACACCTTAAAATGGGCAATGAATAATGTTAATTATTCTTCGCCCTCAAATCATTACTAGTTGTAATGGCTGACTCATCAGGATGAAACTGAAAACAAAATGAAACTGCAAACTAAAAATTTACTGCCAACAAGCCAAGTGTCATTTCACAAGTTTATTGAAATACAGGATGTACTCAAGTCTTCACATTTAAAATATTTGTAAAAAAATAGTTTTATTAAACTTTAACTGATGTTGCCGGTCTCTCAGACCAAGACTTTTTTCAATTTTTATAGTTTAACTTGCAATTTTCTGTTTAACTACAAACACTACCAAAATTTTGTTCAGTTTGGAACTTTAGTACTTTCAACTCAGACTTTTGAATTGGTGAATTTTAATTAACAGTTCTGTGTAAAAAGTTTAGTACAAAAACACCATCCTATGAGTTAATCGTGCTTTTTATTCATCTTTCAATGGAGCGGTCTCGCAGATCGCTTCACACTAGTTATGTGACAATTTCTGTGACATCAGTTAAAGGTTAAAGTACAATTCGCATTATATTTCTGAAAGTTTCTAATTTTCAAAACGAAAATTTTTTCAAATTTTATTTTAAACTAATTTGTTTCAGAACTTCCGACAATACGTAACTTTTTTTTAAAAGTTTTTTTTTTTTTTTTTTTTTTTTTTTAATGTAGATAAACATCTGATACTCTCGTTATTCTCCTGCAAGGAAAAATTTATCTTTCTGACGAGTCTTACAGTATAAAATTTATTCAGATATTTTAGTGGGGGATTTTTAGAAATCAACTTTCTGTTGGATCTCTCAACAATTTTGTTTCTATTAGGCAGAAAAATATAGAAAAAGCAAAAACGAATAGCATAATATATCTTATGGTTTATATTAAACTCCAATGTGAAAATTAAATTATGTATTTTTGAAATGTGAACGGGGTTCAAAAATTCATAAAAACTGAATTGTCTATACTCTCATACAGGGATTTAACCTTTAACTGATGTTAGAGGCCTGGCAGACCGCTGCTTTTCCGAACAGTCACAGTTTAATTTCTAATTTTTAGTTTAATCCGTACTGGTGGTTAGAGGCCTCACAGACCGGTGCATTTTTCAATTTTCAAAATTTTTTAAGTTTTAGTATAGATACTAAACAGTTAAATTTTGTTTATAATATAGTTTGTAATATAGTTAAATTTTGCTTTATTTGGAAACTTTACTTTCACTAGAGACTTTTGAATAGCTGAATTTTAAATATAGTCCTGTACATGGAGTTCAGTACAGAAATAATTGGTCTTACAGACCGTTCGCGGTAGTTATGAGACAATATTTGGCACTCCGGTTACGGGTTAACCTTTGATGTGACATACATTTTCGCATAACTACTGCAAGCGGTTAGTCGGACCGCTTCATCGAAAGGTGAATAATAGACGAGATAAACTCATAGGATAGTGCTTTTGTACTTAACATTGTGTACAGGACTCTTATAATTAATATTCATCTTTTCAAAAGTCTCTGGTGATAGTATTAATGTTCAAAACGGAACCAAATTTTGGTAGTACTTGCAGTTAAACTATAAAATTGAAAAAAAACCAAACAACAGCGGTCTGTGAGACCGGTAACATCAGTTAAAGGTCAACTTCAGATACAAGTGGAAATTTGTTTCATTTGAAGTAGGGGAGACCGGGGGAATGGCGACAACTTAAGGGAATTTATCTTTTTTTACCTCAAAAAGTTTATTTTTTAAAAGTAAAAATTCTAAATCTGAATCATTATCTTTAGTATCTATAAATTTAACCATAATCATAACTGTAAATTAAGCACACATAAAAAAAATTCATCCTCTGTACAGTGGCGGTATTACACAGGATACTGGGGTAATTCCACCACTGTATCGGGGTAATGACGCCACTCTTTAATGACCTAGTAAATACATAAAATGTATACTAGGAAACACAACCTACTGAAAATATTTTGAAAGCAATAATTTAGCAAAATAATGAATAATTACAATGGTCCTTAAACTAGATTTATTAGTGTGCTAAGGTTACAATTTAACTGAAATTGGGAAAGTCACTTTTTGCCATGGTGGTGGCATTACTCCGAAAAGACAATATAGCGGAAATCCCAAGCAAATCCGAAAGAAGAACCGAGCTTGTTCAAAAAACTGCATCAAAATGTCGGCGAATGCATGTAGAATACGGGTTATATTATCTTAAGTACCTAATGTTACAATAAAAGTTGTTTACCTCTACTCATTTGAAGCTCCAAAATAAGAAGCAACTAGATGAAAACTAAATTGTTTACTAGATCAAACGAACGATGTACACCAAAATCACTCATTCTAGGCACAGTTTCTATTGTTGGCCGCTATATAGCTGGTGCATTCAATCTCAAACTGCTGTTAGTTTTAAATTAAGTGTGGTGGTGGCATTCCCCCGCACCCCCCACTTCTACTATAGCTAGAGACTTCAAAATCGATGACAATTATAATATTCTTGTACACAAAGTTACGTACAGAAATAGTATCTGGAGTTAATAGAGCCTTTTATTCATCTTTCAATCAAACGGTCTCCGAAACCACTTCATAGTAGTTATGCGATAATTTCTGTGACATACGTTACGGGTTAAGAGGCATTAAATCATTTCTATAAAGTGAAGTATTCTATCAATACAATTAACGTTAAAAGACTAATGCAAAAGTGTTTAAAGTAATTTGTAATTAATAATGCTAAGAATACATATTAAAGATAAAGCCTCCTCTTTGAAGGCAGAATCATTTTTCAAAAATACGAACATTAATCTTTAAAAAAAAAATCACCTCTGATCAGTTTGAGTAGACTACTTGAATAAAAGTTCGTATTTTGACACAATCTTTTCAGAGCAGCTTTGCAGGACAGGATTACATCACATACGAAAAATTAGAAACGTTCGGACGATTAGAAGTAATTTTTACGAAAAAAAAACGAGTGAAAATTTCAACCAAAACACTAAAAACAGCAGTTTTGGTACGGTTTTTCATTGACTTCGGCTAAAATTCTCACTACTAAATATACAAATTTTTTAAACAAAAATTTAAATAATTTAATATAGTCATATTTATAACCACTTAAAATATGAGAGAAATCGGATAAGCATTCTTCTGTTATGCATAGAGAAAAGAGCCGAAAACAAACAAAAACACAAAAGCAAGATGGAAGCTTATTCCTTTCAAATAAATATCGATATTTTTTCGATTTTTTCTCACAAAGTGCATCACATTTATGACTGCTGAAAATATCAGAGTTCGGAAAATAAATTTTTTAAGTACTAAAAAAGATCAAATGAAAAAGTCTTAAGAGCCATTTTACCACCAAATATTAATATTTTTTCTCGACTGTTTCACAAGTGTGTGTCACAAGTGTCACAAGTTTTACAATGTTTTTAACTCCCAAAAATTTCAAACATTTTCGACGATAACGACTATTTTCTTTTTTTAAACATTTAAAATACTGGTCGACCGCGACCCTCCCACCTTTTTCTGGCATATTTCAATATAACTCACTGACACCGAAAACCGAAAAAGCAAAAAATATAAAACTTACATTCCATTATCTTTGCAACTCTACAAACCGTTTAACCCTTAACCGGAAACAGATATTTGCGTCTACATATCTGCCCTTAATATTTTCACTCTTCCGACATTCCAAACTTATTTTTATGCTGTTATATTAAAAAATTGGTCTGTTAATGCATTACTATTAAAGATTAAATGTTTAAGTTCACCATTTGGTAAATTATTAAGTGTTCTGTTTGTGCATGGGATTCTCACGTTTCTGGTTAAGGGTTAATAAAACTGAAAATTAACGGTTTGAAAAAAATTCCCTTATATCACCTTTAGCTTTTTTCGCGCATTTTGCCGTAGGGTTAATATTACGCATATTTTAATTTTAAAAATATACTTAATTTTATACAATAGCTCTGAAATTTTAATACTACATACTAACATTTTAGCTAATGATCATTAACGATTTGGTTCAGGTATAATTGGATTTAATGGTGAAATAATCAGTTTGTAAGTAAATAAAAAAAAAAACCCACGGAATTTCGACGTAAAAAAAAAAAAAAAAAAAAAAATCAATTACGCGTACATAAGCATTGATATTTATCTATAAAAATCACTAAACACAATTTGCATAATTACAGACATACACAAATTAAAATTTTATTAATAACAATTAAAATATAATTAAATATATATATAAACGTTTCGGCTATTTTCATAGCCCTCATCAGTACGAGCAGAGTCTCAAAACAGCAAGAGCCACAGCAAACGAAAAAAAAAAAAACAGTTAAAATCACGGTCTAAGTAGGATAAAATAATCAGCAGGAACCTTGGTTGCTTCGTTGATTGGGAATTCAGCTAAAACAGACCTCCAACCCTGAAGTAAGACACGGCTATAGCGCCTAGAATATATAGTGTGGAAATCAGCTATCCCTGTAATACTTAAAAAAAGCGCTAAAATATTGTATCCCTTAAATGGGCAATGATACTGCTGCAATATGCAGATCGCAGCGACATCGGCAGGATATTTTCTGCAACTGCAAGAAATTGCTAGTCTATACCATAGAGAAGACATAGGGGTTGGAGTGTGCTTTGGCAACCCTAAAGTGGAACCAACATAATAGTCACGTGTTTACTATAGTCACGTGAATTTTACCGCCAATGGCTAGCATATGTTTGCGAAAGGAAAATAAACAAATTACCGTATCGTTAAATTAAAGAGAATCTTCTTTTACTTATTTAAAACAGATTTTAAGTTGCTTTGTTTTACTTCGTTTATATTTTTGCACTACTTTCACATGGATAATGTGGATGCCGAGTATTTTTTTTTTTTTTTCGAGACCGGCAATAATTTTCAAATTGCCAAACAAGCGATAACGAGCGAAATCTGGAAACCTTTACATGAGTAGGGCCGGTCATGTTGATGCTTTTCAAAGGAATTCTCTACGGAAATCACACTCCACCCCTATTTCTTCTCTATGGTCTATACAATGTAATACTAGTAATACGGAAATCCCGCAGATGTCGCTGCGATCGACACTTTAAATTTTAGCAGTATCGTCGCAGATTTAAGGGATACAAATTTTTAGCACTGTTTGTATAGCATATTTCCACACTAGGTATTCTAGGCGCTGTAACACGGCTAAAATATACAGGGAAATTGGCTTCCACAATTCGTGCACTCAAAATCGGGGACATGATCGAACTCAAGTGCAGGTGCAACCACGAGCCGTTAATTCCCAAATTGGCTCAGCCGAACTCAGCAATCTGATTGTTCGTTAATATTAATATTTTGGATTACTTTACTGTTATTTTGATCAAATTTAACAAAATAAATCAATTTAAGTCATTATAATTGCATTCTATTTTACATTACACTACTTCGTAAGAAAATAAATATAATTTTCTACTATATAAATATCAGTTTTAGCCAATCAGATTGCTGAGTTCGGCTGAGCCAATTTGGGAATTAACGGCTCGTGGTGCAACCAATCTTTAATTCAGAGTACCTTTATTAAAAGAATGTTTATGCCCCTTGAGAGCATTTAATGAGCGTCCAGTCTCACCAATGTAAATCGAGTTGCAATCTTTACAAGGAATTTCATAAAAGACACCATTCAGGTCAAACTTCGAATATTTATATTTAAATCTACTGAAAAAATTACCAATGCGGTTCAGAGGAACATGAGCTGTCCTAACATTAACATCCTTGAGTACGGCTGAAATTTTATCCGAAATATTACTGTAATAAGGCAAAGATATAGTTCCTATAGGATTGACACGCTGGTAAGGAATGGGATACTGGTCTGATTTGCTCGTAAGTTCCGAAATAACTATGACACCAACGACGTGGATAGTCGTTGAGACGTAAATCATTCATTATCTTACCAATTTCATTATTAAAACTGTCACTGCAAAATATCAAGGCTCTGTTGTACATGGATCTGACGACTGCGATTTTATGTGAAAGTGGGCTATTGGATTTAAAATTTAAATATTGTCCGGAGGAAGCACTTTTTCTGTAAACAGAAGTTTTCAAAATCGGAAAATTATCAACAATTTCTCTCCGGAACAAAACCAGACCAGCTATTTTCAAACTATCGTGAACTGGATTGAAGAGGAAAAGGAATTCGCTTTTCATAATCAATACTTTAGCAAGAAAATTACACTCGTCGGAAACCTATCACTTCCCTCTCCCTGTTTCCCAGCTGTTGTTATTTCGAGTTTTTTTACCGCTAATTATCAGGGTTTTTTTTTTTTTAACCTTGATTTAAAAAAAAAAAATCGCGGGTCCCTATTTCTGACAAAACAGAGTTAAGGATATAAAATCATACAAATTTATGGTTAATATAAGATTATAATCAAGGATTCGGGAAACGCAGGACGGGTCAGCCAGTTTTATTACCATATGATAAAATCTTTTCTACAGCGATCTCAATCATTGTAATAAAATATAGTTTAAAACTAGTAGATTAGTGTAACAACAGATCAAGGAAAAAGAGTCGAAAAGAGGAAGCGACAGTATTTTCTTATAAAATAAATCAGATTAATTTTATTTCTCGAAAATATTAATGGAAATTTTCTATAATAAATACTGGTGTTAACCTCTTTTTTTATTGTGTTTTTCCATGATCTGCTGCCTCCCTGTAGATAAGGATCTTGAAATAGCACACTTATCAAAAATGAAAAAAATTCAATGCGACAAAGTGGGTTTCAGGTGTGCAGACCCGAAGAAATGTAGATTATTTTTTAAATTGACACAATAAGCTGTTGAAGAGTAATTTAATGGAATCTTATTTAATATAATAGTTCTTTAAAGTTACTTTCGGATTATTTGGGAAGATGCTATATGCATACAAATACATACCTGATCTATCTTTCTTAAATTGTGAATTAAAGGAGGTTAAGTAATGTGCTTATTGAGATAAAAAATAAAATGTCCGGCAAAATTTCGTTGATATCCCAGATCGGAAGATTTACTAGTAGTCTTAAAATTTTCGTATTTATGCCATATATGTCTATGGCTATATGGTCTTGTTGATATACAAATGTTGAATAAGATTTTTTTAAATATTGTAAACTGACCAAGTATTTACATAACCTTAAATTCTTGTGACACATCAACGAAAGAAACATCAGGTCGATATCCCACGTGACATTGATCGGTTCGCACATATAGTAATTCTTATGGATGTTTTTAAATGTTTAAAATTTAAAAGAAAAAATACATAAAGAATTTTATACTTTAAGCTGTATAAGTTTTATAGTTCAATTTCGTTCTTTCAAAATATATTAGAGACGTTTTATATAATTTAAATTTCTTTCAAACTAAGTTTAAGGGAGCAACAATACTTGATTATCTCAATAGCAAATATTCAATATAGAAGGATTTTCTTCTGAAAATGCTGAATCTTTAAAAGAATAAGTTTTCCGTCGATGGATAAGCTAAAGCTTAATAGATTGTTTTGAAATTCCGAAAACATTCTAGATTTTTTAAATTTAGCTTTACTAAAAAGGAATATATTTCCTATTAAAACAAAGCGACCGAAATATATCTAGCTTATTGATATATATATATATTATATATATTTAAATATCATTTGTTGTTCCTGACCAAAAGTCACGTTAATATGATCAGATTGCCTTTGTTTTTCCTAACTGTAGTTGCCTCCAACTACCTAGCATTGTAGAAAATGTTAATGATTGAAGTTGAATATATAAAATACAAACAATTTCAAAATATTTTTTATAATTCATCTCAGTTTTAAAATTTTGTGCATAAATGTTCCTTTTTCACAGTAAAAAAGTTTCTTTTTTTTTAAATTTCCAATAAGGATTTATCCTTATTAAACGATATATTAAATAATTCAGAGACATCTCTACTGCACGCGACGATGCATTTTATTATTTTGATTAACTTTTCACTCCTATCATTGGATACAATTTTCCGAAAATTTTTCATTGTACTTTGAAAAAGTTTTAAAGAAACGGGTGAATTATTTTTTTCACAATGAGTTCACACATATAGCTTATTTACTTAAACTATGACTAATTTCCTCGTTCTTAAATTAAGGTATTTTTATAAAAAAATATATATATAAAGACATTTGAGAAAAAACTAATGAATTTCCAAGCAACTAATTCACCGAGCTATCGCAAAAGGGAAAAGTTAATACGTAGGAGAAAGTAGGGGAAGCACACTTAAGGGAAAACACGAATAGCTAGTCAAATTTACACAAAAAAAATCCATGTTTTATTAATGAAGTAAACTCTAAATCATAAAGAACAGTTTGCAATCAACTAATCTGCATAAAAGTTTTAGGTTTTTTTTATCGTTTTATTTAGTTAACAATGGATTGAGCCGCAATGCCCTAACATGGTAGGGTAATTGTGCTCAAATTTTGAATACAACATTTAAGTTGGAGTTAATTACATTTGGCTTAACAAAGCACTACAAAGCTGTCAGATGTTTGAAGAGCGGAAAATCGGCATAACAGATTACGCGCAGAATTACAAAATTTTGCAACGACTGAAAATTTTAGTGCCTAAGTATACTTCAGATTGTAAGAATCACTCTGAACCTGAATAAATTTGTATTTAAAGCATTTTTATATTTTTAATACAAAATTGTATTTAGCTAATGCAATATTTAGAAAATTTCAACAGTATAATCACCTAAAAATATATTTTTTTGTGCAATAAAAAAAGGTAATTTTAGGTTCAGTGTATACAGACTAACATGAAACATATGTTTTGAAAATTTCATGAAAAAATATGCAGTAGTTTGAGAGAAATCGTGCGTGTTATGCCCAAAAACGTCACTTGGAGAAAAATGGCTTCAAAATTTCGGAAACGCTGCTTCAGCTATTGTGGATATATAATTCTAAAAGCCATAATTTCTGTTCTAATGGGAATTTCAAGGAAATAATTATATCAAAATGTTCAGAAAAGATAGAAGTTTAACACCTTAAAAAATTAAAATTTCGAAAATTTTAAAGCTTTAAGAGTCCTGAGACCCCTTAAGAAATTGGTTTTGGTATTATTTTGCTGAAAAGTTAGCCTGGAGTTTAGCAGTCACCACAGTCAGTTGTCATAAGAAATCCGAGAGGTAAGTTTTGTTATATCTATTTTCATCCTTGACATTTTAATAACTGGGCAACAATGCGACATGCAATTGTATAGAGCTTTAATTCTTTTATTTTATGGTCCAAGTTTCTGCTTTCTAACCCTAACCTGAAAGCAAAGAGGGCACTTTGAACTACTGGTTTAAAAAACTTTCAAATCACCTAGTGTTTGATAATTATGAAACATTTGTTTTAATATTCCACTGATTGAGACTTTAATTTTACTGTTAAAATAAAAGAATTTTGCAACTGATAAAGTATTTAGACATAATAACAATTTTTTGTTTCTTGATAGGCCTGCCAGGGCTGTTTGCTCACAGGAAATTCTGATTTCAAGAATTTTTGGAACTAATTTTCAATTATTGTTATTAGAAAATCCTTATTGGGTACTGAAAATTTAGAAGCTATATTTAGTATCTATTTATAAAATATATTTTATTGTTTACAATAAAAAATAATAAAAAATGTTAACTGTTCCTCCAGGCCTTTTTTTTTTTTTTTTGTAATTGATATAAATTCTGCATTTAAGTTGAGCTGCGAACACCCATGTCTTATGTCATATACACTGCTGAACTCAATCCATCACGGTATGTAATTAGGTTTTATTTTTCCAGGATGCCACCTAAGAAGAAACCAAAATTTGGGTATAGAGGAGAGCGGGGTACAGTGGACTTAAGTACACAGTGGACCACCCCTTCTATTTTACTTATTTTAAAAATTTTTAGGCTAATTGATAACATCACTGGATTGATTACTTATAGCCTTCAAAACACATTGTTAGCTCAGAATGAACCCTGTTATCCTGACCTGTTCTTTTGAGCTCCTAAAAGTAAAATTTTTCATCATCATAATTTTCTTTATTGAGTAATTATATGTTATGGATAAATAAGAGAAAACTTTTTTGAAAAGGTAAAACACTTGTCTTTATTTAATTTAAAAGTTTATATGCTTAAAAAATACTCATAAAAATATTATTTAAAGTTATGTATTGAACTTCAACATGGGACAGAGTATACCGCCAACTACTGGGCTACAGTGGTCCGCAATGAATACTGCTTCTGTAATGAATTTTCAAAATATTTAATAATTGCTTATCCTTTATAAAGAAATACTGTTTTAAAATAGTTAAATAACTATAAAATAAACAAAGAAAAATTACAATTTATTTAACCCTACAATGCATAGAGTAGGCATTAGGCAACTTTAAATTTCATGTTATATGTTGTTCAGATTATAATGTAGCCATATGACACTTTAGTTCTCCTAAATTATGGATAACAGTTCACATGTGTTTTTTAAAATAAGTTTTCTTGTTCAATATAGCAGTTTTTTTGTTTGTTTTTTTTTTGGGGGGGGGGGGAGAGAAGGAGAGAAATGAAAATCATCTATTGTAGAGTTAATATATTAAGAAATATTTTGTTTTGTATTTACTGCCTTTGAAAAATATAACTGTAGCCTAATAAGTAATAGACCTCACTGGATTGGTTATTTATAGTTTCAGAGCACATGGTTAGCTCATAATAAACCATTTTATCCTATATATTTTGAGCTTCTAATAAATTTTTCATTATCATATTTTTTGATAATTCTTTAGTTATGTTTTTTATTTCAAAATGCTACTTGCAAATTTCTGTTATATTGTTTTTGAGGTAAAGGGGAAATAAAAAAGAAATAGATTAATTATGTATAGATTTATATTGTATTTTAGCCCTCTAAGTGTTTGGGGCGTAATACTCCGTTCACTAAGCTCCAGGTTTCACAGCAATACAAGCAATATTTAAGATAATATAATTCTATAGATTTAATGAATTTTAAATACATTGAATGATTAATACTCTCAAGGATTACATTCATATTTGTAATTGAGATTTTTTTTTTATATAATGTTGAAAGAATCATTTTCTTAGCATGTAAAACAAAATGCAAAGAAAACATTACACTTTTACCCTTTTGCAAGACGCTCGGAGGGTTAAACAATAGTGGACCACTGTGCCCCAGCGGGTGGACCAGTGTACCCCACTGCCGGTGCACACTGGTCCACTTTATGGGTATATATATATATATATATATATATATTTATTTATTTATTAAATGTATTGGGAACTATGTTCTGCGAAAATTATGAGGCATGTAGAAAAGTTTGAAGAATATTCAAAAATATTTTCAGGTAGATTGGTCTTTCCGTTAAACAGAAAAAAATGTTAACTGCAAAAGTGGACCGCTGTACCCAGGTCTCCCCTATACTTGTGTATTATTTGAACAGTTAATAAATAGAAATATTTCTGAAAATAATCTTTTCTTGAAGTTTCATTTAACTTTTCAACCTGGATATAATGGTTATTTACTTTTTAAGTGATTATTTTAAAAGAAAATCTGATAACTGATAGATATTGAAATGCCTATGAAACATTGGATAGAGCATATCAAACAATGGGTACAGATTATCAAAAACTGGGTATATTAATGTGATTTTTTTTTTTTTTTTTTTTTACAAAAACATTTCAATTTTATTTAACAGCTACAGATCTGAAAAGGAAATCTAAGGGATATATTCAACCAATCCTTAATTTCTTAGTTAAACGGTAGGGTTACCATTAAATGTTGAAGCACAAATCCAGCACAGATTATCGTACACTAGATACATTACCCTATTTCACTTCTCATTATAACTCATTTTCTAAAAATTTTATTTGGTACTTAATTTTTTTTTTAATTTAGAGGGAAATTTTCTTAATGTTCTAATTAGAATACATCATTGTGCGATGCAAATATACATTGTTTTAGTTTATAATTACTTCCTTATTTTAAGTAGAATAACACTTAAAGAACAAAACAAGTTTAACGCACACGAAATTAAAAAATATACATATTTTATTAATTAAATGATGCTAACATTAAAATTCCAGAACGGAGGTAATATAAAATTCACGATCACTTCTAAATATCATCAAAGACAAATAGTAATTGCAAAAAATTACGGCTAGAAACCAAAATTATATGATTATTAGATGCTTATTTAAGGACATGAGTTTCAAAACTCGACTTTGTTGATTTGTTGACTTTGTTGATTGATTGAACTCAAATTTGTGGAAATCGCGAAAAATCTAAATGCGTACAATGGTTTTCATTGTAAAGCAAGATTTTACAGTAACAGAAAGACAGGAAAAAACTTGTTATTTTGAGGATTGTTGGATTTTATCCGCGCAAGTTTTCCAATAGAACATTTTTATAGAGAAAACACGATTTCTTAAAATTTTGTATAAAGCAGATTTTGAAACTTACGTCCACATTTATACTATTAGACGAATGAAACTATTTTTTAAATGAATGCATCGAATTTTATAACGAAGGATGCAGCAAATGTTTGCGAGAGAAATTCTTACGTTTTCGAGATAAAATGATCTAAAATTGAATTTTTATACAAATAAATTTCAAAAGAAAAATACTAATGAATATATTCAACATCTTCACAAAACATTTGAAAATGCTAATATAGAAAATTAGGTAAAAAATAACGTAAGTATAGAAGCATATCTCACAATTGATTAAAAAATTAAATTTACAAATCACCAGCTTTTCAAATATTTTTAATGTTTTCTACATATTGACAATTTTCTAAAAAAAAACATTCTTTTAAGAATTAAGTACAATGTATCGAAATGGTAACTTTTTTGTAGCATAATTTTTACGCTTATTCAATGAAAATTATAAATAAGTTGGAAATTGTGCGGAAAAATAGCAAATGAGGTACGTTTGTACTATAACTATTTTTATAAATATTCAGATCTTGGAGCAATAGCTGTGTCACTCTTATGCAAATATGCACGAATAAAAAAATTATTTCGATTATATATAATAAATTCAGTAATACGTTACTAATGACTCCATCTGAAACAGGACGTAATCACCATGTCAACCTAGAATCATACTTATCATGTGATATTGCATTAATTACTTATGTTAGGATTTAATGGAATAATCACTTTAACTTTCATGGGATATCATTAAATTAATTAGGAAAGATAGGATTTAATATAGTGAAGAAAAAGTTTAATATTTTAAGTTTTGATTCGATTTTTTTAACAATTAAAATGACGCGACAAAATTCTACAAAAAATAAATATTAAATTTCAAATCATTCGATTGGCCATTTTTTGCGCTGTTATATGGATGGTCGGACCAGATGACGAATATAGGTGTTACGTATTTACATAATTACGAACGCATCTAAAAATGAAAGCGATACAGTCACTAAAATAATGGACAAACTGAAAGTCAATTCTAAGAAACAAATAGTCCTCATGTTTTCCATACGAAAATTTAAAAAGGAATACACTCCCATAGTATACACCATACATTAAATACTACATTATTGAAGATAGTCTTTGATTATATGACTCATTCAGTAATTAAAGCTAGATTTGGAGAGAGAAAAAAATGCCTTAGTGTCCACTAAATCGATTTTTACACTTTAAAACAATATTTGGTTTAATGATTTTTAGAATTATACATTATTTTAGAAACGGAAATGAAGTTTACATAACAGGGAATACGTCCAATTTAAAAGTCCCATAGAATGGATTATCAATACAAGCATTGACATTGAAATTGTGTAAAAGTAAACTATAATACACAATAGACATCAAAGTGATATCGTATACGAGTACATACCTTTCACCTTCAGAATGTTTCCTCCTTGGTACACACATTTTACAGGAACGTGTTATATTCAAAGAAACTTTTATAAGTCTTCGTCAAACAATGAAAAGTAAATCAGCAAGTGACAGATTTTACAGAACTAAACACAGGAAACTACTAAGGAAGTACATTAATGGAACCATAAACGCGTGCTCTAATATAACAAGTGATTAACAATTGATTAGAAAAATAACAAGCACTGGATCACATGGAGGAAAAAAATAGATGGAGATGCAGTATGCCGTAAAAACGGTTTCATAATGATGCGCGTTATCGCTTAAATTTAAAAGCCCCCATCCAACCCAAACAAAACAAGCACGTAGAACAGGGGCCGAATTTTTGACACCTCCTGTGCATTTTTTTCTCTAAATGAAAATTATCTTCTTATATTTAAACCTTTTAAAGTAGCATTTCATTATATTACGAATTAAAAACTGTATTACTAGAAGTTTTCTTCTTTTCTGAGAAAGCACGTGGTTGTGTTTTAGGTCGAACGTAGCGGATTTTAGGGTTACATTTTTGACGTCAAAACCAGCCACCACGCTTCATCTCTATTCTTTTCCTTTAGTGTATGACCGGATCACTGCGCCCCGA
Source organism: Maratus speciosus (assembly GCA_963932465.1). Lineage (NCBI taxonomy): Eukaryota > Metazoa > Arthropoda > Arachnida > Araneae > Salticidae > Maratus > Maratus speciosus. Next base: position 256,976,018 of record OZ010790.1, read on the forward strand.
AAAAAAACAACGGTGGATGTGTTCATAGCCCGTTGCCCTATCCATAGATAAACATACACGGTAGGATACTTAGGGAAAAATCAGCAATGCAACAGTACTACAGCGTATAGAATACAATAGTGTGGAAATATGCTATCCAAACAACGCTAAAAATTTGTATCCCTTAAATGTGCGACGATACTGCTAAAATCCCAAGTGTCGATCGCAACGACATCTGCGGGATTTTCGTATTACATTGTATAGACTAGCAATATCTTGCAGTTGTAGAAAATATCCTGGAGATGTCGCTGCGATCTGTATGTTTCAGCAGCATCGTTGCACATTTAAGGGATACAATATTTTAGCACTTTTTTAAGTATTACAGGGATGGCCAATTTCCACACTATATATTCTAGGCGGTATAACAGTACTAGCGTCGCTAGTGACAAAGAGGAAGGAGTATCGAGTCTCCGAAATTTACATACACTGTTAAAAATCTGCAGCTTTAGCTGCATAGTCACCCCGCCGCTTTTATAGTATATTTCTATTCTGACCAACGAGAATGCTCCATATAATAGTCAAGTAATCGTTTTCTATAAAAGCGGTAGAGTGACTATGCAGCAAAATCTACAGATGTTTAACAGTGTATGCCGATTAAAAATGTTTTCACTTTATGCTTTTCATATCTATTATTTCCTCCACGGGGATAAGGAGAAATATTTTCTTATTTATGAAATTTTCTGGTACTGGTAGGGTGTAACATTTCGTGTGTTTTTATATTATACCATTGATTTGTGTGGCTTTAAAAGCTATTGTATCGTATTTTCTTAATATATAACATCCAAGAAGAATTCTTTAGCTTATTTTTCATTGCATTTATATCGTTCACCCGTCATGTACGCAAAAAAAGTGCAAGATTCTGTTGAAAACACAAACAAAACATTAATAAAAGAAAATACCAATAAAGTAGACGCACAATAACAAAAATATTCCAAGGATGAAAAGTTTCTTCTTTATTGTTACTAAAGACGCTGCGATCGCAATCTCATTACCATTACTATAGCGCCTAGAATACATAGTGTGGAAATCGGCTATTCCTTTAATACTTAAAAAAGTGCTAAAATATTGTATCCCTTAAATGTGCAACGATGCTGCTGAAATAAAAAGATCGCAGCGATATCTGCTGGATATTTTCTACCACTGCAAGATTTTGCAAGTCTATGCAGTGTAATACGGAAATCCCTTAGATGTCGCTGCGATCGACCCTTTAGATTTTAGCAGTATCGTCGGACATTTAAGGGATACAAATTTTTAGCATTGTTTGGATAGCATATTTCCACACTAGGTATTCTAGACGCTGCACCATTACTACAGCGTTTAATAAAACTTTTTTACAAAATTTGAAGATTTTGGTGACCCGATCCCCATTAAGGTATTACTTTTACGAGAGAGAAAGTTTATAATTCACTAGAAGGCTTCGCCCCCTACAAGCTACGCTCGCCAACCCTCGTTCAGACACTGCAGAATCTAAAAGTACTCTAATCTGATCGGTTTTAAAAAGATTAGAGAAGATTGAATTATACTGAAAAAACCTGTAGCGATCTCCCTGTAAACGGGTTTCCATTCAATTCCCCTTGATTGCAAAAAATTAAGGTAGAATCAGTTGCTGTTAAGACATCCAATGGCTGTTTTCGTGTTTGATTAAAGAAGATCAGTTAAACATTTGAAAAGAAGCTAAAATAAAATGAAGTAAGTAATCAGAGTCTTTGCCTCTCGGTATTATTTAACAGCGTTATAAAACGATTGACATAATACAATTTACTACAATTACTAAAATTTGCTGGTTTAACCCCTTCAAGGGCGGTGGTTCATTTTTGGATCACTTAATTTTAATTCTTAAATGCCACATTAGCACCAGAATATTGGGATGAAAATTTCCCTTTTATTAAGTAAGTGAACAAATTAGTTATGCGCTATTATTAGAACAAGTTATGCGCCTGTTACATAATAAAGTCATATATATTGGCTGGATAAATTCGCATGTTGGAATATCAGGAAATGAAAGAGCGGACATGTTGGCAAAATCAGTTATTATAAATGATCTGTATGATAAAGTTCTACGCATTCCTGCACCAACTTCTATTTTAAAGCGTCATTTTAAAACACTTCTACATGATCAATGGCAAGTTTCTTGGGAAAATTCGGAGAAGGGAAGAGATACTTATGCGATATTAAACAAGGTTAACGATTTATTTCTATGTGAATCCCAGGTGATAGGTTATTTTCTTTCTTCACATGGAGCATTTCCACAGTATCAGTTTAAAATAGGAAAACGCCCAAATAACAGGTGTAACTGTGGTGATGTAGGAAGTATACAACATTATTTGTTTGGACATTGTCCGTTAATGCCTTGTAGATTTAAATTCAACAGGAATTGTACACTGAGATGGAACATTCGAAACGTTCTCATCACCCGTTCAAACTATAGAAGACTGTGTGCTATGTACAACGCACTTAATAGGGAATACTCATTTATTAAGTATAAATTTTGATAATTTTTACACTTGTAACTTTTTACTTCTATCATACTGTTAATACTCATCAGTGGTTCGCTACGGACATTACGTGGTTTTCTGACACTACATCAAAGGCTCAACATTGTGCCTTTTATAGTAACTGTCCTTTGTCTGACATTTTTGTTGGCGGCGATTTTCTCTTGAGGTCTGAACATTATGGTGATCTTTCTTCAAGTTAGTTTTTCTTATATAAAACTTTTATGAACATTTTTCTTTCGAACACTGAACTCATTTGAACATTAGTGAACAGTGAACTTTTATGAACATTTACACTTCATAATCTTGAACAAGGATTTATAGTCTTAACTTTTGTTATACATTTAAGTCACTTCACTTTTGTTTGTATTTTTATTATTTTGATGAAAGCAACATCAATTGTTTTGTAAATTTACGATTTACTATGTAAGTTCGTCAGAATATGTGCCTTTTTCCTTGTTATTTTGGGTGCTTTCCGATGTCCGGCATCGGTGATTGTTGTGGGGATTTTCCACCGGAGCGTTACATCCTATGCCATTCTTTGGTTGGTGCTCCGGTCGGGTGATCAAGTAAGTGAACAAAAGCATTTTTGTATATCGAAATTTGCAATAATAATAAAGGACTTTTATTTATATTATATATATATTTATTATTTATATTTTAGAAAATTTTTTCTCCTGATGAAGGTTTTAAAGATTAAACCGAAGCGTAGAGTTTTATGTTAAACTTGTGAATAAATTGCACGTTGGATAGCAACACCTATTTGTTTTGTATCGAAATTTGTTTGTAAATTCTGGTGCCATTTACTGATTTCAAGATTTTACGAATAGAAGTGCCTTGTTCGTGAAAGGGTTAAACGCATATTAATGTATTTATTATTTTAAAGTTTCGTTTCCTTTCCCTTTTAATATTCACGTGTAAATGCAATTTTCAAGACATAATTTTCAATATTTTACTGCTTTTAACGCGTACTCATTTAATAGTAATTTTAAAGGGATTTTTTTTTTTTAATAGTCACGTGAAAATAAATTTTTAATCGTTAGGAAATATTATTCTTTGCGCTATTTTTATAATTGAAAATAATCTCTATAATAATAGCCTAAGTCATGTGACTATCATCAAGAGCTCCAGGCGGATCCCTTCGCTTTTTATATTCCAGGCGGCCATTTTGGTACTTTAATGTTAGCCAGCCACATGTGTGATAAGTCGCCGAATATTAATCTATCGTCATTATTTCGTTTATATTATAATAGTCCAAGTCATGTAACTGCCATAAACAACGGGCTGATTCCTTCGCTTTTCATAAGAAAGGTTTCCATTTTGATTAAAGAATAAAAATTATTTTTTCGAATAAAACTACATAAAAGTTGCCATGATTCCAAAGAATTCCTGGTACTTTTATGTTAGCTGGATGAAAATCTCGCCAATAGCTTTTTTTTAACTCGCCAGTTAGCAATTTTTTTTTCCAGTGGTAAATTAAAACGGTGCTACTTGGTTATCCCATCGATCAAAAATCTGTCGCCAAACTATAAGATTAAATGCCAATAATGGTTGATCGTAAATGTCACATTCACTTGACTTTAAGGAAGTTGCACATGTTCACGCCATCAAGTGATTTTTATTTCGACGTTTTACTTGTATTTTTATTAATGTTATACTAATTTATTTGTTCTTTTGTTATTTAAAATAAAGAAATATGTCAATTTGTATAATTTGGCTATTTATATAATTTGGCGAAATTGGTCGACGGGAGAAGTAATAACATTAAAATGTTGCTTTGAAGTGGAAATTAAATCTTATGATTTGTTGCATTTTCACATACGCTCCGGGTTTGGCGTGATTTTTCAACGACAATTTGGCGAATCGTTTTCAAATACCTGTTACATATGTATTTTTAAATTATTTTCTGTTATTTTTAAAATGAAACAACAATAAATAAATAAAAAAAAATAATTAATAACTATAGAACAAAACAATTTATAACATTTTTGGTAAATAAAAAGGAAATAAATTCAAATAAACATTTATTAATAAATAAGCAACAATAACCGGGTTACCATGTCAGGCATAATAACGCCATTTTGGCGGCAATTAGGTACCCCGTTGCGTATATGGCATCTGTGCCTATATTTTTTCTTTTCGTTTCGTTTAAAAAAAAAGAATGAAGTAAAAGCCATTTATTTTAAAGGTTTCAATTTTAAATGAAAGTTTTGTATTAAATAAAAGGATAATGAATTACAAATTTAATTATGAATAAAAGTAACATGATGCATTTCTTAGCATGCATTTAAGGGAGGCCTAACTCGTTGCCAAAATAATTTAAAATAACCTTTTCTAAAATAAGAAGAAAAAAAATATCTGTTATGATTAAAATTTGAGTTGTCATCATTAGAAAAGAGTATTTAAAATTAGAAAAAAATTTATATTTCGAAAACTAATTCGAATTTTAAAATTCTAATATCAGTCTTGAGATATGTGGATCAATACGGATTTTTGGTGTTTATTTCATCGCAAAGTATTCCATATTTTAGGAGAAATCGCCGTGAAACGTAATCAGTTGTTTAATCAGTCGTTTCATAGAATCGTTACATAAATTCGTTTCAATTCAGTCGTTTGATTAGGATTTTATATATATAGGGTTGATTAATACGTAGCTTGTCTGTAAAGTATCCGACTCTTGGCCGAAGGAAATATATATGTTACCTGACGGAATTGGGACACTAAGCCATTTAAAGTAGGACTCTGTCGCCTCCATCCACTTAGGCCTTCCACTGCCGAAAACACTCCTGAGATGCTTCTTTTGGAATGGTGCTCAAATCCAACGTCGCGTTCAGCATATCTCATCTTTATTTTCAAAACAGTATCCTTTCAATGGCACATTCAACTTCGGAAATAACCAGAAATCACAAGAGGCTTCTTGTTATTTCCGAAGCCTCTTGCTTATTCTTGTCTGCAGAGTAGGGATATTCGCGAACGACTGGAATTTCATATTTCGCCAAGAAACTCTGAATCAGGTTCGATGAATGATCTAGAGCATTGGTGAATCTTACGCTACCTGATGAATCTTACGAATTCTTCAGCTTTGAGAATCACAAATCTTTGAAAAAATTTTATGCAGTACCTTTGCTCAATTCGTCCAGTCATCTTAAGAGAAATCGAAATTCGACAAATGCGTATTACAACACATTCTCGGCGACCAGAAGGCAACGACTAGCTCCAGGGCTTAATTTGCACCATAGCCCGGCTCCGGTACTTCTCTGGTTTTAGTAAATATTTATATATTTGTCGGAATTCACCGGAGCTCGTAAATACAGGGCTCCGGAGCCAGGTGCCATAGCAATTCTGAAAAACCTAGCCTAAATTGCCTTTTTATTTCCTTACCATCGCCAATCTTTCGCATTCTTTTTTACCAAAACACTTATATGCGACGTAATGTGTCGCACACGTAGGAGATGGAGTTAAAACGGACTCAATTTTTATATCAGTTTTTTGCGCTTGGACTGACTCAAGCTCAATCTGTATTATAATTAAAATTTTATTTATTCATGTATTAAAAAAAAAAAAAAAAAAAAAAAAAAAAAAAAACTTTATCTTCTTTAAAATTACGTATTATATCCTATTTCAAATCGTTTTAATTCTATTGTGATCAGAATGAAGGGGAAAGAGAAATCGTGTTTTTCTATTTCAAATTTATGTCGGCGACTGCGTGTTGATACGGCTCCACTCAAGAGACTGAACACTGAATTTTGTTTCATTTCGATTTTCTTTTGTGACAGTAGAATAAATTTTTTATTGGCTTTTTTTTTTCTTTTTTTTCCCTAGACTAGAAAAGAATATTTTCTGTTTTAGCCAACGAGCATCAGCTATAGGTTTTGTTCGCTTGAGGTTTTTTGTCTTCTATTGCGTACGAGTATAAAAATCACGTTAGTGATTTTTCTATTTATTTTGTATCATGAACGGTACCCATGCTAAAAGCTTGCTCTGCGCATTTATGAAGTCACTTTCATTTGTAAGTAGATATAATTGCCATGTATTATTATTCTGATAGAAAGCAATCGAGCAGTGTTTCCCCTTTTCTATAAAAGCATCGATTCTTTCCGATAACGGTGCCAAATTTGTAATTTAATCTGATTTTCGGGGTCTCTTTACAAAAGATTGTTATGAGGAAGCAATCGATTATAGTTTAAGACAAGCACCTTTTATAGGAAATTGTAAAACATTGTTCCATCCTTCAGCATATAAATATTAATTTCTGTAAATTTCATTATTTTTTTCTTAAAAATGCATAGCTGCGAACTGTCCCTTTTTTTGTTTTAACGCTATTTCCTAATCATAATCCTTACCATATTTAATCGCGGAATTCTGCAATTAATTTACTTTAAAATTAGGCAAAGATTAGCATTCGGAAGCGGAGTGAAAACTCAAAATTCGAATAGTTGACAGATAAGTATGTGCTGATAGATATATTTAAAATTTTTATTTTGCTAAAGAAAAACAAATGCTTCAAATTTTGAAAATAATGTACGAAATATAAATATTCAGATTGGAGTGACAAGGGGGAGGGGGGGGGGGGGTACGGTTGTTGCACCGGTACCGCAGAATATTAGGGCTCCCTTTTTTTCTTTTTTTTTTTTAGAAATTAAGCCCTGACTAGCTCACTGGAAAGTGAGGAAAAAATTAGAGCATTGGAATTAAGTCAATACTGTGCGCGGGAAAAATCAAGGTCGGATAATTATCAGACAGAGCTTGTATGTGAGTAAAGGAACGCTACATACTACACTACTACATATCTGGAATATAATGCATAAAATAATTGCATACATAGAAAATACTCAAAATAACCTTATGTGGGGAATTTTATAATAAGAAAATTGCTATTTGGGGGGGGGGGATTTTTTTTAAATAATTAAAGTAACAGAAAAAAAAACACATTTCGAAATAATCAAAATAAGAAATTAAGTGGAAAAAAGGAGCTTTATTCCATTTAATTTGAACTCTTATTACTGTTACAAAATCTCAATAATAACAAGTTTCTCGGAATTTTTCGACTCAAACTTTATTTCCTATTTAATTTAATAATCTAAGTTAAAATAATAATCCATAAGTATATTTATAATTGCCTTTACACACACACACAAAAAAAAAAAAACATTTCTTTCAACGGACACATTAAAAAGTATCATTAATATTTATTTTTACACTAATTTTATTTTAAAAACATTGTTTGAAAATACAATCAGCCTTTCAAATCTAATCTTATTAACTTAATCCTTAAAAACGTCAAAACATGTATTTTTCATTTTAATTTTTCCGTATTCAGAATAACTCTTGTTAGCAAAAAGGATTCTCTTAATTTTATAGTTTTAAATCGTTTCTCTCGTTCACTAAACAATTTATGATAAAGAATAAGCAAATCATCATAATTAAATTTGTCAAATGCAATACCGAAAAATGGAGACAACGTTATTATATAAGTAATTTTACTAAAATGAGAAAGGGATTTTTTTACTCTAATCCGTTATTCAATTTATGTAAAATAATTAAATGAATTTACCAAGTTTAATAAATCAAAAAATCTATTTTTTGCTAGACTTCACTTCCGAATGCATTTTACTTTTAAAATAATAAGAGTTAATAATTATGCGTAGAAGCTCTTTTAAGAATAATGTATTTCATGATAACGTTTTCAAAAAGAAAAATCAGAACATTAGGGGAGAGTGGGGAGGAATGTGAACTTTTTACAAAAATAAGAAAATCAATTTTATTTGACACAAAAAATTTATAGAATACAAATGAAACACTTTCTAATATTACTGAACATTATAGAAACATAATTTGCAGAAACAGTTTTATAAATAAAGAAATTGTATGTTTCAAAATGTGTCCCATACCTCCCCCACTAACATGGAGGTATGGGACAGCTGTAAAACAAAGGTATAACGCACAAATTGCCTAGTGTCGGCTAGATATACAGTCTAACAAAGATTGCAGGTTGATTATGTCTGTGCCGCAATATCAAATTCCATTATCTTTATCACTGGAAAGAGAATTTAAGATTGTCAGTCACAGATGACATTAAAAAATAATCAGTTCCATTTATTTACATTTTGAAGTAAATGAACATATTATCAATGTTTAAATTAATATATTACCCACTAAAATTATTTTCATATTAACAATTTACATTAATCTTATTAAATAAAAAAAGAGTTTGACTTGTCCCATTCCTCCGTTACTGGCATGTCCATTCCTCTCCACTAACTTATTGTTAAACTTCCTGCATAAACATAAATGTTGCTGTTAGACTTAGTTTAAATTATGGATAATATACAACAGAATGTTTCATAAATATTTAGACTATTAGATCTATGCATAAACCAGTCATTAATGTACGAAAACCATAAAAAGTATATCAAGCACATTTACTGTTGATTCTTGAAAAAAAAAATCATTATACAATTGAAAGATTATGCAGATCAGCAAATTATTTCAACTGAAGATTGGGCATCATTGCTTCATCTAGTTTGTGATTGATGAATTGTTTAGAATGATACATGAAGAGAAAAACCTATTGTCCCATTCCACCCCACTCTTCCCTTCTGGTTAGGAAGCTCTTAAATGGGAAATTAAAATGCCGTAATTTTGACTATTTCCATTTGTGTAATTTATGTTTTTTTTTTTTTTTTTTTTTTTTTTTTTTTTTTTTTTTTTTTTTTTTTAATGCTTTGTAGTGTTCAAAATTCTTAAACATGAAGACATTTAAAGTTACTGAAAATCATTAATATGTTACTGTGCATCACATAGGGGAGCTAGGGGATGTATGGGACAAGGGATGGATGGGACATTCTCAATATTTCAGGCAAAAAACATTTATTTTAAATTGTTTCCTAACCCCATATACCTCTACCACAGTGTGCTTCAGAACTAAAAGTAGGACCACATTGCTGTGTTCATTTTCCTTCAAAAATGAATTTTCTGAAATCTCTGCTTAAAAGTAAGTTTTTTTTTTACCTTTGAAGATGTGAAATATCTTATACAATATAAAAAATTAAGCTGTGTTGTAGTTATTTATTTTAAGGTTCAATATCAATAATTAAAATGAATGAATAGTAACCATTGTGACAAAATAATTTTTGAGGTAAAATGGCTGAGAAGGGATATTATGCATCATGGGGATGATTGGGACATTTCAAAAAGGGGATGAATGGGACATTCTCACTCCTCCCTAGAGATGTTGAAAATTTTATTTATTAATAAATAGTATTATATAGGATGATAAATCAATAATTTACGTCAATTAATAGTATTAAATAGTATTATATGAGTTGTTATTGTTTAAAATTTCTGACTGTTACTTATTGTATTGTAATATTTATTAATGGATTATCAAAAAATTGGTACTAAAATTTAATCAAAATAGATAAAATTGATAAAAAATAGTATATGTGTATTGATCAAATGGGGGAAATTATATTGAATTTTGAAATGTTGCACAAATAAATCCCCACCCCTAACATATTGGGTCAATCGGAAAGTCGGGTCGTGTTGGGAAAATCAATACGTACCGAAAAATTCAATCATTTAATTATTATACATTGATTCCGATATCTAATGTCTAATAATTATCGGGCAGAATTTTCCGGTACGAATTGATTTTCCCAACACGACATGACTTTCCGATCGACACAATAATTTCCGTTCTGCATGTTTCTACGATACATTTACTTAATATCAATTAATAAGTTATGATTGAAAATTATTAGCTATGCTATATTTAAAAGACATTTTGCACTTTCGTTTCAAATCTAAAATGCCTCATAAGTGGAAAAAAAGAACAGGTTGATAGCCAAAGTCCGCATTAAAAGTTAAAACTGCAATAAAAGAAGTTATTGAAAAAAAAACAAAACATATCGATTCGTGCTGTAAAATCATATATTACAAATATAATTTTCATATAAGGTTATAATTATAAATTTTAATTTGGTAAAATTGAATACAGGGAGGAAAATCTTTGTGTTCCATCCATCCCTATTAGTGTCCTATTCATCCCTGCTGTGGGGATGATTGTGACAGCGAGGAACGTTTTTTTTTTATTTCATAATATTTTTATGAATAAATCATAATTTAGAATAAATATTGTTCATATATGTTGGCAAATACTTGATGTATGAAATGTGATATATAATATTGATAGTAACTTAAATAAAAAAAATATAAAAAAAAATATTTTTGTGAAAATGTCCCATTCATCCCCCACCTCCCCTAATTAATAAAGATTTATTTCCCACAAAAATTTTTGTTGAAACAAGTAGACGCATTTTTATGACTTGCTTTCCAGGTCTCATTCTCATGGGTTAAGAACAGAAATCCTACCTAGGCTCGAACTGAATACTGTAAATCATTGTTTGAATCTTTGGCGATCTTTAGATCTCTTGATCTTTATAGAGCAATCAAAACTCTAAACACGAACGCTTATGATTTGTATTATAGCTGATAGACAGGAGAACATTTTTTCAGCAATTTCGCAAAAGCCAAGGATCTGGGTTCAATTCCCGGGCTGGGCATATTTTTGCTCATTTTGTTGGAAATATTGGATTCGTATGATAACTTTACCAATCAGTTTGATTGTGTTAAAATAATGTTTATCTACGTACCCATCATTTATATGGAGTTCCTTTACAAGCGGCTTTTTTCTGTTGAGCTGTCTATATGACAGACCGGATGTTATTACCAATAAGGTTATTTGAGCGAAATATGCTCGCCGGTTGTCAGCCAAGTTACGTTAAACGGTAGAGCATTGGCCCTGTAAGCCAAGGATTTGTGTTTGATTCCCGGCTTGGGCATTTTTTTGCTCGGTTGAAAATATTCAATTTCAACATTATACATTGTTTATTGATATATTTCCTTTTTTTCCAGCCTAAACTAAGATTAAAATCCGATATCACAAAGGCAGATGTGCCCTAATTTTTGCACACCAATCAGTGAAATTATTAAAGCGGTTGAATGGAAAAAAGTGCATTTAAACAGAATACTTAAAAAAAAAAAAAAGAATATCTACATTTTTATGTACGAATTTGAAGCATTTTACTTACGAAAGAGCGAAAATAAGACATTTTCCCTCAAGTCTCAGAATTTTGACAGTGCATATATGGTTTGGAGTTTATCTCCCCCCCCCCCCCAAAAAAAAAAAAAAAAAAAAAAAAAAAAAAAAAAAAATCTGTCATTACTGCCTTGACATGTGCAAAGAACAAAATAAACGTTTACAATCGCAAAATGCACAAAATGAAGTTTCAAAAGCTCACAGTTTTACTTCAAAGCAGTCAAAGATAACAATAATATAGATATTTGACATTTTGAAGTCCACCGAAGTGGGTATTGTTTTGAGGCCTATAGCTACAATGGCTGTCGCCTCGAATGATCCTTCATTTTTATGCACAGAAAAAAAATACACAAATCAGACATAACAATTTCGTCAATATTCAAGAGCAAGATAGCACTAGGAAATTAACATCACCAGAGAATTACAGACGGAAGCTCTACAAAGGGATAATATATATGTTACAAGTTAAAAATATACATTTTATTTACATTTCCTAGTACTTTCGACCTGCAATTACCTCTGCCATCTCCAGAGAATATTTTTATTATTTCAAACGAAGTGACATATTTCAATGAATCGATCCGTAATTACGACGATTACCGCGGGATTGTAGGCCGAATGTACAAGGCAATTTCAATGAAATGTATATTCTTAATTTGTAACATCTATATTATTATTATCTTTGTCACCTTTTTAAGTAAACCGGTGAGCTTTTTAATGTTCACGCTGTTTATTTTGTGATTGAATCAAGGTGGAATATTGCATTTTGGCATGATTTTAAACGTTTACTTTTTAACATTTATTTAAATAAAAGCAAAAAAACATTAAATTGTTAAAATATTTTTTTTAAATTAAGCCTTTAAAATCTGTAAATTAAATTACAGTTTTGAGATTAAATTTATTTTAAGCGTATTCTTTCTTCAGCACTTCTCTGTAAAGACAGAAATTATGAAATATTTAGAAACAAAGATGCGAATGGTGAATGAAAATATACAGTGCAAAAATCCTGTTAAAAATTTAATTGAAAAAAAATGTAAATCGAGTTTTGAAAAAATATCTTAGAGGTGTTCTAGGGATCACCTTGGAGTAAGGAAAGGCGCTGTACCTCAGTCCTACTTTGAAATTTCAATTTTTAATTTAATTAAAATATGTAAATATTGAAATAAAATTGTTTGCTTATTATTTAAAATGTTCTGAATTTTCTTGAACTAGTTTAAGCCTAAGAATTTTAGGCTTATCATAGCTTTTCTTTTAATTAAAAAATTTAGCAATTTTAGAACCAAGGTACAATATCCATGTTCTACCTAGGCATGTTGTAACATGGACCATGCATAATATTTCTATGACAAATAAAAATAAGTTTGACGAGAAATTTTTATGATGTATTTAAAATAAATTTGTAAAGTATATTTAATAACAGATTTGTCATAGATACCTATTTAAAGTTGTTTTAATTTATTTTAAAACCGAAGGTGTCAGTTACAGGGCAGATAATTCCAACCACAATATATATCAATTGTATTTTAATTGTTTTATTGCATTTTTATATATTTTTTATACAGGTCTTATATATCACGATACAAAATCTCCAAAAAACCGTTATATAAAAAGCTAAGATTATTTTTCAAAAACTTATACTATACCAAGTATGAAGGCGGTTCAGCAGTTTTAGGTTCGTACATGCTTATGAAAAACTCCAACACAAAAATACAGGAACAAAAACTTTATTTTAACTATTAAAATTACTTGAAAGCAAATTAGAATTAAAATAATGGGAAATGGATTTCTTAGAAATAATGCAGAGAGAGCCCTCCATTTAATCAAATGCACCGAAGTGCAGACACAGAAAAATTAGTACCTTCTCAGTACATAGTCAGCATAGAAGTGCGTATTTTACAAACAGCTTCGATAACTTGGCGTTACAAATCCATCGCCAATTTTACTATTATAATCGTGAACGAAGAGTGAACAAAGGTTTATTGGCGCGCAAAAATGATTATACCACGCAATCGGGTATCTCTCAAGGCATCAATCAAATGGTTGTTAAATAACTGTCACAAAGCATAATCAAAACGGCGTCAAAGTTCTGAATTGAATAAATTTGTCCATGCTTAATAATGATTTATATGATAAAATGACCATTACATGAAAATGTGCAATAATTATAAAAGGCATCTGTATTAGACAAAAAGGAAGTTAAAATTAACTGCAGTCATTTTCCGAGACATAAGCTATAAACTTAATTTTATTTATGTTTTATTATTACATCGTAACAGCGAAAGATAAGCAGTAAATAAGAGTGAATAAATTCAGCGTGGGCATATACGAATCAAAGTTACTGACAGCTGCGTTTCTCTTTTTGTGATTTATTTAATGACCCACTAGTTATCTGAATGTAAATTGCTTTTTCTGTGAATGAAAGATTACAACCACCTAAAATGAATATTACTACTTTAAATAAACCGAGGTTATTGAAAGAAAGAAAAACCTAAGAGATACAATTCGATACGGGAAATACGCACTTAATTAAATTATAAAATTTTAACTTAAAGAGGGGAATAACAACACGTTTTAAAAGACAAAAAAATAAATGATTTAAATTAATTTAGGAGAGAACATGATATGTGATAGGATCTCTGTCACATATCTCACCGGACAACCCGAAGAAATCTGTGACGTGTACGTTGCAGCTTTATACCTATGTATACCCTTTGTCCACCTTCGTACTTACATATTATGTACCCTAACACAATAATAGAATAACTATTTAAAATGATTTAGGAAGAGGAAACTATCTTAACTTGTACCTCAATCTCTTAAAATATAGTTCCCCTAAAATATTTTATACAACTGTAAGTAGACACACTTGCTTGCATTAAAAAACAATTCCAAAGAATTGTATATATATATATATATATTATATGACTGAGCGCTCATATTATTCAAAATAATCTTTTCTAATAAAATATTCCACAAAATAAGTGTGCCACATTTGTTGATGACATAGGATCCTATAATTTTTTGTTATTCATTTGTGGCATTGTGTTTGCGGTGCTGGTACCAGCTATTTTGTCATATATTGATAAGGAGAAGTATTCACATAAACTGTATTTATCACTTCTCAAAAAATTGATCTTACAAGAGATCATAATATGCAAGCAAATAATAATAAAAAAATACACCAGCAAAATTTAAAATGTAACTTTAAGGATATGTGAATCCCTTTATAAAATTGAAGTCCATCTGTATTATCTTTAGTTACATCTCTACTGGTATATGAAACTAAAAAATTGTGCATAACGCACAGGACTACTTGAAAAATGTGCACGCACCACGCGCGAAAACATATGTAGCACTAACACAATTTATAATAGCGTCAGCTTAGTGCTTCTGCCCTAGATAAGAAGGGAAATTGTGTTTTAGATTCGTGCATTATAACTAAGTTCCCGTTCATCAAAAATGAAAGAATATTATAATTTAGTTTATTATGAATTTTCATACTACCATCCTGACTTTCTGTGTATTGTATAAAATTCATTTCCTAGCAAAATTAAACAAGTAACAAGAAATTGCATACTATTTTATATAGTGTAACAAGATATCTTACTCGATCTGCCACCTTCAAGTAAGAAGTATCCAATGAAAGTGTAAAAAAAAAAAAATGTTACATGTTTAAAATCAACAAATTCGAAATGTATGTGTAGTTAAATATGTCATGTGACGGATAACTCCTAGTAACTTTAAAATCTTTGTACAAAGACAAAGTGATGGTGTCATTGATATGTTATGACATTATGCAAACACAAAAAAATAAACCTGTTAAAATTAAAAAATGGTAGAGTATTTTAATATTGAACATGGTGTAAAATTTAAAATATAGAAATGTTACAGGAAAAAAACCGTGTGTATGAAGGGAGGGAAAAGAAACTCCCAAACTCATGAACTACTTGAAATAAACACATGAACAAATTGTATAATTCCACATGAACTATATGTACTAATGTCTCAATGAACTAAAATTGTAATGCATTTGCCAACAAAATAAACAGACAGTATGTGTGTAATAACCCAAAACACTTGTATACGAGTGAGATTCAATTACATAATTAATAAGTTATCATTAAAATGTAATGAATAAAGGTTAATAAAACAAATGATCTACTTGTAATGTGTGTGGAAACTCTGGTTAAACTCTAAACCAGCCAGTGTGTACTACTCAATGAACTACGTGTAAGAAAAGAAAAAAAAAAAGAAATACTGCCGAATAGATCGCTAGCAAAGTACAATGTGTAAAAGCAAATGAACTACATATGTAAATTAACTCATGAACTAGTGTGATGAATGTAAATGAATGCAGAAAAAGGTTTCTAAATAAGCAAAATGTTGTGTAACACAAACAAATACACAACACATGAACTACTTGTGACAAAAAAATTGAATAAATGGTTGACTAAGGGTTAAAATTAAAATAAAGTTGTATCTGCCAAAGTCATTACTGTATAAAGTAAACGAAAATGTGTAAAAATGCACAAGTGCTCAGCAGATTGAATAACTCTACGCTAAAATGTAGAAGTTATGGCAAGCTAAACATGTTCCAAGTAAAAAGAATGAAAGAAAAAGGACTAGTAAACAAGCTATATACCTTATGTCATATGAATGTATATATACGTCACAAGACACCTGTGAGACTTTTAACTCACAAAAAAAAAAAAAAAAATTAAATGTGAAAAAAAATGCCAAAGATTTAATTTAATTACTATATGTAAATAGCCTTATCAAGAAAAATAATGTACATAACCGCTCACATTATGCATTTGAATAAATTTTATATAAAAAAAAAACTCTTACCAATATCAAATATCATGTCAGTGATAATAAAATTACCTTATGTTATGAATAAAACAGCAACGAGTCACCAGCCGCGCATAACCAATGAAATTAAACAGTATATTAACTGCATGTGTAAAAAAATGTACACCCGATTAATTATCTCTTGCATAAAAAAATACGATGAATGTGTCAACCATGTACAATTGTTAAATTATGACATAATTTCGGCAAACTTTAAAACACCAACAAAAAATATCTTACTTTAAAACAAATCTATCTAAAAAAATAAATACAAAGTTGTGAATGCAGGGGAAAAAATGCCATATTAAGCTAGTTACAAATGCTGATAAAAAGAAACCAAAACATGCACAGATAGTTATGAATGTCCTTAAGCATGGTGAGTGTTAATTGAAAAAGAACAAAATCAGTTAAACTGAACGAGTAAACGTGTGTGTGTGTGAAGTACCAGGCTAAACATGACATCACAACAATCATGTGCATGAGAGGGAAAAAATATGTGTGATTAAGACCTAACAATGCTATCTGCCCATAGCAAGTTAGTGATAAAAGTGTAAAATAGTGTCGAAGTGGTATCCATAATCAGCATTAGGAAACAATTGCAGGTGAATTTTAGCAATTACAAAAAATGTAAACAATACTCCAATTGTAAAATTAATATTAGTGTAACTCCATCAATCATGTTAGAAAACATATCCGATCCCTGATTAAGCTAGCGACCAACTTGCTTAACCATATATCGAAATACACACCTCAGACATTTTGCTATCCCATGGAAAATAGCGCAATGACTGAAGTATCCCACATAAAACACGACAGAGGTACTAGCAATCAAACTTACCCAGAAGGATCAAAACAATATATTAATGTAATGCATGTCATTAAGAAACTTAAAAATAGCTGTTTAAAACTATACGACAAACCTGTGTTGTACATCTTATTTATTTTGGAAAAGCAAACAAGCGCCAAAAGGGGAATTTTTTTTTTGTAACAATGACATGATGACTCGAGCTTGTAGCATACCTAAACTACGTGTATCTCAGGATAAACTAATATAAGATTACTAAATATTTTGCCGAAGTTCCCAATCCAATAAAAATATATGTGAAATAGAAAAGAATCTATTATTTTTCATTATGATCACGTCAACTGTATGTAAAGTTCTAATCAAGTGCCCACATCTAAATGAAAAAATGTTACGCTCACCTGCTCCTCTATAACTATTTTAAATCATCACCAATATGCAAATCCCACACACTTCACATTACTCCTAATCAGTGCAAAAAAGATTTATAATAAAGTCATAAAACATAAAATTTTCTGTATAGAAAAAAATATATTAACTATAAAAAAAAAATTGCAAAAGTGTGTCCAAGATTTAATTGTGTAAAAAAAAATATATTTAAAAGCACGATATACACAATATAAAACAAATATATATAGACTTTTTTAATCTATATTTTTAAGAAAGGTTGTCGAATAACTTCTTAACTCACACTAAAAATTTAATAAATACTAGAGAACTACTCTTAAAAGAGACAATAATAAATATAATAAATATATTACAAATCATCAGACATACAAGTAAAATTACATAAATACATTTAATACAATTAAAAAGCAAGCGTTTCAAGCTAAATTTTAGCCCCTCATCAGTGCAACAAAACATTCAAATGACAGAAAACTATATATCATGTTTACAGTTAAAAATTATTAGCAGTTAAAATTAAATAAAGTATAAATTTTTTTTAAAACAATGCTGAGTACTCAGGAGGAAGTGCACATGATTCATTTATCGGCGACGTTTGCTTACGAGTGAACACACCTTCCAGAAAAACTCTACTTTTAATATTATTGCAACCGGATCTCATAACTTTCATATTCGTGAAATCTGGGATATGGTCGGTATCCAAAGAATGCTGTACAATTTTAGACTGTAGGTTTCCAGATTTGCAAGTACGTTTATGCTCGGCAAGGCGAATGGCGCAAGTGCGACCAGTTTCGCCAATATATACTGAGTCGCAACCTTTACATTGTATACTGTAAATTGAACCGGTTCTTAGTAAGGGGGGAATTTTAGGTTTAGATTTACAAAGTAAGTTTTTCAAAACATTTTGAGGCTTGAATGATGTACTGATGTTATGAGACTTCAAAAGGCTAGAGATTTTTTCAGAAAGATATTTGTTGTAGGATAGAGATATGTAAATAGCGGGAGCCTTACAATTTACAGAGGATTGCTTCCCCCCTTACTAAGAACCGGTACAATTCTTGCAGCATTGTAACCTGAACAGCCGCCATCCTATTATTTGACAAAATTTCTGTGTTTGAATGTGCGTGATTATATTCAATTACATGCATTTAAACTGTTATTACACTGCGGATAATTGAAATTACAAATATGCCCGAATCTGTTTATAATTATATTTTATAAGAATAAGTGTAAAATATTTACGCAAAATTTAATTAAACTCGTTAAAAGTTCTGGCTTCAAAAAGCAGATAATGACAATTTATCCGATGTTAGACTACTGTCTTCTAAATCTAAATCAATAAGAAAACGTTTTTTCCTAAATGAATGATTTAAAAAATGTTTTCATTCCCTTATTTTACGTACGCTGATTTAGAATTGTTTTATTTTTTCCCTTCTACAACATAATGAGTATCATAAAGAATCGAAATGCTACAATTGTATTTTCTAGGAAATTTCATAAATTTAAATAACAATCCATGCTTTAATTTACAATAACAGCTGTACAAAATAACATCTTTCATTTTTTTATGACATTAAAAACGGAAGAACGGAATTATTTAATTCAATTTGTAATTTAGTTTAGAATTGTTGAAATAATAGTCTACGATTCTAAAAGACAAATAAATTTCGTAATCTTGAATTATTTTCAGTGATTTATCTCATTATTTTTTTATTTACTTATTATAAAGATGGTTAACATGAATATATTTATATTTTTCTATTTAAAATCTACTTTCTCATTTACTTAGCAACTTAAGCAATATAATAAGTAAATCTTTATAATTAAATTTATTGAATGCACTACAGAAACAAAAACATATTTTTATAATTAATTTTAATACGAAAATAATTCTATTTTGAAAATTCGCTATTATATAATATGTGAAATAATTCTAACAGTTTACGTTGTTGTAATTTTTCTTTTTTTTTTCTAACATGGCATATTTCGATTTGGTCCATTTATAAAGGCAAATCACCTATTTGCTAGTTCATCATTAACAACAAGAGATCAAGTATATAAGCTAAGAATTTAGATATTTCATGGGCGTCCGATTGACGGCAACTTTACGCTTGTCTAAGGGTAAGACATATAGAGCAATAAAAAGAAGAATTCCAACTATAGCCTAAACAACAATATGTTTCACTATAAATAAAATTAGAAAATAATTCAGGAAATGATGAAATATAAATTTAATTATATTTATTACTAGCTGTACCGACCGGCGTTGCACGGGCACGTGATAAACGACCCTCAACCCGCGAGAACTCGCTAATGAGAATGCCCAATTGCTTTTCTTTTACTTTACATTCATATAATATCAACTTTTTTTGGTTGGCTTAGTACTTTTATTCACAAGAGGTAAAATAATTGAAATAACATTTTGAAATTTTAATTAAAATGAAAAATGGTTTAAATAAGTGTCTTAAAAAAGTACGACGGTGAGAGAAAATCTCATGCAGCGAGTTCTCCCGGGTTAAACAAACTTCACATTTGTATGATTTTATATCTTTAACTCCGTTTTATCTGAATTTAAATTTTTAAAGAAAAAATCTCGAAAAAATATTGAATTGGAAGTATATGCTATCTGGTATTTTATTTTCTGCATAATTCTATTTTTAGCGTCTATGCGTACCAAAAGCGAGTGAAATCGCGACGAAACACTCAGGTTTTTACTGATTTCGGTGAAATTTAAACCCATTTTGAAAAAATATTTCTACCTGTCCGAAAGTTTCAAACTTTTTGTATGTGGTGTAAATATGGTCCATTAAGATGCTTTAAAATGATTGTGTTAAAATACTGACGTTTAGTTACTTTTAGCGTAGAAAAAGTATCGTCGCTGTGATGCACTTAATGACCTGCATTCGCTGGTTTATTTGAAAGTGTTAAAAGTCACATTAAAAGAAAACCTATTACACCATCGATTAGAAGAAGATTTCTGCTTTAAGAGCATATTTTTGGTTATTCGATACCTCTAAAATTGCATCCTAAAGCGGTGTTGAAATCTGGAAAAAAAGCGTTTATCTGAAAAACGACTTTTTTTTTTTTTTTTTTTTTCAAAGGGTTAACCGTGAGATATTTTTTTATTTGATTGCCGTATTTGAGACGTAACAGTACAGTGTTTCGAAATATGCCTTCCGCTTTTAAATTTACTAAGCGGTTTGGTCGTTGGAAGTTAATAAATTATGACAAAATACCTGCAAAATTCCTTCTTTTCGTGCTTCATTTTCTCCGTATATGTAAAAAAGGTCATCTTCTTATGCCTGAGTGCTTTTTCTCTTTCAAAAGGACAGAAGGCTATTTTAATGAGAGGTATTTGTAATTTTTAATTAATAACTCAACTAATTATTAGAAATTAAAAATTCTGCTTCTCAGTTGCACCAAGAGACGCCTTGGACTAACTTTAAACAAATTTTCACCTTTGAACAAGCAGTAGATTTTCCTAACCACCGCGCACACATAGACACACAGAGCGAAACATTCTTTTATTAGAATAATTTTTTAATTCAGGTATATAATTAAATAAAAAAAATAATATAATGGATAATAAAAAAGGTAAATAAAGTAAAAGTGTCCAAAACAGACCAAATGTATGAAAATACAATCAAATGAGTTATATTTACATTTGTTGTTGTTATTGTTTTCTTGTCTGGCTTAATATGAGTTAACTGATTTTACTAAACGGCTATACCAATACGATACAAATAATTTAGAGTAGAAATTGTAAAAGAAATAAACCGCAATTCTCCATGAAATGCTTGAGCTTGATAAAACCTTTATTCGAAGCAAAAATAATCAGCCAAATTCAATTTGATTTAAAAACACGACCTTTTACTAACCCGCTAAAATACAACAATTTATATTAATTTGCATGTAATTACTTAACAGCAGTCCAGTTTATGTTATGTACAGCTGCTGCGTGAGAGTTTGTTCATGTAATATTTAAATATTAATGCATTAAACAATAATTACACTCCAGATTGTTAAAAATATGAAGTAAACGAAACTTATATGGCGGCATTGGTCCGTTAAGGGTTCAGTTTATAATTTACAACCGATTAGTCTTGCTTTTTATCAAAAATTTACCTAAAATTGTTGGGTAGAGCATTTAATTTTACTTATTACTGTCTCATTTAAAATAATAATAATAATAAACTTTTATGTGCGAGTACTACTCGCGCTCAGAGGGTTCCGTACAATGAATATATGAAATATTATATGAATTATTTTCTAAAAAGCGTTGCAAAATGAATAATAAGACTTTGTAAAAAACAATACAATATTTGTATATAAGCAAACAAATTTGAGTAAAATAACAGTTTTAACTCCGTACAATAGATTGAACAATACACACCTCTAGACGACCCCCTATGAATCAGTCTACGAAACAAATGCCGAAAAATTTAAATCATAGAAAATTTTATATTGCATTTGGTGTTGCTATTAGAAAAGCTTAATTTGATATAATTTTTAATATATATATTGTTCTTTAAACATAATTTCTGTATAGCATTCAATAATAGTTATTCACGGTTGACTGATCTCTTTTTCACAGTTATTTGCAACATAATTATTAAAATCCGATTAATTTCCTTGAAGTCTGTGCAAATAAATTCCGTGCGTAAAAAAATTCCATAAGCTATTTTTCTAATCGCTATTTTCATTTTGTTTCTTTGCGATAAAATCCTAATTTAAACGATTTTTACCGAATACAAACTAGTCGGAAAGGGGAATCCCAAAAATTTGTTTTGTCTCATACATGTTAATATTTACTAAAAAATAAAGCATATCAGTTCCACCGGTCAGGTGATTTCAGGGTTGGCATTAATCGATTACATTTTTAATCGATTCATTAGTCGATTAAACATTCAATCATGCGAAATTGCCTCCTAATTCAATTTATCATGATTGAAATTGAACAACTTATTGCTCTTTAAAAAGTTTGTTTATGATTTTTTCAATCTGCGTGAATTCAATCTGGATTAATTTAATCGTGATTAATTTAATCACTAATTCCACAGGCCAAAATTAAATATCACCGCCATGTTTGTTTTCTTAAATTTGCTTTCTTTGCGTTTAATAAACATACTAAATTACGATAAACATACTACATTACGGTAACATACTGAATTATGCTTATATCATTAAAAAAAACTTGCAACAAACTGAAGAAGAAATTCTATTATAAAAGCAAAATGCAACAATTTGATGTCAGCTTCACATCATAAAAGTGTAAGTCTAATTCATAGGGGATGCTTTTCATCTCCACTTCTTCTCACCAAAGCAAAATTTTGTAGCATGATCAGAGCAATCAATTTTATTAAAATACTCAAAAATTTTCAGGAATATTTTCAGACATTTTTGAAGGATTTTAATGAATTAAAGTAAAAAAAAAAATCTGTCTGCGATACCTAATTTATTACAGCACATTTTGTGCAAATAATCATACTAAATTGTTGTATATCATAAGAAACTTATAAGAAGCTGAAGAAAAAAGAACATTGTATAAGCAATTTCAACAGTTCGATGTTGGCTTTACATCATAAAATTATGAAAATAAATCAGTAGATTTGCTCTTTATCCTCCCCTCCTTTTTACCAAAAGGAATCTTTCAAAATGTACGGACAAACCAGTAAATTTCAATAATATACTCATAAAATTTCATTCATGTGCCAAAAAATCGAACGACGTTTTAATTGTTCTTTCAACTAAATGAATGTTTGATAATAGTGTATTACTAATACAACTAATTAATTATTAATGCTACTAATTAATAAACGTCCTTTTATGACCTCCATAGTTTATAAATCTTTTCGAAACACGCACTTTGACCTTATTTTTTAAATGGTCGATCTTTTTTTGTAAAATGAGAATTTTGCTAGATTTCTTCGCATTTCAATGAAAACAACTGAGCGTTTTATACATTAAACAGATTTAAATGGTTTCATGAATTGTGAAAAGAGTAGCGAATTTTGATTTCGAAAGAGTTTCATGTTCTTTTTTAAATAAGTAACAATTTTCAAAGCTATAAATTTTTCTGTTATTTACAGTATTAAAATAAGCTCTATATCATATGTATATATGTAAATCAAAATATCTATACATAAATTTACATATGTAAATAAAATTCATAATCATGAAATAACAATAAAGTTGAACAGAAGAATTGGGAGATGTGTTCTTTATTTGATAACTCTGTTAAAAATGACAAAATGCGAGTTTATACTAGTTATTGGGAGACGGAAATGCCCGTTCAGGCTGAAAATTCTTAGAATTCAAAATATCATAATTCAGTACGTTTTGGTCATACAAAATGATTTATTTTTGATTGACTTTTAAAAAAAGGGATACTGTTTATAACAAGAATAACATACCTTAAATATCCTGTCTTCGCAATTTAATCAAGTTTCAACTGATAAAATAATGAAAAAACACTAACTGCTTTTCCCTCCCAGTTACCCGGCTTTACCCTAACAATTAGCCAGTATGTTTTTTTTTTTTTTTTAAGCAATTAAAATTATTCTTCATTACTGCTTTCTTTCTAAACATATCATCCGATAAATTTTGAGATATAGATAAATTAATCATCGTGGCGAAAGAAAACATCCTCTCGGCACTCGGGCAAAACAGTTAAGGGATTAAAATAATGCCAGGCTTAACAAATTTTTGTCCAAAATTTACTCTGAAATTGTATTGCCTACATGTCTGTATTCTGTTTAAAAAGGTATTCTACTATAATTTTATGAATGTAACAGAATTTTTATAACGTAATTTTCATAATTTTCAGTTAACCTGAATTTTTAAATTTGATACATTACTTAAAAAGGAAAGATATATATAATTAATATTATAAATGTTATAAAAAGAGAATTACAATCAGATTTCCTTTTCCCGAAAAAATTGAAAGGTCTTACTTATACTGTACAAATGCAACACATAAAGTGGCTAAGCAGCCGATATTCAATTATAATCTGCCTGTCGTTTTCAGTTTTTTGTACTCCATTGTGTATTCCTGGAACATTGAAAGTTGGGTATTGTCAAAAACTTAAATTTAAGAAGTTTTTATTATTTATTATTTTTTCTGTTTTTTAATCAATGCTTAGTATTTAATTATTCATTATCTAGTATTATTTAGATAAAATTTACTACTAGTTGTAAGTGCCAACCGTTATAGAGAGGGTGACGTGAATAAAAGTGACTCGGTCATAGAATTACGAGAAAAAAATATAATATAGGACAATATTATTAATAAACAATGACTAGCCTGCATCGGCTTATCTTGGTACGATATAAGAAGCAAGAGACACCAATTCCTCATTGTGATGGCACTAACACATTTTGCAGTTACGGCATGAAACTTTAGTATGTTGTATATCTTGATTAGTACAAAAAAATATTTCAGTCTACCGCGCGATATCTCGGTATGATATGTGCAGAAGAGGAGCGAATTCGTCAAATGACGGCAGTATCTCGTCATAAAGTTTTGAGATGAAATAGTTGCCAAATTAATGTTTTAATAATCAATTTTTTAAATCTTTTCTTTTGAATGCAAGAAAACACCATTTACTTCCGTTTTCTTCAAGACTATGGAAGGAAGATAGCTACAAGTACAGACAATTTAGCCCCCCACCCCCAACCTGAAAATTTCAAAGTAATTTTTGTTAATTTAAGCACGACGGGCTCAAGGAAGGCGAATAATGATAAAATGCGAATAAAAGGCTTTAATATGGGAAAGCCACAGAGACTTCAACTTCACTTATTACTCACATATTGGTCCTGTTGTGCTCATATCTTACCAAGATATCACGAGGCAGACTAATAATTTATGAAACTGGTCAATATCTGCAACAGGTAAAACTTTCGTGCCAAAACTCGATAAGATGACTGGCAAAACCGCGAATTGACGCCCTGTTCTACCCATGTCCTAGAAAAAATATCACAAAGCAAACTGAATTATTTGTAGTACTAATATGCATATTCAATGCTTTAAAATTTCATATTGAAACTCGATTGTACGATATATCCAAAATCAAGAACTGGTGACATGTTATATACGTATTCTACCAAAATATATCGTGAGGCAGATTGAAATATTTATACTATACTAATCGATATTTACAGCATAAAATTTCCTGCCTACATTCGATAACATGATAGTGTCGTAAAAATGACGGATTGGCAAGACTTTCTACTCGTACCATATCAAAATATAAAGAAGCAGACTGAAGTATTTGTATTCTATTAATCAATATCTTTAACGTGTCAAAATTTAATGCCGAAACTGAATAACATATTAGTAAGTCTGAATGACGATTTAGCTCCTCGTTGTCTCAATTGTACTACATGACGTCATTTTCTGTCATCAAATTTAGTCTGCCGGTGGGGGGGGGGGGGAGAGGGGATCCTACCAAAATATTTTAAAATTACTTTCTTTAAACTTTAACTTTGCATTAATTTCATCTCGGAACTCAATGACGTTAAATTAATGCCAAAATGAGAAATTTTACTCTGCTGCTCGTATCGTAATAAGTTATGCAGAGGCAGAGGAGTCATTTATTTAACTATCGTTTATAATCTAGTCCCATATCATAATTTCCTATCGTGTAACTGGATTACGTAGTCCTTTCTGTTGCCGCCGCCTGTTTTATGATATCAAATGTGAATAAAAAAAGAAAAAGAAAAAAGAGCAAGGAGGACAAAGAAATCGCCCTTATCGCGGAATATAAGAATTAAAATAAAGTTGTGGGACAATATGCATATAAATATTTCGATTAGAAACAATGCCATTAATAAATACATTCATTTATAATATAAATACGAAGTTTTCAATTATGTAAGGAAACATGCTAGAGTAACGCCCACTGGAGGAGCATCCTGTTTAAAAAAAGAAAACTAATCGCTAAAGATGTGCTAACATATATATTTTTTTTTTTTTTTTTTTTTTTTTTTTTTTTTTTTTGACGGCGCGGCGCTGTAAAAAATCCCCCTCTGTATACACATATACTCTAGATAAACACACCTCAGGAGAAAAAATTGCTGTAAGTGATTGTAACAAAATACAAAAATTACATTATAGTAGCATTCTACAAACACCGCATTTAACATATATTCGTTTAATCAGTAGTTTCATAAAATATTTTCACAAATTCATGTCATAAATTCATTTTATTAGGATTATATCTATTTGTATATGTATACGGTAGATATCAATTTTATCGATTCTGTATAAAAATGAACACTTATACATTCATTGTATTCATACATAGTTTTCTTCATTCGAAAAATACTCAGAACTCTTTTTAAAAAAAAATCGAGTCATACCAAGCCCGACCAGAAAGAACCAAAACCTACTCGAAACCGAACCCTAATCCAAAATATTTAAAAACAACCCAGTCCAAGACAAGACCCGATGCAGGACCCTAGCAGCGATCAAGGATGATTAAACCACAAGAAGCTTGAAAAAAGATAAAATAAAGGCCTCAAAGACAGAACAATACATGAAGTTTTTAATCATAAATCCTTCATTAGATTGACTATTTAGATTGAGAATTGATTTAATCGTAAAAAAGCAAGCGATTACATCAAAATAATCATTGGTCATTAGTCTACGAGTATGATTGAATTGATTTAATCGTAATCAAAGCATTGATTACATTCAAATATTCAGTGATCTTTAGTCTACGAGTCGGTTTGAAACTAAGTGTAATCGGTCAATCTTTAGTCATGATTAAAAAATTAATCGTTAGTTTTCAATCGTTAATCTAATTAAAATTTTGCACAACCCTGGGTGATTTACACCAAAATGTAATCTGCAACAACTTATGACAAGTTTTAGCTGAATCTGAAGATTGATGAAAATCCGTGCATTAGTTTTTGAGGTAGAAATATCGCGGAAATCTTAAGAAAATCTACATGGCAGCGCACCTGTTGGTCAATTTACTCCAAAAACTATTCAGGACCAATTTATATCAGGGACTAACTGAATCTAAAGTTTAATGAAAATTCATGCATTAGTCCTTGAGATACAGTTATTGCGGATTTCATGAGAAATGCAGCCTAGCAGCGCCACCTGTTGGGCGATTTACACTAAAAACTAAACTGTACTAATTATATAAGGGACTAACTGAATCTGAAGTTTGGTGAAAATTCGTGCATTAGTTCTTGAGATAGAGCTATTGCGATAATCATGAATAATGCCTCATAGCATGCCACCTGTTGGGCGATTTACACTGAAAAGTAATTAGCACCAAATTTTATAAAGGACTAACGGAATCTGAAGTTTTATAAAAATCCGTGCATTAGTTCTACAGATATAGCTATTGCGGAAATCGTGAAAAATGCGGCATAGCAGTGCCACCTGATGGGCGATTTACACCAAAAAGTAATCAGCACCAGTTTATATCAGATACTAATTGAATATAAAGTTTTATTAAATTCCGTTCATTAGTTCTTGAGATAGAGCGCCCACAAAATTTGTGTCACACACACACAGACAGACGGACAGACAAACAGACGGACAAACGGACAGACTCAGAGACAGACATTTTGTAAAAACGTGTTTATCGGGTTCTCTGACCCCTAAAACGTGTAAAACCGCAGAAAACTGGAATTCGAAAATTTTCATGAATCCAATACTTTCTTCTTGTAAAGAAAGATAGAAGAAAGTAAAAATGTAACTTACTATATAAAGAAAATGTATTCCATAGGAATTAAAAAAAATAAAGTAACTATGACTGGATACTTATTCCATATAGCAAAAATATTTTTACTATTTCGCAAAAATAAATGTATTACTAAAATGGAAAAAGGAAAAGAAAATCTTCCAACTTGATGAAAATTTCAGCGTGTGCAAAGTTTTGCAATCCATTGTTCTAGTTTCAAATTCTGCCAGATATAAGTTTAAAACTTTTTTGGAATTGAAGAACTAGAATTTTTCAGCGAAAATACGATGAATTCAGAATTTTCTAACATAATATAAAAAGGACTAAAATGGAGAAATTTATTTTCTTTCTTGCACTTTGTAAACATACTGCGATTGAAAGAAAATTTGTTTTCATGTTTTTTTTTTTTTTTTTTTTTTTTTTTTTTTTGCGAAATAGAAGTACTTGAAATTTTTTTTTCTAAAAGCAAGAAAAACCAAACACAAAATATAATTTACTTTTCTAAATACATTTATGGCTTTTCCAAGTATCAATAATTTATACTAATTAATGTTACATCTAAAAATGCTAATAATACCAAGTGAAATAATACCAAGGTTGCCAGATTTATCTGAAAATAATTTTAAACTGCCAATTACTAACGACAATTAGATACAAAGTCAATGTAGTTAATTGTTAGGACACAATAATACGACTCAAAAATAGTATATAAGTATAGGGTGAACTTGGGATACTTGGCCCAAGGCCTTTTTTTAAGAATTGGGAATGTCTTGTAGGTTAGAAGTGGCATTACTTATTTTCTTTCAGTTAGTTGACCACATAGCAAAAATAGCCCCTGAATCATTGCATAAGTTTTTAAACTATCAGACAAAATGCTTTTTCAAGTTTCAAAAGTAATTATTTTGTGCTGTAAACTTCAATGTTTTTTTTTTTTTTTTTTTTTTTTTTTTTTTTTGTTGTTGTTGTTTAAAAGTAAGACGTTTATAATTGGTCATTTGTTTTGTGCATGTTTTTAGCTACAATAACTTGTATATTAATCTGCTTATTAGCAAATGACATAATTTTAGTGTTATGTAGTAAATATGCAACTAGGGATACTTGACCCAAGTCACCTATGGGTACATGACCCAAGATTAAGACTAGTACTGTTCAAGTGAATTTGGCATGCTTTATTTAATTTTTTTCTTTTTTTCTTTTCTTAAAGAGGCCTCAAAAAATATAAAAGAAAAGAACGCGCTAAAGACAATTCAGAATCAGAGTTGAGTGAGGAATGTGGCGAAATCTCTGGATTCGCAAAAGTAAATGACTGGGTTCTTGTCAAATATTGTGGGAAATGTGATATAAAACGTTTTGTTGGAAATTTGTTTGAAATTAATTCTGATGAGTGATGAGCTTACTATTCAATTTGCAAGAAGAATAGATGGTACGCGATTTAAAAGGCCTGGGATAAGTGATATATCAGAAGTTGATTCTGACTTGGTCGAGGCTTCATTCACCTGAGTTTTTGATACGAAATGATATAATTATAAGTTTTGTGTTTAAATATTACTTTACATTTGGAGTTCAATAACTTGTTATTTTCTTCTTCTGGAACTGTCTTAGGAGCAGAAGGAACTTCCAGACTACTAATATTTTGAACTTTCTGCAATAAAAATTTTAATTGGGCATAATAATGTTAGGTCTATGTGATAAAAATTAAAATTATTAATTTTGTTTAACAAAAATAAAAAAAGTATAAACATTAATGTTAATTTTGTTCTTATGTAATAGTGTTTTGTTTGTAATTTTAAATAATACTCTTAAATCCATGACTTGTGTCAAGTATCCCTAATGGGTGGGTATCCCTATAACATTCGGATATTTGACCCAAATTGAAAGTTTTGAATATTCATATTTTACTACCTTTACAATTAATACTTCGGAATAATAATAATAAATATTGTGTAATACTTCATTAATTATATATAGACTGCATTTATACACCAATACGTAATGAAAAAAAAAATAATAACAATCCAAAACTAACAAATGGGTCAAATATCCCTAGTTCCCGTGATGTTGTCAAATAAACCCTTTAGAATAAAACATAAAACATGACTGCATTGAAAATGTTTTTTTAGAACAATTCCCCATTGCAGTAAACATCATTAATTCCCAAAAAACTGACTATAAGCTGGGAAATCATTTCTAAATAGATATCCCCATTTTAAACACTTTCAAACATAGTTGAAAAGTGTTTATGAATTTGGTTTGTCTGTACGACTGTCTGTCTGTCCGTGCTGTAACAGGCGTAAATATAGTCCGATTGCCATGAAATTGATATATGTTATTGGAATTTCCTATGGCATTTTCAGTATTGAAAATGAAGTGTGTAGTGTTTACGATTCATCTACAGTGACACTCAAAAGAATTCCGTTACATTGCGGTCTATGGGGAAAAATAGTTTGAGGTGTATTTTAATAATATTACACTGCTTTAAACATAATGAAATTGCTATTTAACACTGAGGTGTACAACTAGGATCTTATTATAGAGTATGGTGTGCATAGATTTTATCGTTCATTTAGAAGAACACGCGCAAGAATTTCACTACAAAAAAATAATAAACAATAATAAACAATAATTTAACTACTGTAACCTACTAACGATAATTGTTAAAAGTGCGGTTTCAGTTGTGGTATGCGTTTTTAAATTTAACTATTATTTAAATATTACTTGGTGTTTATGAATTTTATATATCATATACAAGGACGCACAAAATTTCTTACAACATCCGTGTTCATTGGCGAAAACTCCTGAATGGAAATTTTCAAGTGTGTTGCATGCAATTGAAGTAGCTTATAGCATACTATGTAGTATAGATAAATATACATAGATCATATACAGAGCTGCACAAAAAATCATGTTTTCTCGACTATTCATGGTAATAACAGAAATTTAGTTTCCATCTACACTGTCAGAAAAAACTGTAAATTTATAACCGTTTGCTCTTCAACTTTCACGGGAAACAACCTTATTTGATGAAAAACGGTCTGGTCCACTAAAAAATATATAGAACAACACCATACATTTTTCTCCGCTAGAGTGTAACCCTTCATTTTAGTCGTATTCCGAAAAATAATGTCACTTAACAGCGACCGTAACATACTTTTTAACCCGCCAAAAAAGCGATTCTGTGATGATTATCTAACGTGCTACGTGCTACGTAACAGTAAGTAAACTGTTATTGTATTTTGAAGTGTATTATATCTTTGCCCCGTAAAATTACGGGCTGCACAAAATAATGGGCATGGATTTTTTTTTTTTCTTTTTTTACTGGGTATGACTGGAATCTCTGCTGCCAGCCTCTCCCCGTAATTTTACAGGGATATTTTTATATACTTAGAAAATTAATGGCAATCCACATATTCTTGCAGTTTTAGCCCATCTGTTAGCAAATATACGGTACGACCCCATACATTTTCCTCCCCTAGAGTGTACATGTTCACACAAAATGATGGACATGGATTTTTTTTTTTACGTGGTATGGCTGGAATCTCTGCTGCCGTCCTCTGCCCGTAATTTTACAGGGATATTTTTAACAGCGTACGTTATGGTTATGCGTTTTCCGAATTGTCCATTTATAGATAATCTTTCACTTTCTCCAAGATACGTATTCCGAATGAATTTGTTGGACAGTATTTTGCATTACTTATTTTCATGTTCAATATACTGAAACTGCATATATTCTAGTTTAATAATTTTTGTTTCTTCTGAAGTATTCATTACATTTTTCAAATGTTCTCTTAAAACTCAAGACCATCTTGTAAATTTTTGCTGACATAAATCAGTATTTAAAGTTTTCAATTCAAAACTGCTGCGTATTTTAATTTTTTAGTGAGAAGATTTATAATGAGAAAGCAAATAACTGATCATGTATATTTATATGCTAGCTACACAGAATAAATATATAATAAATAAATGTTCCTATCTTTCTATTCAGTTAATAATTCCTCACATAATATTTTACAAGCTGTGTTCTTTATAACAATCAATTTGTTTATTTAACAGAGCTGGAGAATTCCTTTAGAGAGATTATCAAAATGCTGTTTGAAAATAATTTTCTAGTTTTATAGACACATTTTTAAAATTTCCTTTCCAAATATGGAACTTTTATGTTATAATAATTGCTCATTCGAATCTGCGTAGATATATTCTTTCTCTCGAGAGACATGATTAAATGGGAGAATTAAAAACATCGCATATTTAAAAATTGTATGAGATTCTACTGTCCCTTTGAAACCTATTATGAAACAAATATTATTTAAAATCTTCGCAGAAAACTATTTTCCTTTCTCTATGAAGGTATGCTTTTCAGGGATTAACATTTTGAGCTCAGTTAAGATTTTTTAAATTACATGTCGCACTGGTATATTTTGATTTAAATAAATTATAATTAAAGCTATTATTGTCTATTTTTCATATGAACTCAAAATTTTATGTTTATAAGTATATAAAAGGAATTTACTCTCTCACACTGCTACACTATTCAAAGGATGTTTTAATAACACAAATTATGATTGTAATACAAAATAATTTTTGGCTTCTAAATAAATTCGACTGTTAAAAAAGGTAAACACTCCTTATTCAAATATTAATTATTTTTTCCACTTTTATCATCTCTCTATTCTAAAAAAAAAGTAACTACCGCTGTCACCGCCGCCGGTTTTGAATTTTTTGTGATCGGAGGTCTTTCTTCGCTCATATTAAGAAAAATAATGCATACAAAAATATGAAAATCGGTAGAATTATACAGAAATGTTTGATAAACACGCTGATGCAGACAGTTTTCAGATCGAAGAATTATTTTAAGACATATTTAATGCTAAAGTTGGACAAAATCGTTCCACTAAAAAAGTTTTATAGGAGCAAAAACTGTTCATAGGAATTTAATCATTTTTAGATCATTTTATGCGTTAGAATTTGCCGGAGTGCAGATTGCATTAAATTTTTTTTATTTTGACTAATTTTTTGAGGTTTTATTTCTATTTTAAATTCAGATTTTCAGCATTTCTAGAGATATTTTTAACAGATTTTAGAAAGTGATATTAATTTAAACTGTTGCCAATTGTATGAACAGCGGAAGCAATAATGTTTACTTCAAAAAAAAATATTTATACGTGTAAATAAATTAAAAATTTATTCACACGTGACTATTATAAACAGAAAAAAATATTTGGAATTAGAATTATATAATTATGTACAAAAAGCAGGAACTTATTAAAAATTATGTCCTAAAAACTATAATTACACGTGAATTTTAAGAGAGAAAGGAATTTGTAAAGCAATAAATTTATTAACATGCATTAGAAGTCTTAAATAGGAGAAATTACGTCATATTTACGTCACATTACAGTTATTACATAAAATGAACACAAAATAATATTGCAAAACGGTTTAAATTTAGAAATTGCGCTAGACATTTATTTGATATTTTAAGAGGATACTTTTCAACTATTTTTGTTAGGAAAGTGCAAATAATACTTAATTTCTAACACAAGTATTTTCACGTGAATATTAAAAAGAGAATGAATAGTTTGGTCAAAATTACGTCAGATTAAAAACGATTAATTTAAAATGTCTCATTTAAAAGAACTTTCTTTTCGCTTTGTTAAAAAATACCGGGAGACAAAGATTCTGTTTACTTAATACCTTTTATATTAACTTATTTTGAAATGTTGTTACACGTGTCTACCTCATCAAGTTATTTTTATTTCGACGTTTTCTTTGTATTTTTATTAATGCTGTATTAATTTATTTGTTCTTTCGTTATTTAAAATAAAAATTATGTCAATTTGTATAATTTGGCGAGTGCTTTGGCGATTTATATAACTTGGCGAAATTAGTCGACGGGATAATCAAGTAGTACCGCAGCGGATTTGGCGTTAAAATTTCCCCAATCAAAGAGAAATGAATAGAAATCCGTTTATCGGGAGATCGCCAGTGTTTTTTAAATTATAATTCAATCTTTCGAAATCTTTTTAAAGCCGATCTCATTAGCGTACATTTAGAGTCTGCGGTTTCTGGACGGGGGTTGGCGAGCGTAGCTCGTAGGGGGCCGAGCCCCCCTAGTATAGTAAAAATTAACAATGCAGGACTATGTAGATCTTTAGTAAGAGTTTAACTGATCACAAACATTAAACGTTTATAAAATACAAAAAGAAAGATTTTAATGCAGGGCTATCAGGAATTCGTGGTACAAACTTTGGGGTTGGTACAGGACATTATCAGAATTATTTATTGTATATGAATGCATGGCCGCAAGTGTCACGTTGAGGCACAAACGTAGAAAAAAGACAAAGAAAGAATGGTTATTGAGAGCATCATTGGCAAGTGCTATATTTACAATAAGCTTTCTAATTGAATCAACCAACAAAAATACAAGCCTGGCAACGTCGATGGAATGATTGGCGCACACATTCAAAGGTACCAGGTATTTCACTCAAACGTGCAGCGCAATAAATATTATTTGCCATTAAGGGGTCAGGTAACCTTTGAACCAATAAAGTACATGGAAAAGTGACCTCTGTAAGAATTGCAGTCGTTCTTTAACTAATTAACTTTTAATTATAAAATTGAAAACACATGTTAGGAACTATTTATTTTTTCAATCAAAGTCGTTAGAAAAGGTATACACATATATAGTATTTTTTTATTTATTTTTTAAGATAATACAATTTTTACAAAAGAATTATTCTTTCATTTCTATCGCGCATGATTTTTCACATTTCAAAGGCTGAAAGAAGCCAAGATTTTTTTAATGAGTACAGATATAAAGTGTTTTCAAAATGATCTACAGTGAAAAAAAATAAACGTGTAGATCTCGAGAAAAAAAAAAAATTAGAGTAATTCGAAATATCGAGATTTTTTTTACACAAAAGTAGCCGTGAATTCTAAACTTCTTACTTGAGAAACATAATAATAGGTCATTTTGTGCTTCTGTACGTTTAATACATCCACCAAAAATTTCGTGAAATTCTTGGCAACCGTTTTTCAGAAATCGTGCGCGCAATGATCAAAATCGCTGTTTTGAGAAAATTGGCTTTAAAGATTGAAAAACCCGTTGATCATATAATAAAAGCTCAAAGTGTTTTAGACATAACTTCTCTTCTAATGCGAAATTTTGTATGGGATTTGATTTTAAATGTTCCCAAGGAATCATATTTAATTATAAGCTGTTTAAAGAAAATTCGATTTTTGGACGCTTCAAAGGTTACCTGACCCCTTAAATCCTCTTAGAATTGCAGAAAATTTCAAACATAATCAAGTGCACCCGAAAAGAGGCATCTAGGAAGCTCAAAGCAGTGATATAATGGGCTGGCACCACATCATGCTGAAACCAGACGTTCTTACAAAGGGCGTTCGGAAAATCTTGAAGTAGTTCTGACAAAACCTCTTTCACAAAAATACGATAAAATCTACCTTTTTTGGCATTATGAAGAAGTTCCTTGGCCACAGAGATTACCTGATTTAATCGGGTCTCAATTACTTTTAATGGGGACATCAGAAGAGTGTCTTTTTGTGACTGCAGTTGACTCACATGAGGATCTCGTTGCACAAATGTCCGTACATACTGCACGT
Organism: Maratus speciosus; assembly: GCA_963932465.1. Taxonomy (NCBI): domain Eukaryota; kingdom Metazoa; phylum Arthropoda; class Arachnida; order Araneae; family Salticidae; genus Maratus; species Maratus speciosus. The sequence continues at coordinate 257,012,027 of OZ010790.1, forward strand.
GTGATTAAATACCTGGCGTCTATGGATGTATACGCGAATCGCTCCACAGACGTTACCAAGCATGTATCACTTTTGGTGCACGCAATTTTGAAACATTATTGTAAACACTGCTTTTGTCAACGACGCTGTCAATAAACAGTTTGTCTTTCCTTTCATGAGTTATTCCGTATTTCCGTGCATACATTCCTATACAATAAGTGATTGTTACAGTGTCTTCTATACTTGAAGACTGTACTATGAATTCGGGATCACCCTGTATTTATGAAAATTACAGCCATTTTTCGAATCATGAAAAACGAATCAGAAAATGTGGTTTAAAAAATTAAGTGTAAACAGTAAGTTATTTTTAACAAATAGTTATTTGGTCTATTTTCTTTTGCACTAAAACATTTTTTTAACCCTTAACTGGCATAGAGAAATTTTCTTGCGCACTTTCGTCATGGTGACATTTCCCAGCTAGTAGTACTATAAATTATAAAAAAGAAGAATCAATATTTTTTTTATTGGAAACAATAATATTTTTACACGACTGTAATTGTCATTTTAATAAATCAGTAAGAGTATTACTATTGTAAATTATTTGAAATTGGTTTGGTACTTCAAGACACTGCATAGAAAACGCAATTTAGAACATTTTTAGAACTCTTTTGTGCATTTTCACACCTTTTAAATTTCGAATTTTTTTTAAAAAACGTTCTTAGAGATCATTTATATCTTATAAGTAACTACCATGCCAAATTGCATGTTTCTAGGCTCTTCAGTAACACCAAAATCGCATTGTTAGAATAGTCTTTGCTCCTGCACCCCTTTAGGAGAAGTAGCATAGACATACGATATAGCCTATGATGGAACAGGGACTAACACCATCATTCTGATACAGTTTCTTTTGAAACCGGTTTAATACTTCCTGAGATTGCGTAGAAATCGCCATTTAGAAAATTTTTTAGAATGCTTTTCACGCATTTTCACCCCTTTTAAATTTCGAATTTTTAACTACATGTTCTTAAAGATCATTTATATGTTATTAAAAACAACCATCCCGAATTTCATGTTTCTAGGTCATTCCGTAACACAAAAATCGCATTCATAGAATGTTCTTTGCTCCTGCAACCTCTTTGGGTACAGACATAAGATATAGCTTATCTTGGAGCAAGTGCTGTCACCATCATTTTCACACCATTATTTTTTAAATAGGTTCGGTAATTCCTGAGATTGCATAGAAATCGCAATTTAGAACATTTTTAGAACGCTTTTCGCGCATTTTTACCCCTTTTTAATTTTCGATTTTTTTTTAAGGAATTGTACAAATGGATCATTTATATCTAATAAGTAACTACCATGCCGATTTTGCTGTTTCTAGACCCTTCAGTAACACAAAAATCGCATTTTTATAAAGTTTTTTAATGCTGCACCCCTTTTGGGTGAGTGGAACCGACATAAAATATACCCTATATTGCACAAGGTTTGTCATCATCGTTTTGACACCATTATTTTTTATATCGGTTCGAAACTTCCTGAGATTGCGTTGAAATCGCCATTTAGAACGTTTTTAGAACGCTTTTTGCGCATTTTCACCCCTTGTAAATTTCGAATTTTTTAAGAAATGTTCTTAGAGAACTTTTGTATCTTATAAGTAACTACCATTCAAAATTTCATGTTTCTAGGCGCTTCAGTAACACAAAAATAGCATTTTTAGAAACTTTTCTGCTCTTGTATCCCTTTGGGGTAGTTTCACATACATAAAAAATACCTATCTTGGAACAAGTGTTGTCACCATCATTTTCTCACAAATATTTTTGAAATCGGTTCGGTACTTCCAGAGATTGCTCAGAAATCGCAATTTAGAACGTTTTTCGCGCACCCCTTTTTAATTTCGATTTTTTTTCAGTAAGTGTTCTTAGATATCATTTATATCTAATAAGTAATTACCATGCCGAATTTCATGTTTCTAGGGCCTTCAATAACACAAAAATCGCATTTGCAGAGCGTCTTTTGCTCCTATATCCCTTTTGTATTAGTGGAGCCGACATAAAATATAGCCTATGTTGGCGCAATGGCTGTCATCATCAATATGACACCATTATATTTTAAATCGGTTGGCTACTTCATGGGATTGTGTAGAAATCGAGATTTAGAACGTTTTTTAAAACGCTTATATCGCCTTTTCACACCTTTTAAATTTCGAATTTTTTAAGACATGTTCTTCGACATCTTTTATATCTTATAAGTAACTACCATTCAAAATTTCATGTTTCTAGACCCTTCAGTAACACAAAAATCGCATTTTTAGAAAGTTTTTTTTCAATTCCTACTATTAGCTCACACTCTCCCTATATTTATTTATATCTATTTATATAAAATCCAAGTCTCTGTGTGTCCCTCACGATTCCGGTAGGACCACCTCATTGAAATGAGTAATTGTTGAAAAATACTAATGCAGGGTTACCACAGTAGCGCCAAATCTTGGCCAACTTGGTGATAGCAGGCTGATTTGGCAAAATTCCCATTTAAAACCATTAATCTTTCATAAAGGATGTCACCAAAATTTAATTTAAACTCCGCTCATTTAAGATATTTTTACAAAATCTATGGGTGAGAATTTAAAGTACATCTTTACATCTTCCTCCCGATGCTACTAATAAAATAACTGCCAATAGACGACGCTGTACTGTATGAGCTCCTAACTGCGCGATTTTAATGTGCTTTAGGTACTTTTCCAGCATAGGTGCTTTGGCGAAAAAGGAAATTTGGCAACATATTTTCCGGGAACCTATCCACTGTTTCATTTTATATACACACGCATTTTCTTTTCGATATTTATACGATTTATTTAACATAAAAAAGCCGTTTCTCTAATTTTATACAGAAACACATGTAAATTGTACATAAAAACATGAATAATATACATATAAAATAAACATAAAAAAAAAACGCTTATCAAGTTTGTTTTCATAGCTGTTTATATGATTTGACGACCAATCTCAATATTTTTCCGTTATATGGACACCATGCCAAAATGTATGCTAATGCGCCAATTATTTTAAAATGCTAAAAGATATTTGTAATTTTATGCCAGCAGTTTAATATGAGTTTTATTTTATTGATTTATTTTATAACAATTATTTGTTCAATTATTTTAAGTATATATTTGTGATTTAATGAAATAGTTCGTAAAAGTCTGGAATTTTCAAACGTTATATTTTTTAAATGCTCACTTTAGTATCGAGAATATTTTTTTTCTTTTATTTTTCAAATGCCTCAATTCCCGTGATTTTCATTTTGAGCTAACTATTACGTTTGGCGACAATCGTATCTGTATAACGGAAAAGTACCCAAATCTCACTTTCTGATGCCCAAATTACACCAAGCTTTTTTTAAAAAAACGCCAAAGCCTCTACAGTGGAAAAGTATCAAACTGTCTATTATTTTGCGCTGTCTGTGTTAGTGTTTATACTATATGCAAGGTGATTGGAGCGAAAAATTTAAACATTAAATATTAAAGTTTCAACACAGATGTCATATACACCAATGTCATATACACAACGGGAACTTAACTGTCGCCAAAGTGTCGTTATTTTGCTTGATATGGTAACCCGGATGTTGTTGTTTATGCTGCTGATGTTTTCGCCAAATTGGCGTCTGAAAAAAAATCGCTCCAATATGGGGTATATATGACAACTGTGCCAAAGTTTCTATAAAACAGTATAAGACTAAAAAATTAAGAATAAAATAAATGCAAAATAAGACTAAAGAAGAAAGAAAAATCATGCGTTAAGCATAGAATATGAAACACTTTCCAACACATCCTGAATGCTTTAACAAAACTTCATTATTTAGGGAAATAAGGTAAATAAGATAACTAAGTAAACATTTTAGAAAACTCATAAAAAATTTTAAAAATTGATTTCAGCAGTTACCGTCCATGGGCAATAGTACCGTTATTACATGCCACTATTTAGCTAAAATTTAATTTAAACTACTCTTAAAGCTACTGAAATCACATTTCCAGATATTATCATCCATAGACGGTTATGTATCCAATTCTTTGCGTGACCCTGTGTATCATTTTATCTATATTCTACAAACATTTCTTAGTAAACTAAATGCAGTTCAGCGTAAAACTGCACAACTCATTTAAAAACCATCTTTAAGAAATTTATTCTCATACTCAGTAACCCTGACGAATTCTTTTGTGTAGCCCTGCATATGAACTGTAGCATTTATACACACAGTATAGTATGCATAAATGTAGTGAAACATAAAAGCGCATATCATAATTAAAAATGCATTTCTAGCAATCATTGCTTATGTACAATACTTCGGAGAAAAAGTTTCTTGGCGAGAAAGAAGTTTGCCAACGTATTTACTGACAACCTATTTACTGCTTCATATTGACAAGCAATTTTTTGCATATGTATACAATGTATTTAATGTAAAAAAGCTATTTACCCATTTTTATAAAGAAACAGAAGTAACTTTTGCACAGATGTCATATACGTATCGGGGTTGGCGTGATTTTTCTGTGACGCTAATTCGGCAGAAATCTCGCTTTCGAATACCAGTTACTTAGATATTTTTAAATTATTCGCTATCATTTTGAAAAGGAAATAACTATAAATAAATAAAAGTTTGAATAATAACTATAGAAAAAAGAGTTTGTATAATTTTAAAACAGAAAATAAAAATAAATAAACAATTTATTCATAAATAAAAAACAATAGCCGGGTTACCATAGCAGGCAAATAGCGCCAGTTAGTTATCCCGGTTCATATGTGAAATCTGTGCCGTAATTTGTATATAAAAAAATATTATATATATTTAGAAACGATTTTTTATGTATATAAGTGCATATATATAAACAAAAATAAAAGTTCATTAGATATGTTTTCATAGCTGTTTATATATTTTGACAACATATCTCACTTTCTGATGCCCGAATTACTATACCGACCACGCTTTTTTTAAAAATGCGGTATAATGGAAAAGTACCTGAATAAATAATTAACAGAAATAACCAATTATACAAACTAAAACTTTTTATTTCGAGATCAAAACGTTGTTTTTAATTTCGATTAAAAATGCATATATCCTTGGATAACTTTAGTTGAAATTAGGTTCACGGCTTAATATCTCATTCCATAAACCTAAACAAACACAAGTGATTCATTCATCGTGAACCGTAAAAAAATATTAAACCATTCAGGTAATCATTCACAAAGTAAGTTCTCTAACAATCAATGGACAATATTCTAATGACGTCATAGTAGGTAAAATGGTGGCGGTATCATTTGTTTATGGTTTGAAATCACAAAGATTTAATTTTGCAATGTCTCTTAGTTACATTATTTTATTGTCATATTTATGAGTTCAGAACAAAAGCATATTTTTTCATTATTTAGTTATTAAAGACGGAAAAAAATATAAATGTGCATGATATGAAAAATTTAAATAATTTTCTTTCTTAATACTAAAAAATAACATCGGGAAGTAACAGCGAGTTTAAGTAAAATAAGTTTAGCTGTTTAATTCTGTTGTAATATTCAAAATAACTGTATTTATTAGATTTCAGTAAACAACATCAGGACCCAATTAAACTTTGAAGTTAGAGGAATTACAATGTCATTTCAGGACCTTTCTTTTGGAGAAGCTTTTCTAAATTTCACATATACATGGAAACTCATCAGTGTTAGAAATATTATTCCTAGGACTGGCATAACATGAGAAGGGCCTGCAATTTTACAAAAGTTTTTGAAAACTACTTTATATCAGAAATTTTACTAAAAACTGGTTACTTTTTTGTTATAGAGGCCCACACTATTAGAATCATGACAAGTTGCAGCCAATTTCGCCAAAGTCGTAACCAAGATCGTGAAGCACATACATATAATACCATTTCATGAAATCGTATACGATAATTTAATAGATTTTACCTTACTTCAAGTGTGTAATTTATTTATTTTTAAGGCTTAACAATCGAAATTGTCCAATATATGAATTTTAAAAAAAATGTAAACAAAGATTGAATAAACATGACCGCAAAGAGCCTCAAATCTGCATAAAACTTGGAACCAAACTGTGCAGATTAGTGGTCTTCTACTGTACACAGTTTTTCATAAATGTGTATCGTTCTTAAAATGTGTTATTTTCATCTATCACTGCGGAACAAACGAGTAAACTCATATTGTTGCACATGAGTTGTATCTATCTTGATATCTAAATTTCCGTCATTTTGACGGGCTACCTTTCTAGTATTTATATATTTATCTTGTTCAAATTTTCAATCGTTGATAAAATACTCATTATTCATGCTATCAAGTTGAAATAAATTTTTTTAAACTTGTACTGGATGACAATTGATGTTAATACAGTTTTTTTCAAATACTAGGGGGCTCGCCCCCCTACGAGCTACGCTCGCCAACCCCCGTCCAGACACCGTAGACTCTAAATGCACGCTAATTTGATCGGATTTAAACAGATTTCGAAAGATTGAATTATAATTTAAAAAACAGTGGCGATCTCTCTATAAACGGATTTCTATTCATTTCTCTTTGATTGGGGAATTTTAACGCCAAATCCGTTGCGGTACTACTTGATTATCCCGTCGACCAATTTCGCCAAATTATATAAATCGCCAAACCACTCGCCAAATTATACAAATTGACATAATTTTTATTTTAAATAACGAAAAAACAAATAAATTAGTACAGCATTAATAAAAATACAAATAAAACGTTGAAATAAAAATAACTTGATGACGCAGACACGTGTAACAACATTCCAAAATAAGCTAATATAAAAGAAATTAAGTAAACAGAGTCTTTGTCTCCTGGTATATTTTAACAAACTAAAAAGAAAGTTCTTTTAAATGAGACATTTTAAATTAATCGTTTTTAATCTGACGTAATTTTGACCAAACTATTCTTTCTCTTTTTAATATTCAAGTGAAAGTACTTGTGTTAGAAATGAAACATTATTTGCGCTTTCCTAACAAAAATAGTTGAAAAGTATCCTCTTAAAATATCAGATAAATGTCTAGCGCAATTTCTAAATTTAAACCGTTTTGCAATATTATTTTGTGTTCATTTTATGTAATAACTGTAATGTGACGTAAATATGACGTAATTTCTCCTATTTAGGACTTCTAACGCATGTTAATAAATTTATTGTTTTAACAAATTCCTTTCTCTCTTAAAATTCACGTGTAATTATAGTTTTTATGACGTAATTTTTAATAAGTTCCTGCTTTTTGTACATAATTATTTAATTCTAATTCCAAATGTTTTTTTCTGTTTATAATAGTCACGTGTAAATAAATTTTTAATTTATTTACACGTATAAATATTTTTTTTTGAAGCAAACATTATTGTTTCCGCTGTTTATACAGTTGGCAACAGTTTAAATTAATATCACTTTATAAAATCTGTTAAAAATATCTCTAGAAATGCTGAAAATCTGAATTTAAAATAGAAATAAAACCTCAAAAAATTAGTAAAAATAAAAAAAATAATGCAATCTGCACTCCGGCAAATTCTAACGCATAAAATGATCTAAAAATGATTAAATTCCTATGAACAGTTTTCGCTCCTATAAAACTTTTTTAGTGGAACGATTTTGTCCAACTTTAGCATTAAATATCTCTTAAAATAATTCTTCGATCTGAAAACTGTCTGCATGAGCGTGTTTATCAAACCTTTCTGTATAATACTACCAATTTTCATATTTTTCTATGCATTATTTTACTTAATATTAACGAAGAAAGACCTCCGGTCACAAAAAATTCAAAACCGGCGGCGGCGGCGGCGGCGGTGACAGCGGTAGTTACTTTTTTTTAGAATAGAGAGATTAATTAATTAATTAAATTTTAATTAATTAATTTTAGTTTTGTATGGGAAACAAAATGGCGGACATTGGTTATTGAAGTTCAATGAAAGTATTTTCAATAAGGGGTTACCATAGGGGGACCCTGTTCAGTCGCCAAATACCGCCAAAAATTGTCGCCAACTTGGCGATATATCGCCAAATTTGGCGGCGAAAATGAGTCGCCAAAAGTGACGCCAACTTGGCGATATCTGTAATATTTCGCCAAATTCCCATAGAGTTTCATTGTAAATCTACTTTGCTTACAGAAGATCAACAAATTGAGATATTTTAATGCAACAAAAACTCATATTAGATTGATTATATTAAATTTTTCTTTGATAGCCTAAGTAGGAATTGACTTTAAAAACAAAATTTTTATATTACTTGTTGCTCCTACACCCTCTTTGGGGTATTGGTATCGACTTAAGATGTAGCTTATGTCCGAACGTTGACTAACTCCATCATTTTTGTACCATTACTTTTGAAATCGGTTCAGTAGTTCCAGAGAATACCTCCTACAAATAAACAAACAAACTTTACCTCTTTATAATATTAGTATAGATAGATATAGATTGATGCCAAAAACAAATTTCATATACACATTTTGACGATGATTATATGCGTCATTTGTACCGAAAGGATTAAGGACTTTCCTATTTTTTTCCGCTGCCCAATCTTTGAAAAAAAAAACAGAGCTAAAGTATCATTTTAATAAATTAACTTGCTTTCGGTTTTTAAAAAGTGATTTTTTTATAATCTAACTAGGGGGCTCGGCCCCCTACGAGCTACGCTCGCCAACCCCCGTCCAGACACCGCAGACTCTAAATGCACGCTAATGTGGTCGGCTTTAAAAAGATTTCGAAAGATTGAATTATAATTTAAACAAGTTATATAAAAATTTTGTTTTTAAAGTCAATTCCTACTTAGGTCACCAAAGAAAAATTTAACATAATCCCTTAAGCCAATATTAGTTTTTGTTGCATTAAAATATCTCAATTTGTTGATTTTCTATACGCAAGTAGGTTTACAATGGAATTCTATGGGAATTTGGCGAAATATTAGAAATATCGCCAAGTTGGCGTCACTTTTGGCGACTTATTTTGGACGCCAAATTTGGTGGTATATCGCCAAGTTGGCGACAAACTTGGCGGTATTTGGCGACAGAACAGGACCCCCCCTATGGTAACCCCTTATTGAAAATTTCATTGACCTTCGATAACCAATAGCCGCCATTTTGTTTCCCATGCAAAACTAAAATTAATTAATTAAAATTTAATTAATTAATTAATATTTGAAAAAACTGTATCAACATCAATTGTCATCCAGTACAAGTTCAAAAAAAATTATTTCAACTTGATAGGATGTATAATGAGTATTTTATTAACGATTGAAAATTTGAACAAGATAAATATATAAATAAATAAATATATAAATAAACAAATATAGGGAGAGTGTGAACTAATAGTAGGAATTGAAAAAAACAGTGGCGATCTCCCTATAAACGGATTTCTATTCATTTCTCTTTGATTGGGGAAATTTTAACGCCAAATCCGCTGCGGTACTACTTGATTATCCCGTCGACTAATTTCGCCAAATTATATAAATCGCCAAACCACTCGCCATATTATACAAATTGATATAATTTTTATTTTAAATAACGAAAGAACAAATAAATTAGTATAACATTAATAAAAATACAAATAAAACGTCGAAATAAAAATAACTTGATGACGTAGACACGTGTAACAACATTTCAAAATAAGCTAATATAAAAGGAGTTAAGTAAACAGAATCTTTGTCTCCCGGTATTTTTTAACAAAGCGAAAAGAAAGTTCTTTTAAATGAGACATTTTAAATTAATCGTTTTTAATCTGACGTAATTTTGACCAAACTATTCTTTCTCTTTTTAATATTCACGTGAAAATACTTGTGTTAGGAATAAAATATTATTTGCGCTTTCCTAAGAAAAATAGTTGAAAAGTATCCTCTTAAAATATCAAATAAATGTCTAGTGCAATTTATAAATTTAAACCGTTTTGCAATATTATTTTGTGTTCATTTTATGTAATAACTGTAATGTGACGTAAATATGACGTAATTTCTCCTATTTAAGACTTCCAACGCATGTTAATAAATTTATTATTTTACAAATTCCTTTCTCTCTTAAAATTCACGTGTAATTATAGTTTTTATGACGTAATTTTTAATAAGTTCCTGCTTTTTGTACATAATTATTTAATTCTAATTCCAAATGTTTTTTGTTCTGTTTATAATAGTCACGTGTAAATAAATTTTTAATTTATTACACGTATAAATATTTTTTTTTTTTTTTAAGCAAACATTATTGTTTCCGCTCTTTATAGAGTTGGCAACAGTTTAAATTAATATCACTTTCTAAAATCTGTAAAAAATATCTCTCGAAATGCTGAAAATTTGAATTTAAAATAGATATAAAACCTCGAAAAATGAGTCAAATTAAAAAAATAAATCAATTCTGCACACCGGGAAATTATGACGTATAAAGTGAATTAAAAATTATTAAATTCCGATGTATAGTTTTTGCTACTATAAAACTTTTTTAGTGGAACGATTTTGTCCAACATTAGCATTAAATATCTCTTAAAATAATTCTTCGATTTGAAAACTGTCTGCATCAGCGTGTTTATCAAACATTTCTGTATAACACTACCGATTTTCATATTTTTGTATGCATTATTTTTCTTAATATTAACGGAGAAAGACCTTCGGTCACAAAAAATTCAAAACCGGCGGCGGCGGCGGCGGCGGTGACAGCGGTAGTTACTTTTTTTTAGAATAGAGAGATTCGGTACACACTTCAAATTAATGTATTTTTTAGGATTTGTTTGCTAAAGAACACCAACTGCTGACAAAAAGCTTACTTTCAAAATAAACATTGAATGCTTATAAAAACTATTTTTATAAAAACTATTTTTATTTTATAATTATTATGTACGTATTTTTAATTGATCAAGGTTTTACACGATTTGAAAAAAAATATGTGTAGGCGAGATGGCACCAAAACACTGGTTAAGGATTAATATGGTAATGGAGTGAACGTATGGTTTGCGACCCACTGGTTGGTCACCGTACAATCAGTAATTTATTCAGAAATATGTTTTTAGGTGAGTTCGTAATTATATAAATATGTAACACCTATAGTCGTCCTCTGGTCCGTTCGTCTGTCCGCATATTACAGCGTAAAATCTAACTAAACTAATGTTTTGAATTTTAATACGCTACTCAAAACAATCACGGGAGCACATGGTTTTAAAAAAATACACAAATACTTATACCGATAAGCAACGTAAAATAAAATATACATAATTTAAAGCGTTGTAAAAAACAGATGAAGGAAAATTTGCATGCAAATCAATGTTTATGACGTCAAAGATAGAAAAAAGGAGATAAGTGCAAAAATCTGGATTTCGCAAAAAAATCTGTTTTACTGTTTCTCTTGTAAAATTTGTTACGGGAGCACATGGTTTTAAAAAATTACACAAATACTTACACCGATAATAAAATACACATAATTTAAAACGTAGTAAAAACAGATGAAGAAAAATTCACGTGCAAATCAATGTTTATGACGTCAAAAACTAGAAAAAGAAGATAAGTGCAAAAATCGGGATTTCGCAGAAAAATCTGTTTCACTGTCTCTCTTCTAAAATTCAATTGATCAGCTTCTGTTTTGAGATAAGGTACTCTTGAAAATGTCACATCAGCATGATATACCGAAATCCATGGTTTGGCGTATTATCAGGACAGTTGAATCCGGTCAACCACAACGAAGGGCAGTTTACGCTGTTGGAGTGGCAAGAAGTGTCAATGCAAGTCTGTGTATTCGATTCCAAGAAACCGTTAATTTTAGACGTCGACCGGGACAACGTCGGCCCCGTGCTACAACAGAGTCTAATGACCAATATATCCTGTTAATAGCTCATCTAGACGGAACAGTCAATGCTACTCAGCTGCAATAACAGTTGTTCTTGGCAATAGGACGAAAGGTTTCTAGCTAAACACTTCGAAATAGGCTTCATCAGGGTGGTATGTATTCTCCTAAGCCAATGGTCTGTATTCCGTTTACCTCAAGCCAGTGAGCCGCACAAAGAAGGTTAAAAATGAGCATCGAGATTGGAGTCAATGTGATCGGAATCAAGTGCTGTTTACAAACGAGTCCCGATTCAATCTAGACGTGATATCCGACGTGCTTTGGTATGTAGGAAAAGGAGTACTCGAAATAATACCACATTCGTTCGTGAAAGATCACATTACAGACGAGGTGGGTCAATGGTGTGGACTGGAATCGGGATAGGTGGACAACATATCATTTGGAATGGCACTTTCACGGCCCAAATATATACAGACGAGATACTGAGACCTCATGTCGTACTTTACGCTGAAGCAATGTGTTATTACTTTGTTTCTATCCATGATAATGCCAGACCGAATACTGCTCGTCCTGTGAAGAATATGCTTCAAGTTAAAACAATGCTGTGTATGGAACAGCCAACATACTATCCTGAAATAAATCCGATCGAGCATGTTTGGGAGATACTAGGACGAAACATTGCAGAGAGACAAAGGCCTTCTTTTTACTGTCCGGGACTTGGAGATTGCAATTCTTGCAGAGTAGAACAGTACCCCCCAAAGCCGTATCGATAATGTCATCGAATCCATGGAAAACAGGTGTGCAGAAGTGTTATCTATTTAAGAAAACCACATGACATATGAAATACCTTGCATCATTGCTAAACAGTACTCTTTTTTGGCATATGCACGTAACCGAATTGTTGCCTTAACCCATTAAGCGCCGCTATATTAAGCACGTTAAATAAATAAAGTTTATTTATATATTATATATATATAAGATGCCCCTATGATAAAGCAGTTTAAATTTTTTTAATAACTGTAACCGTTTAGAATGTATAACATGTTCCCGTAGCGGGAGCGTTGGCGTCTAATGGGGGTTGAACCTTCCTCTGAACTGCAAGGAAACGCGCGTTATTTTCTCCTGCCATAATGCAATTGCGATTAGAAAATTTAGTAAAACTTCATTTTTAGGCATGATGCAAACAAATAAACAAATATATAAACAATTACTAAAAAATTATGGATTAAAAATTTAATATTAATATTCATAAATCACTTTCATTCAAATTTTTTAACGAATATTCAAAGTATTTGAAATATAACGTCACGCTTTCTTTTTTATTATTTCCCTACACATTGTCTATGCAACTTGAAAGGAATAACTCAGATATAACATTATGTTGTAATAAACATAAGAAAATCGAGCCTACACGCACATATGTATAATTTTTTTTTACACCTAGATTTCTGGCATATACTTATATTAGAATATAGTTGTTTTCATCGACACGTAACTGATATATATATAACTCTATATATTCCTAAATGATGTTTTGAATTTTCTTTATTACATGTTTCAAATAAAGTAGTTGTTTTACAAATGAAAATTGAGGCATCTCTTATTTCAATATAATAAATGCTTTTCACGTTACCATTACCAAACATCGATTTTCAAATTATTTAAAATATATATATATATTATCTCTTTAATAAGATGCCTGCATATATTTAAAAATCGATCTACAACAGTATCATCGTTAGTACAATTAACATAACATGAAACAATTTAAAATTTTCGTAATGCTTCTTTTTCTTTTTTTATATTGTATATGAATCTACCTATGGATTTAAGTTTCAAAAATAGCTGCCAACTACTACTGTATTGTATCTTAATTTACGGTCAAATTTACTGTTACAAGAAATTACCAAAATTCTTTTTTAATGTTTCAGTAATAACTTACTTCCATGCAAAACTCAATCTTTTATTTTTGCATCTTGCATTTTAATTGTAATTTAAAGATTGTTTTTTTCTGCGGATGAACATCATAAAGGTAAATTTTAAGGGGTTTTTTGTTCACAATGGTTCTGTTTTCCCGTATAATATTACGAATCCACATTCAAGCGAACTGACATACACTGCTTTTCATGGTTGGTTGGTTGATTTGTGACGGCCGATTATCTACACTAGGGATATAGGACCGAGGGGAGTGCCCTTTGTGGGGGTCTTTCTAAGGGAACCTAACCCGTATTAACGCATAGAAATCCATGGCTCGAAGAAAACCACGAAAACTCCGAACGATTAGGCCGACGGGCGCTATTGGGATCGAACCCAGCACTTCCCGTCTACCAGTTTCGAGAGCAGAACCTCTCAGCCACTGATGGGGCACTGATTTTCACGAAAAATCAATATAAAATGTTCCTCTCTTTATGGAAGCGCGCTTGCAGACAAAGAAATGGGAATGTAACCACCAGCCGCCAACGCTCCCGTTGTGGGAACATACGAAAGAAACCTTTCTAATATTGCTTTAAAATAATATATTTACTTCGTATTAGGAATTTATTATTAGATGATCTGTTGGCTTTAAATATTCACTGCACTTGTAAAAACTAAAGAATTTTCTTTTTTCTTTTTACTAATTTTACTTGAGGAAGTCTAAAAACCAAAAATTCTCTCTTTTTTTAAATCTGCAAAAAATAGTAAATATATATATATCATTCTGAAAAAATATGTATACTACACGCCATACTATTAACTTTTCGGCACAAAATGTATTTTTTAAATAATTCAAAAATATGTTGAGGGGAAAAATAACAAATTGTTGTTCCCGCAACGGGAGCGTTGGCGTTTAATGGGTTTTAAACCATCATTTCATGTTCTTTCCATCAATTAAAAAAATTTTATACTCATGCATCGGTGTCTCGCACTATTACCTTCGCTTTTTTACTCGCTCCCCTAATTTTTTTGAGCGGTGTATATATAATAGTTGAAGAATTTTGTCGAGTCATTTCAAATGCTATGAAAATCAAATAAAAATTTAAAAAGATATTAATGAAAATTTTCTCCATTCTGTTAAATCGTATCTAACTTTATTCAATATTCCATGATAGGTAGTGATTCTAGGTTGCCATGGTGAATACGTCTTATTTAAGCTGGAGTCATTTTATTTCCGTATTACTCAATTTAATATATATAATCTTAATAAATTTTGCATTCATGCATTTTTACATAAAATTGGACAGCTATTGCGCCGAGATCGGAATATTGATAGAATTATTTATAAAACGAACGCATTTCATTTTCCACGTTTGATGTACAATTTCAGTCTTTTTTTGCGCCAAAATTGTCATTTAATAACCCACATTGCTATATCAGATTGCTTCTTTATGTGTACTAACGTTACACTTTGGTCCATGAGTTCAGACACACTTGTATTCACATTTCCCACTGTTTGGATTCTTGTCTTAATAATACAAACATGAATCAAATCTGTTGGTACACAATATACTCTATAAGCATGACCGGGCAAGCAGCACACAAATATAACTTTTCCTAAAACTTACTAGTTTATGATTTTACTTATATTAATCACAATATATAACCATGTTATTACTTTTTTATTTTATTGTAGATGAAAAACAGATTATCAAAGAACTATCTTCTATATTATAAAGGACAAACATATGTGTGCGTAACGCATACGTCATTTTGCGAATGGCAACACTTTGAAATTTGAAATAAAATTTTGGTTTTGCAATTTTCTTTACTGAAAATTTTTAAACTTCTAAACATTGCACATTTTAAATTTTTACACCGTCGTATAAGGAAAAAATGCTCTTTTAAATGCAATTTGTTTGAAAGCTGTAACTCAATTTATTTTTGAGGTGTTATTTTTTTGTAGTTTTTAAAACCATTTTTCTTAACGCGGCAACAAAAGTACCTCATTTCTATTGAAAGTCATTGAAAGTAAAAGGAAAATAGTCGAAAATAGGAGATACTGTATCATTTTGTTGCCATTTTCTCATAAAACCTGAAAAAAAAAGTTGAAATTAAAATATAGGCTATGTCAAGAATATTGTCTGTTATTCCGTGAAAATGACGTCATATGCACACTTTTCTATAGACGAAGTATAAGACTGGATTGTAAAAGTGGGTTGCTTTAGCGGATGCAAATGACGTCATTTTATAAAAAAGCGTGTATTTTAATTCTTAAACCTGAATTATGTTTTGTAGAAGTGCGTCATTTTCACAGCCCAGCTGCTTTCAAATTCTTCACAGTTGAAAATGCTTCACTTTTAAAAATAGTGTAATCGCAATCACACACTGATAAAACGCAATGTTTTACAAAAATTTAGAGTGTCTTTAGAGTGCAAATAATAGCGATTTATATTACAGAAATTGCCTGGATGGATTTGCTTCGCCGAGTTAGACAAGTAAACAAATAATTTTGTGGTTTAAAATAATATCGTGTGCCTGAAGTTTTTGTCGAAAATTCTCTCGAATAATAAAATTTTAATGCTATTCTTTAGGACATTCTACTATAATTTTATCAAAATAACATAATTTGCTTAATTTAATTTTTCATAATTTTATATAATCTATATATTTGAAACACAAGTGTGTTTTTTAGTCATCTGCCCTGATCTTTCTGCCGGACCAATTTTACTAATATATATATATTTTTAAACTGGAAATTATTCCTTCGTAGATGTGAACGCGCTTTTTTTTTATCCCCACTTTTATATTTTAATTTTAAAAGCATTTTATGAAATTTCGTAAATGATGAAAATTAGATAGCTTTCATTATTGCAGACAAGAGAGAAATAATACGGTATTTTTAACTTTATTCATGCTATTTTCAGATAAAAATTCAAAATTGTTGATAAAAATTGTTGTATGGGATTTAGTGGCGCAAAATCCCATTAGGAGCAGAATATTATATTAGGGGTATAATAATGGAAAATGACATACTGCTTTTGAAAGCACGCATTTTTCCTCATAAATTTTCTATATTGTTTTTCCTTCTGCATGTGTACTGATAGTAAATTTCAGACACTAGGCGAAATGCTTATTTAAGTGAAAATGGAGTCATATTTAAAAGAAAACGATCATTTTCTTAGATAAAACTAAACATTTTATTACAAATGCGTCTAAAAAACATAAATTACGGAAATTTTTACTTTCCGGAATTGAGATTAAAATCTCAAGTAAAGAGTGCTTCTGTACAACTAAAAGTTATTGCGGACATTCGTGACTTCAAGTTTTGAGTTAAAATGATTTTTAAATGATCAAACAAAATACGATTTTTTTAAATGATGAATATGGATATGAGACGTGCGTATGCTAATTTTGAGAAGGTGAAAATTGCTGTTTTCATTCTGGAAATCCAAGCATAAGAGTCTCAATTGATAACAACATCCTAATAACTGATCTTTATTATATGTTACTGATTAAGTATCTATATTATAAAGAACAAACGTATCTGGGCGTAACGCTGACGTCATTTTGCGAATGGCAACACTTCACGATCAAATTTCGGTCTTGAAATTTTCGCTACTGCATTTTTTTAATCTTCTGACCATCGTACATTTTCAATTTTCGTCGCATAAGGAAAAAAATTTCCTTTCAAATGCAATTTATTTAAAAATTGTATTCATTGTCTTATGTATTATGGTTTCTAAAATAATTTTTAAGCATGATTTTTTTAAGCTTATCACGTGCCGGTTTCAATAGATAATAATAATAATCATTTTGCACATAAAGCAACAAACATTTTTCAGCATTTGTTTCTGACTATTTTTGTTGCATAATTAAATTAGTACTTCCTTTATAAACAAATAAAAGAACAATATTTAAAAAAAAACACCAATCTAACATATTTGTGAAAGACAAATTAACGAAATTAATACTTCTTTTATAAACAAATAAAAGAATAATATTGAAAAAACACAAATCTAACATATTTGTAATCGTACAATTTAAATTTTTAGATCACCAAATAGGATTTTTTTTAATGGAATTTGTTTGCAAACTTCATCTCAGTTTACTGATTGTCTATGGGTTTAAAAACAATTTCAAAGCATGAAATATTTTTTCATTTATCTATATCGCGCGGAGCTCGATTACGAAAGGTTAATCCGTTTGCCCTTAAAACAAAACAAAGAGTTCATCATTTTCTTACGGCTAATATCCATTAAAAAAAAACTTCCCTATGGATAAATAAATAAAATAATATAAATAAAACACATATTTACCAGACATGTATAAGCTCTAAAATTATCAAAATATAAAAGGATGCCATAAGTAGCAAACTCTTAGCTTGCGGCTAATAAGAAAATATCGCTTTTGATAAATTTCAAAAATTTATTTGATTGCATAATTCGTATTTTCCACTTGAAAAATGCTTTTTTTTATGTAAGTGGTCAATCTAAAAAAATTATTGCATATAAAAAATTATTACTTTTCAATTAAAAAAAAATGTTTTCACCTATATTCTTTAACCCGGGAAGCCCGTGTACGATCCCCTAGTTTTATTAATATGATTGACGAGTCTATAAATATTAAATATTAATTGTTTTCTGGTATTAAGTAAATTTATGAGCATCAATTCAGAGATACGACAATCCAAAATTTTACCTCTTTGTTAAAATCACTTAAGACTTGAATAGAATAATGTATTAACAGTTAATTTTTTGATGTTTTTACGTAAATTTGTATCCATGTATGGTGATCCTGCCAGTAGTTGATCAAATAAAGTCAGTGCAACAGGGGATGTCATTATAGTTACTTCTTTACATATTTTAGAAATAAACTAATATGATCGCTTCAACTCTTAATGATTGTCTTATAATGAACACAAATGAAATCCGCAGAAATTAAATAGAAACAAAATTAAAAATAGTTTTTTAATTGCCATGTTCCCAATAGTTGATCAAGCAAAAGAAGCTAATATAAAATATAGAACATAATATTTAAAATATCATTCCTGGGCTGTGTTTAACTATAATTCTTATAAAACTATTACACTGTAAAAAAAAAAAAAAAAAAAAAAAAAAAAAAAAAAAAAAAAAAAAAAAATGGTAACGTTCCATGTAAAATCCAGGAACGTTTCGCCTTTTCTCAGGTTTTCAGAATAATTTAGCTCTTTCCTGTGAAATTCTGGTTTTCTTATCTGAAACGTTCCTGAACAAAAGTTGGAAACAGCAAAACGCTGCGGCCGCCATTTATTATTTTTTTGCTATAATACGTTGCTCGCGCGTGAGTGTCGAAAACGAATTCCTTAAATGAATGTAAAAAAAAAATCAATATGGAATGCAAATAAATCAATAGACGACATAATCCTTTACGTCTCTATTGTCAAGACAATTCAGATAAAAATACAATACCACTGTGGCATTGCTAAGAGATTATCTCTCGTACTTGTCTGTGGAATGTTTAACGAGCAGACCGTGTAAAAAAATACACCTATTATTTGGATCTCCATTAACCAGGGGACCATCAAGCATGGTTCTCACCGATTTTGATTAATTTAAAGTATGTTTTAGAGTTCTTATCTCTAATTATTCTTGTGAAAGAATTTCTTCAAATGGGCCTTAGATTTTCAGAAATTAGATGCCGAGGTTTAGCATACGTTTCAAATACCCAATAGTTTGCAGCTCTCAATGTGTCTTTCGTGGTGTGGACTCAGAAGGCTCGTACGCCACCCGTACGGCCCGAGTTCGATGCTAGCTCTTGACTTTTTTCTTTCTTTTTTAATTAATTTTATATTTTAACACTTTACAATTTGATATATATTTGACACTTTGAATTGCTGCAAATTTGATTTTTTTTTCGGGGGGGGGGGGAATATACAATTACGTTTAGGATTTTTTTTTTTTCATGAAAATTTATATGTATTTTATCTAACTTGTAAACTAACATAATTACTGACGAAAATCCAAAATATTTTATGTCTAGATTTTTTTTCTAATTATTATTTACATTTATATATTTTTATATTTTAAGCAAAGTTCAGAAACAATATATCATATATATATTTACTTTCTTGAATTTTAACTGAAAATTTATTTTTTCGTGTAAATTATAAATAATAATTTTGATGTCAATTTCAAAATATTTTTTCATTCCGACAAATAATGATAATAAAGCAAAAATTGTCAACTGGAAATGTAAAAAGTCCTTCCGGCCAGTTCTGGGAGGAAGAGGTAGCTTTCAAATTCCTTATTTTTAAAAAGCTAGCTTATGTTATTCAAACACACGAAACTCAATTTAGTGGAAACCGATTATAGAAGATTCAATACTACTTTTTATCAATACTAAATCCTTATGAATGAGAATTTCGCGAAATTAGTCAGCTTTTTCCAAGCTGATTTTATTTAAAGTTATATTTGGTTTCCAAATTTGGCGATATGTGAAGTGCCTGCCCTTTTAAGACAACATGGTGGATGAGGCTAACCAGTGAACATGATCGAGACCTTAGTAATTCCTGTGCCCACGCTCTCTCACATCGGAATCGGTTGGTATATATGAGTGCTGTCGCAGGCAAAATTCAGATTTTTCAAAATGTCACCCACATAATGAAATTCAAACTGCTGTATCTGAGCCATTTTTTTAGATAAAGACAAAACAAAAAATGCTCCGGAATCCTTATATAAAAGTCAGATAAATAAGAAAGAAACCTTTTTCAATTTCTAAATTTTTTGCACTTCACTTTAAATATAATTTTTTTTTAATTTAATGGCCGCCATTTTGATTCAAGATGCCACCACATGCTATCCACATGTCTTCTTACATCGAAATAGGCGAATACGTGTGTTATCGCGTGACAAATACAAGATCGTTTCAAAATGTTAGCCATGCTAGAAATTCAAAGTGCTATAATTCAACCATTTTTTAAGATATAAACAAAAGAACAAATTTTCAGAAACAAAAACTGCTCCGGAATCTTTGTATCAAGGCCAAACACATAAAAAAAAATCTTTTTCATTTTCCAATTTTTTAATACCTCATTTTAAATTTAATTTTTTTGAAATGGCAACCCTTTTGAAACAAGATGGCGAATGAAGCTGGCCAACGAACTCGGTCGAGACATTGGTATGTACTATGTACAGACCAAGTTACATCCAAATCGGTTCATAAATACGCCTGTTATCGCGTGACAAAAATCATTTCGTTTTAAAATGTCAGCCACAATAGAAATTCAAAATGCTATAACTCAGCCATTTTTTTAGATATAGACGAAACAAAAACTATTCCGGAATCTTTGTATTAAGGTCAAATACATGCGAGAAAAATCTTTTTCATTTTCCAATTTTTTGGTATCTCATTTTAAATTTAATTTTTTTTTAAATTTTTTAAATGGCCGCCATTTTTCAAACAAGATGGCGGATGAAGCTGGTCAACGAACTCGGTCGAGATATTTATAAGTACTATGTACACACCAAGGTACATTCAAATCGGTTCATAAATACGCCCGTTATCACGTGACAAAAATCAGGACGTTTCAAAAGGTTCGCTAGAACTTTCAACGCTAGAAATTCAAAATGCTATAACTCAGCCATTTTAAGTAGCTTTCATTACAAAAAGCTACCTATTGCAGCCGTTCGGAGGAAAGCGATTTCAAAAAATTTTGGTATATTTTCATCGATCATGACCCCCAGACCCCGAAACCACCCTCCGTTCAAAAGTTGATATATATATATATATATAACCATTAATTAAACATAACCTACCACCGTCAATTAATATGAATTAAAGCTGTAAGTATTTAAAAAAAAAAAAAAATATTATAAGAAATATTATGGAAGAAAAAGAAAAAAGTGGACACCGACAAAAATTGAAAAGCTTATACATTGAATTACGTTATCAAGGGCACAGAATTCAATGATATAAGCAAAATGGTTGTTTTCTGTGGGAAAAATAAGCTAAAGCTAATATATATATATATATATATATATATATATATATATCCATATATATATATATATCTGACATTTGTCACACTGTAACTCTCGAATTTATGAACTAACTAATTGATGTAACTTCGTTTTTACATAGTACATACTAATGTCTCGACCGAGTTCGTTGGCCAGCATCATCCGCCATCTTGTTTAAAAATGGTAGCCATTTAAATTTTTAAGAAAAATTTAAATTTGAAATGTGGTACCAAAAAATTGAAATTTGAAAAAATATTTTTTTCTTATACGTTTGACTTTGATACAAAGATTCGAGAGCAGTTTTTGTTTCGTCTATATCTTAAAAAATGGCTGAGTTTTAGCATTTTGAATTTCTAACGTGACTGACATTTTGAAACGTCCTGATATTTGTCACGTTATAACAGGCGTGTTTATGAACCGATTTGGATGTACCTTGGTGTGTACATAGTACATACAAATATGTCGACCGAGTTCGTTGGCCAGCTTCATCCGCCATCTTGTTTTAAAATGGCGGCCATTTAAAAACATTTTGAAAATTTTAAACTTAAAATGAGATACCAAAAAATTGGAAAATGAAAAAGATTTTTTTTGTATGTGTTTGATCTTAACACAAAGTTTCCGGAACAGTTTTTGTTTCGTCTATATCTAAAAAAATGGCTGAGTTATAGCATTTTGAATTTCTATTGTGGCAGATATTTTAAAACGACCTGATTTTTGTCACGCGATAACAGGCGTATTTATGAACCGATTTGGATGTTACTTGATCTGTACATAGTACATACCAATGTCTCGAACGAGTTCGTTGGCCAGCTTCATTTGCCATCTTTTTTCAAAAGGGTTGCCATTAAAAAAAAAAAAAAAAAAAAAAAAAAAAAATTAAAATGAGGTATTTAAAAATTGGAAAATGAAAAAGATTTTTTTTATGTGTTTGGCCTTGATACAAAGATTTCGGAGCAGATTTTGTTTCTGAATATTTGTTCTTTTGTTTACATATTAAAAAATGACTGAATTATAGAACTTTGAATTTCTAGTATGGCTAACATTTTGAAACGATCTTGTATTTGTCACGCGATAACACACGTATTCGCCTATTTCCCTGTAAGAAGGCATGTGGATAGTATAGATCAATATCTCGACTAAGTACGCTGGCCAGTTTTATCCTCTTCTTGTTTCAAAATGGCAGTCATTAAATTAAAAAAAATTATATTTAAAGTGTGGTGCAAAAAAATTAGAAATTGAAAAAGGTTTCTTTCTTAAGTATTTGACCTTGATATAAGGATTCAGGAGCATTTTTTGTTTGTCTTTATCTTAAAAAATGGCTCAGTTATAGCAGTTTCAATTTCTTATGTGGTGACATTTTGAAAAATCTGATTTTTGGCCTGCGACAGCACTCGTATATATCAACCGATTCTGTTGTGAGTGAGCATGTGCACAGCAATTACTAAGGTCTGGACCAAGTTCACTGGTTAGCCTCATCCACCATTTTAACGCGAAATCCTCATTCATAATGATTTAGTATTGATAAAAATTAGTATTGAATCTCCTATATTCGGTTTCCACTAAATTGAGCTTCGTGTGTTTGAATAATATAAGTTGGCTTTTTTAAATAAGGAATTTGAAAGCTACCTCTTCCTCCCGGCACTGGCCGGAAGGACTTTTTTAAGATATAGACAAAACAAAAACTGCTCCCGAATCTTTTTATCCAGGTCAAACACATAAGAAAAAAATATTTTTTCAATTTTCAATTTTTTGGTACCACATTTCAAATTTAAATTTTTCTTAAAAATTTAAATGGCCGCCATTTTGAAACAAGATGTTGGATGAAGCTGGCCAACGAACTCGGTCGAGACATTGGTATGTACTTTGTACATACCAAGGTACATCCATATCGGTTCATGAATAGGCCTGTTACCGGGTGACAAAAATAAGGACGTTTCCAAATGTCAGCCACGCTAGAAATTCAAAGTTCTATAATTCAGACTTTTTTTAAGATATAGACGAAACAAAAACTGCTCCGAAATCTTTGTATCAAGGTCAAACACATAAGAAAAAAATATTTTTCAATTTTCAATTTTTTGGTATCACATTTCCAATTTTAATTTTTTTTTAAAAATGTAAATGGCCGCCATTTTGAAACAGCGGATGAAGCTAGCCAACGAACTCGGTGGAGACATTAGTATGTACTATGTACGCACTAAGTTTCATATAAATCGGTTCATAAATACGCCTGTTATCGCGTGACAAATATCAAGTCGTATCTAAATGACAGCCACAATAGAAATTCAAAATGCTATAACTCACCCCTTTTTTAAGATATACACAAAACAAAAACTGCTCCGGAATCTTTGTATCAAGGTCAAACATATAAGAAAATTATATTTTTCAATTTTCATTTTTTCAAATTCAACGTATTTATGTTTGGGTATTTTAGTATCATTGCTACACAAAAAATTAACACATTAGGAGCATAATTTCAGGAGATATAAATAAAAATATGAAAATATAATTTAACATTTGAGGCGCTAAATTTTCAATGTTTATAATTCAAAAACTTATCATTCAAATGACTTGAAATTTGATGTCTAGGCAAAGTTTTAAAGAAGATTTGAAATATCTGGTTAAAATTGGGTATTGCCATTGACAAAAAATTAAGTTTGGATTCATTTTAATATGTAGATGGCCCCCTAAGCAAATTTTATATACATCATTTAAAAGTAAAATTTATTTCCAATCGTTCGGTACCAGTAACTTTCGTCTACGATAATTTGTTGAGTAGTTAGTAGGGGTGTTTACTTTTTTTTTTCCACGACTGTACACATGTAATTAGGGTTCAAATGGAGAAAATGTGCTAAACACTGTACAAATCTGCATCAAACTGCAGTAATTCATATTTTTTAAAACTGTTTCATAACGATAATTTATCGCCATTCTGACCAAAATGAAAACTCCAAAATATGGTATGTGTTAAGAACTGTGTAAAAATCTGTAGCAAACTGTGCAGTCATTCACTCATTCTTTTTTTCAAAACAGTTATATAAGCGTAATTTATCTCCACTCTGACCAATTAGAAAGCCTCTTAATATGATCAAGTAACCCTTATCTATAAAACGTTTTTGTAATGTGTAACTGGATAGTTTGCTGCAGATATTTAACGGTAGGGCATATATTTCCGACGCAAAATCAGGAAAAACAAATAAATATTACTAAAAAAAATAGTAATTATGCTCACGGATATTTTAAGTGCTAAATTATAGAATCGTTTATTTGACAGATCCCTAAATAGGGGAAAGTAGGGGAATGGCGCTCACTTAAGGAAAAACCTGAATAGCTAGTCAAATTTAGAAAAAAAAAATCAATATTTTATTAACGAAGTATAACTCCGAAGCATAAGGATCAGTTTGCAATCAAGTAATTCGCATAAAAGTTTAAGGAATTTTTTTTATCGTTTTATTTAAATAACCATCGATTGAGCGGTAATGCCCGACATGGTAGGGTAATTGCCCTCAGAGTTTGAATACAACATTTAAGTAAAACAAAAGTCACATATGTAGTTTTGCGACCGCTTTACACATGTTGTGCACACATATTGTGATACACATATAGTAAGATACTTTTTTATAATTAGGTGTTTTGATATTCACCACTTTTTTGAAATCGTAAAATTCTCCTTGTTTAATGACATATTAATTAAGGCGAAAACAAGGGAATTTTACCATTTCAAAAAAGTAGTGTTAATCAATAAATTTGAATTTTAAAAATGTTGCCCACTGGCAAAACGTCTGGAATTCCACGCGAGCGCCATTGCCCGTTATCACCATGTTGGTTTTTAATGCATTATAATTGGCATAACAACGCACTACAAAAATAAATAAAAGCATGAAAGTGCAGCTAAATGTATATATTTTATAGATATAATGAGTAAATTAATATTGGAAAATAAGAGTGTACACTTACCTTCAAGTTAGATGTTGTAGATTTTTATAATAAAACAACTTAAAACTAATAACGCAAGGACACAAAAATACTTTCCTTCCGACGGTCACTATATCCTTACTGGGAACTTACGATGAAGTTCGATAGGTGCCGGTACCGATTGAACGTTTTCAATTCTATTCTGTTTAAAGATATTGGGTGAGCGGGATTACCCTTCTGAGCGTCATTACCCTACTTTCCCCTACAGTGTAAAAAATAATAGAACGCTGAAGAATTTAGTTAATTTTTAATTTCTCAGTTGCAGTTTGAGATGTATGGGTTGTAAATATGATGTTGAACGCGAATCAATATCTCATATTAATGCGACGATTAAAAAAAATCCCTTCATGTTTTTTAATAAACATGTAAAGTAAGTACATTGTAAGTATTGAATACAGGTAAGGAGATAACCGTAGTACTGACATAATAAAATATATTCATTTAAATAAAATGTTGCATTTTTAATCTTGTCAATAAGGACTTGTATTAACAAAATAAAAATGTACTCCCTCCGTCCCAAATTAGTTGGTACATTTGATTATTTTTGAACTGATTGTTGATACTGATGATTTTATGATTTTGTTTGAACATTTTCCAGAGATTTCAGGATGCTATGCTATCAATCAACAACATTTACTTACCAAGAATTCCCTCCATCACTCCTTAAATATGTACCAAATTAGTTTAAAAAATCTAGTGTTCGCACACTCTTAACCACGCCCCATTCTTCCACCAGTAATCACATAAAACTACCTTCTATCTAATGAATCGTTAATTCTTTAGGAAGAAAATGATCTTTATGGTTTATTGGTGGTAGAGTGCTTACAAAATCGTGTCGATCTTCTAAACTGCATTGGAAGTTATTTATGACTCCACCCACTTGAAATGTAGCAACTAATTTGGACAAAATTTTCACCTAAATGTCGCAACTAATTTGGGACGGAGGGAGTATTACTTTTAATCTTAAGATAGCCCTCTTTAGTAAAATTAATGCTTACCAATTAAAAATATATCTTTATTTATCCAACGTATGTCACCACTATTACTTTTCTCGTTGTCATAAAATAATAAAGGCATTTTCATTAATCTCTTCTGTTGACTGTATTTTTAAACATAAACTAATTGGATGTAACAATATCAAAATTTACTTCTCTCTCATGTATGATAAAATGTCAGGTTCCTTTAAATGTCTCCTAAAGTATTTTTTTAGTAGCTTATATATATATATATAAATTATCCTTAAGGAACGTTTTAAAATAACCCCACGCAAAATTTTGCTTTAGAAAGGTAATTATGTCTTAAATAATTTGAGCTCTCTTTATATTATCAAAGGATAATTTGATATTTAAAATCAATTTTCTCAAATTTTTGATTTTGTTCACTGCGCGTATGATTTCTAAGAAGCAGCTGGAATGAATTACATGGAATTTTAACTGTATGTATGAACCTTATAGAAGCACACAATGAACTACTATTATGTTCATAAAGTAAAAATTTAGAAATTATGTCTATTTTCATGTAAAACTTATTTCAAAATTTTTGATCTTACATTTTTCCCCTCAAAAACTAATCATTATATATTTTTACCATAGAGCAATTCCATCATAACTGACGTAACATTTTATCATCAAATTTTGTTTTCAAATCTTTGTAGAAAATTTAGTAATAAAGATAGAACAAATTTTTACAATTTAAAATATTTCTTACTAAGGTCTTAATACCCAAATACCTACAGATTATTTCAATCTCTCTCTGAGTTCCAAAAATTGCAATTCAAAACTCTGTAACTGACGTAACATAAAATATACAAACATTTTTTCTGCGTTCATTGAAGTGTAAAAATTATCAAAACTATCCAGTTAAAAAAAGTTATTTAATGTTTTCAACAACACTAAGTAATGGAAAATTATAACAGTAACTTGTTTAATTAATTTCTGAATAATAAAAAAGAAACAAATGGCATTTACACGTGTAACTGACGTAACTTTTATTGTGTAACTCACTTAATATTATGACTTTTCAAAGACAATAATGGTACTTAAGTTAGTTTGTAAACAGTAATTTACAATGCCTTTTTATTAGGATTTTTCTATAGAATATGAAAATATCAAGTTTCCCAATTCTACCCTTAAATTAAACATATTATAAATTTGATTCCCCCCCCCCCCCAAAAAAAAAAAATGATGATTTTCTGTGGCATTGCCCCATAGATAAAACATATCTTAAATTTGGTTCAATTCTATTCATAACTTCATACACTTTTTGATGGTACTATGTTGAAAATGGATCAAAAATTGCTATTACAGCGCCCCGTTCTGGCAAAATGTTCCCAAATTTACGTGGGATGTGCTGGCCATAGATAAAGCATATCTAAAATTTGATTCAATTCTATTCATAACTTTATACACTTTTCAATAATACAATGTTGAAAATAGCACAAAAATTGCTGTTACCGCTCTCTCTTCTGGCGTAACTTTCCCAAATTTACGTGGATCTACTGCCATAGCTAAACAATATATACGAATTTTGGGATCTCTGACCGCCTTAAACCTACAAGTTCGTCTAAAACGGACGTCGAGAAAAATTTTGATTAAAATACTTTTTTCTTTATAAAAAAGTAAAAATAATTAGAAATATGTATTATAAGTTCTTTCCTAACATTTTGAAAGATTTTAAACATTAAAAAAATAATTTTTTAATTGAAAATCGATAAAGAACACATGAATTGCGTGCTGAAAATGGGAAATTAAAGATTATAATCTAAAGGAAATATGTCAAATTTATTTATAATCTATAAAAACAGAATCTATAAAATCTATATAAAAAAAAAAAAAAAAAAAAAAAAAAAAAAAAAAAAAAAACCGCACAGTGGAAAAATCAAGTTTATTTATGGATTATTTCCCTTTTTTTTTTTTTTTTTTTTTTTTTTTGAAGAAGTATATTTATAAACATGCAAAGGTTAATAAAAGAGAAAGGGTCTGGCCTCAATCAAACACATATTCATAAATTTATAAAAGGAAATGGGGAACACAAAAGCTATAACTTTTATACAGAAGAGGATAACTCAAAAGCGTCGCAAGTGGAGATATGCCGGATAATCCTCATCATACTGTAGAGTATTCTAAAACTTTTTGGGGAACGCAACAAGAAAATAACAGACTCCAATGAGTCAAATTTATTTATGGATTGTTTTTCATTTTTTTTTTTTTTTTAAAGTGCATTTATAAACACGC
This sequence comes from Maratus speciosus, assembly GCA_963932465.1. Classification (NCBI taxonomy): domain Eukaryota; kingdom Metazoa; phylum Arthropoda; class Arachnida; order Araneae; family Salticidae; genus Maratus; species Maratus speciosus. The sequence goes on from OZ010790.1 coordinate 257,040,916, forward strand.
AAAGGTTGAAAAAGGGAAAGGGTCTGGCCTCAATCAAACGCATTTTCATAAATTTATAAAGGGCGATGGGGAACATATAAGCTACACCTTTTATACAGAAGAGGATAACGCAAAAGCGTCGCAAGTGGAGATATGTCGGATAATCCTCATCATACTGCAGAGTATTCTGAACCTTTTTGGGGAACACAACAAGAAAATAGCAGACTCCAATGAGTCAAATTTATTTATGGATTGTTTTCCATTTTTTTAAGAAGTACACTTATAAACACGCAAATGTTAAAAAAGAGAAAGGTCTGGACTCAATCAAACACATATTCATAAGTTTATAAAGGGAGATGGGGAAGAAAAAAGTTATACTTTTTATACAGAAGAGGATAACTCAGAAGCGTCGCAAGTGGCGATATGTCGGATAATTCTCATCATACTGAAGAGTATTCTAAAACTTTTTCGGGAACATAACAAGAAAATGACAGACTCCAATGAGTCTAATGCACTGGTTCAGCATTTGTTTTCAAAACTGACTTCTTTTGTCAAGCTGTGAAAAATCTAGCTTTTTTTTGGATAATATATTCTTAACAGTTTTACTCTATTTTTTTTTTCTACCCATTCTGAACAAATCTAATCAGACCGCTATATTCACTCTCTGCCTTTGAGTGGACATCTTGAATTTATGCGGGATTAGATAAATGAAATGTCTGTGATTGGAACATGTGACTCTGGTTCTTAGAATATTATGACCCCCTCTTGGCTGTGATTCTTTTCTTTTTATTCTTTTTGTCAGATGTGTGTCTTGAGAAATTCATTCTCTTCTTGGCGCACTGTCATAAATTTTAGTATTTCCACTTATTGTTCACCACAGAGCTTTATTTATCCGGCTATACATTTAATTCAGAGTGGTCTGTGTTTTCACTTGTTGTATAATGCTTTTTATTCATAGTTTTTAGGAATGATATTCCATTTTATAGCCCTGACTCCTCGATTTGATACTGTCATTTTTAATCCCATCATCCTGGAATAAGCACGTCATAGTAGTCAAGGAACTAACGCGGTTGAAAGTTTTAGGCCGGGAACTGGTAGGTTCATGAATATCGTCTACCCCACTTTTAGCCAGGGGCACGATAATAGCCCTTTTCCAGTAATAGAGAAAAATACTTAAACTCATTATGCAGTTAATGAGAATAACAGTATAAAGAAAAAAAGTGCAATTTGGCGTATGTGAATAAGCATGTTACTATAAATTCGGTGATTCGCTCGAGATTTTTTTTTTTTTTTTTTTTTTTTTTTTTTTTTTTTTTTTTTTAAGCCTGAGATGTACTCCCAAACTTCAGAAGTTTACAGAAAAGTTTTGTTAGGTGTGTCAGTATTTAAAAAAAACTTGCACTGACCTGTCGAACATAGTAATAACCCTAGGGTTATCTATATCGGAATTAGGTATGAAGGGATTTCTAAGACTTTCAGCTATTGTTTCAACCGTGCTATTATAAGCCCAGCCATTAGGGTTATTAATGAGGGAATGTGCTTGTGTGTTCCTCTCATACACGAAGCAGCCTTCCAATTTGTGTGGACTTCAGTCAAAATTGATTAGACAAAATTCTTCCAGCGCTATTTTTCAGACTCTTAGATAGTAGCTTTTACCCTAATATTTAAATTGTTTTAAAGGGGATATAAAATATGAAATTCTATTAGCTAACAGAAAAACTATATTTTTCGGCATTATTATGCCAATTAATCTGTTATGCTTTAGAAAGACATAGTGGCATGAATCAGAAATTAATAGTGTAATTACTCTTATTAATAGATACTCAGAGATAACAATAATGCATTAATAAATGCATTTTACAAAATATAATTGGTCGGTGCTTCATGTGTATTTACCTCTCTGATATAAGTTAACTGTACATCGCGCCTCGTATGACGCGAACTATAAAATAAGAAAAATGACTGGAATTTTCAAAAAATATAAAAACAGACGTCTTATTTTTACACTTTTCTACTAATATCAAACAGTTTTGTCATATATAACTCTTTCAGGGGCACGCAATTGCGTTTCTGCAATGTTGAACTCACACCGGAATATTCGAAAATTTTGTTTCAAAATATATGAAAACCAATTTTATTACTTTTTTTCCGCTAAAGTTTGAACGGTATAATTTTAATTTAAAGTTTCTGGTGCAAATCTTGATTACAATTAGGTGGGATGAAATATATCCTACCGCTCCTCAAGGGGATAAAGGGTAAAAAATCATACTGTAATGCATATGTGTAATGCATGCTTATTCCTCATGTCAAGTAAGTCTTGTTTACAAAAGGAAATAAATCCCTTATGACAGAAAAATTAATGAAAATATTTATTTGCAAATAATAATAATAATAATAATAATAATACTATCCTATGCAATAAGCTACGACACGTTGTAATGTAGTTCAGATGTTCAGATTTTTAAATACTTTCAGAGAGAGGGTTAAAATTTTGAAAAACTGAAGTACTAGCGTTTTTCCAGAGAAAATGCGTCGAATTGAAAATCTCTGAACCGAATATAAAAACTGGAAAAAGAGAAACTCTATTTAATTTTTATTTTCAAATACACTGCGCTTAAAATGAAATTTGTTTTCGTCTTTTGAAAATAGAAGTACTAAGCAAACTTTTCCAAAATAATGAAAAGAAAATTCGGAATACATGTGAAAAAAAAAAAAAAATCGGAGTTTTGCTTGTAATTGTCTGAGCGAAGCGAAGGCTAATACTCAGCGAAATATTACTGTCCGGACACATTACAACTACGATGGATATTAATGCCATGTCCTACTAAAAAAAAAAAAAAAAGCCTAATAAAAACCTTTCGTCAAGCATAACTCAAAAAATGTTTGTCGGATTTCATTTCTGATTGCACCAGAAGGTAGCTATGAGGACCACCTACTGAATGCACCTACTATGAAAAATAAGTTCCAAACCGTTTAAAAATTATATTAAAAAAACTGATAAAAAAAGCACAATTTATCTGCATACGTCAGAGAAATTTGGTGTGCGTCAGTTTCACCGGTGGATGTTTTCGTAGACAACTGGTTTGAACACATGGAGCAAATAAAAAAAAAATACGCACGCAGTAATATTAAATAGATCAGTTTCAACCACGTGATCACATACCTTGCAACAACCCGTGGCAACGAGTTTTGGTGGGCAAACAAATAATAATACAGTACACCGTACCACGGTGACCGTTTTTAGCCTGTTGTATAAAATCTGGCATAATGAGGCTAAATCCGGCTAAAAACTCAGGCTAAAAGATCAGGATAAAAGTCAGTCTATCGACTGGAAATTAACAGATTTTTTTAATACTCGTATAACGAAATTTAGAAACGATTGTGAATGATTAAAACAAAAGACATGAGTGTTTGTTGCTCCGGGGAGTTATCTTTCTCTCGATTCTGTCTGTCTATCATACAGCATGCAATTTTCTTGTAAAGGTTAATATTATTATGCAGTAAAACCTCCATAACGGACACCCGATTAGTGGACACCTCTATTTAGCGGACATTTTTTCGATTACCAACCTTTAAATAACTGTACATTTTTTACTCTCAGTAGCGGACACCTCCAAATAGAGGACAAATTCTGCCCTCCCGAGGTGTTCGCTATTCAGAGGTTTTATTGGTAAAACGTACATAACGGACACTCCCGATTAGCGGACATTTTTTCGATTACCAACACTTAAATAACTGTACATGTTTTACTCTCAGTAGCGGACACCTCCAAATAGAGGACAAATTCTGCATTCTCGAGGTGTCCGCTATTCAGAGGTTTTACTGTATATATGATTGTTATTTTACAGGACCGCACAAAAGAATAAGAATATATGAAACGAATATAAACTAAATTCGGGATTGGTAGATCGCTGATGGTAATGTAATTTTAGGATGTTGTTACAGTCATCCGCAGCATGTTTTTAGAATTTCTTTTATCTAACGAAACCCTACCTGTCTCACTCCTTTGTCTGTCTGTCCGTCTGTCACAGAGCCCGTTCTCAGAAATTATATATGTCGGAGACTTGAAAATTTGCATACTTATAGCTGCACACCACACATCAAACGGCAAATAATAAATTTTGAAAAAGTCTACTATTTAACCCTCTGGGCTCTAACTTGTGTATTTTAAGCAATTTTTCTAACTCAGCCCCTAATTAAGTTGGAGACATGAAATTTTGCATACTTATAGCTGAACACCTCACATCAAACGACAAATAATAAAATTTTGAAAAAGGTCTAATATTTAACCTCCGGGCTCTAACTTGTGTATTTTAAGCCATTTTTCTAACTCATCCCCCAATTAACTTGGAGACTTGAAAGTTTGCATACTTATAGCTGAACACTTGCGATACACGATAAATCATAAAATTCTGAAAAAGTTATATTTAACCCTCCAGTCTCTAACTTCTGTATTTTAAGCATTTCTTCTAACTCAGCCCCTAATTAAGTGGAGACATGAAATTTTGCATACTTATAGCTGAACACCTCACATCAAACGACAAATAATAAAATTTTGAAAAAGTCTAATATTTAACCCTCTGGGCTCTATCTTGTGTATTTTAAACAATATTTCTAACTCAGCCCCTAATTAAGTTGGAGACATGAAATTTTACATACTTATAGCTGAACACTTCACATCAAACGACAAATAATAATATTTTGAAAAAGTCATATTTAACCCTCAAGGTCTCTAACTTCTGTATTTTAAGCAATTTTTCTAACTCAGCCCCTAACTAATTTCGAGACATTAACTTTTGCATACTTATAGCTGAACACCTCACATCAAACAACAGATAATAAAATTTTGAAAAAGTCTATTATTTAACCCTCTGGGCTCTAACTTGTGCATTTTAAGCAATTTTTCTAACTCAGCCCCTAATTAAGTTGGAGACATGAAATTTTGCATACTTATAGCTGAACACCTCACATCAAACGACAAATAATAAAATTTTGAAAAAGGTCTAATATTAACCCCCTGGGCTCTAACTTGTGTATCTTAAACAATTTTTCTAACTCAGCCCCTAATTAAGTTGGAGACATGAAATTTTGCATACTTATAGCTGAACACCTCACGTAAAACGACAAATAATAAAATTTTGAAAAAGTCTAATATTTAACCTCTAATATTTTGTCTCACGCAATTTTTAAATTTAAACAGTTTTGCAATATTATTTTTGGTTCATTTTCCATAATAAGTGTAATGTGATGTAATTTATTCTATTTAAGACTTCTAACGCATATTAATGAATTTATTTTACAATATCCTTTCTCTTTTAAAATTCACATGTAAATATAGTTTTTATGGCGTAATTTACAATAAGTGCCTACTTTTTATACCTAATTATTCAATTCTATAATTTGAAGTTTTTTTTCTGTTTATAATAGTAACGTGTAAATATTTTTTTTAATTTGAAGCAAACATTATTGTTTGCGCTGTTTATGCAGTTGGCAACAGTTTAATTAATACCATTTTATAAAATATGTAAAAAATATCTGTCGAAATGCTGAATATTTGAATTTAAAATAGAAATAAAACCTCAAAAAATGAGTCCAACTGAAAAAAATAATAGAATCTGCACACCGGGATCTTCTATTGAATAAAATGATCTAAAAATGATTAAATTTCCATCCTTTTTTTAATGGAACGGTTTTGTCCAACTTTAGCATTAAATATCTCTTAAAATAATTGTTCGATTTGAAAACTGTATGCATCAGCGTGTTGATCAAACATTTCTCTATAATACCACCGATTTTCATATTTTTGTATGCAATAGTTTTCTTAATATTAACGAAGAAAGACGTCCGGTCACAAAAAATTCAAAACCGGTGGCGGCGGTGACAGCGTTAGTTACTTTCTTTAGAATAGAGAGATATATAAAAATGAAAACTTGTCTATCAGTCTGTTTGTAATTCTATAAAAATCCACAATTTGTAAGCCAAAATTGTGAAAAGATACGTACATGTGTATTAAACCACGGCCGGGGCAACTAAAGTAATCCGGAATCGAAATAATTTATAGTTAATTTTTAATTAATAAAAAACCACCAATTTAATATCAATTTCTTATCAAATTTAAAAATTTTTCGTTATAGCAGTTGCCAACAATTAAAATACACAATAAAATTATTACTACAATAATTAATTTTCTACTGCAAGATTTCCACGTGAAAAATGAAAATGAAATAAATAGGTTGATGAATTTAAATGAAAGTGGAATATAACTTCATAACTTTTCTATTTCAAGGTTTCCACGTGAAAGAGAAAATATTACGTCATATTGGAAATATAAAGGACGTGCTGGATATAGTATAACGTCATATGAGTGTGGAAAATGTATTGAAGCATGATAAAAACCCGATTAGGGAAATATTGGCGTATTTTAAAATTATTGCTCCAATTATAAATTGAAATAAGTTCATTTATAGCTGTATTCTTTTGCGTCTGTTATATACATTTGTACATTTTTATATAGCGTTTTCATATGATTCATTCATACAACATTTCGACTGCTTTTTTTAATGTTTGTTTTTTTAATGTAACTCATCCCCCAATTAACTTGGAGACTTGAAAGTTTGCATACTTATAGCTGAACACTTGCGATACACTATAAATCATAAAATTCTGAAAAAGTTATATTTAACCCTCCAGTCTCTAACTTCTGTATTTTAAGCATTTTTTCTAAATCAGCCCCTAATTAAGTGGAGACATGAAATTTCGCATACTTATAGCTGAACACCTCACATCAAACGACAAATAATATAATTTTGAAAAAGTCTAATATTTAACCCTCTGGGCTCTATCTTGTGTATTTTAAACAATATTTCTAACTTAGCCCCTAATTAAGTTGGAGACATGAAATTTTGCATACTTATAGCTGAACACTTCACATCAAACGACAAATAATAATATTTTGAAAAAGTCATATTTAACCCTCAAGGTCTCTAACTTCTGTATTTTAAGCAATTTTTCTAACTCAGCCCCTAACTAATTTGGAGACATTAACTTTTGCATACTTATAGCTGAACACCTCACATCAAACAACAGATAATAAAATTTTGAAAAAGTCTATTATTTAACCCTCTGGGCTCTAACTTGTGCATTTTAAGCAATTTTTCTAACTCAGCCCCTAATTAAGTTGGAGACATGAAATTTTGCATACTTATAGCTGAACACCTCACATCAAACGACAAATAATAAAATATTGAAAAAGGTCTAATATTAACCCCCTGGGCTCTAACTTGTGTATCTTAAACAATTTTTCTAACTCAGCCCCTAATTAAGTTGGAGACATGAAATTTTGCATACTTATAGCTGAACACCTCACGTAAAACGACAAATAATAAAATTTGAAAAAGTCTAATATTTAACCTCTAATATTTTGTCTCACGCAATTTTTAAATTTAAACAGTTTTGAAATATTATTTTTGGTTCATTTTCCATAATAAGTGTAATGTGATGTAATTTATTCTATTTAAGACTTCTAACGCATATTAATGAATTTATTTTACAATATCCTTTCTCTTTTAAAATTCACATGTAAATATAGTTTTTTTGGCGTAATTTACAATAAGTGCCTGCTTTTTATACCTAATTATTCAATTCTATAATTTGAAGGTTTTTTTTCTGTTTATAATAGTAACGTGTAAATATTTTTTTTTTTTTTTTGAAGCAAACATTATTGTTTGCGCTGTTTATACTGTTGGCAACAGTTTAATTAATACCATTTTATAAAATATGTAAAAAATATCTGTCGAAATGCTGAATATTTGAATTTAAAATAGAAATAAAACCTCAAAAAATGAGCCCAACTGAAAAAAATAATGGAATCTGCACACCGGGATCTTCTATTGAATAAAATGATCTAAAAATGATTAAATTCCCATCCTTTTTTTAATGGAACGGTTTTGTCCAACTTTAGCATTAAATATCTCTTAAAATAATTCTTCGATTTGAAAACTGTATGCATCAGCGTGTTGATCAAACATTTCTCTATAATACCACCCATTTTCATATTTTTGTATGCAATAGTTTTCTTAATATTAACGAAGAAAGACGTCCGGTCACAAAAAATTCAAAACCGGTGGCGGCGGTGACAGCGTTAGTTACTTTCTTTAGAATAGAGAGATATATAAAAATGAAAACTTGTCTATCAGTCTGTTTGTAATTCTATAAAAATCCACAATTTGGAAGCCAAAATTATGAAAAGATACGTACATGTGTATTAAACCACGGCCGGGGCAACTAAAGTAATCCGGAATCGAAATAATTTATAGTTAATTTTTAATTAATAAAAAACCACCAATTTAATATCAATTTCTTATCAAATTTAAACATTTTTCGTTATAGCAGTTGCCAACAATTAAAATACACAATAAAATTATTACTACAATAATTAATTTTCTACTGCAAGATTTCCACGTGAAAAATGAAAATGAAATAAATAGGTTGATGAATTTAAATGAAAGTGGAATATAACTTCATAACTTTTCTATTTCAAGGTTTCCACGTGAAAGAGAAAATATTACGTCATATTGGAAATATAAAGGACGTGCTGGATATAGTATAACGTCATATGAGTGTGGAAAATGTATTGAAGCATGATAAAAACCCGATTAGGGAAATATTGGCGTATTTTAAAATTATTGCTCCAATTATAAATTGAAATAAGTTCATTTATAGCTGTATTCTTTTGCGTCTGTTATATACATTTGTACATTTTTATATGGCGTTTTCATATGATTCATTCATACAACATTTCGACTGCTTTTTTTAATGTTTGTTTTGCGTTGCATGTTAAATTTTGAAATTGATTTTTCAGAACAAACATCCTTCACATTCTGGGCAACGCCGGGCACTTTAGTTTGTAACAGATAAATGGCTTTTGTATCTGTATATCTAATGCTAATATTATAAAGCGTTATAATATTATAAAGTGTATAATAATATTAATGCTTGTACGTTTGTGAGGTGTTATCTCTGAAGCTACATAGCCAAATTAAAAAAATGTTGGTGGCCATCTCTGCTCCGAAAAAGAGACTGTATTTTATATCAGCGCAAGAACCTACATCGCTGCAGGAGTAAAAATGTTCTAAAATTGCGATTTCTGCTATATTGATTGGGTTAGAAATTTTAAATTTGGTGCGGTAGTTACTTTTAAGATGTAAATATTCTTAATGAACGCTCTCTAAAAGGTTCAATTTGACGGATAAACGTAAAAATTTCTAGAATGTTTCTAAACTATGATTTATTTGGAATACTGAAATTTTTGGGATACTTTTGGGGTTAGAAACTAGAACTTTGGCATGGTAGTAATTTATAAGATGTAAATGCTTGTTGTAGAACGAATTCTAAAAAATCGAAAGACTAAACAAAGCGGAAAAAGATCTAAAGATGATCTAAGTAACGCGGTACATGGAATTGTTAGGAATATGAACATGAAAATTGACATGGCTGTATTTATCATGACGTAAATTCTCGCAATAGAACAATTTCTAAAAATGTCGCTATATAAAACAGTGCAGAAACAAAAAACTTTCGAAAATTTTCTATTTCAGTGTTACTGCTGAGCCCAAAATCTTGAAATTTTGCTTCGGGTTAGTTTTAAAATATACAATTGTCTCTATGAATGGTTTTTAAATAATTTAAAATTTAAAAAGATGAAATTAACGGAAAGCTATCTCAATTACCATTAATTTGGAATTATTAGGTATAGCAACTTTAAATATTTCATAATGCTACATTTCCTCTGCAAAACATGCAATTTAAATGCAACAAAACTGATAGATACCCACCTAGCATTAAATAAGTTGTGTAAATATTGAATAAAGACCTGTATGAAACAGTGAGTAGGTTGTCCGAAAGTACTTGTTAAAGTGTTCCTTCTCTAGGCTTTTCTCTCTCTCGGCAAGGCCACTAACAGAGGGAAGTGTCGTTTTAAATGTGATATGAATTTTTTTATCTTATTCATTTTTCTAGACATTTTATCATAAGGTCATATTCTTAATTATCATTAGTAGATTTTTTATATATTAACTTATTCTGGTGAAATTTCATAATCGGGTTCATATTGGCGTATGTTAGCTTGCATGATTTGCTGAATAAATATGTATGGATTTTTAAATTACTTCAAATGACACTTTGACAGCTCAAAAGTTATGCAGACGATATATTCAGATTTTGTGTCATACTTTATGTTGCAATCATTGCTGAATTCTTTTATTTAATACATGCTAAATACAGCTCAACTTATGCAAAATATGTTTGAAAACAAAACAATACAGCGTATAAAGTGGCCAGCATACACTCATCATTTAAATCCGATCGAGCATATCTAAAACACACTCTAACGAAGCATTGCATGTCACTGTTTATGTATTTGGTACTTTGATACTATATCAGATTTTGAGGAGAGAATTCCTTAACTGTTATCGACAACATCATTGCATCCATGTAAAACAGATATTGTGCAATATTAACTATTCCGGGGGAGCACAAACCATATAAAATATAGTCCATTCTTTTTAAACATCATATATTTGTCATTTAAAGTTACTCAAATTGGTGCGGAGCGTCTGATTATGCTCTTGACATCATTTTACACAGTTAAAATTCCGATATAAGATAATTTAGTGTTTCATTTTCTATTTTACTTTTAATATATTGCGTACTTTCAATTTTATATCCATGCATGGCTGTCTTGCATAGTTTGTTTTCCCATTTTTTTAAACAGTGTATACGAATTTATATATAAGATTTTGTAATTCTACGATTTGTTTATTTTCATCATTTCAATTTATCGCAGTATATGGACAATTAAAGATAACATCTCATTTTCTTTGCTTCCACATGTTATTATTAAATCTATGTTCTCAGCAATATCGCTCAGACTAATCCCTCTGAGGGAAGTCCTAGTTGAAGTATTTTTCAATATGTATTACTGTATTCAACAGAAATAAACTTTCACCATGCTTTAATTGCACTTTTAAATGAGACACTTGTTGAAATGCTATCGAAAACAATTTTACTATAACTTATAGATGAAAATTATCGAAGAACAAACATTGATTCATATAAAAACAATATATACAAAAAATAAATAATTTGAAATTTATTACAAAGATGTCTATACATGAGGATGTGAATATCAAAACTCACCTTATCCAAAATTTAAAATATCGAGTTTTCTCTATCAATCTACCGGCATCCAAGAGACACTACAATCTGCAAAAAAACTAGTTTTATTGTGTTATTCTTGCACTGTAAAATTTTGTTTTACAATGTAAACTAAAGAGTGTAGTCAGAGGTGTTTCGCGATTTCCCAAAATTTGATTTTCTGGTTAAGGCGAGTTTTCAAACTCACGTACTCACATATATAAAAGAGTTTCTCTTGACTGAGTCATAATGAACGGACAGCGTAAACTACTGAACGTAGAAGCATGAAAATTGAGAAGGAAATACTTCTTATGACATAAGCGGGCACTAAGGTAGGATTTTTGGAAATCCCCCTCCCCTCCCCCAAACGGTCAAAGGAGAGGGCCAAACATTTTAGAACATCTGGCCATATCTCAGTAGACGTTTAAGATAGGAGCGTGAAATTCCAAAAAATAAATCTACTAAAAAATAATTAAACACGTATTTCAGCGATTTTTAAAATGTACCCCCTAAGGTGGTTAAAGGGGTGGTTGAAGGTTTTAGAACATTTGCCCTATCTCTGTAGCTGTGTTAGGTAGCGGCGTGAACTTCCAGAAATAAATCTACTAAAAAATTAAATAAACACGTATTTTCGCGATTTTAGTAATCCCCCATAAGGGGATTAAAGAGGGTGTCTAACATTTAAAAACAGTTTGGATATCTAAGCAGCCTTTTTAGGTATAAACGTGAAATTCTAGAAAATAAATCTATTTAAAAAAATTAAACACGTATTTCAACTATTTTAGAAATTCCTCCACCTAAGGATGCTAAAGGGGGATCAAAAATTTTAGAACATTCGGCATATTTCAGCAGCAGAGGTAGGAAAGGGAAATTCCAGAAAATAAATCAACTAAAAAAATAATTAAACACGTATTTCAGCAATATTAGAAATCCGCCCTAAGATGTTTAAAGAGGAGGGGGGGGGTGTCGAAAATTTTAGAACATTTGGCCATATGTCACCAGATATTTTAGGTAGTAGCGTGAAATTATAGAAAATAAATCTACTAAAAAATAATGAAATACGTATTTCAGCGATTTTACAAAGTGCTACCATAAGGGGTTCCGAGGGTGGTCGGAAATTTTAGAATATTTGGCATATCTCAGAAACCGTTTTAGGTAGGAGTGTGAAATTCTAGAAAATATAGCTACTGCCATATAATTACGTATTTCAGCGATTTTAGAAATTCCTCCCCTTTGGGAGTTGGAGGAAGTCAAAAATTTTTAAAACATTTGACCATATATCAACAGCTGTTTTATGCAGGAGCGATAAATTTAGGATAACAAACTTATGAAAATAATAATTAAACACTTATTTCAGAGATTTTAAAAATTCTGCTCTAAGGAGGTTAAAGGGAGGGAGGGTCGAAATTTTAGAACATTTTGCTATATCTCAGCAGCAGTTTTATGTATGAGCATAAAATGCAAGACAACAAACCTATGAAAATAATAATTGAATACATATTTCAGCGATTTTAGAAATTTTTCCTCTCCTAAGGAGGTCAAAAATATTAGGCCATTTGGCAATACCTCAGCAGCAGTTTTAGGTAGAAGCGTAGAATTCCAGAAAATAAATATACTAGACTAATAATTATACGTGTATTTCTTTCATTTTAAAAATTCTCCTACCTAAGGTGGTTAATGAAAGTTTTACAACATTTGGGCATATCTCAGCAGACATTTTGAGTAGGAGCGCGAAATTCAACATAATAAATCTACTAAATAAATAATTAAAGACGTATTTAAGAGGTTTTGAAAATTTCCACCTAAAATTTAAGAACCTTTAAAATTTAAAGGGGGGGTAAATATTTTTTTGGACATTTAGCGATATCTCAGCAGCCGTTTTCGGTAGGAGAAATAATTTCAGGATATATGACTGCTTAAAAAATAATTAAATACATATTTTAGCGATTTTAGAAAATTTTCCTCTCCTAAGGGGGTCAAAAATATTAGGCCATTTGGCAATACCTCAGCAGCAGTTTTAGGTAGGTCAATATCCTAAGAGGAATAAAGGAGAGGGTCGAACATTTTAGAACATTTGACCATATCTCAGCAGTCTTTTCAGGTACGAACGGAAAATTCCAGAAAATAAATCTAGTAAAAGAATAATTAAACACGTATTTCAGCAACTTTAGAATTTCCCCATAAGAGGATTAATGTGGCTGGTCAAAAATTTTAGAACGTTTGGCCATATCTCAGCAGTGGTTTCAGGTACGAGCTGTAAATTCCAGAAAATAAATCTATTAAAGAATAATTAGACACATATTTCGGCAAATTTAGAATTTACCTCCTAAGAGGGTTAAAGTGGGTGGTCGAAAATGTTAGAACGTTTGGCTATATCCCAGTAGCAGTTTTAGGTAGGAGCATAAAATTCAAGATAACAAACCTATTAAAAATAATTAAATATGTATTTCAGCGATTTTAGAAATTATCCTCCTTTTTAAAAGGATCAAAGGGAGTGGGATATCGAAACTTTTATGTCATTTCGGCATATACCAGCAGCACTTTTAGATAGAGACATGAGTTTCAGGATAACCGAGCTACTAAAACATATTTAAGCGTGCATTTTATCGATTTTAGAAATTCCCAACGAAGGCAGTATAACGGCTTTACCGTTATATATTCATTATTCCTCCTTTCCCCTCAAAAAAATCAACTTTTAACTTTACTGGTTTAGTATAAATTGTCATTATTCTCCCCCCCCCCCCTTCAAATAAAATATTTAGTTTAAGTTTGACATTTTAGAGTTAATTTCATATGTCTTTAGTCATTCTCCCCCCCCCCCCCCCCTTCTCACTACTGTAAGTTTCGCTTTTACTTTTAAAGTTCTTTTCAAATGCAGACATCATTTATCTCGGTTCCTTTTTCTGTCTTTCAAAGTCACACGATAGAAAAAGATCTTAACCGCAGTTATTTTCCATTGAAATAAAGTAAAAGAATAAAATACAAATGAATCTCTTTTCGCTTTGCAGCCAACGTTATCTAATGCATATTTTCCCGGCCTCTGGGCTTGCATTAGTGTTCAGTTCTCACCCTTGTACTCTGTCGGATACAAACCATATGCCCATTGCTGACTAATTTGCAGCTGCAGTTAGATCTGTAACATGCATATAAAAATCACGTGTTCCTTTCTTTAACCACTTTCCCTTACCGCAAGAATGTTGGGACACGTGTAACCATAAACAGCTCGCCATGGCGTAAGTTTGAATTCTATGTAATACTTCGAGATGCCTCTGGTTCCTTTGTCCACGCCACCAATATTCATCGCCAATACAGTACAGATGTTGCTATTCATCTCGCCAATGAGTGAGTGATTGTAATGAAATTTTACCACTACTGCCTCTGAACTTGAGTGTGACAGACCTCGGCTCTCTGCCCTTCGGGGCTGCCCCGTCGGGCAGTCTCGTTTGACTTCTCCCGTCCCATTGTACCATCATGGCCCTTCTCTTAAAAGGTTTCATAATAAAGAAGTAAGTCCTCGAAATCCTCGTGTTGGAGTTTTTTTTTTTCATTCATCCACGAACCTGGACTCTCTAATAAATCTCCTCTATACAAATTGGCGCCGTCGCCCAGATTTTTTTCTCCAACAATAATTTAAAAAAAAAAAAAAAAAAAAAAAAAAAAAAAAAAAAAAAAAAAAATACGAGGAGAAGTTTCAATCCGTTTCCCTTTTCCTACCAGCGACGCGAAAGGATGTCCTTTTTTTTCCCACGGGAGTTCCGGCTGCCCTACTCTGTTCGCTCGCCGATGTCAACTTCAGGGGATTTCCCTTTCTCGCTACCCCAACGGATTTGGAGAGTGCCTCTTTCTTCCGGACTTTACACTAGCCTAACGAAAAGCAAGATTTACACTGCGATGCTCCAACGGGGTCATCGAACGAAGTCGCCTCCTCCAGCAGTTCCTTTTTCTACGCAATATCACACCTGCATTACTTGTTCCCCTGCGTGAAGTTGTGGCTTCGTCAAACAAAAATCAAGACAGTTTCTGTTTTTTGTGCGTGATCTTCAACCTTCAAGCAAACGTGTTCGTGCTACCAGTGTGAGTGAAAATAGTTTTAGTGTGAAATGTTTTGTGAAAAGAAAAAGTGGCAGCTGAACGTACATCCATAGTGTCCCAAAAGGGAAATGTTTTGTGAAAAAGTCTTCACCTAGCTGTGGTATGAATTATCCGCACAAGTAACACAAATTTTAAACAAAGTTCTCAGTGCAACAAGTCCAAGAAATGTGCGCCGTTTCGCTTTGTTTGTGATCTTGTGATTTATGTTTACAGTGCAAAGTGTCCAGGAATCCCACAGATTTGGTGACAAAATAATGAAATATGCTGAAAAGATATATAATTTCGTGAAAGTGTCATCTTGTGTTAATATAACAAATTGTGTCCGGAGCAATAGTCAAAAAAATTCGATTTACTTTGTGCTTCGTTGTGGTGATACCTTCATTTTTTCTAAAAAATATATAGAATGCACTAAGTGTGCCATGAGTTCGAGGAAAAATGTTTTCCTCCTTTTAGTGGTGTGTTTCAGCAATATAAAAAAAAAGAAAATTACCCTACTGATGACCATGCTTCAGTTTAAAAAAAAAAAGAAACCACTCTGCATTAAAAAAAAAAAGAGTGTACTAAATCACACATCACATCTTGTGTCATCTATCATTCAACATTTTTATAGCATTCAGAGTACGAAAATAGGACGTTAATGATATTTTGTTTTAATTCCTTTTCCGTTGCAAATTGTCACTAAAATCTTTTATTTTACTTTTTTTTCTTAAAAAAACAAGCGTTGTTTTCTCATCGCTCTGTTTTTGTACTCCAAATGAATGCTCTCTACAAAAAAAATGACATACTAGTGCAACGAATTTAATGAAAACACTTGTATCACAATACTTTAGACAAAAAAGAAACACAGTTTGCATGTAATTATGAACAGGGAATACTTTTACATTAAATTATTTACTCTAAATTGTTATAACCTTTTTTTTCTTTCTTTTCAATATCAGTAAATTATCAGTTTCTATCCATGTTATGGTTCCCTATTCATACTTGTACTTTTACCATTTGGATTTTCATAAGTTTGTTGATTTGTCAGCTTGAAAGGAGAAATCACTTCTGAACTATTTTTTTTACAATATTTTTAACAGTGATAGCATATTAGCTCCTTCTTATCTTCTTCCAAGCTGCGTTTGTTTGTTTGTTTGTTTTTTTTAAGTACTTTTTGCAGTTAAAATGATAAAAATTATTATACTTTTATTAATATTTCACTTATAATGTTTTTATGGTTAAATCATGACATACTTCTCATATTTGTTTCTTACGTGAATTTACATAAACATGCTATGTTTCCTTTTCGTAAAAATGATTGTTATGCATTCAAAAATCTAGAGTTTAACCCTTTTGCCCCACTGGCGTACTTTGAAAGTATACTTATTCCGCCGATAGGCAACAAAGAAGTTCTCTGCTCCAAGTTTTGCAGTATTGGATATTTTTATATAAATATGTGCATATTTCGCTCACAACATTTGCACATTTTCACTTGTGTGTGACATTTGCACAATTATTCTCAGCATGTGTTGCTCGACTCTGACCTTGTTTGTTTTTGTTTTTTTTTTGTATTTTTAACCTGAATTACAATTTAATTACCTGTTTTTTTTATTTTATTGAATTTCGGAAACTTTAATCCAACTGGATGTTGACAGAAATTTAACGTACAGAAATCTTGTGATTGATACGCATTTTTTTTCATCCCCCCCCCCCCTTCATTTTTCTTTTGTGTATAATTTATTTATGCAACTGATTGTGTTTTATTTTATGTGCATGCATTTCATTTCTGATAACTAGAGTTTTTGCATACATACACCTTTTTGAAATACTAGTATTATTTATTTTGCATTATTTGGGTTGTTCTTTCAAAAAAAGAATTCCTTCTCTTTTTCCATTTTGGCTGTCAAAAAAAAAGTAAACAACAGAAGTTAAATAAACACTAGAAAATAAAAAAAAAGGATTTTGCAGATAACAGACACTTCACCAGGCTAATTTTAAAATATGGCAGCTAATGATAAAAATGCTATTTGTGATTTTAATCACCCCATTTCTGTATCTCCATGGGTAGATTATTTTGAGGAGATATTATTTAGATATTCGGATTCCATTAATATGGAATCCACATCTATTCAAAATTCACTTAAGACCGAAAATGCTGCATCCATGTCTGAAAATATTATAGATTTCCTTCAGATCATTAAATTCAATTTTCATGTGCTTAAACTAAACTTTAATGTTCTAAAGGATGATTATTCAAAATTAAAACAGGATAAAGATAATTTATTTCTTGTAAATCAGAAACTTATAGAGAGATTACGTGAAATCACAGGCAAACAGAAAAATAAGAAGCTAACTAAATGTAGTAAGACTATGCTTGATCAGGTGGTAGATATCAACAACAAACTCCCTCCAACTGCCCTACATAAATCTACACAAACTATCCCCTCTTATATGTGTAAACAAGAAAAGTTACCACAACTGGAAAATGATAAAGACACATATCTTAGCTCCGACCTGCACACTCAAGGTAAGCACAATGAAAAATTTACAGATATTAGCGATTCCTCTCTATAGTCCTTATCCCCTGCTAAACTTAATGTACCTAAGCCTATTCGTGTCATTATTTTTAACCTCCCTGAAAATTTAAATATTCCTGATATCTTGTTTGGTATCTCAGATTTAATCCATATACCTGAACCTGATTTTCACTTTGTTAAAAAGTACAAGCTCCTACATATTAAGTCCTTTAATTGGATCTTTGAGCTTGCACCACAGGATGCTAGGCAATTATTAATGCATAAGGAAATTATGATACAATCAAAACCGTACCCTGTTAAACCATATATAAATGTTAAACGTTGTTTTAAGTGCCAGGTATACAATGATCATATTGCAATTTCCTGTCATAATGACATTAGATGCTCGGTGTGTGCTTTGCCACACATTGACCCTCAGTGTAGAAATCCTCCAAAATGCATTAATTGCATTAGAAATAATGATAGCAGTAACACCAACTTTGACATTTTCCACAGTGCTTTTGCACCTTATTGTCCATCATTAAAAAAATTCATCAAGCAAATGTGAGAAAAAGTATACAACTGCAATACATTCCCATAAACATCTCATACAGCTTCCTTTAAAAAAAATAAATAAATAAATAAATAAAAACAATGTAACATACATTTTTCATTTTTATTTAACACACATTACTGTGAAGGAGTTACTATCTACAGCATTCCTTTTAAAGTTTTTTTTATTTTCCTACACATTTACACACATATGTCAGTTCTCGACAGCATTATTCATACTGATTTGAAGTTTGAAATTAACTTAATTCTCTCAAGATTTTTTTTTATAAACACAAGTGTACAGTAGGTTGCTTTTTCATTTGATTATTTAGCCGGCAAATAGTTAAATGAATGTCGAATTGGAACAAACGTGAAATCGTTTCTGATACGCGTTGTCAGACTATATGTTTTTCACTTTTTGGAAGATGTTACTGAAAGAGTACACATTAATTCAACTTTAAACATTCATCATTACACCAGTTACGTCTTTAGATTTAGTTTATTTTTTAGAAATTTGGATATAATTTCACTTGTTAATCTTAGTTAAGTTTATTTACTTACATTTCATCACACAAGTAGCGTTTCCTGGTTACATTTTATCCTTTTTCACTTTCCTTTACTTAAAAGCAGAATTTTTTTGGTTTATTTGTTTTAACTTTAGGCGATGCATTTTTTTTGTACTTGTGATACAATGCTCTTGGTTCCATATGTACACACTGGGTTTGTGTTCATAGTTTTATACAACTGAGTTCATAGGTCACACAACTGAGTTCATAGTTCACTGAGTTCATAGAAAATACACTTTACACGAGTTCATAGATAAAACACTTTACACGAGTTCATAGTTCATTGAGTTCATAGAAAAAACACTTTTACACGAGTTCATAGCATTGTCAATTCTTTGTGTACTTCAGGGACCAATTGCACTATCATTTTTGTTTCATGACAATACTTAGTTCATAGAATATTTCCTTACACATATTAGTTCATAGTTTGTTTTCTTTCTTGTGATTTGTTTTGCATACTAGTTCATACCAATTTTTTTTTGTTAAGACACATGAGTTCATTGTAAGTTTTTTTTTTTCTCACACATTTGAGTTCATCGTATTACTTTTACACGTTAAGTCAGTGAATTACTTGCTCATAATTTGTTCATTGAGGTACTTAGACTGCTGTGTTCACAAACATACATCTAAGTCGTTGAAATTTTTTTTTTCACTGACATACACTGTTTTAGTTCATAGTGAAATAACTTTTTCTTCGATTCGTTCATTGAAATACAGATTTTTTTTTTGGGGGGTTCATAGAGATACACTTACAATTTAGTTCATTGATATTACAATTTAGTTCATTGTTATTACAACTAATTCATTGATATTTTGTTTGGTAAAAAAAAAAAAAAAAAACACACATTATACACAATTGAAAATATTTTGTTTCTAGGTTTCAACGTTACACATTAGGATATTCCTTTTTGTTTTCATTATACCAGGAACTACTTTTGACCTCACATGATATGCACAAATTAAACATTTATCAAAAGGTTAAGTTTTAACACATTCTTAATTTTTCCATTATTATTATATTTCTTTTATGCCATGACATTCCATGTCACATCACTTTGTTTCACAACAAAGAATGCCCAGTCTACAGGATGCTACCCCTTCACATGTATTTTCTTCAAATTTCAACCTTAAGATGTTTTTTTTGTTTTCATAACTTGTTTTGATTTTCTACAGGTACATAATTACACGTTTTCTTTTAAATTTGGAGATTAAATATAATCTCTGGTTAAGCTTCACTTAGACAATACACACGTCTAAGATATTATGTCGTTCTTTTAATAACATAACTTCACAATAACACAAAAATTTTTGTTTATAGCATTAGTAACCTAGTGCAGTTACACTAAATGTTTAAAACATTAGTTAAGGTCATACAATACACATACAGTTCAGATCCGACTCGATACATTGTAAGGAATACAAAGTTAGAATTTACTTAAAAAAAAAAAAAAAAAAAAAATGTGGTTGTTATACTTACCCGATCATGTCACCAGTCTCTCCACACACTCGGATTGTCCTTTTACCTTTGATATGTGAGATATTTATCTCAGTTTTTTTTTATTATTTTTAATTTATCCCCTCTGAAGTTTTGTTCCCGTTCAAAATTTTTGCCCTAAGGGTCCAAACTTCATTGTGTAGAGAGACAAAACCCTTGAATTGTTGTTTCAATTCAATAAACAAAATTTTTTATATGATACATTGACGCATGCTCCTTTGAAGATCAATGTGATCTTTGGGGAGCAGGGACCTAGGTATCACTTGGTGTCTGGGTCTCATAACTCCCTCTCCCCCTAGGGCTGATGTTCTAAACTGACGCCATCACACTTGTTTATTAACAAGATTAAGGTCTACACCCATTCATAGGCATGCTATATGCATCCCGTTCTTTTGTAGTCCTGTGCGGTGTGCACGAAAACCAATTTTCTACTCTTTTATTTTTTTATATTTTTTTCATTTAGCTTCTATTCACAGACATGCATATGTCATTTATTTTCTATTTCATTTTAAAGTAGTATCTGTGTATTTTGTTGCTTGCATTTATATTATATTATTCTTATTTTGAGAAGATATTATAACAAGTTACTAAAAAAAAATATTTACTTCTCTTATTTTGGTCATGAAAAATGCTGGTACCAGCCTCTTAATCAAATACTAAAAAGATATTTAAAAAGGATCCTGTTAAATCAAAAAAATATTATTTGCAATTTCTTGGTGACTGACTAATGAATACGAAGATAAGAATAAAATAAAAAGGCGCCATTTATCATGACCTGAAAAGTTTTGCTTTATGCAAACATTTAAAGAATTGCAAGCACACAGTTATATGTTATATATATATATATATATATGGAGGCTTATCATTCTTATTATGTTATATCTGTTTTAAATACTTATATGTATGGAGTGGACAAAGTAATCTTCAAATATAAAAAAAAAAAAACTGTTCTTCAAGATTCACAGTTTTTTTTTTCTGTTGGTAATGGGTGATATATATAACGGCTTTACCGTTATATATTCATTATTCCTCCTTTCCCCTCAAAAAAATCAACTTTTAACTTTACTGGTTTAGTATAAATTGTCATTATTCTCCCCCCCCCCCCCCTTCAAATAAAATATTTAGTTTAAGTTTGACATTTTAGAGTTAATTTCATATGTCTTTAGTCATTCTTCCCCCCCCCCTTCTCACTACTGTAAATTTCGCTTTTACTTTTTAAAGTTCTTTTCAAATGCAGACATCATTTATCTCGGTTCCTTTTTCTGTCTTTCAAAGTCACACGATAGAAAAAGATCTTAACCGCAGTTATTTTCCATTGAAATAAAGTAAAAGAATAAAATACAAATGAATCTCTTTTCGCTTTGCAGCCAACGTTATCTAATGCATATTTTCCCGGCCTCTGGGCTTGCATTAGTGTTCAATTCTCACCCTTGTACTCTGTCGGATACAAACCATATGCCCATTGCTGACTAATTTGCAGCTGCAGTTAGATCTGTAACATGCATATAAAAATCACGTGTTCCTTTCTTTAACCACTTTCCCTTACCGCAAGAATGTTGGGACACGTGTAACCATAAACAGCTCGCCATGGCGTAAGTTTGAATTCTGTGTAATACTTCGAGATGCCTCTGGTTCCTTTGTCCACGCCACCAATATTCATCGCCAATACAGTACAGATGTTGCTATTCATCTCGCCAATGAGTGAGTGATTGTAATGAATATTTTACCACTACTGCCTCTGAACTTGAGTGTGACAGACCTCGGCTCTCTGCCCTTCGGGGCTGCCCCGTCGGGCAGTCTCGTTTGACTTCTCCCGTCCCATTGTACCATCATGGTCCTTCTCTTAAAAGGTTTCATAATAAAGAAGTAAGTCCTCGAAATCCTCGTGTTGGAGTTTTTTTTTTCATTCATCCACGAACCTGGACTCTCTAATAAATCTCCTCTATAGGCAGGTTTAACGGGGTGGTCGCAAGTTTTGGGTCATTTCGCCATATTTCACAGCACTTTTAGGTAGGAGCGAGAAATTCAGGATAACAAATAAATAAAAATAATAATATTAAACACTTATTTAAGCGATTTTAGAAATCCCCCTCAAAGGGTTAAACGGGTAGTCGAAAATTATAGCACATTAGCCCTATCTCAGCAGCATTTTTAGGCAGAAGCGAGAAATTCCACATAACAAACCTACTAAAAAAATAGTTAAATACAATACTTGAGTGATTTTAGAGCTATTTTGTCTATTATGTCGTCAACATTGACTGTGAACTGTCTAATATAAGATTATACGAATGAGGCAACAATTATGGATATTTGATGTAAAGAAGTTTTTTTTTTCCATCTTTGCTAGATTTTATTTGATTCAAGATTGTTTTAGAGAAACAGAACAGCGTAGCTGACGAAAGCTTCTAGTATTTCATAACAGAATATATTGCTATGATATTCATTAATAAAATAATATCTAAAAAAATAAATAATTTCAGCTTTAATACTTGCGCCTAATATTTCATAACAGAGCAGATTCTTATGATATCTTTTAAAAAAAACCATATTAATGGATATTTATGGATATTTATGATATCTAAAATGGATAATTATGATTTCTATAAAAAATAAATAATTTCAGCTTTAATACTAAAGGCAACTCATATCTCATAATTGAGCAAATTTTTGTGATATCTTTTAATAAAATAATTTACAAAAATGTAAGTGTTTCAAATGCAAAGCATTCTTATCTTATGCAATCCGTGTCCGAATGCTATGCGTGTGTTATCTTATATGCTCGGATAATCGGGACTCTACTTTAGCTCAGTTTTAAGACTTAAAACACGCGATTTTATTTATATAAAACGATGTCATCCGAATCCGCTGAAGAATTCCACATTTACAATCCACTCTACAGTATCTACAGTAAAGTATGCATAGGACATCACTATCACGAAATAATACACAAATGCAATAAAAAATATGCCATCATTAAAGAAACACACACACACACACACAAAAAAAAAAAAAAAAAAAAAAAAAAAAAAAAAAAAAAAAGGCTGTCTAATGATTTATAAACCTTCATTTGTTTGCAACGTTAATTCAGATACTTAAAATTAAATATGGTTTATAATAGCTCCATGTTTTAACAAAAATCTTTCCTTTATATTTTTTTCAAAATAACACGTATTTTAATCACATTTTCTTTCGGTTGTTATGAAAAAATGTCAACAAAAATAAATAATTACTATTTTACAGCTATTTTATTTTTCCTTTACTTTCTACAGAAATCGAGTACTTCCGTTGCCAATATTAAGCAAATGTCTCCAAAAACTACAATAAAATTAATATTTCAAAAATAAATGGAGATGCAATTTTCAAACAAATTGCATTTAAAAGTACTTTTTTTCCAATACGACCGTACAAAAATTGAAAATGTGTGATACTAGAAGTTAAAAAAACTGCTATAGAGTATGTAATCGTACTGATTTGTCTTACAGCTGGCTTCTGTAAGGTAACGTTATTTTTGGAGACGGCACAAAATAAGCTGGGAGAAAGAAATAGCATACCGTACCGGGGTCTAATAATAAAAATATATATTCAGCATTTTTTTTTCAACAGTGATTTCAAAATCGTTAAGCACCGTAACTCCGACAGTTTTTAATCCAGAAATTTCATCTCGGAAAATTAATCGTCCTATATTTGTAATGATATGTCTCCCCATCATATAGAGTTAGTAAAGTTTAAACTTCACAACTTTTATTCTTCAGTTAAGAAAAAAAAACTTTCCTAATTCAATACGCAAATTTAATAAATAACTATTATTGTTACCTACAGTATGCAGTTTTAACTTATGCGAAAGCACATCTGAGGGATCACGAGGGAAAATGTTGGATGCAATTTTTTGTGAAATTTGATATGAGAGTACCACCTGGTAGTTTGAATAGCATATTGTTTGATAATTTTGGATCAAGCAAAAACTGCCGTAGACCTCCAGAAAGTACAGTTATAGACAGGTAGATACACAGTTGAAGATAGTTTGACACACAACTGAACATAGGGCGCTACACAACTCAAGATAGGCGTTCAAGTGCTAAAAAAAAAAATTATAAATGACTAGTTTGTGATTATCATGTTAATCTCACTACAACCTTTAATACTTAATGATAACGTCACATTTAAGTAAGTATAATTACCGATATTTGAATATTACGCATATTACTTTATGATGGAAATGTACATTTTAAACTAGTTGGATGTGCCAATCCCAAAACTTTCTTCTATCTTATACATCTTAATATTTCAAAACCTAGTTACACATGTTAATACTTCAATATTATTAGTTCAATACTATACCAACTTTGATTTTCATCTTAAATTTCTGCTCAAGTCAATTAAACGGACTAAAAATGAGTTAATCTATATCATGATATTTCTTAAAATTATTAATTTTTCCTTATTCTGTCGTTATCAGCTGTTTGCGAATAGCCGGCATAGCAGGAAGCGAGTTCCCGCCGCTGCACAATAGAACTACGAAAAATCAAGAAAAGTATACAAAAATCGCTAGCACGGAGCCCCTTTACCACGCAATATTTCCAAATTCAAGGAGAACCTGTTAGCCAAAGCCAAAAACAAGCACAAACATTTTGGTTCAATTGTATGCATAATTTTATACGCTGTTCGATGGTACAATAATGAAAATGGCACAGAGATCGGAATTATAGCGCCCCCTTCTTTCGGAATTTTTTCAAGTTCAGGGAGGACTTGTTTGCCATAGCCAGAAACATGCACAAAAAATTTGGTTCAATTATATGGATAACTTCATACACTTTTCGATAGTACAATAATGAAAATGGTACAGACATCGCAATTATAGTGCCCCCTTCAGGCAGAATTTTTCCAAATTCAGGGAGGACCTTCGTGACATGACCAAAAATAAACACGTAAAATTTGGTTCAATTCTATGCATAACTTCATACACTTTTCGGCGGTACAATATTCAAAATGGCACAAAAATTGTACAAAAATCGCTATTGCAGCGCCCTCTACGAGCGATTTTTTTACAAATTAAGGGAGGACCTCCTTGCCATAGCCAAGAACTTAATTTTTTTTTTTTTGGTTCAATTCTATGCATAACTTCATACACTTTTCGATGGTGCAATATTCAAAATCGCACAAAAATCGCTATTACAGCGCCCGCTAACGGTGAATTTTTTGCAAATTCATGCAGGACCTGCTTGCCATATCCAAAAGCTTAAAATAAAAAATTGGTTTAATTCTATGCATAACTTCATACACTTTTGGACGGTACAATATTCAAAATCGCACAAAAATCGCTATTACAGCGCCCACTACCGGCGAATTTTTTCCAAATTCAGAGAGGACCTGCTTGCCATAGCCAAAAACTTAAAATAAAAATTTGGTTTAATTCTATGCATAACTTCATACACTTTTGGACGGTACAATATTCAAAATCGCACAAAAATCGCTATTACAGCGCCCCCTACCGGCGAATTTTTTCCAAATTCAGGGAGGACCTGCTTGCAATAGCCAAAAACTTAAAATAAAAATTTGGTTCAATTCTATGCATAACTTCATACACTTTTCGATGGTACAATATTCAAAATCGCACAAAAAACGTATTTACAGCGCCCCCTACCGGCGAATTTTTTCCAAATTCAGGGAGGACCTGCTTGTCATATCCAAAAACTTAAACTAAAAATTTGGTTCAACTCTATGCATAACTCCATACACTTTTGGATGGTACAATATTCAAAATCGCACCAAAATTGTTATATCAGCGCCCCCTACCAGCGAATTTTTTCCAAATTCCGGGAGGACCTGCTTGCCATAACCAAAAATTTATAGTAAAATTTTGGTTTAATTCTATACATAACTTCATACACTTTTTGATGGTACAATGGCGACAGACAGACTGACAGACGGACAGACGGACGGACGGACAGACGGACAGACGGACACACACACAGACAGACATTTCCTATAAACATGTTTTTTGGAATCTCTGACCCCTAAAACATGCAAATCCGTCGAAAACCGGAAGTCGAAAAAATTTTCGATTACAATACTTTCTTCTATTGAAGATAGAAGAAAGTAAAAATGAGTTGGTTTAATTTCTCCTTTTTAATTTAGATTAGAATTTTTTAGCAGTGTGCTTTGCATTATTTCTTATTTTATTGCGTAATTTGGAAGATATTGATCTTAAATCACATATATACCTATCTCATAATGAATTTTTATTCTGAAGTACTACTCTTTAAACATTTATCATAAAAATCAAGGCCCCTTTCAAATATTTTTTAAAGGTGCCTTCAATATTTTGTTGTTTCATGCTATTCGATTTATATATATATGTAGGATTGCATCTTGCCCAAAGCGCCACAGCGCTAGCTTACAAAGCGCCGCCAGGAGGGATTGGAGATCACAAATGTGCCATCTAAAGATACTCTAGATAAAAATACAGCGGCAACGCATGCGGGCTAAAGCTAACATTCGGTACGACAGACGCTCATTTGCGAGCAAGAACTGAAGTGAGCGGGGGAAAGAAAAAACGTTAGACTACGTTTTGGCGGTGAATGAGGAGGTACGATGAAGAATGTTCGAGAGAGACGTGTTAGATGTGAGATAGATGTGTGACGAAGAAAATATTAAAATCCATTAATAATTATGTAAATAGTATCTACCGGGTGTCCCAAAAAGGACTGACTGATTTTAAAATTCAATAACTTCCAAACGGTGACAGATATTAAAAAAATTCTTGCAGGAGGGTTATGTATAAAGTCAAAAGTTTTTTTACAGTGATTTTCGATTTTAGTTCGAATTACAAACAATAGATGGCGCTGCAATCAATAGAGGCTAAATTCAGGCTCGATTTTTGGTACTTCGTGGCCCGGATAATACATTTCCATCACCTTTTTCTGCATAGAACAACAGAAAGGACCAAAAATCGAGCCTGTATTTAGCGACTATTGCTTACAGCGCCATCTATCGTTTGTAATTCGAACTAAAATAGAAAATCACTGTAATAAAACTTTTGACTTTATGCATAACCCTCCTGCAAGAATTTTTTTAATATCTGTCACCGTTTGGAAGTTATTGAATTTTAAAATCAGTCAGTCCTTTTTGGGACACCCGGTACTTGTATATATTGTTTAAGTAAGTTTTCTACAATATAATTCTTTTTTAAGAGAAAGTGTATCTTATTTCTGGTATCAAAGTAGCATTATTGTGTCAGCTAAGAAATTATTCCATATATATATATATATTACGTAAAAAATAAATGGGTTAAGTTGAACAATCACGTCGTGCTTTTTACGACACCTTGTTGGATTGGTACTATATATTAATCAGCCATTGGTGAGGTTGTATAACAGTCGTACCAATTAGTGCAAACATCATTATTGCAGGGTGTCAATACTGTGGAAAATTAGCAGCTGTGGACAGATGAGATCATGTGGACGATGAGATTGGTGAAGTCCAATCAAACAACCATTGATTCATGATACAGTCCAGGCAGATTAGGCCGCATGAGTGGGGAAAATGTATGAAGAAATCCAGGGTTTTCCCCAAAAACATAGGTTAAAGTCATTGGAAAATGTTTATTTCATCACAACATAACAACGTAAACAATTCCCACAGGGTGAGAAATTATCACACCCATCATGCTTGAGCACCAACTAATTATTCATGCGAAAAAGATGTTAAAGAACGATTTAAATATTCTACGTGACTTTCGGCACCAGGTAACAGCTTAGATAAACAATCAAACAGCACAAAAAACTTTCTTCTTAGCTCATGTTCGAGCGTTTTATTGGAATACGCGAAACGATCCCAATTGAAATGTAAACTTCATGAGCGTAACACGAAAGAAACTGCGATCCGTCACTCAACCAATGGAGAGCGAGTTAGGAATGACACAGAAATAAGTCTCGGCTCTGCTGACGGAGGAATTCCGTCAGGCAAATAGAGCAACTTTTGTGAAATTCTCAAAATCATAGCTTGAAAATTCTGAAAATTATCGTCGATAGAATAAGCTCGAAATCGTTGTTCGCAAAAGGAAGCAAAAAGATGAGGGGTTGTATCCAAATGTAGTAGTGCGTGCAATATTGTGTACGCTATCTCGGCACTAATCAACAGATATTTGGTACATCTCCTCATCTTTTTGCTTCTTTTAAGAAACAACGGATTTTGAGCATATTCTATCGACAATAATTTTCAGAATTTTCAAGCTATGATTTTGAGACTTTCACAAAAGTTGCTCTATATACATAGCTAATACATTATGCACATAATATTTTGATTGCATTCGCGAATGCGCAGTGAAACATTTCTTAATATACCTGCTCATTTGTCATCCAAATTTTATTTTTTTTATAATTATGATTACAGGGTATTTTGTACAATGTTGATTGTAATATTTTCTGAAAAGAACTTTTTTTTCATATTAAGAACTCTGCAAATTATAAGCAAAAAACTTGACGAAATTTTGAACTGTTTTTATAAAAACCTTAATTTCTCTACGAGTATACATGCTATTCTTATAAAAATAAACACAGTACATTAAAATAAGCCATTTATTAATAATCTTGAGTTTGAACACTTTTGCTACATTCGTTTTTACAGATTTATTCAAAAGACATTCGTTCTTTTTCAATTTGTTGGCGGTCCCATATGGGGTCTAGGGAAAAAAAATCTTCTCAGAAATATATGACCTATACTATACTGTTTACACACCTGCAGTTTCAGGTTAATTCCTCATGTATTTTTCTAGATATTCAACAAAACGTCTAAAATCGCAAGTGACCGGTCACATTTGGCCATATAGTGTATATACAGTGAAATACGTTTAACACGAAAACGCTTAACACGAAAAATCGGTTAACACGAAATGATATAGCGGTCCGGGCAGTATACTGTACAATTTAACACATTTTTGTTCTTTTAACACGAAACAAAAATCGTTTAACACGAAAAAAATTTGCTTTCGAGCTAGTTAGTTTAAGAAGAAATCAGAGAATTTTGTGTTAAAACCATTGAATATTTGTTAAATTTAGATTATTTCGTGTTTTTTGTAAATAACTTATGTTTTATGAGCACAATGGCTGAGAAATTGGTACGAAAACAAACTGCTATTTCGCTTCAAGTGAAAATGAAGCTGCTTAATGCAGCTGGTGAAAAATAAGAACGAAAACTGCAAAGAGTTTTGCATTGGCAATTCTACATTATCAACAATAATAAAAAACATGGATCCCATTACGTTAATTTTTGAGGGCAGTATGTTTAAGCCTAAGAGAAAAAGTATGAGAGCTGCTAAGCACGAAGACTTAGAGACATCTTAATTTATTTGGTTCAAACAAGCTAGATCTCAGAATGTTGAAAAATACACTTCAAAAACAGATATCTGATTGTTTCCGCCAAAAACAATATTTTGTTTACTTGCTTTTTATCCTAATGGTTGCAACTTACTAATAGTTTAACAGGAAATCGAAATAAAATTTGATGACGTCGAAAATATATGTGAGTTTTGTTCCTTTTTTAAGAATCTTTTAACGCGAAATTCTGTTAACAC
Source organism: Maratus speciosus (assembly GCA_963932465.1). Taxonomy (NCBI): domain Eukaryota; kingdom Metazoa; phylum Arthropoda; class Arachnida; order Araneae; family Salticidae; genus Maratus; species Maratus speciosus. The sequence goes on from OZ010790.1 coordinate 257,070,859, forward strand.
GAAAAAAAAATTTCGACCCCCTCAGTTTCGTGTTAAACGTATTTCACTGTATATATATAATATAAATCGAATAGCATAAAAACCACAAAATATTGAAGGCGTCTTTAAAAATATTTGTCAAAGGGTCCTTGATATATACTTTTACAGTACAAAGGAAAAGTTTAGACAATGATCTATTATGCTTCTGTGCTGAGAAGTATGTATCTAATTGTTGTAATTCAACTGTCATATATTACTGGGGACTTATCCTTCATACACAAACAATAAATTTTAATTTATACACTTTACATAATATATAATGACAAAAAAACGAATTTAACAGTGTTGCAAAAGTATAGACAATCTGTCTGTTAACAGAAAAATATCCATAAATTAAAATCGAACTGCACCTACATTGTCTGCTATTAATGCAAAAATGTGACTTTCCATCGAAGAAACTAAATCCTGCATCACTTGGAGGTCTATTTCGTGCCAAACACGTTCAACATCTCATCGAAGTTCATTTACAGAGGAGTATTGTTAAAAAATTGCATAAACCGTATGAGATATGATGCCACAAAAGTTTTCGATTGGGGTCACGCGGACCAGTCGAAAACAGTAATATTTTGAGAGTTAAACCAATTTTTTGATTTGTATGCAACATGAATAGGCGCATTATCTTGCTCAAATACATACTTTGGAAGAGATAAAAGTTCATCAAATGGCTGTAAATAGATTTCCAATGTATGTATGTAGTCTTACGCAGCTTGGCGACCACTGAGAAACTCCAGAGATACTTGAGAATTAAAACAAAGTGAGGCCCAAGTCATCAACCATTTCGAGGGCAAAGGACACATAATTTTAATTCCAAAAATGGCAAGAATATTTAATTAAAATTTTTCTTTTATAATATACGTGAAAATAAGCAATTTCATATTTTCTAATAACTTCGTTTATAAATTCTGGTATCAGTCCATTATTTCACCCGTTTATAAAAAGAATTACTCCGCGACAGGAAAGGGGTCGATTTGTTGTGAGATTTCAAGGCTGGTGGTTTTATCATTTTCATGTAATCTAATTTACATCTTTCTTTAATGCATCTACGAAATTATCCGTTGGCGCAGAAAGCTCTAACTCATTTTTAATGCGATTAGCAGTCATCATTTGTCTAGATGCCAGTTTATGGATCCTTCTATAATCTCGTTTTCTGGCCACACGTGTCCTTCCAGATCTATGTTTTGCTTTGAAAGAGTCACCCTTAGACAGTACTTAATAGACAGACTTCTTTGACCGATTGAAAGTAGCTGAAATTTCCGCAACAGTCTTCCCTTTCGATTTCAGCTTCCGTTCTTTAATTATTTCATCTGACTGAAAATTTCTTGCTCGCGCATCTTCACTAACCGATGCTATCGCGAGGTGCACTTAAATACTTCATGCATGTGACGTCATAAGTTTGAAATATGCGGTTTTCGGTGAACAATATCCAAAAAAATCACAAAAGTGTCTAAACTTTTGCAATATGCAAATTTCACTTTTTTCAGTTAAATGAAATAATATCCTACATTAAAACCGTTATTTCTGTCCTAAAACGTTTAAAATATATTTAAAAATAAGTACAGTCATTTGTATAACCCAAGTGTTCGTATTTTTTATTTAAAGGTTAAAAATCACCAGTGTCTAAACTTTTGCTGAGGAGTGTATTATTAATGAAAATATTTATTGACAGAAAATAAATAAATTACGAATTGATATGCGTACTTTTGTCTATATTATTAGTAATAAATATATAAATAAATAAACATGTTATTTCTAGTATACTGCGAATATTGGCAAACTTCTTATAGTACTCTAAATATAGTTTAAGTAAAAAATAAATAATACAATTAAAAACAACCCTCGAAAACATCATGTGCATAGCCTGAAATACCTGTGAAATATTTGTGTTGTCCAGTATATGATCTATGTTATTTACATACACGAAAATAATGTGCAATAAAATATTTAAATTTTAAAACGCATATAACAATTGAAAACGAGCTTCCGGCAATTATTCATGATAGACACTACTGTAACGCAATTATTTTGGGTACTTTATAAGTGAACAATAAATGCAATGGATACATATTCTATAGTAAGTATTTTGTAGTGTACCCAGTGACTTATACCAATTTCAATATGTTCGAAATAGTGTAACATCATTAAAATACAATACAAAATCTTCACACATAAATATCTCTGATATATGCAAAATGTGCTTACTGTAAATCAAAATGTGCATAGCGTTTGTCCTTCGTTTACAGGAACACTCAAAAGAATTATGTTACAATTTTCTACCTACAATGTAAACTGAAATGTCTGAAATTCAGACATTTAAGTGTCTGAAACGCAGTGTTCAATTTTCAGACGTTTTAAAATGTCTTAAATTTTTCAGACACTTCTTGTGTCTGAAACAAGAGTGTTCAAATTTCAGACATTTTAAAACGTCTTAAATTTTTCAGACACTTTTTACGTCTGGATTTCAGACATTTCAAATGTCTTAATTGCGGCCATCTTTGAGCCATTTTTTTTTGGGGGGGGGGGGGGGGGGGTTATAAATATGAAGCCACCTTTGACCATTTTTCTTTATAAGCCATACACAGGCACGTTTGACCACATTGAATCATTTTTAAACTTTTGTCATTACTCAAAAAAATTAAGCCTTTTCGATGCCGTCAAATACATATTTGGATAAATATATCTTTTTCTTTAACCTAATCATGTTCTAAAAGTAGAAAATATTTCTTAAAATAAATATATCAAAGCAAATTTAAAATATCAGCTTTATGGAAATTTCATACCAAATTTAGGGACCCGTAAAGCAAAACGCTCATAGAAACAGCCCAGTGTGCTCATGCTGCAGTCAGCTCTGCTTTATGTAACAAATTATTCCCAGTTATAAAAAATTATTAAAAATGATAAAAAATTTTTGGTATGAAAAATGAACTCATTATCTCCATCTGTTGAAAATTCTATGATTAATTCATACTCTGCTGTGTTGGGAAATAGGAACAATAAAATCGTGTTGTAAAGCTTACTGTGTAAGTAACATTGGCTTTTGCGTATGGTGCAGATCTGCAACGCGATGATACCAAGAGTTAACTTGTAGCATCTCAATGCGTGTATAACTCATTTATTTATTTTGGTTATAAAAACAGACTAAATTTAAATTTAAGTATGATAACGTGCGTTGAGATACTACATGATCATATACAAAATAATCCTAAAAATCCGATTTTTGTTTTCCCCAAATCAGATTTTTTTTTCATGGATCACTCCTCTCTCTCCCCATTAAATACTTAAAAAGTGACTTGAGAAAGAAGTCAAAAACATATTTTCTTTTCTGTTAACCTGACGACTTAATACTTATAATAAAATAATAATATAAACGAAAATAACTTATAAAAATAAATGATAGTGTTGTGGGATTTTCTCATTAAACACTGAGTTACCAATACCCTGAATCCTGTATATGACTATACGCTAAATAGTAATTAACTACATTCATTTCTTTTGACTTTAATTACTAATACGCATTTCCAACCCAATTGTAAAAATGAAAAATACTGACAAAACTTAGACAACACCACCCAGAAAATCCTACAGGATTCTAAACTCAATGGTAGGAGAAAAACACACAACAATTAAACAAGAGGTTCTGGTATAATCATATTAGAACGAAAATTAAAGACTATTGTTTTAACAAATCTTAAAAAAAAAACATGGGGGGGGGGTGTTTAAAATTTCGATAAATACATGGTAATTAATACAGAAATAAATTAAGAAGAGAGAAAACATGCCTAACAACAGTATAAAAATATATACTCAGATCGAACATAATTATAAAAATATTTATACCTTCAAACATAATCACCTTCTCAAAATATTATATCAGCACTTAGTGTTGACTCCAGAAAAAAAGGGCTGCCGGGCGAAATTTTTTCAAAAAGGGAACAAACACTATTCTAAAAAAGGGTACATTTTTTCAAAAAGGGAACACTATTCTGAAAAAGGGCACTTTTTTTCAAAAAGGGCGCTTTTGTACCTTGTTTACAAAAAATATTTTGAACAGGTTTGTTTAGAGTCCCTAGGATTGGCGATATTTTCCCGGGATCAATTGAATTACCACGGGATCATAGGAAGTGTTAAAAAGGGATGCCGGGCGCATCGGAAGGGTTTAAAAGGGCCGCCGGGAGCAAAAAAGAAATAAAAAGGGCCGCCGGGTGCTGCGCCCTGCTAGAGCGGCTTAGAGACAACACTGGCACTCTTTTAATAGGGCTTTATGCAATTTTATTTCTTTAAATAATTTTAGCACAGTTTGGATTAATTACAATGATTTTTATTCCTTGTTTAAAGTATATTTTCAGGATGTCTCAGTGTGTTGAAAATTAAATATGTTATTGATATGGAACACAGAAAATCAAAGCAGATTTTGTATTTTTGAAACAAGTTTTCAGGAGGATTATTTAAAAAGAAATAAATACTATATAAGTAGGATTTATTTACCATCGGAAAAAATAATTTTTTTTTAAATAAAATATCGAGATATTCACAATAACTTCACTCTGCTGCTTTCACGATTTCTTTTCATGTTCTATATCCGTCATATAAAGCTTGTGCATTTTCAAAAGATTTACCCTATGTAAATTTAAATTCGATAATATTAAAACATTCATTTCGAAAATATACTCTGTAAGAGAATTAAATGAAATGATACTCTTATCATGATGTTGCAAAAAATAAAAATTAATATGTAAAATTATATCATAAGTATAAAGTAACTGGAAATTGTAAGGAAAAAACTTAATAATGAAATATCATTAGAAAGATCCTTTTTATTTATATATATAAGCTTTGTTTATGTAGGTTAAATGAAAACTGCAATTCGATCGAGCTATTTAGAAATCATTAAATATATATATATATATATATACTAGCGAACTTGCCCGGCGTTGCCCGGGTACGTAAAATACAGCAGGAATTACGAAAAAGATCTGAAAATCACAATAAGATATCGCGAAAAAATTTTAAATCGCTTCTCAAATTTTGAAAAGAGAAAAAAAAAATTATATATTGTGTTCGAAGATTGCAAGTTGACTCCTTTCACTAATGTGGAAAAATAGTAGCTAATCGCTAAAATACACTAAAAATCACATAGAAAATTGCTATACGAAATCTGAATAAACTTTATTGAAATGAGGGCAGAATGTACTTTAGGTCAAAAATGGAATGTCAAAAAATTGCAACAGATCGCGAAGAAACGTAAATATCGCATTAAAAATCACAAAAAGTTAAAAAATCACGAAAGTCAAAATTTACTATAATTGGATAAAAGTTTCAAGTCAAATTCCTTTAACCCTGTGGCCTCTCTTAAAAATTATGGGTTGGAAATCATGCTAAGCATTAGATCATGTTACTTTTATTCTTAATTAATTTACTTGGACTCCCTTAAATATAATTAATATAATCCCTTAAGTTAATATTAGTTTTTGTTGCATTAAAATATCTCAATTTGTTGATTTTCTGTAAGCAAGTAAACCCTATTGTTTTACAGAGGAAGTCTATGGGAATTTGGTGAAATATTAGAGATATCGCCAAGTTGGCGTCACTTTTGTTGACTAATTTTGGTCGCCAAATTTGGCGATATATCGCCAAGGATCCCCCCTACGGTAACCCCCCTTATAAGTATAGAGATGCATTACATGCTGTTCAATAATCGCATAAAAATTTCGCTAAAAATTCAAAAATCGCTGTACGAATTCCGGATAATTTTTTTTTTGAAAAGAGAACAAAATTTACTATATTGGGTTAAAAGAAAGAAACCGTATTCTTTATCCTAATGTGGAAAAATCGAATTAATATAATCCCTTAAGTTAATATTAGTTTTTGTTGCATTAAAATATCTCAATTTGTTGATTTTCTGTAAGCAAGTAATCCATATTGGTTTACAATGGAAGTCTATGGGAATTTGGCGAAATATTAGAGATATCGCCAAGTTGGCGTCACTTTTGGCGATTCATTTTGGTCGCCAAATTTGGCGATATACCGCCAAGTGGGTGACAAACTTGGCGGCATTTGGCGACAGAACTGTGTCCCTCTACGGTAACCTCCTTATAGTAATGGAAATACATTAAATGCTGTTCAATAATTGCATAAAAATTTCGCTAAAAATTCAAAAATCGCTGCACGAATTCCGAATAAACTTTTTTGAAAAGAGAACAAAATGTACTATATTGGGTTAAAAGAAAGAAACCATATTCTTCTCACTTATATGGAAAAATCGCCTCGAAACTTAAAAAAGTGTTAAAAATTCCATAAAAAATTAAATTAAAAAAAATCTAATCAAAAAATCGAAAATTGAGCTCCGAGGTGCAAAATTTCATATATAGACGTACCTTTTCCCCATATTTTGTAGCTCTACGTGCAGTGGTCTCTTCAGAACACCGTCGATACACTCACTCACTCACACACAAACTTATTTCTTTATTATTATAGATATATATATATATAACAAGCAGGAAAAATTACTTCGAGACTATAAAATATTTATTAATTTATAAAACGGAAGTCTAAAAAATATTAAACAAATTCATTACATTGAAAGTCATGATTTATTGAAAACACACAAATGAACACACGAGCCTTTTAAAACAAAAAATATTTATTGTATATAAAAAAAACTTAAATATGCAAATTATTCTAAAAAAATAATGTAAATGATAAATAGCATTACATAAAGTTCACTATTTTACTATAAAATTTCTATTTGAAATTGAGTTTACATAATCATACAAATGCATTATTTCTTACCTTTTAAAGTGTAATCCATTATGATGAATAAACTATTTCACAAAGTACCGGTACAGCTCTATTTTTGAAAAATGTTGTATGTTTTTTTTTTAATATTCTTGGCACTCCATTCTTCTACCTAATGCACTAATGCATAACAGATATAATGAAAAATATTAATGCGAGCTTCTAAAATCCGCAGGAATTTCTTGATTAGTAATCAATTATTCTTTTTCCATATGCCTAATTTTGAACACACGCAACACAATAGACAGACTTGCCGTAATAAGAACGTACTATATGAGTATGAGTTTCCAAATCCAAATAGTTCAAATCCATACAATCCATTTTAATAAAAATATTTCTGTTAGCATTTCACAATATTTTAAACTAAAAAAATCAGGAAACCATTCCAAACACACTCGTTGAAAATATCTTCATTTAAAATATTAACGAGGTAACAGGCTTAATGTGTCTTCTCAAAAGATAATTCCCCCCTGTCAGCACTTTTTTCCGCTTTCCGTTAGTGATGTAATCATTGACTTTGAGCTCGGACTGGACAGGATTGGAAATACGTTACCAGAGAAGGGAGTTCAAATCATTAGATTTTTATCGCAGGAAGTGAAATGGTGCACGAATATAAACAGATATTTTTTAATTAATCCTCCTTTAATATTTTGTTTATTCCGTTACAATTACCCACTATAACATATAATTATTACAATTATGATGCTTTCAGGCGAAGCCAGTAGGATGTTACTTCAGTCAAGTGAAAAGATTCGTTCGCTAATGCTGACCCTAAGGAAGAAATTTTAAAGATATCTTGGTTGCATTTTTTTTTTTTTTTTTTTTTTTTTTTTTTGTTATTGGATAGCTGAGATCGATCTGTATAACGGCCGTACTTTACTTTTTCGATTTTCATTGCGTATAATTTTAATGAGGACACTTTCGTTTTCGAAACTGAAAGCATCCTCATAAAAAAAAAATGTAAAATCAAAATCGTAAATGTAAAAAACCGCCTTTGAACATATCGAACTCAGCTATCCAATGCAAAAAAAAGTCATTTAAAAAGAGCGAAATGCAACCGAGATATCTTTATAAATTTTTTCCATAGGATTAGTATTAGCGAACGAATCTTTTCACTTGACTGAAGTGCCTCTTAAATAAAAATTTTGTCATCACACTTTTAAACAATTTTTATATTTCAAATTTTTGTTTTACATTTAGAAAAGTCCAGGGATTACTTCTATACAGCGATTCCCTTCGTCAAGCCATTAAAAACACTATAATAGCCCACTACGGTAGGGTCGCACTATTTTAAATTGCTTCTGTCGGCGAAACCCATCCTAAGACATTATTAGGAAATTGTGTGTTTGTGGAAGGGGGGGCGGGTGGAGAGGGATGGTAGCTGGTAGATTATTTTAATATAATTATTTGGAAAACTTTATATTTTGTGAAAGACAATTCGTTAATTAACTATTGCACTAAAAATACCTTATTTCCAAAACTTAATAAACGGATTTTTATAATTTTGACAGACATAATATGGTCTGGCGTTGATTGTTTTATAAAATAATACCAAATTTAGTGCATGGAAAAGTATTTTAAACATCTGTCATCCATTCGAAAACGTTTCTTGATTATCCTGGCATATATATTGTAATGTAATTGTACATACGGCCATCATACATATAATACACTTGTATTGCATTCAGACACTTAAGTGTCTGCATAATCCCAGTAAGACACATATGTGTCTTAAATTCAGAAATCTGTGATGTCTGAAATTTCATATTCAGGCACTTAAGTGTCTGAAATACTTTTTCAGTCACATATGTGTCTGAATTTAAGACGCTTCTATTTGCAGCGTAGAAATGATACATTAACTCTTTTGCGCAGCCCTGTATACGAGGTACATAATTTGTACACAACAAGTAATAGTCAAAAATGCTGTTATATTTAAAAGCGCATACCGAAATTGAAAACGCATTTCAAACAATCTTCGCCCAAAGACAGCAATGCAACCGATTACTTTTGTTTGAACGACAAATTCTTTGAATTCCCTGTTGTAAGGTAAGCTTCTTGTAGTGAAACTGAGAAATTTTTATTAATTTCAATACATTTGAAATAGCATAATGTCATTAAAATACTCTGCAAACGAATATCAGTTTCATGAATATACCAGGATATTTACGTAAGTTAGAGCGTGGGCAGACAGACAGACGGCTAGACAAACCAAATTCATAAACACTTTTCAAATTTAATAGAAAGTGTTAAAAAATAGCTAAGTATGAACTTCAAATTATCTATTTAATAATACCAATGATCCTAACTATTTTAGAATATCGTATAATACAATAGGATAATACAATTTTTTAACACGTTAAGCGCTACGTCAGCCACCGGTGGCTGACAGCGAACTTTCCGTTTAAAACGCGTCATTCACCGATAGCTGACGTCTAAAATATGATACAAAACTGAAAAAATACACATTGTTTTAAATAATTACTGAACAAATATTTAAAATTTACCTACCTTTTATTTATTACAGGATTATACTTCCTTAAAACTTACTTTAAACATTGTAAATTTTCAGGGCTTCAGTGTTAGTCATCGTGGAACTCAACGTGTTAAAAAACATAATAGAAAATTATTAAAAGACTTGTTTTTGTTCAAAATTAAAAGCGATTAATTGCATATTCTAACCAGAGTCCTTTATTTTTAAATTTTTATAACATGAATCAACATGGATAAGATTAATTCACTGAAGTTAGTCAATCCGAAAATTTCATTCTGCACGTAAAGTTTTCACTTATCAGTTTTTATCAAATTTCATTAATAAGCAGATTGTTTTTCACTCAGATTTATTCCTACAAGACAACAAATAAATTATTGAAATTTCAATTATATTTTATTTTTGTTTCTACGGTTTTATCTAAACTTTTTTTTTCAGAATATTTATAAAATTTACATGCAGATTCCTTGTTGATAACGTGAACTTATTCCTCAAAGAATTTATCCAAAGTGTTTATTCTCTACAAATATTTTGATGACAAATCTCCGTTAACCAGTTTCATGTAAAATATTTCGAGATAAAAATATGTGGATAAAATTAAATATTCCCTTAATAGTTTCATAAACGAAAATATTCATAAGACAGTTACGAAGATAATGGAATTTTAAAATGAAATGTTCTATTGTTGTTTCATTTTTTATTCAGAGTGTTTATTTGAAAACATTTATGAAACTTACTTTGAGACTATTGTTTACATCATGAACATGACAAAAACTCCATTAACTGCAATATCTTAAACAAAACATCACAAATATCTGTTTTTCAACATTACGTAAAACAATTTGAGAGGAAAAGTTCAAGTAAAGTAACGTATAAAAAACCCGGAGATTTTTACGTGGAATAACTCTTTTTTCATTTATTTTAACTATAAAACCTTCCCTTATAAGCCAGGTTTAAGTGTAGGAACAGTAGCACACCATTTCGGCTATTTCGTTAATGGAAAAACATTAAGTACACATATTTTCTTTGATCAAAAAGTGCTGCAGTTAAACGGTTTACATCTAAAATAGACATATTTATACAAAAATTAATGTCTAGATACAATTTAACTCGCAGTGTATTTAAAGAACCGTATTCTCTATAGATATTTCATGTATTAAGAGATTTAAAGAGAGACTATATTAAAGATTATGACGGTGTATCGCAGGAGGAAAATACTAAACTTGCAAAGTCAACTTGGAGGAAAAATTATAATCACCTATGTGTATGAGGCAAACACAAGTTACGCATTGACATGCAAAACATTATATAAAAGCTTGCAAATGAAAGTTACAGTATATGAACTATGTATACTAAATAACTATGAACTTTCGGAATCAAAAGTGAGTGCAAGGCGAGTGCAAATGTTTTACCCGTTTTCAGGCGAAAACAGAAAAGTTAAAGTTTACACTAAAAGTTAAACACCTATGAATTCACTTAAGTAAAATTATTATGTATGATCTCTTGTTATACGTCTGGCAATAAGTGAATACCACGGCGATAAATCTTTCCTGTAATAGAATTTAAAAATCTGTTGTAACGTCGTTTTTGCAGCCTCCGCATCATTGAAGGTTCGGCGAGAGAAGGCGCTGTTTAACGATCGGAAAAAATTATACTCCGAATGTGCAAGGTCAGAGCTTTACGTCGGTTGAGGTAAAACTTCCCAATTAAGATCCAGTAATGTTTGGCGAGCCCTTAAAGCAATATCAGGCCTATCGTTATCTTGATAAAAAAGAGAGCCCCTCTACGATTGATGAGTACAGGCCCCTTAGACTGGAGTTGTGCTCGCAGTCAGTCCAAGTGTTGGAAGTAGAGGTCTGCACTGATCGTTTGGTTCGGTGTGAGGACCTCCTAGTGGATTATTCCCTTTGCATCCCACCATATGCTGAGTAAAACCTTTTCTGGTTAGAGTACTCCTGTTGAAGTCAGTGGAACACCCTCTACAACTAGGCACACGGTCTTTCGACACTTCAAATTACGGTACAGTACCCACTTCTTATCACCCGTTAGAATTCGTTTCAAAATCGTTTCCCTACTGTTAGCTCCTCGAAGCAAAGAAACATAGGTGCTGATCATATCTTCTCGTTTCCTTGCTGTAATCTGGTGTGGTACCGACTGATCGATCTTGGTGTTGTAGCCAAGCGCATGCATCCATCGTTCGACTGATGTTCTATGTACCGAGAAAGGTTCTGTACAATTTCTCGACGGTTGGGCGTGGGGAATTTGTTGTGGCTGTGTACAGACCTTCGTCAGAAACCGCTGATAGGCGTCCAGAACGGGCATGATCTTTACAGCTCCTGTCTCCTCAGGGAATTTCTTAAACTAACGGCGGCAGGTGCTATCGGCCATGTCATCGTCCCCATATACTTGAAAAATGTTTCGGTAAACTGCGGCTGCTATAACGCCTTTATCATATTCGTACTGTAAACAATGACTGAAGTGGTCTTTCTCGATAAACCATGTTGTTTCCCGTTCTGCATCAGTTCTTCTGACAGACATTGTCCCTTTATATACTCTACTGTTCCACGCGTTATTGGCCCTTCTCCTGTACTCAAAACGTGATCTGTGATATCCGTACTCTACTTGAAAAAATATCAAAGTGACAGTGCAAGTTCCATCAAAACCGTTTATTAAAATCTTTTAAAAGGCTAATCTTTGATAATTAAAGTCACTTCATTATAGAATTTTCCTTCATAACTCTATAACTAATTAACGGAGAACAATAACTTATATAATAAAACCTTCCCTAACAAATTATAAAACTAATAATAATGCGATTTCCTTCACAATCCCTTCGGTAAAATCTTTTAAAAAGAATAATCTTTCATAAACGTGTTCATCTGATTAATGAACATTGCACCATAGTTGTATAACTAATCAACGTAGAACGATATGTTGTAAACTAAATCTTTTCAAGAAAATTATCTATCCAGCAATGTAAGTTCAATCAAAATCTATTCAGCAGAACTTGAGTTACAGGCAGCAGAACGACATTTACGTTTGTATTTTATTTATACTAGGGGATAAACCTGGACACTGATCTGTTTTTTTTTTGTTTTTTTTTAATTCATAACTCTAACATATTTTTTACATTTTATAGTTTTTTAGAAAGCCCATTAACAACAGAGTTAAAAATAATATTTATATGAAACACAGAAATAATGCGTTCGAATAAAGTTTTGAAATGTATTAAAAGCAACATGTTTTTATTAGTCTCGAGTCAGGATCTAACAGCAGAAGAAATTGCCGAAGATTGCTTTTATAATCAGACTTCTTGATTCGTTTTCATTTCTGTGGTTTAAGTTCGAAAATTTATTACGCATCTTAAATTTGTATTTTATTTGTAATTTATTGCTTTGCTTATTAATTTAAATACCTGCCTACCTTCGGAAATGATTTTTTCTTAATACTTGAAAAAATGCCTACTGATGTGCATTATATTATAGAATATAGCTAAGAATTTTGAATAACATGAAAAATATGTATATATTTTTAAATATTTTGATTTTAAACCTCAAAACTTACATAAAAATTGATATAAAATGACACTTTTGCAAAACATCAAAAATCAAATTTAAATGAAGATATTTTTATTTTGTAAAATTTATTATGATTAATGAAACAATCTTGAGGTATTGAACCATTTTCATAACTATAACTATGTTATTAATGAAATTATAGAAGTTAACTTTTATGCATACAAAAAAATGAAGAAAACATATGACAATTCATAACTTGTATCAACTAAAATTGGAAAAAATAACTAACTGTAATAATATTTGAGGCACATTACCTAAATAAACTACTTTAGAGAATTTTTGCAAGTTTCACAACGTTTTAATTATTATTTTTCGATTTATGATGTTTTGCGATAAAGCAAAATGTTAAAAATCTCCTTTTGAGGAAAAGCAGAAAACGATATTAAAACCAAATTTTACCTGTTAAATGAGAAATCTAATTTCAAAAGCTCCTGATTTATAAAGTACACCATCTACGTTATTTTCTTTAATTATTATTTTTCTTGATGGTTTTTAAAAGTTTTCTTTGTTTATGCGCAAATATTTACGGACACGGTAGCGGAGGGTTAATTTTAGTTTCAAAAACTTGCGACTGACTAATATTAAATTCAGTGGCGTGGCGTCCGGTCATCACTGGATGCGGCGATGACCAAGCAATATTTTAAAACTCTTAATAAGCTTTTAAAACTCTACGGTCCAGTTTTAGCAGAACATTTGGAGTTCATGTATAAGTGAAGGTAAGATTTAAAGTTTCTTTTTTGAACATTCAACCATTGAATTTTAGAGTTAATAATTTTTCACCACAAACTTAAATAATTGCGATGACCACCGAAAATTTTCACGCCACGCCACTGATTAAAATGCCTTACATCAAGTTCTAAGCAATATTGAAACAAAATTCAAACTGATTTACAAAGCTAAAATGTCAACTTTTAATGTTAAACCAAATATAGAAAATCTGATTTTTGACCGAAATTTGCATTTTAAAGATAGACAGGAACCTTAATGTTTTAATTTCGTAGATATATGTAGATGTGGTACGTCAAACACGTGACCCGCCGAGAGCCTAAATGTTGCCCGCCAAGCCTATGGCGTTTTCACTATTACTTGATCCAATCCGCGTTGGATGCAGAAATTACAATTTGAACAAACACACTTGGCTAATCTTGGTCGCGGAGTTACCAAGTAAGAGATGTATTTTTAATTTAAAGTATCAACCACTATTTCAGAATTATATTCTTAGCTTTATTTAATGGCATTACCTGATTAAAAACAAAGACGGAGAGTCGGAAATTATGCTAGCTCATTTTGAATTAAAACAAAAGTTACAAACTGGCAGCATTGCGTTGGCTTTAGATCAGAAAATATAGTATATGTATATAGTCAGATCTAACTAATATTTTTAATTTTAGCTCTATGAGATTTTGGAAGCAAAAATAGCCAATAGGAAAGACACAAAGTGTAAATCTTAAATCTTTTTGAAAATTGAAAAAAAAAGAAATATTCATACTATTTTTCTTATAAATTGTTGTGTATTTAATGTTAAAAAATACTTTACTGTTTTATTCTCTTGAATTTTACACCATATTACAAAATAATGTGCTTCATTCATGAAACTAGTGCATTGAACACGGCTTCCCTGGTTACAGGGTATATGTAAAACCCATTTTTTTATTGAAAATTCTATTTTTTTTTTTTTTTTTTTTTTTTTTTTTTTTTACATGCAATACATTTTTTTGATAAAAAGCATTTTTATATGAATAAAAAACAATTATAAATGAATAATGTTTTAAAATTTATTAAAAGTAATATTTTCGTATTAGCCGCATGCTATGATTTATAGTTCAAGATTTTGATATTTACGTCAGCTTTTTTTATTATCATTTCAGTGATTTAAGCGCATTGTTCAATTATATGTATGTTAAATTTTCCTTTTATTTTTATTTATAGAGGAAGTTGTAATTTTTTTATGGAGCCGCACATAAATGCTAATATTTTACATTGTTTCAAGGACAAAAGGATTGACCTTTGATAATGGAGCTCGGGGCTATAGAAATAGTTTAACACTAGAATGACGTTGAGGGGCCATTTTGGACACAACTATATGGACATATTCCGGTTCGAAACACAAATTTATTTATAAAATAAGTTTAAAAGAAACAAACTATACAGTTTTCGAAGAAATATTATTTGAAAGTAGATTTTTTTCCCTATACGACTGTGTAAAAATTACAAAGGGTACTAGGAAAGTTTTGCAATATAATGAAACAAAAAGTCGCAGGTGGCTGCTTGCGGCTGCGTATTGACATAGGCTCATACTTATGCATCTGCACGTAACCACAAGTCTGTAGGTTCAGTTATTCATTAGCTGTGATCGTGTGAAGTTCTTCCAGTGGTGTCCTGGTCACGAAGTGAGATAAGGGCAGTTTTGTGGTGTAACTTCGCGCATAGTTTAAATATAAACCAATGCTTTGAAGAAATGACTCTTGCACTTGGTGATGATTGTTCACATCGTATGACTATGCACAAATGGTACACAGAATTCCAAATTGGAAATTTCTCCCTGGAGGATGCTGAAAATGGGGGGAAGGCCCCGAACGTCAATTGCGGAGGAAAACATTACTGTTGTGAGGAAAATGCTTGACGAAAACAGGCGAATAACTTACAAGCATACAGAGGATACCTTGGGCCTAAATGCACCTGCAATTCATTCAATTCTGCACGATCATTTGAACATGAAGAAACTGTGTTGTCTCTGGGTGGCACATAGACTGACTGAGGAGCAGATGACACGAAATGTGACTTAGTGCTGGGAGATGCTAAAAATGTTTGTTAAAGGATAATATCGATATGTGAACAGCATCGTGACAGGTGGCAAATCCTGGCTATACTATTAATATGGGCCGACTAAGTCTCAAAACAAAATTTGGGTCTTTGATGATGAGAACACACCGATAGCTGACAGAAAAGCTCAATCTGCCAAAAAGAAAATGATAGCTATATTTTTCAAATCAAGTAGAATTGTTGAGTGTATCGTTTTGGACGCACAGAAGACAGTTACTGCTAAGTGGTACAATGAGCAGTGCCTACCTAAAGTCATAGAGTCTAAGAAGAACCTGTGACCAAAGTCAAGAATGAACAAATGGTTCCTCTATCATGACAAAACTCCAGCTCACCGGACCAAAGCCTGCACTGAATATTTGGCCACTACAGAACTGAAACTTCTTGGACACCCTCCTTACAGTCCAGATCTTGCCACCTGCGACTTCGTATTGTCCCCTCATGTGAAACTGAAGCAGAAAGGGATTCGGTTTTCCAGTGATGAGGCACTTTTGAGGGCTTGGGACAATGAGTGTTCCTTACTCCCAAGTGAAACTTGGCAGAGCTGGTTTAATGACTCGTTTCGGAGTTTAGAGAACTGTATTGCTTGTAATAGAAATTACTTTGAAAAAGTTTGGTAAGTAAATCCGTATTGCAAAACTTTCCTAGTACCCTTTGTAAAAATGTACGATGGTTAGAAGTTCAAAAAATTGCAGCAGCGAATTGCAAAACCTAAATTTCATCGTTAAGAGTTGCCATTCGCAAAATGACGTCAGCATTACGCACGTATTCGTTTGTCCTTTATAATATAGATACTAAAAAATATATAAAAAAATAAAGTACGGAGCTAATTAACAATAGTCACAAGTAAAAAAAGTATTGAACTTTAAATAAAACTGACAAATTTGTAGCTTTAAAAATGACACAAATTTTCTTGTTGTTTTCGTGGCGAGAAAAAAAAATCCCTATAAAAGTAACCCTGGTCCTTTCTTTGGGACAAAAACCGGAGTATTTTTTTTGTGTTGTTGTTGGTGGTGGTCATGGTGGTGGGAGGGGGGTTCACCGTTATGACCTGACTGCCCAGTGTCGTGGAGGAAATCTGTTTTCCGGCAGTGAGGAAATGTTTTGTGCATTTTTTTAGCCCCCGGTACGGTATGCTATTTCTTACTCCCAGCTTATTTTGTGTCGCCTCCAAAAAATAACGTTACCTTACAGAAGCCAGCAATAAACAAAGCAGATGTATCATTGTACGATTAAATGCTCTATAGCAATTTTTTTTTTTTAATTTCTACGCATCGCACATCTTCAATTTTTAGACCGTCGTATCGGAAAAAAAAGGTTGTTTTAAATGCAATTTGTTTGAAAGCTGTATCTCCATTTATTCTTGAAATATTAATTTTTTTGTAGTTCTTGGAGCCATTTGCTTAATATTGGCAACGGAAATATTCCATTTCTGTAGAAAGTAAAGGAAATATAGTTGGAAAATAGCAATTATATCTTTTTGGTGCCACTTTCTCATAAAAACTGAAAAAAGGTAATTAAAATACGCGCTATTTTGAAAAAATATAAATGAATTGATTTCTTTTTGCTGCATTTCTGTATTATTCTGAGATAGTGACGTCCTACACAAACTTTATTGTACATGTTTATGATTGGATCGTAAATGAGGAATTCTTCAGCGGATTCGGATGACATCGTTTTATATAAATAAAATCGCGTGTTTTACGTCTTAAAACTGAGCTACAGTAGAGTCCCGATTATCCGAGTCGCGCTTAACCGAGTTTCCGCTTTAACGCACATATTTTCTTCTGATGGACTGATGGCTTCTATTATTATGAAACAGCCATTATAAATGAAGCGTTAGGTGAAGATGAAAGAGCAGCTGTAAAAAGTTAGAATTCTGATTTTCTCGTCAGAATGGGGAAAAAAATGGCCTTTTTTTTTTTTTTTTTTTTTTTTTTTAATAACGGCTGTTTCCTAATAATAGAAGCCACCAGTCCATCAGAAGAAAGGAACCATTCCAATAATATAATTTCGATTAACTTGGATAATCGGGACTCTACTGTTTCTATATTTATATGCATATATATATATATATATATATTTCATCGGGGGCAACACTAAATTCTGGAAAAGCAGAATTTCTGTTTTCTAGTTTATTTACTTTTTTTACCCTCCTCGCCCCGTGTCGCGGTTGGGTTTTCCCAGGCAGGCTGGAGCCCCCCGCCTTTTTTTTTTTTTTTTTTTTGATTCCACACCTTGTCGGGGTTTTTAGCGGGTTGTCATTGTGAGATGACTTGCTAATCAATGTAATTTTTTTAAAGTCCTTAATAAAGGAATCCGAGAGTGACATTATGCTCTAAGGACTTGGTTTCCTCGTCTGGGTAGCCCCTCTTAGGCTATCAAATCAAATTTCAGTGATTAGGCTAGTGAATATGTAATTTTTAATGATCCTTAATAATCACTATCTTAATTCATTGTATTTAATTTTTACATGCGGGTTCATACTCGCATACATTTTAGGATTATTAGAAAATATATTGAAGCTTTTCATCAACATGAATAAATAACATTAATTCAAGATAAACATCACGGATAATAAAAGCCAATTTACAATACTTTTATATTCAAATAAAACTGAAAACTTTTATTTGATATGAGGAAACTCTGCTTTAGTTCGCACCAAATGTAATGTTAAAAACCACTAGTCTACAAGATATAAATAAAACTCAAATAAAAAAAAAATCATTGGAAAGATAATTATTTTGATTTGAAACTAAAAATGAATTCCACCGAAGCCACTTAAAGGCAACTAAGAAATGGAGGACATGATGTCTAGAACATTTAAGAAAATTAAAAAAATTATATAAGTTAAGGGGTCTGAATACTGTTAAAGCTTCGAATTTTCGAAATTTTAATTATTATTTATTTTAATCTCCTATCTTTTCAGAACATTTTGATCTAATTTTTTCCTGGAAATGAGCATTAGGACAGACGTTATGTCTTTTAGAATTGTACCCGCTGAATAGCTGAAGCGGCTTTTCCGAAACTTTGAAGTCATTTTACTGAAAATGACATTTTTGAACATAACGAGCAGGATCTCAAAAACTTCTCAATATATGTTCATGAAATTGTCGAAATACATGTTTTATGTTGGTCTGTATAACTGAACCTAAAATATTCTTTTTATTGTTTAAAAAATATTTTTTATGTGATTATACTGTTGAAATTTGCAATATTTTGTATTAGTTAAATATAACATTCTATTAAAATAATAAAAAAAATGCTTCAAATGCAACTTTATTTAGGTTCAGGTTAATTATTAGAACTTGAAGTATAATTAGGCAACAAAATTTTATTCGTTCTTGTAGCATTTTTTTTTTTTTTGTAATCGTGCGCGTAAGCTGTCATATCAATTTTCTGCTTTACAAATGTCTGACGGTTTGAAGCACCCTATAAATATTAATTCTGCATTTTGAAATGTTTTAAATATATAAAATAAAAGAGCATACTTATATCTTTCATCTCCCTAAAAATTGTGTTTTGAAATGATATACATTTTAAGATATTAAATGTCAAAAATAGTCTGTGTTTTTCATTTTTTCAAATTTTAAGAGTCCTGACAGATTATTTAAACATATAAATACAGTGGGAGATCGGTTAACGAACCAAGAAGAAGCAATACTTTCTCGAGAGACTTTTATGTTCTGATAACGGACACATCACAAAACAAAGACAAGAAGAAGCCGTGTTTCAGATTTGTTGTTGTGTTTAATTGCATCGATTGTTAATTTAGAGAACATTTTAACAGTTGTATATGTATGGCCTAATTAATTCATGGAATACTGGGGTTTCGGACCCTACATTTTAGGGCTGCCAAATTAGAATGAACAAATCAGAAGCAAATTTAGATATTTTGTGTCCCTCTTTAAAGGAATATTTTTAATTGTAAATTAATTAATTTAATTGAAATTTAGTTCACAAATTATTAACAGGCTCTAGGCTCCACTTGTGCTCTTCAGTAAACATGGTCTTTTAGAGAACGAAGAGGTTTTTGAAAGGTCAAAATTGATATGTTTAAGGCCGTAGTCAATGAATGTAATTCTAAAAGTTTTTACAAAAGGTATGTCATTTATTTTTTTTAATACGCTACGACACGGACGAAGACATCAAAATACGGTCTGTCCATATTAAATAAGGATGCATACAAACCCTATTCTAAAAGGAAGATTTATTTTTTATATGTTATTTAGTTTTTAAGAACGAAGTAATTGAATTCCCGTAGAAATCTGTGATCGGTTAGCGAACAATTCGGTTAGCGAAATCTATGATCAGTTAACGAACAATTCGGTTAGCGGACACTGTTTTGGAACGGATTAAGTTCGTTAACCGATCACCCACTGTAAAAAAAGATTCATCACAAAGCTGGATATTTCAGTATGAAATGAAATCTATAATTTCAATACTTGATGCCTATTACTTTGAAATGCATGAAAGTACAAATGTACAAAGTTTCACTCAGTTGGCAGTTTTCATTCCATGACATGTGTACATGAAATTATGCGAGAAGGTTCTAGAAATTATTCAAATGTTTGGTATAACCAACACAGCAGATATATTTTATTCACCTATTAAATTTTTAGCTGAGTGCAGTTTGTTGTTTAAAAAGTGAGCTTATATTACTAATAATATTGTTTCTTCCCACAGCCCAATCAAGCCAATCATCGCATGTGGCTATTCCGGTAGAAACCATCACTTCTATATTTGTGATTGATGTTATGTATGCCAACACCCAAAATATCTGTTCATTCAGAAATCTGCCAGTAAGCGCTGTATTCCCTTTTTTTTTTTTTTTTTTTTTTTTGTTCAAAGAAAATATGAAGGCGAATTTAAAACTAATCTAGAAATACATTCAGTAGTACTGTCGCAGGTGACAAGTTGTTTGCTAAAGCTTAGGAAACTCATTAAAAGAATTTACGTGCTAGACGAATTTGCTTATCCCGATACTCCGAAATTTAGAATAGCTGTTAATCAGATATCTTTACAATTTGTAGCAAGTAACATGAACCCTAACTAAATGAGTATTGTACCGCAATGCATTTGCTGAGATTCCATATTATGAAGAGGCAATACATTTGATCTTTAAAAGACTACACAGGTTAAGCGAAGATATTCGGAAGCTAATGGTATGGTAAACCTACAGATGCGTGCTTTTCAAATTTATCGTTTGAATTCAATATTTTAACATGAGTATTTTTTTGCATTGGATAAACCGGGTCTGCATCTAAATGGGCCCTTTAGTTTTTTAACTTTGATTGCAGATGTTTTCTTCGTATGAGGTCAGGTTATATTTTAGAAAGGGATTAAATTTAAAAAGGTGCCTCCTAAAAATAACTCAACCGAAAAAGTAGAGAAAGCTCCATTCAGAGATCGACCTAATCTGTCCGATGCAAAATATTTAAAAACAATCAAAAATTTGAAAAGAATACTCATAGGTTTAACAATTTATATTTATGTGTTTAATTTGCCTTCCCGTCTTCTTGGCTTTTTATCTCTAAATTTTTATTTTCTTCTAAATTTTTACTTAAAGAATTTGCATAGTACCCATGGAACATTTAAATAAGAAATAACAATGTCGTAATTTTAGTACAAAATTTAGGTATAACATTGTCTTAAAGTCTGAAATTTAGCAGTTTATAGTATTTTATGCTGAATTACTTTATTATTATTTATCTATAACACAACACATGTTCTAGATAGCGAATTTATTACATATACCTATTAGTGTTCCAAACAAATATCTCGTGGTTGCAAACATAAATATAAGAGTAGAGACGGTAAGAATATCACAGGGACGGCAAGGACTGTAGCAAGTAATTACAATTAAATATTTAGAACACTGTTTCTCCAACTGTTGGTTGCAAACAGATAACGAGAGGCTAGAGCTACAGTCAATCCGAAAATATAAAATCTTTAGTTCAAAAAATATCTTATCCAACAATAATTATGAAATATTAAATAATTTGTATTGCTGCCAATGTAGTCTGATAAGTAAACGGAAACTTGTATTAATACACGGCTGCATAATGTATCATGTGGACTGACATTTGAAACACTCAGAAGAAAATTATTTTCAACTAATTTAGTTTTTGATACCACTATTGAAAAAATTGCTTTTCTTGCAGGTAAGGAACAAAAAGTATATGGGGCATTCTCACAGTCTTTTGACTTTTATGTCCCTGAATAATAATTTTTAATTATATATATATATATATATATACTGTTGAACATCCCATTGCATGACTGCATAACAATATTAACGAGATAAATTAGTTTTGGACGATGTTGGCAGTCCAAATACCTGGAAAACTCCTATACCCTCCCGTGTCCCTGATGCTGATTTCTAAGTTTGGAGCTGTCTCTATAAAATTGTTTCAATAAAAGTAATTCGATGTAATATTTTTCCGAAACTGGAACAACTGTTTTATATAAATATGTAGCAAAAAATTAACCTGCACACATTTTTACGGTTGATATTATTTTTTGAACTCTGTCCCTGGGTTTTTCATCCTTACCGTCCCTGTTGCTAAACTTATAGGGTAATTCCGGGATTTATGCCGCACATTTCTTTGAATTTGTTTATAAAGTCCCATGGTGGACATAAAATTAAAAAATCATGCTGTGCTATTTAACGTTAAATATACAACGCGTGTACTGCGACAAAAAAATTCAAAACAAATTATTAATATTTTTTAACATTTTTTTTTCTAAAACATTACACTGCGGCGCGTCACCCGTACATTCAGGATAAGACGCCGCACTTGTGCGGTAGTTATGCCGCGCTTGTAATAAGAACAGAATGAAATTATAAATAAAAATATTTAAAAAATATATTAATATCTGGACTATAATTAACAATGTAATAACAAAATAAAACTAAATGAGTACAATGAAACGTATTAGTAGATTGATATTAATAATTGTTGCCTACTTTCACTATTAAAATTATCGACTTATTATTTTTTTTTACATTAAATTTTAATTGTTATTTCGCCAACAACGTAACATCAATGTATTAGAAAGAGAAAATAAAAAAGTAAATTGTATTTAAATAATTAATTGTTAACCCTTTCGGGACCGATTGCTCTTATACAAATTTTATTCGGTTGGTACCACTTTTTTAAAAGAAGTGAACTTTTTTTAAATAATCATGAAAATGCTCTAATAAAACAAAGCAAATAATACTTTTCTTTTTTACTGGTGCCAGAAACAAATTTTGTAAGCTCTTTATGAAGGTGATTATATGCACCTAATGTCAATAATGCGTTAAGAGACCTGTTTTTTCGACTTCAATCTACAGAAAAAGTGTCGAAAAAGTACAGTCCTTATGTAACTACATTTAAACACATGATTCAACGAAACCAATTACACTTCCTTTTTTTTGGAGTAGTTTGCAAAGAACGTCTGCGTTACGCGTAATCCAATTTTTCATTATTATCATCTTGATTTGCATCTTTCTTGCCCTTCTTACTTTTTATTTACCCCTTTTTCTCCTTTGCTTTTAGTAAACTTGATAACATGCCTAACATGGTTAGTCTGTGCAAAAACAAAAGGAAAAGTTAATAACACTTACTCATCCCGTAAAAAAGAAACTGCGGCATGTATACCGAAATAGCAGTGCGGCATGTATCCCCTTTTGCATGGCGCAGACGTCGGCCATCACAGTGACCTGCCATCACTAAGGAGAATGGCGTAACCATGCACACAGTACTCTATACAAACGCTACACTTAGTTTTGACTTCGAAATCATGCATGCATTTAGTAATTAGTGTATGAAATGTATTTAAACATAGCGTCTTTAAAAGTTTGGACAGTGAAATCATGCACTTACGTCAAATTAAGGATTGTACTTCTACAAGTAAACATCGAAATGGGATTCATGCTATACACTGGTTAAAATAATCTCATTGCGCACCTATACTGTGCGTTTGACGGCCATATATCGATAATTACAAAAAATACAAGGGGTGCGGCATCTATCCCGTATGCGGCGACTCTCCCGTTGTTACCCTACAGAAAATCACTTCAGACGCAGCCACAGAATTTTTTTTCTAGTTTTTTCTCATGCAGAAGTATGCTAGAGAAAGAATGTCTAAAATTCTTTGACAGGAAATTTACTGCAGAATTTAAATCAGCATTTAAATATCAATTTCAAGATCGTGGCTTTATTTATAGTTCTACCGTCCCAAAGGTTTATTCCTGCACTTTTCGAGGTAAATTAAAAAATATATATAATTTAATCCAATGTTAACAACAGTTTCTACAAATTAATGAACATTGTGGCTATCACTTAGCCTTAACATGATTTTCCTAAAAATAGATTGTAATTTTCCTTACCGTCGCATCCTTACCGTCCCCTTTTTTTTACCTTACCGTCCCTTGTTTAACAAATCTTTAAGACATTGTTATACAAAAATTCTGCATTAAATGTACTACATTTTTATTATTTCTCATTTGAATGCCCTGGGGTACTATGCAAATTCATTATAAGTAAAAATTTAGAAGAAAATAAAAAGTTACAGTGGTAAAACGGTAAGGAAAATTAAACTTGCAAGTTTAACTTAAACCTTCAGTTAAATAAGAAAATTTTCGCTGCTGAGCATTTTTTCTTTATTTTGAATTATTAAGGAATTCGTCTATCAGGTTAAAATGTTATGTTAGCAAGTTTAATTTCACCAGATTTTTATTCCCGAAAGTCAAAAGATTGTGAGAATGCCCCATATAGTATCATTATTTTGAAAGAATCCGTTACTAAGATTTCATTAAAACAGTATGGTAAAACAGACAATATTTTTATGAATGTTTTCAGGGTCACAATACTCAAATTTTACAAAGATTGATTTATAGCAAAATACATGCGAGACATTCTCCGATAATTTGAACTTTCATGAATAAGAATGATTTGAAGTTTAACTAAAAATGTTTTTAATTTTCCAGTTTTAAACTTTCATGTTCTTGTTGGTATAGTTGGAAAATGTTCTTATTCAACGTTAACGTTTATGCTGTACTATCCCAGTGAGACCCCTATTTATCCATTTAGGGGTAACTAGGGTAATGACGATCAGAAGAGTAATCCCGATCACCCAATATCTCTAAACAGAATAGAATTGAAAACGTGCGATCGGTACCGGCACCTAGCGAACTTCATCGTAAGTTCTCAATAAGTATAGTGACCGTCGGAAGGAAAGTATTTTTGTGTCCTCATGTTATTAGTTTGCAGTTGTTTTATTATAAATTTCTGCAACATCTAACTTGAAGGTAAGTGTACACACTTATTTTCAGATATTAATTTACTCATTATGTCTACAAAATATGTACATTTAGCTGTACTATCATGCTTTTATTTATTTTTGTAGTGCGTTTTTACGCCAATTATAATGCATTAAAAACCAACACGGGGAAATCGGGAAATGGCGCTCGCGTGGAATTCCAGAAGAAGTGTTGCGAGTGGGCAACATTTTTTTTAAATTCAAATTTATTGATTAACACCACTTTATTGAAAAGGTAAAATTCCCCTGTTTTCGCCTTAATTAATATGTCGTTAAGCAAGGAGAACTTTACGATTTCAAAAAAGTGGTGAAAAAAAAAAACCTAAATTAAAAAGTAGCGCACTATATGTGTAACACAATATGTGTGCACAATATGTATAAAGTGGTCGAAAAAGTCTGAAATAGTGTGAACAGTCCACACAACTACACATGTGACTGCGCAATTCCACTACCATTTCGGACATTACCGCTCAATCGATGGTTATTTAAATAAAACGATAAAAAAATTTCCTTAAACTTTTGCGAAAATTAGTTGATTGCAATCTGTTCCTTATGCTTTGCAGTTATACTTCGTTAATAAAATATTGATTTTTTTTGTCTAAATTTGACTAGCTATTCATGTTTTCCCTAAACTGAGCGCCATTCCCCTATTTTCCCCTAATAGTAAAATAGAAAGGGATGGTAAGGAAGGTACGGGTAGGAAAGAAGGGGCAGAAAGGATGGGACGATAAGGAAAATGCCACCTGTTTTTAGGCAAGTCATGTTAAGCGTAAGTGATAGCCAGAATGTTCATTGATTTTTAGCAACAATTATTTACATTGAACTAATTAAAAAATAATTTATCTCATAGTTCAGTAATATATCTTTGGGACGCTAAGACTACCAATAAAGTTAAAATGCTCAAAATTGATATTTAATAGCTGATTTAAATTCTGCAGAAAATTTTCATCCAAAGAAATGCAGCCATTTTCTCTGTAGCATAGGGGAGAACGGGGGAATTACGACACCTTAAGGGAATTTAAATTTTCCACCTCAAAAAAATGTTTATTTATTATTAGTAAGAATTCTAAAAGTGAATCATGATCTTTGGTATCTGTATAAATTTAACCGTAATCATAGCTGTAAAGTAAGCACACATAAAAAAAAGAAAAATTCAACCTCTGTACAGTGGCGGGAATACCCAGAATACTGGGGTAATTCCGTCACTGTATCGGGGTAATGACGCCACTCTTTAATGTACTTGTAAATACATAAATTGGACACTAGGAAACACATAACCTACTGAAAATATTCAGAAAGCAATGTAATTTATCTGAATAATGAATAATTACAATGTTCCTTAAGCTACTTTTATTAATGTGCTAAGATTACATTTTAACTCAAATTTAAAAAGCCACCCTTTGCCATTGCTTTTTCATTATCCCGAGAGGATACAATAACGGAAATCTCGCAGCAAAGCCAAAAGAAAAAGCGAACTTGTTCAACAAATTGTATCAAAATGTAGGCGAATGCATGTAGATTACGGGTAATATTATCTAAAATACCTAATATTACAATAAAAAGTGTTTACCTCTACTCATTTGAAGTACCAAAATAAGAAGCAGCTAGATGGAAACTAAATTTTTGACTAGAACAAACGAACGACGTACAGCAAAATCACTCACTCTAGGTTTCTATTGCTGGCCGCTATAGTGTAGGCCCATTCACAATCTCAAACTGCCGTTAGTTTTTAAACTAGGTGGGGTGGCGGCATAACCCCGAGTGGCGCCATTTCCCCGGTCTGTCCTAGTTCTGCGCCAGAACAAAGTTGAAAAAAATTCTGCGGCAGCATTTGGAGTAATTTTCTCCAAAAGTTTAGCAAGAGGGACGGTAAGCAATTTAAAATCTGTGGACAAAAGTCAAGAAATAATTCAAGGTAAATACGTGTAGAGATTAATTTTTTGCAACATATTTTATACAAAACAATAGTCCCAGTTTCGTAAAAAATTACGTCGAATTACTTTTATTGGACAATTTTTACACAGAACCAAACGTAAAAAAATAGCATCAGGGACACGGACGGTAAGGAATGAATTCTATGGTACATTTTGACCTCCAACCTCGTCCAAAACCTATTTATCGCGTTAATATAGTTATGCATTCATGCAATGTCATATTTTCAAAGAAAAAAAACCCAAGAATATTTAAATAAAATATAAACTACTTTTCAGGGACTTAAAAGTCAAAATTATCTGAGAATGCCTCATTTAATGATTAACTTTTGATTCATAAAAACTAAAGATATTTTACTAGGTATACAGTAATATGATTGTAAGTGTGATCACCTCACATATTTTGATTTCGCACGGTTTTCCCACGAAATAGATAAACATAACTCAAAATAAATGAAAAAAATTTCTAAATATTTATTAAAGTACAAAATTCTCCAGTTAACCTGCAGTAGAAAGAGCTGCATACATCATGAGACATTAAATACACATACATATTACATTTTCAATTATGCTTAATCCAAGTCTGCCAAGTCATGCGTAAAACGTATATTCAAAAACATATTTTAATCTCTGAAACCGCATTGATTTTAAAAACATCCAAGAAACAGTAAGAAATAAAATGATACTTAAATTATACTAAATACTTGATGTTTTTAAACACGGGGAAAAATTATTATCCCGTGGTAAGATGGCCAAAGTAAATTTTTACCCCTTACCCACTCTTGCGTCATAACAGTGAATAAAGTTCAACGCAGGATTTCGTCACTGAGAGTACTGACGTGTGAAACTCCATCGCAAGCTTTGCAATTTCTCCTAAAATGTCTAATTGTGTGGTCATGATGGATGACGACATTGCTGAGATAACGTGTTGCTTCAGTAAACCTGCGTAATGGCTTTTTGGAAGATTTGTATTTTTTCAGTGCGGATTTCGCTGGCACTTACATAAACGGGCATTTTTTAAAATTTATTGAACACATACATCCGACTTGTGTGCTTAACATCAGGTGCCCGCTTAACAACCAAACCATAAGTAACGATCGACCGAATCACAGATCTGAACAACAACAATTTTACTGATAGGGGACTATGCCAAGACAAGAATAGACAAAGGGATTACATGGCGCCATTAGCAGGTTCAGAGTTTCATAGATATGCTCATACGCGAAGCAGCCTTCCAAATTGTATTGTCGTCAGTCGAAATTGATTAGACAAAATTATTCTACAGTTGATTTTTATTCTCTTAAATAACATCATTTACCATAATATTTAAATTGTTTTAAAGGGTTGTATTAAATAACAGAATAAAAGTCTAATTCAATGACATTATTACGCCAATTCTTATATTATGCTTTTAAAAAAATCATATCGGAATGAATCGGACATTTATAGTGTAATTATTCTAATTAATAGGTGTTCAGAGATAATAATATTAAGTGAATAAATGAATTTTACAATATATAATTCAGCTGTGTTTCATCTGTACTGGCCTGTCTTAAACAAGTTTACTGTACATTGTGTCACTTGTGTCGGGAAGGATAAAATAAAAAATGAAAATTATAAAAAGAAAATTTCAGACGGTATATAAAACAGAAATCTTATTTTTATACTTGTCTACTAATATATAATAGTTTTTTTCATATATAAACGGTAAAAAATCATACTGTAAAGTTTCAAAGACTCTTTTTTGAAATAAACATATCTAAACCAATCAGTAATCATGTTTATTCCTTATGCCAAAAAAGTCGTGTTTACTAAAGGAAATAAATCCATCATATGAGAAAAATTACTGAAAAATTTTGTTGTAAAATAACTTATCGTTGCAATAAACTACAACAGATAGTTCAGATGTTCCGATGCTAGCAGAGAGCAGGTTTAAGACTTTGAAAAACTGAAGTACTAGCATTTTATCAGCGAAATAGCCTGGAAATGAAAATCCCTAAACTGAATATAAGAATATGGAAAAAGAGAAACTCTATTTTATTTTTATTTTCAAATACACAGCGCTTAAAATGAAATTTGTTTTCGTTTTTTGAAAATAGGAGTGTTAAACAAACTTTTACAAGAGAACGAAAAGAAAATTCGGAATACATTTGAAAAAAAAGAAATGAAAAAAAGTGAGTTTTTCCTGTAACTGAAGTATTTTTTAATAGCTATTATTAAATTCAAAAAAAAAAAAAAAAAAAAAAAAAAGAAAAAAAAAAAAGTTTCAGCATGCTTTAATTACACTTTTAAATAAGACACATATTGTAATTTTAGCGAAAAGTATTAAACCGTAAATTAGAGATTGAAATTATCGAAGAAGTCTTAATTCATATAAAGAAAGTAGCTAAGTTTGTAAGGAACCAGTAACTTTGTTACAGAGGATCTCTAGTGGTTTAAAAGTGAACATGGTGTAAGACGTAACTCTAATATAGAGGCACTATAATTGTCCGCGGTGCATTTTTAATTAGGAGTTCACAGTTCCGCGAGTTAGCAGTAACCGTATGCAAATTAATATGCTCAGTCTGCCAGAGTATAAATAGGGGAGCGAAATTATGTTAGGCGATTAGTCAGAGTTTGGTGTTTTAGTTACACGTTGGAGAGAGTGTGAGATGGCGTAAGTAGTTGGTGTGGAGAAACGGCCTGTATGGCTGGAGCTTAGCATGGGAAAAAGAACAGATTTAGAATGAGATGAAATCTAGACGTGGATTTGAAATGAACCCCGCCGTTGCAGCTTAAGTACGCTCCGGAAAAATGAAGTTACGTGACTTAACCTTTGAATTTATATATTTAATTAAGATTGTTTTATTGCTATCACGGAGTGAGGGCCAAATTTATGTGATCTTGTCTCCCAACCCCTTACCCGCTGTTGAATAAAAGTTCTATATCTAAAGCCGATAAGTCGCCTCATGAACTCCCACCTCCATAAATAAGCCACAAATGGCGCCCAACTCGGTTTCGAAACCCGACCACGAAAATTTTATGCTAACGGTCCAAATAGCACTCAACGAGATTTCAGATCACGTCCATATTATATTGAAGCTACAGATAGCCATGTTTTTGAACAAAATGACACATTCTATGACCAGTTTGCTAAGTCTGTTGAGACTGTGCCTCGTGTATATTTTACGGGCGAAGAAAATATTCAGAACTTTGTACAGCTACAGCATTATATAAGTTATAATAATATACCTAGCAAAAACAAATATCTTGTACTGAAAAGTTCACTTAAGAGTCATGCCATATAAGAATCTACCAGGCTGTGATTAAATGGTAAACAGATTCATGTGATTTTTTTCTCGGTGAGATGACCATTAGAAAAAAAGAAATCCGGAATATTAATGCCGTGGGACCATTAGTTTTCATTGGTGGGGGGTCAAAGGTCAGAGCGCCGCTTGAAAAATTCAAATTTTATGTTTTGCATAGTATTTTTCCTAGTATGCATTGAAGTTATCCCACAAAACAAATTACTTGGTTGTATTATGTAAGGTTGGCCCTTTGCTATTCAAGAATAAAAATTATGGGATATGTGCAATGTAGTGAGCAAGGAGGCTTCAAAAATTGAATGTTTTTCGAAATTTCACTATAGTTTTGACACATATAACTCTTTGCATTGAAATCATCCCATCATTTTTAACTTCTGAATGCTTCCCTATGATGAAATGAAACACAGAAAAGTAGGCCCCACCATGGGCAGACTTTAAAGCATTCCTAAATTTTATGCCAAATTTCCAAAAAAACATATTTTTGCCTATTTTAAGTGAGGTATATTAGACATGCATCAAAGTCAGAAGCTTCTACAATCATAATAGAAATGTAGAATAACTATTCACCTTTCAAAATCAGCAAACATAATCATGGGCACTAAAGCAGTTTTCATTGGGTAATGGAAATTGCATTGTAATACAATTAGGAAATACGCTACCACGGCCATAGCCTTCAATCATTGCCAAAAATAAAAACGCTTACAATTATTTCTGAAATGCATATATTTTTTATTCTAACATGAATTTCCACATGTATAACAATAAATATTTTTAACATGTTTTCGTTACAGGCAGTGAAGATGTTTTAATGAAGTGAAAAGAAGCATGTAAAACTGATGATTATAAGCTAATTCATTCTTGCTGCATACTGTCTATTTGAAAGTAAGACTGTTTTTAAAAGTTATTTTAAACATGGATGAATATTTCTTATGCAAGTTATCAAACAAATGTGCTTGTGGGCCATATGCTGCTGCAAAATCAAGTAGATTATTTCCAGTTTCTGAACTCACCAGGCTTAACAATTTGACATGGTAATTAAAGAAAATGTACCTCCAGAAAATATTTCTGAAAAAGATCTCATAGAAAATCGAAGTAGAACTACGCTAGAGCTTGAGGATATGATTTGTGCAAATCACAGATATAAATTTGGAACATTCTGGACACCACTTTGCTATTGCGAACATCCTAATCATAAAATCAAGGGTAAGAAAGGACATTGATACATTATTGGTACCTTATACATTTTTGAAATATGAAGCACTGTGCTCAGAATTTGGTTCGTTCACTATTGGTGGAGTATTATGCAGGATGTTGGCAATAGCGAGGTGGTGCCCAAAATGTTCCAAATTTGTATGTGTGCTTTGCATAAATCATATCCTCAAGTTCTAGGGTAGTTCCACTTCGATTTTCTATGAGATCTTTTCAGAAATATTTTCTGGAGGTACATTTCTTTTTATTTTTTCCAGTACCATGCCAAATCGTTTGGCCTAATAAGTTCAGAAACGGGAAAAAATCCACTTGATCTTGTAGCAGCGCACAAATACGTGCAAACATAACTCAAAAAATCCCATACCATCGTTTCGAGGAATCCGGGATTCCCAGTGAGAGAATTAAAAAATAAATAAATAAATAAATAAAACGAGAGTTAAAATGGGTTTTAAGAAGAACCCCTCGGTTATAGCCCCGCGTATTGGCTTATGGAATGATTGAGAAGGTGAAAACAAGAGTTTATATATCATAAAGAAGTGACATAATGAACCAGATCTAACTGAAAAAAGGAGTCACTGCGCAGGATCCCTCCGTACGGGGGATCCGGGAATCCTCGAAACGATGGTATGGGATTTTATGTGTCGCGTTTGTACGTATTTGTGCGTTAAAGCGTTGTTAAAGATTTTAACTTTTGTATTAAAATTCGCACAAAGTGTTTGCGCACAAAGTGTTTGATTTATTCTTATATCATCATCTAGTTTACATGCTTCTTTTCACTTTATTAAAGCATCTTCACTGCCTGTAACAAAAACATATTAAAAATATTTATTGTTATACATGTGGAAATTCATGTTAGAATAAAAAATATATGCATTTCCCAAATAATTGTAAGCGTTTTTATTCTTGGCAATGATTGAAGGTTATGGTCGTGGTAGCGTATTTCCTAATTATATCACAATGCAATTTCCATTACCCAATGTAAATTGCTTTAGTGCCCATGATTCTGCTTGCTGATTTTGAAAGGTGAATAGTTATTCTACATTTCTATTATTATTGTAGAAGCTTCTGACTTTAATTCATGTCTAATATACTCACTTAAAATAGGCAAAAATATGTTTTTTTTGGAAATTTGGCATAAAATTTAGGAATGCATTAAAGTCTGCCCATGGTGGGGCCCACTTTTCTGTGTTTCATTTCATCATAGGGAAGTATTCAGCAGTTAAAAATGATGGGATGATTTCAATGCAAACAGTTATATGTGTCAAAACTATAGTGAAATTTCGAAAAAAATTCAATTTTTGAAGCCTCCTAGCTCACCACATTACACGTATCCCATAATTTTTATTCTTGAATAGCAAAGGGCCAACCTTACATAATACAACCATGCAATTTGTTTTGTGGGATAACTTCAATGCATATTATTAGAAATACTATGCAAAACATAAAAATTCAATTTTTCAAGAGTCGCTCTGACATTTGACCCCCCACCAAATGAAAACTAATTGTCCCACGGCATTATTATTCTGGATTTCTTTCTTTCTAATAGTCATCTCTCAGAGAAAAAAAAATCACATGAATCGGTTTACCATTTAATCACCGACCCCCGATTCTGGGTGATTCTTATATGGAATGACTCTTAAGAATGAAGCTTTTAAATGGTTAGAAAATATAGGTAGATTTTTAGTGAAAGATGATACCAAACGATATGAGGAAACTGTATTTGAGCTTTAAAAAGGGTTTCGAGAGGTTAACTACAAAAGTGCGTTACAACGTGAGTTTTATTGTCACCAGCAAGATAATTTTGAAAGTGCATCTAAATTATATTTGCATAAGATAGATTTAAAGAATAAATTAGGACTAGACTTATCATTTGATGAACTGTTAGACATTATCGTGCCCCTTTTTACTGTGCAGATTCAAGACTATATTGAGTTGCGAACTCCTAACTGTTCAGCAGAATTATATCAACTTTTATTGAAATATGAATCTCGTCACGGCTCAGGCGATTGGGAAGGACGTAAACCTCGACAGAGAAGCTATCGGAATAACACATTTCAGAATGAGAATGTTGGTCGTAATTTCAGAGGGCAGAGCGTGAAATACATCATATTTATAGAAGTGGTGGTGTTCAGAATCAGGCAAATAACAGTTATGGTCGTAATATGTCTAATGCAGGTAATAGAGCGGATGGAAATCATAGAAATGAGGGTTGCAATAGTAATTTAGGGAAGAATAGTAGTTTTGTTCAAAGAGGGGGAGTTTGTGATAGAAATGTTCCTGCTCCACGAGTAAGGAAAGTGACGAGGAATGAAAACGATTTGGATAGAGGGATAGCGCAAATGCAAGCTACTAAAAATACGTACAGTAACGAGATAAGCAGTCACGAGGTATACAGTAACTTTGTTACAGAGGCTCTCTAGTGGTTTGAAAGTGAACATGGTGTAAGACGTAACTCTAATATAGAGGCACTCTAATTGTCCGCGGTGCATTTTTAATTAGGAGTTCACAGTTCCGCGAGTTAGCGGTAACCGTATGCAAGTTTATTTGCTCAGTCTGCCAGAGTATAAATAGGGGATCGAAATTATGTTACGCGATTAGTCAGTGTTTGGTGTTTCAGTTAGACGTTGGAGAGAGTGTAAGTTGACGTAAATAGTTTGTGTGGAGAAACGGCCTGTATGGCTGGAGCTTAGCCTAAGAAGAAGAACAGATTTAGAATGAGATGAAATCTAGACGTGGATTTGAAATGAACCCCGCCGTCGCAGCTTAAGCACGCTCCGGAGAAATGAAGTTACGTGAGTTAACCTTTGACTTTATATTTAATTAAGATTGTTTTGTTGCTATCACGGAGTGAGGGCCAAATTTGTGAGATCTTGTCTTCCAACCTTTTGCCCGCTGTTAAATAAAATCTCTATATCTAAAGCCGATAAAACTCCTCATGAACTCTCACCACAATAATTACGCCACAAGTTTGGACTTCAAGAATATCTAATTAAGAATTTCAATGAGCCTAATCGTTTTAGAATATTGTATAATACAATAATAGAATATAATAAAAAGCAAGAAAGAAAAAATCAGGTGTCAAGCATAGATTATAAAATACTTTCCTGGACATTTGGAATAATGTAAAAAAAAAAAAAAAAAAAAAAAAATCCTTCACCGTTTAATAAGCTGAAATATTATGTCTAATTGAGCCATGTGGAAATAAATAACATATTAAAAAATTCAATTTCAGAAAATCCCTTCTGTAATTGAAAAACTATCTGAACTCTTTTAGCAGCCCTGTGTATGATATATAGATTTTTAATCTATAAACTACAAGCATGCAAAATTTCTGTTCAGTTAGGAAATAGATACCACAGTTGAAAATACCCGTTCAGAAATTTCCAGTAATAAGGAGAAAGGTAAGTGAATTCTTTCGTGTAGCCATCTATACGAGGTATAAAATTTATACACAACGAGTGACAGGTAAAAGTTTGCTTAAATGAAAAAGCTCATGCCGAATTTGAAAACGCGATTCCAGATATTATTGCTCAAAGACAGCATTGTAACCGAATTCTTTTAAGTGTCCTGTAAATGAACGGTAAAGCCTATAAATACCCTATTATACTATTCATATTATAACGAAACTCAGCTATTTATAGCAGTTTCAATACATATGAAATAGCGTAATGTCATTAAAATGCACTGCAAACGGTTTTTCCCAATTGACAATAACGTAACGAAATTCTTTTGAGTGCACCTACTCCGCACAATTTGACAGAAGCTCAAAAAGAGGCTCGTGCAAATTGGTGTAATGAAATGCTAAAATAATTCAAATTCGGAACTGAAAATTCCGTATACAACATCGTTACAGGTGACGAAACTTCGATATATTCGTATGAGCCGGAAGCTAAACCACAATCCACTGTTTGCGCTTTTCCAGATGAACCTAATCCTACGAAAGTTGTTCGTTCACGATGCACTTCCAAGAAAATGATTGCTTGTTTCTTGGGCCTAACTGGACATATCACAACCATTTCTTTAGAGGACCGAAAAACTATTAACGCTAAATAGTATACAGAAATTTGTTTGCCAAAAGTCATCAACGCAATCAGGAAAAACAACAAAAAACGCCGCATCATTCTTCATCACGACAACGCCAGCTCCCACACAGCACGTGAAACAATTGGTTATTTGAAGGATAAAAATATCGAATTAATGTCTCATTGCCCACATTCTCCTGATTTGTCGCCTAACGACATTATCTTGTTCCCTTATGCCAAATAAAAAATGCGCGTGCAGCAATTTTCTTCACCACAAGAAGCTGTTGATGACTTGCAAAACTATATATCTCAGATATCAACTTCAGAGTGGAAAAACTGTTTCAAGAATTTTTTTGAACGGTTGGAAAAGTGTATAAATCTTAAAGGCGAATATTTTGAAAAATAATAAACAGTTTTTCACAAAAAAGTCTTTTTCTTCCTACTTTTTTGTAGAAACTTAAAATGCAACCCTCGTATTAATGAATGATTAATGCTACACACTTCAGATTCAATACCGAACATACCACGGCAAACGTCATAACATATATCAATTACATGAAAATGATATGTACGCGAGATGGCGCATGGAAAGACAAACAGACAGTCGGACATACAAACCGAATTCATAAACTCTTTTAAACTATTTTGGAATGTATTAATTATAAAACATATAATACAAAATTTTTAAAATATTTTTTAGTTTAAAATTTAAAGTGATCATTTACATAGTCTAACATTGAGTCCTTTATTGTTAAATTTTTATAATATGGATTAGATTTATTCATTGAATATAGCAAGTCACAAAAAGTTCATTCTAAACATAAGTTTTTAACGTATCAGTTTTTATCATTTATCAATTTTAATTAAAAAGAAAACGAAATAAAATATGATGAAAATGGGAGAATTAAACAAACTTTTTTTTCACTCAGATTATTCTGACAAGTCAACAAACAGATTACTGAAATTTCAAGCTCATTTTAATTATGTTTTTATGCTTTTACCTACACTTTTTTCCTGAACATTTATAAAATTTACTTTAAAATTTATGAACTTATTCCGCAAATATTTTTTTTTCATTATGTTCATTCTCTACAAAAATTTGTTTTACAAATCTCTGTTAATCAGTTTCATGTAAAATATTTCAAATTAAAAAAAGACCTTCCGGCCAGTGCCGGGAAGAAGAGGTAGCTTTTATATTCCTTATTTTAAAAAAGCCAACTTATAGTATTCAAGCACACGAAGCTCAATTTAGTGGAAACCGAATATATGAGATTCAATACTAATTTTTATCAATACTAAATCATTATGAATGAGAATTTCGCGAAATTAGTCAGGTTTATTCAAGCTGCTTTTATTTAAAGTAACTTATATTTGGCTGCCAAATTCGGCGATTTCTTAAAGTGCCTGCCATTTTAAGACAACATGGTGGATGAGGCTAACCAGTGAACTTGGTCGAGACCTTAGTAATTGCTGTGCACATGCTCACTCACATCGCAATTGATTGATATATACGAGTGCTTTCGCAGGCAAAAAATCAGATTTTTCAAAATGTCACCCACGTCAGATATTGAAATTGCTATATCTGGGCCATTTTTTTAAGATAAAGACAAACAAAAAATGCTCCTGAATCCTTATATCAAGGTCAAATACTTAAGAAAGAAACCTTTTTCAATTTCTAATTTTTTTGCACCTCACTTTAAATATATATTTTTTTTTATTTAATGGCCGCCATTTTGAAACAAGATGGCTGATGAAGCTAGCCAGCGAACTTGGTCGAGATATTGATGTATACTACACCCATGCCTTTTTACATCGAAATAGGCGAATACGTGTGTTATCGCGTGTCAAATACAAGATCGTTTCAAAATGTCAGCCATGCTAGAAATTCAAAGTGCTATAATTTAACCATTTTTTAAGATATAAAAAAAAGAACAAATTTTCAGAAACAAAAATTGCTTTGTAATCTTTGTATCAAGGCCAAACACATAAAAAAATCTTCTTCATTTTCGAATTTTTTAATACCTTATTTTAAATTTTAAATTTTAAATTTATTTTTTTAAATGGCAACCCTTTTGAAACAAGATGGCGGATGAAGCTGGACAACGAACTCGGTCGAGATATTTGTATGTTCTATGTACACACCAAGGTACATCCAAATCGGTTCATAAATACGCCCGTTATCACGTGACAAAAATCAGGACGTTTCAAAATGTCAGCCACGCTAGAAATTCAAAATGCTATAACTCAGCCATTTTTTAAGATATAGACGAATCAAAAACTGCTCCCGAATCTTTTTATCAAGGTAAACACATAAGAAAAAAATATTTTTTTCAATTTCCAATTTTTAGTACCACATTTCAAATTTAAATTTTTCTTAAAAATTTAAATGGCCGCCATTTTTAAACAAGATGGCGGATGAAGCTGGCCAACGAACTCAGTCAAGACAATGGTATGTATTTTGTATAAACGAAGTTACATCCAAATCGGTTCATAAATACGCCTTTTACCGCGTGACAAAATTCAGTACGTTTCAAAACGTCAGCCACGCTAGAAATTCAAAATGCTATAACTCAGCCATTTTTTAAGATATAGACGAAACAAAAACTGCTCCGAAATCTTTGTATAAAGGTCAAATACATAAGAAAAAAATATTTTTCCTTTTTCAATTTTTTGGTGCCACATTTCAAATTTTAATTTTTTTTTTTTTTTTTTAAATGGCCACCATTTTGAAACAAAATGGCGGATGAAGCTGGCCAACGAACTCTGTCGAGACATTGGTATGTAGTATGTACACACCGAATTACATCCAAATCGGTTCTTAAATACGAGAGTTACAGTGTGACAAATATATGTCAATTTTGAACGGAGGGTGGTTTCGGTGTCTGGTGGTCATGATCGATGAAAATATATCAAAATTTTTTGAAATCGCTTTCCTCCGAACGGCTGCAGTAGGTAGCTTTTTGTAATGAAAGCTACCTAATATATATGGATAAAATGAAATCTTCCTCTCATAGTTTCACATGCGAAAACATTCATAAGGCGGCAAAGTAGATAATGGAATCTTAAAATGAAATTTTCCATTCTTATTTCATTTTTTATTCAGAGTGTTTATCTGAAAACATTTATATAACTTTCTCTAAGACTTTTATTTTTATTCTGAACATGATAAAAACTCCATTAACTGCATTATCTTGAACAAATACCTGTTATTACACATTACGTAAAACAGTTTCAGAAGAAAATAACAAGAAAAGTGACATAAGAAAAACCCGGAGATTTCTGGGTGGAATAACTTATTATCATTTATTTTAACTATAAAACATTGAGTTATATGACAGCTGTAAGCGGAAGAACATTAGCACATCATTTCCGGCTATTTCGTCAGTAAAAGAACATGTTAAGGGGACAGTGGACATTAAAAATCAAATCCATTAATTTTCAATCGATTCATTCGAAAATTGGAAGACGTGTTAATGGTAAGCTCAAATAGTTATACTCTAAATTTTGTGTTAAAACAATAAAAAGCTTTTGATTTATTAAATAATTATTTTTTAAAAATAACGAATAATTGATAGATTTTAAAATGCCCCCATGGACAATGTCCATTGGACATTCGCATGTCTTTTGCATAAAATATGACAATATTTATTTATAAGATACATATTATATATTACAATGGAAGTTGGCATGATTTGTAAAAGTTTGCTAAAATGTATAAAGTAAAAAAATACTTTTTTATAATTCTGCTTTTGTTTTCTAAAAAAGTAGCGATATAATTTCATATGTATATAAATTTCAACATAAAATATCTCTGAAAAGCAACTTTTTATGCTAACATTTTTTTAGTATTGTATGATTGTATGACGGATATACGGCAAAAATTTCAAAAGAATTTGATAATTAAGAATGCGCATGGTAGGTTTCAAAATTTAGAAATGTGCAAAATTTTCAATTTTGAGAAATCAGCATTTTAAGTAAAAAAAAAAGTATAATTATATACAGTTTTTACGGATATAAAAGCTTATATCTCTTCAAAGACGCGTCGGGATTGAAAAATCTTTTTACCAGATTGCCAAGAAGGGTTATGTGTTTCACGCGTATTTGGGTATGTGGATTTCTTTATACCCTCGAAACATCCCAACAGCTGGATAGATTTTAATGAATGAGGTCTCTATCGATTCGTCTTAACAGTCCCATGGTTATAGGATTGATTTTGTATTTATAAAGTTAAAATGGCGGCAGTAAAATAAAAAATGGCGGTAGAGACGAAAAACAATTTTTACGCACCATATTGACTGGCATATTTTTGGATAGGTCTTTCAAAATGAAGACTATGTTTCATTGACTATTTTACAGTCAGAAGCTCCGTTTAAGTATGACACAACCTGGAAGTTGTGTAGGTAGTATCTCTAGCTTTACTGATACTCTAACCTTCATAGACATCTATAGGCCTCATCAAAACAGTGTTTATAGATAGGAACTAACAATTAAACACAACTTAAAAGTCATTAATACAAGTAAATAAAAAAATAGGTAAGTAATATAAAAAATAGTTTCATATTGATGAGAAATAATTAATTAGTTCGCGCAACCAGTTTTTTTTTTTTTTCATTTTATTTATTGAATTAGATAAATTTGAGCATCTATTTTCATAATTCTCAAAAAAAAAAAAAAAAAAGGAAAAACAGATGTTTTAGTCAAATTTCGCGATTTTGAAAGTCCACTGTCACCTTAGGTAAGCATATATTCTTTGATCAAAAAGTGCTGCAGTTAAACGGTTTTTCTTGAAGGAAACCTATTCAGAATATATATTTATTTAACCTAGGCAGTTATTTTCCCTACGAGCTGCCCCCACAAATCCACAACTGCCGTTGAAAGCTGACAACATAGTTTCAGATTAATTAAGATTTGTTACACATTTATAAGTAAGCTTCTGTAAAAGGATTAAGCAAAAAATTTCGCCGCCTCCCTAACTTTTAGGTCTGGAAGAAAACTTAGGTCTGGAAGAAAAGTTTAGTTCTTTAGTTATAGCTATTAACAATAACTTTATTTATAGCTATAAGCATATTCTTTCAAATATATTTTTTTAGGAAATGACGTAATTTTCAACCATTACATGCTTCGCGCACTTTAAAATTTAGTAAATTTAAAGTTTTCTTTGTTCTTAAAATACTCATGTAAATATATTTTTCTATAAAAAAGTATTTGGATTTGGGATCTTGAGAATCCGAATACATGATGTATAAACCACTATTCAAAACCATAAAATACATTTCTATTAAGATAATAGAATTTTCAAAAATACAGTAGAAAACCCTAAAAGTTTAGAATAAATTAATAAATAATTGAACGCTGCACACCACAATCTAATGAATTGTATGCTTTTAAAAGATGGTTAAATTGCTAGAAGTGTTTTATTATTATTATTATTATTATTATTCTATGTCACTTATTTAAGTGAACTATCTTTATCGATTTCAACATTAAATAAATCTTAAACTTTTCGGTTAAAAACTGTCTGCTTCAACGTGTTTTTCATATATTTATTTAGAAAATTGCCCATTTTCATATATTTATTTATAAAACTGTCCATTTTCATATTTTTATATGTAATCGTTTCAGGATAAATCGAAAAACTAAAAAGGTGCCATAAATTCATTTATGGCGGCGGCAGCATTAGTTGCTTTTTTTAGAATACAGAGCAATTATAGAATAGTTGCACCACACAATATTAAATAATATATAATATATATATATATATATATATATATACATATATATATATATATAATAGTATATAAAAAAATCTAATTCATCTCTAAGCATGTAATGTTCCCTTCCACCATGTGCACGTCAGTGGTAGCTGCAGCACGCCCTTGGATCACCACTAATGTCCAGTAGGTACTGGATCTTTGCTTAAATTTTGCCGGTCAGTTCTGGAAATTCACACTCAACACTGTTAAATTTACCACTGGAAGTTTCTCACATTTCCTGAGCTGCGTGCCAATCGGACTAGTGATTTTGTCCCAGTCATTTCACCATCTAAAGATTGAAACAAATGCCGGAATGGCAACTCATTGAAATTTAAAAGGCATACGCCACCACCTCTCCCCACTGTAGTGGTCTTTTAACTTCTTCAATGTGAATAACACCGGTTTTCCACACCGTATTAGTAACAGTGCCATCACATCCAATCACATTTTTTTTTTGTTTCCTTTACGTCCACACTTCCAATTTTACCAATACCATGCATTCTTTGAAAGTACAAGAATTTTAGTTCAATGATGGGTATATTTTTTGCTTTTTCACAGTTACAAATAATAGAGACAGGACACTCACAAACCTCAGGTACCATTTTACAATTGCAGTCTAACGTCATTTTCACTTACACGCAGAGGCATCAAACAGTAACAAAGATTTTTAAAAAAATCTTCAACTCTCTTTTTTAAATTTTACTTTCACTTATCACGCTTAAAGAACTCCATAAGATTACGATAACTGTCATGATATGCCTTTGTTAACTGAACAATTCTGTAAGGCGTTACTGTTAGTATTGAAGCTTTATCAAACACATATTTCACTTTTGGCGTCACAATAATAGAAACGTGAGAAAAATTAACTGACCTGTTGTTTGATTTCAAGGCTAAGTTGTAATTTTGATGGAAGCATCACTTGAGAACGTCTTCATAATTTGGAAGTTTATTCACCGGTAACTATTTTGAGTGGCGAAATAATGGGCAGTTAATGTTACTGCGAGTAATTTCTTTGGAAACAGCCGTAACACAGCGATCGAATCACTTATTAAGCGGTCATTAATTAAATCAGTCTTTAAGAAACGCGATTGAAACGCAGAAGAAGAACACACTGCTAATCATTGCCGGCAAAATTCTAGTGATCAACTCACAGGAACATTTGTGTCATAAAGCACACGCATGCGTATCGCACAGTGCATTGTGAAGCGTCAGTACAAGTAGTATTGACGGACTCCGATTCGCAACAGGGCTCGTCCCGCTGGACAGCTACCAGAGTAGAAGGACTCATAATACAGCTTGAATGCGACAATTTAAGGATATTTTAATTGCTTTGCGCTACCCTAAATGAAGTAATTTTGTTTCTTTTTTTTATTATAATGTGCTTTTCGATCTTTCCTTTAAAGCCTTTTCACCATAGCAGTTTTTTATCTTTTTCGTTTATAACTTGAAAAAATCGAAAGAAAACTATTGCTTTTTCAATAAATTTTAA
Organism: Maratus speciosus; assembly: GCA_963932465.1. NCBI lineage: Eukaryota > Metazoa > Arthropoda > Arachnida > Araneae > Salticidae > Maratus > Maratus speciosus. The sequence goes on from OZ010790.1 coordinate 257,113,594, forward strand.
ATATTCAAGTGCGATGCGCTACCGCCAAACGTAAAAAATAATTTAATTTCTTTTTGCATTTTGCTAAGCTACCCTAAAGCCAAGTTTTCAGCGGTACAGCGAATCAAAAAACAAAAAAAATGTTTTTTCGTCCCACCCTAATATATAAACTCTTGCTTACGCAAGTTCAATCAATTCATTAGCCAGTACTCGGGCCTACAACCGAGGGATTCTTTGAATCCCTTTTAATTTTTTTCGCACTGAGAAACGGGATCCAATAATCCTCGAAACTGTCTTTCGTGATTTTTTGTGTCATGGTATTGTACGTATTTGTATTTAAAACGTGGTTAAAGGTCTTAGCTTATGTATTAAAATTTTCACAAAAGTAATTGTTGTATATTTATAAAATGAGATTTGCTGTGTTTCAATAACTGACAATTGATTGCTCATTCTTGTTGAGAGAAAAGTGCATTTTAACTTGAATTTGAAATAATTTTAATGATTTAAAAAAAAATCCATCTGAAAAATAAACATTTATTTGCTAAAATGATGTGGAATAACTAAATATAAAAAGGCATTGTAACCACAAGTTATTCTCCCTGCTTGTAGAGAGCAAATATAGAGCAAAATTCTTTTATTTTCCGTTTTTTACATTTTTGAAACGCGATACAGAGATTTTCTATTATTAGATCCATCAGGGTCACATTTTCCTTTGAAGTGATTTTAATACCATTAAAGATTTTCCAAAACGCTATTTTTTATACCCCTTTCTACGTAAGTCGAACCAAAAGAATCCGTCTTGTTATTTATTTATTTATTTTAGTTAAAAGGTACGAAATTCTATAATTTAAATTTATGCAATATACATTTTATTTCGCTATTCCCTTTAATGTTTATAAATGTAAATCTTTCTAAATTTCATGTTCAATGATTTTATAATAAATGTTGAAACCTGGAATAGTATTTATGATTGACTTGAAAATTTTACAAAAAGGAACGAAAGACTGGCTCTGAAAACTATTTTTGAATAACGTATTGGTAACATTCTTTGTCACTAAATTGAAAACTTTTAACGAAAAGATAAATTTAAGTCAAATATTCAGTTTATTGCTACAATCAATGTAGTGACATCTTGAGATAATATATTTATTGTATTCTGACGTTGACAAATGTAATAATAAATATTCACCGGAAAAAATCAATAGAATAGTTTGATAAATTAAATATAATTTTTACATACAGCTATATCGATTATGTGTGCGGCTTCGATGCCAAATGGGTAAAATGCGGTGATCTACAATTAAGCACAGACTGCAAGCATGAGGGTCATATTAAACCCACTAGCGCCAATTGTGGACTTGGGCACCCAGCGAATTTCCGCGTTTGTCCTAAAAATCTCTATAGATTAGAAAATAAACAAAACCGTAAATCAAGTAATGGCGTCAGCAATCACTCCCAAGAAACCCAAATCTTAGCTGATATATTTAAGGATTATAATTACACCAAAAAAACTAAAGTCTCTGAACCCTCAACCAGTAATGAAATATCAAACTCTGAAATTAATGATAGCACTACCGCAAACCAGCATTCCTCCACTACTATAGAAAATTCTAAAATTCCTACAAATTGTACTAACGATATAAAAGATATTCTTAATACCTTCAATGAGGTTAAGCAAGTCTTACAAAGCACTAAATTCTTAAAATGTATAAAGAACATCTTAACTTAATCTAAAAAATTCGATAATCCGATGCAAAAACTGATGGTTATTTTAACTGAATTTGATAAACTTGCAAATCAACTCAACATTACTGAAGATTAAGCTCTTCGCTTGTTAAACTTTTTGCTTTCTTTCTTTTTTGTTTTGTGCTGTTTATTTTAAAATTTATTTATAAAAGAACCTCTTAAATTGCATACTATGCTTTTCTCATGTTTATCTTACTTTTATTTTTTCCCTTTTTTGTTTTTATTCACCTTCAAATTGCTAGACTGTGTGGACGCCGTCCTCTGGCTGTCGTTTGTTCCCCTCGGCTTATGCGTTTCTTTGTACATTTAGTCAGAACTCTCCTCATTGTAGCTTTTTTATTTTTAAATATTTTTCCTTGCAGTATATTAAACTCTCTTGTAAATATATATATATATATATATATATATATATATATAAGATTTTTATTATTTTTCTATTTTGTTCGCATTGTGTTTAACTTTTTTCTAATGATAAACTTAATGTATCGTCTCTGAATTAAGTCTTTTTTTTATGTTGATGCTTCCATTTTGGTAGCTTTTTCGCCTGTCATGGACATTTATTTTGATCATATGGAATCTTTTTTTTTCTATCTCATTAGTTATACTAACAATTTTCTCAAATTGTCTATCCTCTTAACTTTTATTCTTTACGTGGCTACCAGCCGCGTTTAAACTCTTTTTTTCTAGGGCTCCCACTGCATTGTAACACGATATATTTTTAGCCTGGATGTAAAGTTGGCAAGCAACTAGGGAATCCAAACACCTGCTAACATTGTTCCATTGTTCCAGCTATATCGATTGTCTAAAGTTATAACACCTATTCAAGACACCTAACTATCCATTGCAGATGGTTATCGGGTTCAAAAATTATAAATGGTAATAGAGTTAAACAAGAAGGAATGTATCATGAGTTAAGCAAAGATTATAAAACACTGTTCAACGCATTAAGAATAATGTAACAAAACTACATCATTTAATATGTTAAAAATTATGCCTAACTTAACGATATGGAAATGCATAACAAATTTGAAAACCCAATTCCAGCTGTTCCCATCAACAATCGAAAAATTATCCGAATTATTTGAACAGCCCTGTATAGAAAATATCGATATGTATATACTAACTACATGCATGCTAAAATTTAGTTCATTTAAAAAATACATTTATATTTTATTTGAAAACTCCCCTTCACCAGTTTCCGCTAATAAGGAGAATGGTACGCGAATTCTTTTGTGCAGCCGTGTATATGAGGTACAGAATTTATGTACAACGAGTAAAATGCAAAACAATAGTTAGATTTAAAAGCGCATGCCGGAATTGAAAACGCACTTCCACCCTTTATTACTCAGTACAAGACAGTATTTTAACCGATTTATTTTGTGTGTCCCTGTAAATGAACGACAAATTCTATGAATGTCCTAATCTATCGTAATCATCTCGTAAGGAAATTCAATGATTCATATCAGATTCAATACATTTGAAATAGCGCAATCTCATCAAAACACTCTCTTCAAACGATTTTTCCCCATATACCCTATTGTAGTGGAATTCTTTTTAGTGCGCATGTAAATGAACTATAATTCCCACATTCTTCATAGACAATACAAAATATGCATTTGTGACTCTAAATAACGTTTATCAATTGCATGGAAATCCGAGTATATTTACGGGAGTATTGCCGCAATCTATGTAATGACATCCTGACTTAATATCTCTCTTCTCTCTATTCTAAACAAAAGTAACTACCGCTGTCACCGCCGCCGCCGGTTTTGAATTTTTTGTGACCGGAGGTCTTTTTTCTTTAATATTAAGAAAAATAATGCATACAAAAATATGAAAATCGGTAGTATTATACAAAAATGTTTGATAAACACGCTGATGCAGACAGTTTTCAGATAGAAGAATTATTTTAAGAGATATTTAATGCTAAAGTTGGACAAAATCGTTCCACTAAAAAAGTTTTATAGGAGCAAAAACTGTTCATAGGAATTTAATCATTTTTAGATCATTTTATGCGTTAGAATTTGCCGGAGTGCAGATTGCATTAATTTTTTTATTTTGTCTAATTTTTTGAGGTTTTATTTCTATTTTAAATTCAGATTTTCAGCATTTCTAGAGATATTTTTAACATATTTTAGAAAGTGATATTAATTTAAACTGTTGCCAACGGTATAAACAGCGGAAACAATAATGTTTGCTTAAAAATATATATATATATATTTATACGCGTAAATAAATTAAAAAATTATTTACACGTGACTATTATAAACAGAAAAAAAAAAACATTTGGAATTAGAATTAAATAATCTCTCTATTCTAAAAAAAAGTAACTACCGCTGTCACCGCCGCCGCCGCCGGTTTTGAATTTTTTGTGACCGGAGGTCTTTCTTCGTTAATATTAAGAAAAATAATGCATACAAAAATATGAAAATCGGTGGTTTTATACAGAAATGTTTGATAAACATGCTGATGCAGACAGTTTTCAAATCGAAGAATTATTTTAAGAGATATTTAATGCTAAAGTTGGACAAAATCGTTCCATTAAAAAAGTTTTGTAGCAGCAAAACTTATACATGGCAGTGTAATCATTTTTAGATCATTTTATGCGTTAGAATTTGCCGGAGTGCAGATTGCATTAATTTTTTTATTTTGACTCATTTTTTCAGGTTTTATTTCTATTTTAAATTCAAATTTTCAGCATTTCTAGAGATATTTTTTACAGATTTCAGAAAATTGTACTAATTTAAACTGTTGCCAACTGTATAAAAAGCGCAAGCAATAATATTTGCTTCGAATTAAAAATTTATTTACACGTGACTATTATAAACAGGAAAAAAACTTTCAAATTAAAATTAAATAATTACGTATAAAAAGCAGGAATTTATTAAAAATTATGTCATAAAAAGTACACACGTGAATTTTAAAAGAGAAAGGATATTGTAAAATAGTAAGTTCCTTAACATGCGTTAGAAGTCGTAGGAGAAATTACGTCATATTTACGTCACATTATAGTTATTACATAAAATGAACACAAAATAATATTGCAAAAAAGTTTAAATTTAGAAATTGCGCTAGACATTTATTTAATATTTTGAGAGGATCTTTTCAACTATTTTTGTTAGGAAAGCGCAAATAATATTTCATTTCTAACAAAAGTATCTTCACGTGAATATTTAAAAGAGAAAAAAATAGCTTGGTAAAAATTACGTTAGATTAAAAACGATTAATTTAAAATGTGTCATTTAAAAGAACTTTCTTTTCGCTTTGTTAAAAAATACCAGGAGACAAAGACTCTGTTTACTTAATTCCTTTTATATTAGCTTATTTTGAAATGTTGTTACACGTATCTACGTCATCAAGCTATCTTTATTCGAGGTTTTATTTGTATTTTTATTAATGTTGTACGAATTTATTTGTTCTATTGTTATTTAAAATGAAAAATTATGTCAATTTGTATAATTTGGCGAGTGGTTTGGCGATTTATATAATTTGGCGAAATTGGTCGACGAGATAATCAAGCAGTACCGCAGCGGATTTGGCGTTAAAATTCCCCAATCAAAGACAAATGAATAGAAATTCGTTTATAGGGAGATCGCCACTGCTTTTTACATTATAATTTAATCTTTCGAAAACTTTTTAAAGCCGATCAAATTAGCGTGCATTTAGAGTCTGCGGTGTCTGGGCGGGGGTTGGCGAGCGTAGCTCGTAGGGGGCCGAGCCCCCTAGTTATGTACAAAAAGCAGGAACTTATTAAAAATTACGTCATAAAAACTATAATTACACGTGAATTTTAAGAGAGAAAGGAATTTGTAAAACAATAAATTTATTAACATGCGTTAGAAGTCTTAAATAGGAGAAATTTCGTCATATTTACGTCACATTACAGATATTACATAAAATGAACACAAAATAATATTGCAAAACGGTTTAAATTTAGAAATTGCGCTAGACATTTATTTGATATTTTAAGAGAATACTTTTCAACTATTTTTGTTAGGAAAGCGCAAATAATATTTCATTTCTAACACAAGTATTTTCATGGGAATATTAAAAAGAGAAAGAATAGTTTGGTCAAAATTACGTCAGATTAAAAACGATTAATTTAAAATGTCTCATTTAAAAGAACTTTCTTTTCACTTTGTTAAAATATACCAGGAGACAAAGACTCTGTTTACTTAATTCCTTTTATATTAGCTTATTTTGAAATGTTGTTACACGTGTCTACGTCATCAAGTTACTTTTATTTCGATGTTTTATTTTTATTTTAATTATTGTTGTACTAATTTATTTGTTTTTTCGTTATTTAAAATAAAAATTATGTCAATTTGTATAATTTGGCGAGTGGTTTGGCGATTTATATAATTTGGCGAAATTGGTCGACGGGATAATCAAGTAGTACCGCAACGGATTTGGCGTTAAAATTCCCCAATCAAAGAGAAATGAATAGAAATCCGTTTATAGAGATATCGCCACTGTTTTTTAAATTATAATTTAATCTTTCGAAATCTTTTTAAAGCCGATCAAATTAGCGTGCATTTAGAGCCTACGGTGTCTGGACGGGGGGTTGGCGAGCGTAGCTCGTAGGGGGCCGAGCCCCCTAGTAGGGTAAAAGCACCAATAGTCGGCCACTTAAGCGCTCTCTTTAAGTATATAGCTCAAAACGTAATTTTAAAAAAACAATAAAACATTTTTAACAGTGACACATGTTAATGTACACTTTTCTTTTACTGTTTCAGCAATTGTTTTTAAAAAAACTGATTATAGTTTTTATTTGTAAAAAGTTAAACTTAAAAGTAGCAAAGGTCTAGTGTTCGGCCACTCAATTCTAGTGTTCGGCCATCACTGGACCAGTAGTCGGCCACTTAAATGCTATGTTATTTAAATAACTTAAAGTATAACTTTTATAAACAGAACAACATTTTAATGATAAAATGTGTTAATTTATTCTTTTCTTATAATGTTGCTGTAATAATTTAAAATATTATAATAGTATTTAACACTTTCCAACATAGTTTAAAAGTGTTTGTGAATTTGGATTTCCTTCAGTCTGTCCGAGTTCTAACACTTGCAAATATACTCGAATCTCCTTGAAATTTTTGTATGTTTTTAACGTTAACAATAGCGCGATCGCTATTGAAAATAAAGTGTGTAGAATTTATAGTTCATCTACAGGGACAGTCAAAAATATCCCGATGCATTATGCTCAATGAGAAAAATTGCTTCAAGTTTATTTTAATGATGTTGGCCATTTAAAATATAGTGAAATTGATATGCATTTATGAAGTGCATTTAACTACGCATTCTAGACAATATGGAGTCCAAAGAACTTATTATTCATTTATAGTCCCCTGCAAAAGAATTCCTTTTCATAATAGTGTCAGGGGATAAGTAGTTTGCAGCGTATTTTATTTCTCTTATACTACATCAAATAGAATGAAATTGATATACAAAATTACTGAGGCTTACTACAAAATACTCGTTGTATAAAATGATATGCATAGCATTTATCGTTCATTTACAGGGAAACACAAAAAATTCGAATACAGTACTGTATCTTTCTATTAGCGGTAATTGCTGTAAGTGTGATTTTGTTTATGACATGCGTTTTTAAGTTTAATTAAACCTTAACTTACAATGCGGTGTGTATAACTGATATAGATCATATACAAGGCTACACAAGGGAGTTTGTAAGCTTTTTGGAGTATCAGGGTGAATGGCTTAAAAGAGGCTTTTATGCTCTTTCAAGCTGAACTATATTTAGTATACTAAGAGATGTTTGTATAATATAAATAAAACATATACTGGGCCACGCAAAGAACTGAATACATGACCTCCCAGGGATAATAATGTGTGGAAGTATCATTTCAGTAGTTTTAACCACGGTTTAGCCTTAATTAAATTTTAGCTTAATATGTGCGGCATATAAAAATCTATTGGTAATATACAGGGCTGTACAAAATAATTCAAGTATGTTTCCGTATAGGGGTAGAAATTGCTGAAGGTAAATTTTCAACCTGTTATGCATTTTCTTACTATACTAAGTTTTATCATACTATGTATAGAATGATATACAAATCTTTAGATTAAATACAGGACTGCGCAAAAGAATTGAACTACTTTTTCGGTTAGGAACCGTAATCTGGTTTTCGAAAGTACAGTGAAACCTCGTACAACGGTCACTCCGAACAACGGTAACCTCCGAATACCGGCCATGTTTTAGTATTACCGAATCTCTTCCATAGAAATAACATTACACTAAACCTCCGAGCAACGAATTCCGAATAACGGCCACCCCACAGCTTTATATATATATATATATATATATATATAACTATAACTGACATTGAAAAGAATGTGGAGGTGGATTTTCTTATTTGAGATCCTTATAATTTCCTTACTAATCTCTAGTGGTTTCTTAGCAAAATCTCGTTTGTAAATAGGTGTGGCGAGAGGGGGTGGGCGAAATTTAAGTTTATGTGTGAGGAAGCAGTAGTCAAATGACTACTGTCAAATATACTCTTTTTGAATCGCGTGATTATATTTCTTGTCTATGTGTAGCACGTGTTTTTCACTAAAAGAATGAGTTTAAAGTGAAAAAAATTTAACTTTAAGTGATAAGTCGAAAGTTATCCAGGACAGCAAAAAATGTGTAAGTGCATGAAAATTAGCTGAAATGACATTTGCGGAAGGACCCAAACAGATGACGTTTTGAAAAAAAAAGTGACTTTTATTTAGAAAAAACATTTCTAGGTGTATATTTGGAATATAAAACTGAGCGTCAAAAGAACTAGTTATGATGAGATTGATAAGTTGCTTTTGGAATGGCTTTCGAACTCTCGAAAGAAAAATCTCCCAATTTCTGGACTATTGTTGCATGAATGTAAAACCTCTGACATTACAGAGAAACTGGGAAATTAAGAATTTTGCACTCACTCAAAATGTTAACGAATTCTACAACAAATCTGTGGAAATGATTATGCATTTAGAGAAAGAGATACGCTTTAAAAAAAAAAAAGTGCGAATAACTAAAGTAAAAACTCCCTAAAGCGACCACGTTCCGTTCGAATAAAAATGGGTTGCTCCGAGAGGTGGTTTCTTAATGGAGGTCATATTTAAATCTAGATTTGAATTGTTGAAAAAGTCTAACAATTAATGTTACTAAAATTTATTTTCCCCATTAGGGAAAATATGAAAGTTTAAGTATCAGAAAAAAGGTTAATTGCATAAGTTAATTATTGCAGAACTTGAAAAACTGACATTTGCTTTGATTTTACGGTTTTATCTCCTTTAACTTTTATTTCCAAGTCCTTTCGAAGTTCAGTAAATAAATGCAAATTTTTTGGACGGGAACAAATAATGACGATTTCATTAATTTATCTATTTCTTTGAGAGTTTCCTGACAGAATAGGGCAGGGGAGTTTATTGACCATCATCCTTACTCTGAGTTAAAATCATTGCATAAAAATGCACAAAGGGGTTTAAAAACTTTAATATTACTGGAATAAATAAAAATTCTAAACTTAGTTTAGAAGTTTGATGAATAATGTGCTCTCCAGAATTATTATTCAAATACAACCTTCTTCAAGCGACCAGGAAAATATGGAAGTTGTTTCATTTTCTTCAAAGAAATGGGTCGCTCATGGGGGGAGTTCAACTGCGGTGATCTCTGAATAGAGGTAAATTTAGTATTGAGCTTATGAGAATAAATTTCGTTCCTTGAAAAAATGGTCGTTCAGGGAGGTGGTCGCACATGGAGGTTTCACTGTAATTTCTTTAGTGTAAAATAAAAGTATGTATTTTTTAACTGTAAAAATAAAATAATTTTGGTCAGTTATTGTTATTTTAATGTAATGTAATTTTGAGGTTTTAAAATGTGGAACCTCTGAATAACGGCAACCTCCGAAGTACGATCACTTTACCCTGCTCCCAGTGGTGGCCGCTATTCAGAGGTTTTACTGTATTATGCCTTTTCTAATTTTTTACTTTTTTTACGGTATAAAGAAGCTCAATTTCGTTGAAGAATTCTGCAAGTCATGGGAAAGGCTTTTATAATCTATTCTTCATGCAAGATTTTTCATTCTTGTTTCATATGGAAAGTAAAGTTAAAAGTACCAAATTATCTAGTAGTGGGCCTTTCAAATTTTTTGTTTAACCGTTGTAGACTAGGCTGCGGGCAGAGAAAAAATTATTACGTTATCCTGTTTCAAAATTAAATTATGATGTAGGACAAGATTATTAACAGAATATGAATAACTGATCTGTCAATGCATATCTTATTGTGATATCAGCAGTAGGGAGCGCCAAATCGTCATTTTAGCGTTACTATCATGTCGTCGAGTTTCGGGATGAAATTTTAATATGTTGCATGTCTCGACTAGTACAATGCACATATTTCAGTTTATCTTGGGATTTCGTGGTTAGATATTTGCAGAACACGGCGCCAATTCTTCATTTTCGCGTTACTATCTTGTAATCGAGTTCCGAAATGTAATTTTAATAAGTTGCATATATCGAATAGTACATTACAAATATTACAGTCTGTCTCGTAGTATCTTTGAACAAAATGACCAGAATGAGGCGCCAATTTTTATTTAAGGGAAAATATGGTTTCTTGTTCAGTTGTTTTACCCTATTCGATATTTTAAATACATGTGACAAAGCAATCGTTTATTATCATTGTTATTTTAGTTGTTATCTTATTATTATAGATTTGTGATTTTATAGTAACAGTCGTTTTGATATAATTATGCGATTTTATAAAAAAAATTCTTGTTTTTTGCTATCTTTTTTTTGTGATGAATGTATGGGCTCATAGCGTTCATCAAAACTAAAACTAATTACTGGATGCAGCAACTTCATCGTGCAGCAGTCTCAAAAACGCCCTAAATTCGCGAAATCCGCGATCATAAACGAACGAAATTCGTTAACGCCGCAATCAGTAACGAACGTATGAACGTATAGTGCTCATGAAGGCCGAAGAAAAACATCACTGGATGCAGAAAACTTGCGCAGCAGTCTCTAAAACGCAGTAATTCGCGAAAGCCACGATCACGAACGAACGAAATTCGTTAACGCCGCAATCAGTAATGAACGTATGAACGCACAGTGCTCATGAAAACAGAAAAAAACATCACTGGGTGCAGAAACCTCGTCGTGCAGCAATCTCTAAAACGCAGTAATTCGCGAAAGCCGCAATCACAAACGAACAAAATTCGTTAACGCCGTAATCAGTAACGAACGTATGAGCTAATAGTGCTCATGAAAACCGAAAAAAATATCACTGGGTGCAGCAACCTCGTCGTGCAGCAGTCTCTAAAACGCAGTAATTCGCGAAAACCACGATCAAGAACGAACGAAATTCGTTAACGCCGCAATCCGTAACTACGTATGAATCCATAGTGTTCATGAAAACTGAAAAAAAAAATCATTGGTGCAGAAACCTCGTCGTGCAGCAGTCTCTAAAACGCAGTAATTCGCAAAAGTCACGATCACGAACGAACGAAATTCGCTAACGTCGAGATCAATAACGAACGTATGAATGCATAGCGTTCATGAAAACCGAAAAAAACATCACTGGGTGCAGCAACCTCGTCGTGCAGCAGCATTTAAAACGCAGTAATTCGCGAAAGCCACGATCACGAACGAACGAAATTCGTTACCACCGCAATCAGTAACATACGTATGAGCGCAAAGTGCTCATCAAAACCGAAAAAAATTACTGGATGCAGCAACCTCGTCGTGTAGCAGTCTCAAAAAGGCACTAAATTCGCAAAAGCCGCAAACACAAACGAACGAAATTCGTTAACGCCGCGATAAGTTACGAACGTATGAGAGCGTAGCGCTCATGAAAAAAAAATCACTGGATGCAGCAATCTCGTCGAGCAGCAGTCTATAAAACTCAATTATTCGCGAAAGCCACGATCACGAACGAACGAAGTTCGTTAACGCCGCAATCATCTACGAACGTATGAGCGCATAGCGCTCATGAACGCCGATAAAAACATCACTGGATGCAGCAAACTCGTCGTGCAGCAGCCTCGAAAACGCACTAAATTGGCGATTGCCGCAATCAGTTACGAGCGTATGAGCGCATAGCGCTCTTGAAAACCGAAAAAAAAAAAAACATTACTGGGTGCAACAACCTCGTCGTGCAGCTGTCTGAAAAAAGCGGTAATTCGCGAAAGCCGCGATCTCAAACGAACGAAATTCGTTAACGCCGCAAACACTAACGAACGAATGAGCGCATAGCACTCATAAAAACAAAACAAAAATTCACTGGATGCAGCAGTCTCAAAAACGGACTAAATTCGCGAAATCCGCGATCACAAACGAACGAAATTCGTGAACGTTGCAGTTGCTGACGAACGTATGAGTGCAACTCAATTTCATTTAACTTGTGCATGAATGATATTTATAAGTCTTTTTACCCGACTGCCAAGAAGGGTTATGTGTTTCACGCATATCTGGGTAAGTGGATTTCTTTATACCCTCGAAACATCCCAACGGCTGGATGGATTTTAATGAATGAGGTCTCTATCGATTCGTCTTAACCGTCCGATGACCTTAGGCTAGGTTTTGCTTTTATAAATTCAAATGGCGGCCGTTAAATACAAATTGGCGGTAGAGACGAAAAAAAAAAACATTTTACGCACCCTATTGAGCGGCATATCATTGGATAGGTCTTTCAAAATGAAGACGATGTTTCATTGACTATTTTACAGTCAGAAGCTCCGTTTAAATATTACACAACCTGGAAGCTGTGTAGGTATGATCTCTAGCTTTACTGCAACTCTAATCATCATAGACATCTATAGGCCTCACCAAAACAGAGTTTATAGGTAGGAACTAACAATTAAAAACAACTTAAAAGTCATCAATACAAGTAAATAAAAAATAGGTAAGTAATACAAAAAAAATAGTTTCACATTGATGAGAAATAATTAATTAATTCGCTTTTTACGCAGTCGGTTTTTTTTTATTTTTTAAATTAAATTTTTACTTGCTCTCATTTTTTATGAAGTCTAAAAACTATGAAGACAACACTATGAAGTCTAAAAATGCAACACTAAAGTAAATAATAATGACATCGTTTGAGCCAGGGCAAAGTGCAAGGGAATTTCTTGGGCGCATTTGTGATAAGAGCCGTTTTGAGGGCCGCGATTTAGACGCTATTTTATTACCCAACAGGTGGGTAATAACGTTTAATAGCATTGGTCAAGAAATCATGACACTATATTTTATGAATAGCTATCTGCTAAATTATTCTTTCTTGTATACATAATCAATAGGTTACTGTATCAAATCCTATATTTGTTTGGGGGAAAAAGAAATCTAAAACTAAGCCGTAAAAATTGGTAGAATCTTAACGTGGCGTTATTACCCCAGAACACCTTATATATAGTGTACATAAAATAAAATGCAAGTAAAAGGTTGTATAAATGTCAAATTGTGATAATCAAATTACGAAAAAAATCAAATTATTAAAAGTAGACTGAAAAAAGTGAAATAGCCTTTTAGCCAGTAGTCAACTGTGGTGGCCGATTACTGAAAATGTAAGTAAATATAACACCCAATAGTCGGCCACATTAAAATTAATTAATACAAACACACTTATTGAATTTTGATACTGAAAAACATTAGTTTATTAAACTTTTTAATAGTAGAGTCTTCTAATTTTAGAAAATAATAAAAAATAAATTAATACTAGTCTTTTAAAAATTTTGTCATCGGTTAACAAAAAAATAGTAAAAACGGTTATTTGACCACAACCAAATAAACAAGTTGGAAATTGCTCGTCAAACGTGGCAAATGAGGTGCGTTCGTACTATAACTAGTTTTATAATTATTTTTTGCACCCCATATTGTACTGAATGTATAATTTTTTGCACTTCATAAAGCGCATAGTCTGATACATCATTAAAATGCACTTCCAATATTTTTTTCCCATTCCCCGTAATGTAACGGAACACTTTTGACTGTCCCTGTAATTAAACTATACATCCGATTTTCCTAAAATTTGAAATAGCTCAACAAAATTTTGCAACAATTATATCTTTAAAATTTCAGACCATTCGGAAGGCTGTAATATCATTAAAATGCACTTGCAATAATTTTTCCCATTGGCCGTAATGTAAAGAAAAACTTTTGACTTTCCCTGTAATTAAACTATACATCCGATTTTTCTAAAATTTGAAAGGGCTCGACAAAATTTTGCAACAGTTATATCTTTAAAATTTCAGATCATTCGGAAGGCTCTCATATCATTAAAATGCACTTGCAATAATTTTTCCCATTGGCCGTAATGTAAAGAAAAACTTTTGACTGTCCCTGTAATTAAATTATACATCCGATTTTCATAAAATCTGAAATGGCTCGACAAAATTTTGCAACAATCATATATTTGAAATTTCAGACCATTCGGTTGGGTAGTTTTTGCTCTGTTACATGCGGACAGACGGACGGACAGACGGACAGACTGAACGACGACTATAGGTGCTACGTATTTATATAATTACGAACGCACCTAAAAATGGCTGATTACTACCGCAATAAAAATACCCAGAATTCTTTGCTGATGGCTTATGGCGTATAATGGATGGCTACATATAGGGAGATTGTAATATTTCATTTGAAATCAAAAATAAGCAATTCATAACGTATTTTATCTCAAAGTGGCCGACTACTGGTGCATTTACCCTATTTATTGTATTTTTTTGTCTTTTCAAATGTAATGAGAAATAGTCACCAGAAAAAATAAATAGAATAGTTTTATAAAATAAATACAAATTTTACAGTTATGTCACTTGTTTAGACGAAGTTCTATTCTAGATATCTAACTATCCATTCCAGATGGTTATCGGGTTCTAAAGTTATAGATCAGGCATGTCAAACACGTAACCCACCGACAGCCTAACTGTGGCACGTCAAGCCTTTGGCGATTTCAGTATTATTTGATCTAATTCGTGTTGCATGCAGAAATTAAAATTTGATCAAACACACTTTGGTAATCTTAGTCGTTGTGTTGCCACGCAAGAGATTTATTTTTAATTTAAAGTATCAACAACTATTTCAGAATTATATTATTGGCTGTATTTAATGGCATTGCCTGATTAAAAAAAAAAAAAAAAAAAAAAAAAAAAAAAAAAAAAAAAAAAAGACGGATAGATGAATATTATGGTAGCTCATTTTGATTTAACCCTTTAACCTACAACTACATGTGGGACTTGTGGTCTTGTATTCTGGCCAAAACTGATTATCACGGGCCTGGTCCGTTGTACATCAGTCAGGTCAAATGTATTTATTATGGGCATGGCCCGTGGTGCGAAGTTCGCAGTTATTATTTTGCCCACCACAAATAGCACAGACCAGGGTCGTGATAGATTCTTACCTCTTTGTGTTATAATCAGTTACATGTTTTATTAGTCACATTTTCACTTTGAAATATATTTTCTTAAATATTAGAGAAATATCCTCGCAAGATACTTTCAAAAAGAGGGATTTTGTGATGAGAAGAGTGAGAGTTATGTTAACATTTCTGCTACCGAAACTGAAATCGGTGACATTATCAGTTCTGTACATAAATGCAAGCGATTACTAATTGATGATAAATCTTTTGTAGTATATCTACTATAATTATTACATGCGGATGTAATTACTTATCAAATATTCCACAAAATTAATCCAGTTGTATCTTACACATGTATTTACATTCCGTAAGTCCGTAATATTAGCCGCAAGAAAATGCTAAATATTTACATTGTTTTAAGGACAAAGGGATAAATCTTTCGTAATCGAGTTCCAGGCGATAGAAATAAATTTAAAAGTATTTCATCTTGAAAATTATTTGTAAAATTATAGACAAACAGTTAACTGATATGTGGTATGCGAACAAATTTTATTTGAAAGTTTTTTAGCCCCCGATATGCTATTTCTTTCGGCAGCAATTGAAATGTCGTCTCTGAAAAATAAAATTCCGTTGTATATGCCAGCCGTAAAACAAAGCAGATGCATCATTGTACGGTTAAATGCTCTACTGAAATTTTTTTAACTTCTAAGCATTGCACAATTTAAATTTTTATACCGTCGTATTGGGAAAAAGTACTTTTAAATGGAATTTGTTTGAAAACTGCATTCCAATTTATTAATTTTTTTTTGTAGTTTTTAACGCTTTTTGTTTAATGTTGGCAACTCAAGTACTACATTTTTGTAGAAAGTAAAGGAAAAATAATTGGAAAATAGCAATTATATCTTTTTATTGCCATTTTCTTACATCAACTGAAAAAAAAATTGTAATTATAATATGTGCTATTTTGAACAAATATAAATGAATGATTTCTGATGAAACATGGAGCTATTATAAACTATATTTAATTATAAGAATCTATATTAATACTGCAAGCAAATAAAGGCATGTGAATCATTAGACAGCCTTTTTTTTTTTTTTTTTTTTTTTTTTTGTCGAGTTCCTTGAATGACAACATCTTTTTTTTATGGATTGGTGTATTATTCAACGATAGTGACGTCATATGCATACTTTATTGTAGATGTTGTTTAAGACTGGATCGTAAATGAGGAATTCTTTAGCGAATGGGACTGACGTCATTTTTACATAAAATAAAAGCATGTGTTTTAAGTCTTAAAACTGATATATGTTTTGTACTATCTATATCTATATACATATATATGTTTTTTCATCGCGGGCGACACTAAATTCTGAAATAGCAGAATTCCTATTATCTAGTTTTCCATATTTGGCGGTGTAAAAATTGAAATTGTTCAATTACATATTTGTAAAATCCTGTATTTTTTTAATATTATTCTTTTATTTATTTTTAAAGAAAGTTTTAATTTCATTACGTAAAATTAGACAGAAATTAATATTGAACAGTATTTATTGCTTTATGTGCGAAATGTTTATTATTACGCAATGGAGCCGGCACGTGACAGAGATAAATTACAAAAATCCATGCTTGAAAATTATTTTTAAAAACATAATAAATCAGTCAATTAAGATACAGTTTTCAAATAAATTTTATTTGAATTATATTTGAATAAATTTTATTTGAATTGAAATTTTATTTATTTGAAGTAGATTTTTTTGCTATACGACTGTGTAAAAATTGAAAATGTACAAAAGTTGGAAGATTAAAAAATTGCAGCAGCGAATTGCAGAACCAAAATTTTATCGGTAAGTGTTGCCATTTGTAAAATGACATCAGCGTTACGCACATATACGTTTGTCCTTTATAATATAGATACTAAAAAATATATTTAAAAAAATAGTACAGTGCTAATTAACAATAGCCAAAAGTTAAAAAAAAAAAAAAAGTATTGATCATTAAATTAATTAGCTTACAATTTGTAGCTTTGAGAATCACACAAATTCTGGTGTTGTGTTCGTGGCGAGAAAAAAATCCCTATAAATGTTACCCTGGCTCTTTCTTTAGGACAAAAACCAGAGTCTTTTTTTTTTTTTTTGGTAGGGGGGGGGGAGGGAGGTTCAAGTTCTTTTAAACAGTATACTTTGA
The DNA here is from genome assembly GCA_963932465.1 of Maratus speciosus. NCBI lineage: Eukaryota > Metazoa > Arthropoda > Arachnida > Araneae > Salticidae > Maratus > Maratus speciosus. The sequence continues at coordinate 257,130,846 of OZ010790.1, forward strand.
CAGAAAATTTCCACACTTGTCCATTTAACTTTGATAAATAATTATTAATTATATGCTATGAAAACTACACAAATTATTGATTGCACTTAAATATATGAATGCAGATACTGTTAAGGGGGAAGTCCTGAGAAATCAATTTGTTTATATTTTTTAATTTAATAATAGTTTATAATATCTACAGTCCAAAAACGACTTTTTTAAATATCAATTATTACAAAAGTTAAATTCTTCCAGAGTTAAAATTTCTATGCGCTATTAGAATGTTTATATGTTTTCATTTTTCGATCATTTTTAAGCACCTTAAGACCATTTTTATGCGGTCATTTTTTTTTCAAATACCTCCATTTTCACAGTTATTTAAAATTAAAAATGTCATACACTACGGTATAGCTAGTAAGTTAAGAAGTTATTTGCATAATTTACGCTAAGAATTTATTTGTATTTTAGATTTTTTCATTTTTAATGTTTCAGGAATGTTCATCGCAAGCTTTCAGCTGACACTGTATTTTCAGGACAGCCTTCTTCATACTTATGCCAAAAGCGAAGGAAGATTTTCTTATACGAAAAAATACAAAACACTCTTTTAACAAAAATACATTGCACACCCCATCCCCAACAGTTCACGTTGTCACTGAAACCCATGAAAAATTCTAAAGTAGGCTCCTTTTTAGACGCTGAAAGATATGTTACCTTTTCATAAATTTTTATGAAGATAATTAAAAAACGATTTAACAAGGTTAATAATTGCCTGTTCTCATTCAATTGAAAAAAAATATTTTTGAAATAAAAAAGACACACGTTCACATCTATAGCTTTTCGTCAAAAACAAATGCTTAATCTAGTACATATAATTTTAAAAGTGTATTACTCTGGCAATGACTGTGTCATAAAAAAAAACTACACCCGCGGCACTACAATCATTTTAGGTGGCTCTTCACTAACTTAAGAATCACCCGCTCGCTAATGCCAAACATATAGGCAGGTTGTTTCGAATTTCTCGTTTAAATTTGAATATTTTTAAAAGCTTTTTTTTCATAGAATAACTTAGATTGATCTCTAATATAGCTATTTTTTTTTCGATTTCAGTTGCAGTGTTTTTTAATAAAGATACTGTCTCTTTCGAAGCCGGTTCCGAAAGTGAAAATACCTTTACTAGAAAAATTCTTAAACCAAAAACAAACAGAAAAACAACAGAAGAAAAGAAAATTAACTAAAGGTAAAGCATTAGCTAAAAGATCGAAAATACCTAAAGTAAAAATTCCACTTCTCAATTATTCTAAATCTAGTTACTTTTGATGTCCGATAATAATACAAAACTTGCTGTAACTTCTTTTTTATGTTATTAAGAACTACTGTTCATAAATAGGCATTAAATTCTTTCCTCCAGTTCAAAACAATGCAGTGTCCCAATATGCCTCCATATTAATTTAGCACTGTCCCAAGTGCAGGGCCGCATTGGGAAAATATTTTTCATTATACGCTTTAAATAAATAAAATATTAGATTTTTAACTTTCATTTTAGTGGAAGGCTTTAAACGTTACCAAGACTATAGATTAGAAAATAGTGGTATTAGTTGAATTAAAAAAATAGAACATAAATATATGAGAATAATTAAAAATGTCCCAACGTACTCCCTTCTCTCCTACTAATTGACGTTGTACGTTTCTATAAATATTTTTGGCTACAAGTGCTCATGTTATGATTTGAAGTAATGATAAATATATACTTTTTTAAGTTCAAGTACTATATTTTTTAGTTCGCTTAAAATGTTTAAATTTATTTAAACAAAAGTTATGATTTCACTTTAAATTAATGATAATTACAGTTCACTTTTAAAATGAGACTGTATTTTTTAACGTATATGCTATTAAATTTTCATATTTCTTTATTTATAAAAAAAATACAAACATTTCCTTCTACTATTCATATCCAGTATCCCCGCATAATTAGATTAATCACAAATCTTACAATTATAATGCTATTTTATGCATAATTTATTTTTTTAAATAAAAAACACGAAGGAAGTAGCTGTTTAAATTTCGATAATTATATATGAATACCATTTTTTAAAACAAAATATTTAGAGTAATAAAGGATAATTAACTAATCTAAAAATTATATACGACAAAACTGCTGAAAGATATAAAGCAATTTTTCTCGAAAACTAAACTAGATTAATTTAATAATTGTCATACTAATTTTAGAATGAAATATATTTATTTTCATTTTTCATAGTTTAAAGTATGATTACTTATAAAGAAAATTATTTTTTGTAAATTCTTTTTTTTTTTTTTTTTTTTTTTTTTTGTTCATTTAATTATTTAAAAAATAAATCTTAAAAAAGCAGTAAATTTATTTTCAGGAGTATAAATGTAAAGAAACAAATAAATAATGAGTTTACTTTCGTAAACAACCTGAAATTCACAGGTACAGGTGGAGCATTAAGAATAATTAAATTTCATTCAATATTATAATTTAATAACTTATAAAATTCACAAAGACGTTTTATTTAGTACTTAAAATGAAACCTTTTAATGTTATACTCAATATTTTTTTATTATACATATGGGAATAATATATTATATAAATATTGCAGATATATATTGCACCTATTGAATTACACATTCTATCCATTGACATTATACATTAATTTCGAGTATATGAAGTGCATTGAAAGTGTATATATTTTAAAAACGTGGTAATTTAATGTTTTATAAAATTCAGAAAGACTTTTTTACAAATAAAATAAAATTTATTTGACCCTTTTATATAATATAACAATTATATTTTATTTATACCCATTTAACATATAAACATTTTAAGTAAATCTTCACTAGACAATGTTTTAATATGCTAAGACTATTATTTTTAAGCCAATTATTTTTTAGCAAAATTAATATAATTCTAGCCCATACACACATAGTGTGTCAGAAGACAAAAAAGAAAATCGAAATTTTAATTTATTTTTAACTAACTATATTATCAAATTTTATTAATTAAGTAATGTTACACTTCCCTTCTCTTGTTATTTATAAAACTTTATCTCATTATTTACGTTCATTTTGCTTTGTGAATCTCATCTTAAACAAATTATACTGGATATTAGAATTCTAAGAGTATTTTGAGCAACATTTTATAAAATAACATAAAATTAAATTAATGAAATATATAATTAACCATCATAAAATATAAATGTCATTTCTGTTTGTATTTACTTCGTACTGGATATAATAAAAATGTAATTTAATTTCGAATGTTGCAAGTTAATTTAAAATAAGAATAGTCTTTTGTTTTAATAAATCATACTAAATCCAATAAACTTTTTATATTTATAGAGTAAAAGTTATTTAGTTTTATATTTTTATAATTAAATTATGATTTTTAACTACGATGGCTCATCCATTGTTTCTAAGTTATTATATATTTAAGTAATATCTCGTTTATATTTATTTTATTATATATATATATATACATGTATGTATGTATGTATTTTGTAAAAAATCATGCAAAGAATTTAGTTTAGTTAAGCACTACAGTATTCTCTGTGAGTTTTAAATTGTATTTTATGTTTTTATACATGCGGTGTTTAAATTCTATCCACTTATAAAAAAGTCTCTTATCTTGTAAATATTATAAATGTATCAATACTTCTTATTTGTTATATCTGTTATGAGTTTCTTTAAAGAAAATGTACTGCTTATCGATGTTGCGGATATAGTTTATATCATTTTCTTTTACATTTCGAAGTAATACAAATTTCTCTTGGCATGACATACTTAATGGAACATAAAATAAATATACACACTATCTCTCTCTTCTCTCTCTCTCTCTCTCTCTCTCTCTCTCTCTCTCTCTCTCTCTATATATATATATATATATATATATATTTTATATATATATATATATATATATATATATATATATACAATTTTTATTGGTGGTCAGTAATGTTTAATTAATGGTTATGTATATACATAAAATTATTGCATAACAGGCGCCAAAAGCAGCTCATATCAAATGCAACAAAATGTATTTCATCAATAATTAAAAATGCAAATATTGCTGATATACATCTTCTTTCCATAACTCTGGAAAGAAGATGTATATCAGCATTATTTAACTATAAAAATCACCAAAACTTTCAAAAATACAGGTAAAATACAAAACAAAGGCAAAAAACTGTCTGTTCTTCATCAGTGGGAGGATAGATTTACCTAACTCCACCCCCACTGCTAAAAACTTGCATGTTTCTGAACACACGTCCATCCTGCACTCAATACAGAATACAGAAAAAAAAAACACACAATAGTTTTTTTTTTCTTTTTGTATTGAGTGCAGGATGACGTGTATTCAGAAACCTGCAAGCTTTTAACAGTGGGGGGGTGGTGTTTTTTCTGTATTCAGGGCAGTAAGGACGTGTGTTCAGAAACCTGCAAGCTTTAAACAGTGGGGGTGGAGTTGGGTGTGTCTGTCCTCCCACTGAAGAAAAACAGACACTTTTTTGCCTGTATTTTTGAAAGTTTTTGGGATTTTTACAGTTAAATATTGCTGATATACACCTTCTTTCCAGAGTTATGGTGTTTTTGAATTTTTAATTATCGATGATATATATATATATATATATATATATATATATAGGGTAATTCCGGAATTTATGCCGCACTTTTTTTTGAATTTGTGTATAAACTCCCATGGTGGACATAAAAAAAAAAAAAAAATCAAGCTGTGCTATTTAATGTTAAATATACAACGCGTGTAGTGCGACAAAAAATTTCAAAAGAAATTATTAATATTTTTTAACAATTTTTTTCTAAAACATTACACTGCGGCGCGTCACCCGTACGTTCAGGCTGAGACGGCGCACTTGTGCGGTAGTTATGCCGCGCTTGTAATAAGAACAGAATGAAATTATAAATAAAAATATTAAAAAAACATTCATATCTGGGCTATCATTAATAGCAAAATGAAACTAAATGAGTACAATGAAGCGTATTAGTAGATTCAAATTAATAATTGTTGCCTACTTTCACTATTAAAATTATCGACTTATTTTTTTTACATTAAATTTTAATTATTATTTCAGCAACAACGTAACATCAATGTATTAGAAAGGGAAAAGAATAAAATTAAAATTGTGTTTACATAATTTATTTCTTAACACTTTCGGGACCGGTGGCTTTTACACAAAATTTATTCGGTTTGTACCACTTTTTTTAAACGAAGTTATCTTTACTTAAATAATCATGAAAAATGCTCTAATTAAACAAAACAAATATTACTTTTCTTTTTTACTGGTGCCAGAAACAAATTTTGTAAGCTCTTTATGAAGGTGCTTATATGCACCTATGTTCCCGAATATGTTAAGAGACCTGTTTTTTCGACTACAATCTACAGAAAAAGTGTCGAAAAAGCACAGTCTTAGGGAAACTACATTTAAACACATGATGCACCGAAGCCAATTACGCTTCCTCTTTTTTGGAGTAGTTTGCAAAGAACGTCTGCGTTACGCGTAATCCAATTTTTCATTATTATCATCTTGACTTGCATCTTTCATGCCCTTCTTACTTTTTGTTTTCCCTTTGGTTTTAGTAAACTTCATAACATGCCTAACATGGTTAGTCTGTGCAAAAAGAAAAGGAAAAGTTAATAACACTTAATCATCTCGTACAAAAGAAACTGCGGCATGTATACCGGATTAGCAGTGCAGCATGTATCCTATTTTGCATGGTGCAGACGTCGGCCATCACAGTGACCTGCCATCACTAAGGGGAATGTCGTAACCATACACACAGTACTCTATACAAACACTACACTTAGTTTTGACTTCGAAATAATGCATGCATTTAGTAATTAGTGTATGAAAAGCATTTAAACATAACGTGTTTAAAAGTTTGGACAGTGAAATCATGCACTTACGTCATATTAAGGTTTGATCTTCTACAAGTAAACATCGAAATGGGACTCACGCTATACACTGGTTAAAATAATCTCATTGCGCACCTATACTGTGCGTTTGACGACCATCTATCGATAATTACAAGAAATACAAGGGGTGCGGCATCTATCCCGTATGCAGCGACTCTCCCGAAGTTATACTATATATATATATATAAATCTTAAATCCAAATAAATTTAATTATCAATAAATGTTTAAAATAAAAGAAAAAAATCCGTATGATTTTCAAATACTATTATTGATCTAAGACACATATTTATTTTATATTTTCTCCTCTTTACGTATTTATTAAGGACCAACATAAACAAATTACTTTAAATTTAAAAGTTCTAATCTCATTTTCAGGATAATTTGGAATAAATGTTATTAAATAATTACCTGGATGTTTTTTCATGATATTTTTAAAATGTTATTTTAAAAAAAGAAAACACAATATATTACAAATGATATTTCATGTATTCTAATTTAATTTTGAAACATTTTTGAAGCGACAGACATTCTTGAAACTAAATCTTATTAATTTGCGAAATCATCTTTTATATACAGACTGGAATATGTACATAATTATAAACAGATTTTTTTATATGTTTTTCTTAATAAAGAGTTGCATTATTATTGAAAAAAAAAATCTAGCTACCGTGCTTATAAATCATTTTCTAGCTTATTAAATAATTTAAGGAAAGCATTTCAGAATTCTGACAGTTCATTAAAAGGTCTAAAATTAAACAAAATAACTATATAGCATAACTGGATTTAATAAAGAACGAGAAAAGATATATATTTGTTTTGTTGTTGTATTAAATGTACTAATGTATCAATTTACTTAGTTAAAATTTACGGTGCAGTTTAAAAAGACGAGATATTTCATAAATAAAACGAAATTCATCAATCATTTACCTATTACATGATATCAATTGACTTTATATATTTTTTCAACATTCACTAGTAAGAGTTCTGACATACTGCGGATTCATGTGAATTAATTTTATAATAAGTTGAAATGCTACAGCATTTAGTCCGCATAAAGCACGTAACGAGAAAATAAAGTAATTTTAATATGTTTTCTATATAATAACGATAATTGTCAAATTTTCAAATAAATAAATAAATAAATAAACCTGCATTATTTTTTAAGACTTTTTAGTTACTGTACATTCTGTATTTATCCAGTCATACCTAATTATTTGTCTTTTAAAAAATATGTAACGTTACTTGAACTATAATTTCATTTAAGAAATATTGCTTATTTAATGCTACATTACTTCTATATCTGATCTGATTAATTTAGAAGATAATCATCTTACGCTTTCAGACTTTTCTTTTTCCCCGTAAACACGATATGACCCTGACTTAGTATTAAGAAAAAAATTGTTCTTTAATTTATATATTTACTTCATTTTTATTGGAAACTTCGTAATTCTCTCAATTCACAATGAAAATAAAATGTCGAAATAAAATTATACGGATGAGGTGTAGAAATTCTCAAGAATGCTTGTACTTCAAAGGTTCGAAAACTTTAAAATTTACAACATTTAAGCTTTACCTGTTTTTAAAATCCATTAACGTGTCATCTGTCATTGGCTATGAAATTATAGAAAGTTGTCACTAATTGTCATATGAAGTGGAGGTTTACCCTTTAAATGTAAACTGCGCTTGACAACCCAGGACATTTCATCCGTAAATATGATTAATTTAACGTTATAATTTTAAGTGCCATCTATATTTATAGAATAAAAGTTGCTTTTATCTTGGAAATAAGATATATTTTTTTTTTTTTTTTTTTTTTATTGTTATATGATGAAAACTGATGCTACATGTTATTTTAACAAAACTTCTCCATATAATGTTAGTACCATTTAGGGATTCAACCTTACATAAAAATTTTGATTTATTCACAATATTGTATTAATTTTGCAATCATTAGTAATACTTACACTAAAACCAATATTCGTTAAGTATTGTTTTTAAAAAATCCCTGCCGGCCTGGCCTACAGTCGGAGGTAGATTTCGAAGTTAAGTATACTAATTTCACCAACAAAAAATAGTATCCTGATTAGAGATAAACCCACTTTAACAATTTCATCTGGCCGTTTTTGGCGAGTTTTTATTTCAATTTTAAATAAGAGCTGGTTTTATCAGAATCATGTTAAGGCGGTATTAAAAAAAAAATACTTTTCCATGCTCATCAACTCGAAATTTTCTGGCACATTTTCAGATTCATTTGCAATAGAAAAAATATGGAACTTGCTGACGTGATTTATAAGGGACCTGTGTTTTTATTTTTCGTTCAATTAATTAAAACTTTACTTATAAACAATTATTTTTTCAGTAGGACAATATTTTTCGTTTCTAACACAAGCGTTTCGGAAAATTCGGTTCAAAATGCCCATTTTGACTTTATTTTTGGAAATATATTCTGCCTTTATCAAAAAATCGATCATTACGGTACATTATATAGTTTATGAATAAGAAAATCTACCAATTGAATGCGTTTGAGAGCAAAAATGAATTTAAAAATGAGTCAGAAAATAAGCAGTTTGGATTTGAATACACCCTTAATACGATGATTTTTTTTTCTTCAATCGCTATGTATTTTTAATTTGTTTTTGCCGTAAGAATTGGTCCTATCAAAAACATGTCAATGTAAATGTTGTAGATAATATTAAGAAGACACATAATAAATTCATGCGTATTTTATATCTTGTGAATTGACGAAGTTATGGATTTTTTTCTTTTTCAACCCCCCCTTTTTGTTTTCGTTTTTTATTTTTTTTTTATTTATTTTTTTGCGGTAATAATTAATCTTATCAAAAACTTTTCAATATAAAAATTGTAGATAATATTAATAAGATTTATAATAAATTTAATTGGATTTGATATCTTTTGATTTGACGAAGTTATGCATTTTTTCCCCAAAAACCCTATTTTTGCGCCCCCTGGGCCCATTTTTAATTTTATCAAAAATCTGTGATACATAAATTTTTTGCCCAATTTTTAGAAATAATAAAAACTTTAAACTGATTTGATATGTTCAAAAATTAAGAAGTTATGTACTTTTTATCTGTTTTCACAAAACCCCTCCCTATTTCCATCGCCTTGGTCCGATTTCGGCCATTAACGAACTTGACCGAGATTTTATGCGCCTTGATTTTATATATCAGTTTGAAAGATGTTTGTGCAGAATTAGGGAAGTTATCGTGTACAGAAGAAAGTGATATTTATATATATATATATATAGATAAAGTTTTTTTACTGAGGGTGGACTTAGGTTCTAGGGGTCATAATCGGTGTAGATATGCAAAATATCTTTCAGAAATTCCAACATTAGGGAAAATGTAATAGGTAGTATTTCATACGAAATCTACCTAAAATGAAAATATTTGATTTGGGATTTTTCAAATTCTGTTATTAAATTTGAAATGTCTAATTAATTCATAACAACATCGGTAACCTATTGTAAAATTGTAAGTACACCAATGCATGACTATTTAATAATATTTTTGCTATCTTTACAACGATATAAGCCTGTATAAACAATATTGTCGAATATTGATTTACTGCGATTAATGTTAACCCTTAAATGCCTGATTTTTCAAAAATTATTGTAATAATGTTTTTCGGCTTTCATTTTTTTAAATAAATCAGGGGAAAAATACTTTAAAAAATCACATTTTGTTTTAAGTATGGTTTACGACTAAAAAAACAGTTTGTTACTAATCGGCAATACTGGCCTTTAATTGAAAAAATAATTTTCCTTGATAACATTCTATAATATTAAACACACAATAATTTTAAGAAGTATAATCATAAATAAATTTTACTTGCTCACTGTAGAAAAAAATAGGGCATTTCGCAAGCTTCCAAAGAAAACAAACATAACAAGTAGCAACAATTGAAAAACTAAATATATCTTTATTCTTAAACAGCGAAAGTGTTGCCATCTACATATTGAAAAACGATTTAATAACATTTTCAGAATGTATTTTATTGGCACCATTAGGCATTAAAGCTTAGATATTATTCTAATAGTATTTTAGAACCTAAATTGGTTATGTTGCCGAAAAGCAACACCCGGCATTTAAGAGTTAATTTCTTTTCGGTTTAAAATCTGCAACTTTTTATCAACATAATATATTTAAAGAGACATAGCTGGAAATTAAATAGTTATAGTTTTAAATAACGATAATGCTTAAATATATTTTAATGTAAAATGAATTTTGTAAAATTGAAGTCGCACTAAATTTTTGTTAGTATCTCATTTATGTGATGATTGTTTTCTCTATTTACTAGTTTTGCTTTAACAATGTCTATTAGATTAATTAATTTCTCCTTTATCTATCTGTAGCTACTTAAAAGAATTAAACAACTATGGATAATGTATGAGAAATCTTATTTTTATTTTTCAGAAATTGTAAATATAATGTAAAATTATAAACAAGAAACAGATACTTAATTTTCGAAATGATACATAGATTTTCTTCACTTTAGAAAGGCAATATGTTACAAAATTCGTATGGTATTTATTTTGTCATTAATTAATTTTGAAAACAATTTTGTAACCACAAAACATTCTTTTAAAGATTAAGTCTTATTATTTACATATTCATATTGTATAAATAGTATGAATTCAGTTTATTTTCATTTTTTAGTAATTTCAGTATGATTACATGCGATGAAATGTAATTAATTAATTTATTTTTAATTATTTATTTATTCTAATTAATTTACTTATGTTTTTTTTTTTTTTTTTTTGGCGAAATGTACTTTTTTTTTCAAATGAAAATCAAATTTCAAATTTCAAAGTACTTTGAAATTTGAAATTTGATTTTCATTTGAAATATTGTATGCAAGGCGAATGTTTCTATCTGGAATAATTTCCATGTATTAATATAATTTCTATCGATGCTGGATTTAATTATGTTTCGTGTTTGTCCCAGGTCGGTGACTCACGATAAATATCCCATCTTGTGCTGCGTTTGTAGCCTTGGCAACATATAATAGTGAGAAATTTTCCGGGCTAGGTATCGTTCCAAGTGGTTTAGTCGGGAGAATATCAGTGCGCTATACTGATGCCACGGGTTCGAGTCCCGGCTTGGAAAATTTTTCACTATGTTGACATTTGCGCCTTTTAAGCACTTACTTTGAAATTTGAAATTTGATTTTCATTTGAAATATTGTATGCAAGGCGAATGTTTCTCTCTGGAATAATTTCCATGTATTAAAGAAATGTACTTTTTTTTATTAGAAAAAAAAATAAATAAATAAAGATAAAATATCCCCAATTTTGAAGATTGGAAAACATTCAAGACTAAAGTCTGATCATAATATGAGGATAATACGGCTATAATTAAGAACACTAAAAATATAACATAACATATTAGCTTATTTAATATTAATAAAGTATGTGAAATGCTTTTCTTGTTCATATATAATAATTTCATAAAAATTTCGTCAATTTGTCGAATTTGAAATCCGGCAAAAGTAATAAATATGCAGTAGTGATCTATAATTTAGATAATCATCGCTTAAACATTAAATTGTTTAGTAAATAAAAAAGTCTTTAAAAGTAATAAATATACACTAGCGATCGATCATTTAGAAAGATGATCAGTCAACAAATATTCTGTTGTATATTAAATAAAAATGTTAAATTTAATGAATATGCAATAGTGATCGTTCATTTAGAAGATCATACCATAAACATTCTACTGTTTAGTAAATAAAAAAATCGTTATTTAAAATTTTATGTGGTAGCCATACATACACTATAAAAAAAAATCTGTAAAGTTACTAAAATGGTTCTAGGAAACTGGGATCTCTAGAACTTTTTATGTAACGGCAACAACAAAAATTCATGTAACAGATACACTTTTGCACCGTGAATCAAAAAATCTGCTAGGCTACTAAGAATGTTTTAAGAAACTGGTATGCCTAGAATGTTTTATGTAACTGTAACCGTGGCTACAGATAAAATTTTAGTAAAATTACTGTAATTTTAATACATTCTTTTGTAAAGCTACAGAAATATGTATTTTTACAAAACCTAGCTTTATAGATTTGTATCTTCTTTTGTGCAGTGTACAGATAAAATTTAGTAAGCATACAGATTTTTGTAACTTTACATCTGTAGAATTACAGTTTTTTTTTTTTTTTTTTTACATTGCATTACATTGTGTTTTAAATACTTATCAATATAGCATGATTATACAGTGTCATCGAAAAATAATGCCTAGATTTAAAAAAATCATAACATCGAAACCTTTTACGTTAAATGCGTAATTCTTTCACTATACGATAACTAGTGGACGCAAGTTTGGTTTTAGTTCACCAGAATTTGTTTGCGTGTCTGTGTTATTCGCGGATTAGTTGCGCAGTCATCAAGGTCATCCGACGCGCCAGGCTGCAGCTGCTCAGTACATGTTTTTTTCTTCGAAAAAGAAAGGTCCTATAACTTTGTCATGAAATTACTCGCATACCAAATTACGCACTGTGCTTTTTGTTGCACGGTCAACATCGTACTGAGCACCTGCAGTCTGGAGCGTCAGCCGACCTTGACGGCTGCGCAACTAATCCGCGCATAACACAGACACGCAAACGAATTCTGGTGAACTAAAACCAAACTTGCATTCACCAGTTATCGAAGTTTCAGTTATCCGTAGTGAAAGAATTACTAATTTATCATAAAAGGTTTAGATGTTGTGAGTTTTTAAATCTAGGCATTATTTTTCGATGACCCTGTATAATGCTATGAATTCATGCTAAATAAATTTTAAGATGTTTAATTACTATATTTTTCTTCTTTATTTAATACCTAAAGATACTTAACAAAAAATAGAAAAAGCTTACTTTAAGAATAAATTTAAAATGTAAAAAGGAATTTAAAAGTAAGATCTGTTTGATCTTAACTCATATCAACTTTCATAACGTTAGTATTTATCCAATGATACATATGCTTTTTTATCTTCTTTGCCAGTTTATGTACAGCTTCTCAGAGTAAACGAAATCGTCTGACTAGTATGATTCAAATCCTATTTTGTGTATACTTTAAAAATTTACTTTAAAAAAAAAAGCATTCAAAATAGCTTAAATATTTTCAGTCTTTCTTTAATATCTTGACTTTAGATAAAGTACAATTTATTGGAAAATTTAAGTAAAATTTACTTCGGCTGCAATTTAATTTCAAAATCGCACTACAATTCGACGAAACGCCGTTACTTAAAAACTTCTAGGCATCCTAGTTTCCTATAAAATTTTTAGAAGCTCATACCTTTTTTTTAATTTATTTAATTTTTTTTTTTTACAGTTTAGACCAGTGGTTCCCAACGTGGTGCGTACGGCCCACTAGGGGGGTTGGGGATTTGACTTTCTAGGGGGGGGGGGGGGGAATTCCAAATTTTTTACTCTCTCATCAGTTTCTTTTTTTTTTTTTCAATGTAATGTTACAGACGAAAAATAAATGTAATAGGAGCAAAAAAAAAATCAGTCTTTGTTTATTAATATTTAAAATGTTATACTAAATAAAAGTTTAAAATAGATTTAACACTTTTTTTTTCATCGTTTTTGAAATTATATTTCATTATATATCGTTTAATGACTGATTTTACAATTTTTGGTAACACTTTTGATTATTTACTGAATGAGTTTCTACTTCTATTTGCTCTATTATACACAACACACACAAATTCTTTTACATGGGAAACTACTTAAAAGTATGTATAAAGTTGACTATCTTGAACATATTTTAGCTTAAAAGATATTTGGAATATCTGATTGAGGTACTACCTACTTTGTAAAACTTATAAAATTAAATAGAATTAGAAAAGGAAATGAGTAGTTAGTAAATATCAATGGCTATAATGCTGAATATATATATATGCTGACATAGAAATTTAAAATTTTACAATCAAATAGTATGTGGAAGACAACTAACCATTGTGGGAAAGAAATATCAGAATAATGTGTTATGGGAATAATGGCTAGTTAAATTTAGTAAAGATGAGAATCTTCAAGTACGTTTTGTGTATAGTGTTATCCAAAGAAAGAAAATTTATTGTCCAAAGTTTTTCCTCCAACTCTTAATAAGTTACAAAAATTAATTATAAAATATAAGAATATTAGCAATCTTAACGTTAAATATATCTCTCTCTTCAAGTGAAGATAAAAATGAAGACCGTATAACACTTTTCTTTAACATTGAGACAAATTGGAAAAGTGCAACAAAGCTCTTTTTTGGCACAAAGGCGAATATGTATAACCTCATTGCATTTATAAAATTATGTTTAAAATACCTTTGTGACAGAATTGACATCTTAGATAAATTAAAAAATGTGAAATGAATTCTTATTGTTAAAGCTCTATTACCCTTCCACCGTATGAATAGTGTTTTTTTTTTTTTTTTTTAATAAGACATAATTTACAGATTAAGATGTTGGGAGGGGGGACATAGTGACTTTACAGAGGCTTTGCTGTTGCTTGGCTAATAAAAGATTGGAAACCATTGGTGTAGACCATACTTTTTAATATAAAATTAATAAAGTTTTAAATCTTCATATTTACCAATGATACATAATACTTTAACATTTCTTATTTCATTCATATATAGCATATACACAGAAACAAATTATTGCAGAATATTACAGTTCGATTCATATTTTGCGCATAACTGAAAAATTAATTTTAAAAATACACTAAAATAAAGTTATTGAAATTCTCATAATATTGCATAAATGCCATTCTTTTGAACAAAAACTACGTTATTTAAATTATAAATAATAAATACTTAGTTTAAATTTCGTTTTGAAAACATTTTTGAAATATTAATGCATTATACATTAAATTACATCTAATTCATTTAAATAGAATTTGATACCTGGGTAGATTTCATAAATTATTATTATTATCAGAAATAAAACATAATTTACTTTCTCTGTTTCTTATTTATATGTTTGTTTTCCAGTTTACGAAATAATTAAGCAAAAAATATAATTCAGTGTGCCTGAATGAAAACAAAATGAGACAAATAAACTTCTATTTTTAGTAAATAATAAGTCATAACTTTCATTATGAGCTCATCTATCAAATGGAAAAAGATTTAATCTTTTACCCAATTTAAAATTAAACAAAATGTAATAGCATTATGTTTCAAATAAAGTAACTAATATCAACAATTTTAATAGTATCATGTCAGCCATAGACATTAGCTACTTCTTTGACAAATATACATAAAATATATTTGTACATATACAAGTTAATTATTTAAAACAACAAGGAAAAAATACCTATGTATAACATTTTTCTCTTCGCACATGATTGGAACGGTAATTGGTAATTAGGCTGTTTTGTATTTTAAGTTTTTTCAGATTTTCACAAACATCTTATTTTAAAGTGATACATAATTATTTTATCTTTTACCTCTCCATTCAATGTTATCTTTTCAATTCAAATACATACCTCTAACTATAGCACTTCGAAATTATTTTTTGACATAATTTGATAAATGAATGTAAAATAATGTTAAAATATAGATACTTAATATTCCAAAATAATCAGTAAATGTCATTTCTTCGAAGAATGACTAGATATTAGAAAATGCAAATGATAGTTTCTTCAAAAGTAACTTTAAATAGAAAACATTGTTCAAATAATAAAGCATTCATTAAAAAAATAAATCTAATTATTTTACATAATAATGTTATACTCTAAATCTCGATTTAATTTGTTTCATTTTCTCATAATTACGAAAAATAACACCCTATGGTAGCAAAAAGAAATTTTCAAGCATTTTTTATGCTAAATGAAATTAATTTTATGTATTTACTGTTAATGGAAAAATGAAACTTTCTAATTATCTGAATATATTGTGAAATTAAGTAAAAAAAGTAGACAACTAAATACCTTGTATGTTTTCAAATAAAAAAAAAAGAAGCAGATTTTGCTGCATTAAATGTGTAGCATCCATAATTAATTTGTCTAATGCATTCAATATATCATAAAGATCTTGACAATATCATGCATTAAGAAGTAAAAATTAAATTTAAAAAATAAAAAAAAACGTGACTGCGTAAAAAGTGAACTAATTAATTATTTTTCATCAATGTTAAACTATTTTTTTATCACTTACATATTTTATTTTATTGATGAGGCCCATAGATGCCTATGGAGATTAGAGTTGCAGTAAAGCTAGAGATTTATCTACACAACATCCAGGTTGTGTAATATTTAAATGGAGCTTACGACAGTTAAATAGTCAATGAAACATCGTCTTCATTTTGAAAGACCTATCCAATGATATGCTACTCAATAGGGTGCGTAAATTTTTTCGTCTCTACCGATATTTTGTATTTTACGACCACCATTTTAAATGTATAAAATCAAAACCTAGCCTATAACCATCGGACGGTTAAGACGAATCGATAGAGACCTCATTCATTAAAATCCATCCAGGCGTTGGGATACTTTGAGGGTATAAAGATATCCACATACCCAGATACACGTGAAGCACATAACCCTTCTTGGCAGTCGGGTAAATAGAAAATAATAATTAGTATATACAGGGTGTGTCATACGTTCTTGCGAACTTAAAAAACCATAATAAAACAAGTACTGTTTGGAACAAAATTCAGTTTGCGCTAATATGATCAGACGGACATTGTTTTTTTTTTTTTTTTTTTTTTTTTTTTTCATGTATAAAAAAGTAATTCCAAATGCAAAAGAAAGAGGGCGCTCACACGTGATACTGAGACGTTTCATGCAAATCATGCTAACACAAAACAGCTAATGAAACAAATTAAAATAACATGACACTGTGCATTTATTTTAAAGTAAAATAGGGTAATTCCGGGATTTATGCCGCACATTTTTTTGAATTTGTGTATAAAGTCCCATGGTGGACATAAAATAAAAAAATCATGTTGTGCTATTTAATGCAAAATAAACAACGCGTGTACTGCGACGAAAAAATTCAAAACAAATTATTAATATCTTTTAACAATTTTTTTTCGAAAACACTACACTGCGGCGCGTCACCAGTACATTCAGGATGAGACGCCGCACTTGTGCGGTAGTTATGTCGCGCTTGTAATAAGAACAGAATGAAATTATAAATAAAAATATTTAAAAAAAAATAGTAATATCTGGACTATATTAACGATGTAATAACAAAATGAAACTAAATGAGTACATTGAAACGTATTGGTAGATTCAAATTAATAATTGTTGCGTACTTTCACTATTAAAATTATCGACTTATATTTTTTCATTAAATTTTAATTGGTATTTCAGCAACAACGTAACATCAATGAATTAGAAAGGGAAAAGGAAAAAAGTAAATTTGTGTTTACATAATTTATTTGTTAAGGCTTTCAGGACCGTTGGCTTTTACACAAATTTTTTTTCTGTTTGTACCAATTTTTTAAAAGAAGTTACCTTTACTTAAATAATCATGAAAAATGCTCTAACTAAACAAAGCAAATATTACCTTTCTTTTTTACTGGTGCCAGAAACAAATTTTGTAAGCTCTGTATGAAGGTACTTATATGCACCTATGGTCCCGAATGGCTGAAGAGACCTGATTTTTCGACTACAATCTACAGAAAAAGTGTCGAAAAAGTACAGTCTTTATGTAACTACATTTAAACACAAGATGCAACGAAGCCAATTGCACTTCCTCTTTTTTGGAGTAGTTTGCAAAGAATGTCTGCGTTACGCGTAATCAAATTTTTCATTATTATCATTTTGACTTGCATCTTTCGTGCCCTTCGTACTTTTTATTTTTCCCTTTTTCTACTTTGGTTTTAGTAAACTTAATAATATGCCTAACATGGTTAGTCTGTGCAAAAAGAAAAGGAAAAGCTAATAACACTTAATCATCCCGTAAAAAAGAAACTGCGGCATGTATACCAGAATAGCAGTGCGGTATGTATCCCTTTTTGCATGGTGCAGACGTCGGCCATCAGAGTTACCTGCCATCGCTAAGGGGAATTGCGTAACCATACACACAGTACTCTATACAAACGCTACACTTAGTTTTGACTTCGAAATCATGCATGCATTTAGTAATTAGTGTATGAAAAGTATTTAAACATAACGTGTTCAAAAGTTTGGACAGTGAAATCATGCACTTACGTCAAATTATGGATTGTACTTCTACAAGTAAACATCGAAATGGGATTGACACTATAAACTGATTAAAATAATCTTGTTGCGCACCTATACTGTGCGTTTGATGATCATCTATCGATAATTACAAGAAATACAAGGGGTGCGCATCTATCCCGTATGCGGCGACTCTCCCGGAGTTACCCTATGCTAAACATGACCATCACCACCATCAGTTTTTTGTCAAGTGAGGCCGATCAATACGCCTATTACAGCGGAGTGTAGCATGTTGGCATTGATGTCACCGACGGCCATCGAATGGCATCTTTCAATTCAGCCAAAGAGGTTATGGAGCCCCGGTACACACAAGACATTAAGTTTCCCCACAACCAAAAATCGGGCAGCGTCAAATCTTCGAGTTATCACACGGTCTTCAGTGAAAGTGGCCAACAGGAACGTCTTAAATCCATATGCAAAATGGTCCGGGACACCATTCTGCTTGAAGGTGACGACACATACCGCATGTCTCACCCTCAGTGCAGACATTACTTGGTCACGCAATAGTGTATCATTTCGTTCTGGAGTTACTGTACATGCTTTCCAGCCATATTCAGGACAAGGCTATTCAAAAAAGAATGGGACTAGAATGAAAGACGTTGTGGAACCGCAACAAACATTCACATGAGGTGAATGCAGTGTCACCTTCTTTAGGTTACATCTATAATATTTATCTATTTTTTATACATTGATAAAAATCCAATATCGCTCTGATCATATTCGAGCAAACCGAAAAGTTTTCCGAGCATTACTTCTTTTATTATCATTTTTTTTTTTTTTTAAGTTTGCAACAAGTTATTACGCAACTTGTATATATATAAGTATTTTTTTTAATGTAAGGTTAATTCTATAGCTGTTTTTCCTGTAGTTTAAACGAAATGAAATTTGGTGATAAAAGATTTTTAACTGATAATTTTTAGATATTTCTTATTATTTATTGGATAAACTAGGTAAAATATTAAACAAAAATAAAAAATGAGTATATTCCTTCTTAATTTTTTACAGTATTGGTTAAATTTGCATTTCTTTACAACATTAATCGAACATTAATAAATTTTCGTTCATAAAAGTAAATATATAACTCAGATAACATGCTAGATGAAGCAGCTCCTTGAGGTATACCCTGTTTTTGAAAAAAAAAAAAAACATTGTCTTGAAAAATAAAATTATGAAATAGTAGAGAGTTAGTCAAAGATGTGAAGTAGTCAGTATCAAGGTTATCAGGTAAATTTAATAAAGGAAAATATTCTATAAATAATGTATTGAGAATAGAATGTAAGTCTTTTAGAATGATATTATTAAATAGGTCTTAGAAATCTAAAGTATTAATATTATTGACATTTGTTAACCCTTTGTAACTCAAAAACCCAGATTTGAAAAATTCTTACACAGATATTAAAATGCATCATTTTAAGCATGGAAAAAAAATAAAAAAATTCAGAACTGAAAAATAAAATTTTATTTGGAAAAATGGATTTGTTGCATATTTGCAACATCTTGCCAAAAGGCACAAAAACTGAAAATATTTAAAATTTTAATTTGCACGAAAATTTTTGAAACAGTTATTAGTTTTGTTGTACCAAATTCCCACACCAACTTTCTCACAAACAGTTTGATTAAAGTTTTTACAATCGGGGTATTTACAACGTATTCTTTTTTCTGCCCAATTTGGCCAGTGCTGAATTTCGTCTAGGCGCACTTGTTTTGGTGGAATATGTTGAGTAGGCGGTCTATGCTTTTTTCTGTTGAATTTTTTTTTTCTACGAGACCTTTCCCTTTTTTGCTAGCTTTGGACTTGGTGTTAATTTTAGAGATGGGGGGAATCCCTAACTTACCCTATAGCAATTAAATAATATAAAAACAGACAATTGTTTCCCTTGTTTTCAATAATTTTGCTCTTCTGAAAGATATTCAACTTAAATAACCATTAGAAGATATTTTCGATCACTTTCGATATTTTAAAAAAATCCATTGCAAGTGAAGATATAGCGCGTTGTTGCAGATCTGGAACAAACAAAAGTTTACGCTTATCTTATACACATTAAAAATTTCCTAGCTCGAAAATGGTCTTTAAATAAAGAATTTAAACTCCCCTTTGAAAAGAATATACTGTTAGACGTCTGCAGGCTTTTTAAACTCCTGTATTTCAAAGCTTAATTCGGCAAAAACCACGTGTAGCTGATCAAGCGATAACTCAAACTTTGGAGCGAAAAAAAAAAAAAAATCAGTATCGACATTTGTTGCGGATTTAATGAAAGAATTGCGTTAATAATAGTGTAATAGAATAGCAACAATCAACAAAATCGTCTTTTGAAATTTACTGTTGAAATAACAATGGCGTTTTGGGTATGTTGCAGATCTGCAACACGGTGATACAAAGGGTTAATTGCTTCATTTTATCCACCATTTCAAAACTGTTTTTAATGCAGTGAGTGTTGTCTTTGTTGACTGATAACCCATAAATTTTTGCAAGAATATTTAAAA
This sequence comes from Maratus speciosus, assembly GCA_963932465.1. Classification (NCBI taxonomy): domain Eukaryota; kingdom Metazoa; phylum Arthropoda; class Arachnida; order Araneae; family Salticidae; genus Maratus; species Maratus speciosus. The sequence continues at coordinate 257,151,440 of OZ010790.1, forward strand.
ACAAGTAATATAAAAATTTTGTTTTTAAAGTCTATTCGTACTTAGGTCATCAAAGAAAAATTAAATATAATCCTTTAGGCTAATATTAGTTTTTGTTTCATTAAAATATCTCAATTTGTTGATTTTCTATAAGCAAGTAGGTTTACAATGGAAGTCTACGGGAATTTGGCGAAATATTAGAGATATTGCGAAGTAGGCGTCACTTTTGGCGACTTATTTTGGTCACCAAATTTGGCGATATATCGCCAAATTGGCGGCCAGATTGGTGGTATTTTGCGGCAGAACAGGGTCCCCACTATGGTAATTCCCCATATAGATAAGAAGATGCATTAAATGCTTCAATAACCAATGGCCGACATTTTGTCTCCCATGTAAAACTAAAATTATTTAATTAAAATTTAATTAATAAATTAATATTTGAAAAAACTGTATTAACATCAATTGTCATCCAGTACAAGTTTTAAAAAATTTATTTCAACTTGATAGGATGAATAATAAGTATTTTATTAACGATTGAAAATTTGAAATGGAAATATATATATATAAATAAATAAATAAATAAATATAGGGAGAGTGTGAACTAATAGTAGGAATTGAATAATGTATTAGCACGAGTATTATATGTATTACAACCTACGGTGACAGAGCGGAATTTAAGAGGATTTTTGTGAAATTTTGGAATCATGGCTACATAAGGATAATTTAGGTTGTTATTTTTTATGTCTAGTAATTTATGATAGCTTAATATATGATTATTATTTTCCTTTAAAGTAACATGATGAAGTTTGAAAATATTATTAGAAGTAACTGCTTTAGTTAGAAGGTGATGATAGAAATAATATATATATATATATATATATATATATATATATATTGTATGAAATAGTGCAACGCAAGTAAGCAAAAATGAATATATCCCTTTTTAAATTGTATTTTTAAGTACTGGTTCAATTTATATTTCTTTCAACATTATTAATCTTATTACAATATAAAGATCATATAAGGTAATGTTGAAACATGGTACAATACTGTCTTATATTATACGGTACAAGATATTCTGAAGAAAAATATTAATTTATATTACAGATATTTCGAAAATTATAATGATTCCGAAAATCTAGGGCATACTTTGCCCAACGCTTTGCATGTTGCCCACAAAATGAGAAAGTGGGAACGATGTTCGGACGGGCTGACTGTACAATGTTTTGAGATTTTTATTTATATTTTACTATTGTTTTTTTATATAAGAAGAATTTTTATAACTGTTTTGTTTTCTTACTTTTGTATAAATGAAATAAAATTAAGGGAAAAAAGATTTTAAAAAGATATTTTTAGAAGTAAAAGATATAGACATGAAACGTTTATGTAAAAAAAAGTATCATTTTAAGAGAAACCTTCACAATTATTCGATTGTAAGTCTAGTTTGAGTTCATCCTATAAATTTCAAGAAAAATACTAATGTTATTATGTTTCTACTCAAATTGTTGAGGATAAGTACTACAGCAAATAAAACACTTGGGGGAAGCTAAATCTTTATTAAACTCTTAAAAATTAAAAAAAATATATTTAAAATAAGTGTAGAAAAGAACAATTGTAGGTAATACTAATAATTATTAGTAATAGCTCTGTTTTCAGGCATTAAAAATTAGATATTTGTGGAGTTATCTACTGGTAACAATGAACAGCATTGATCGAGATATACAAGGTAATTTGTCATAAAATGGCTGTCCACATTATCTTCTTTCTTCAATAATTTGAATGTTCCACGGTTTAAATCATCCATAAATTTCATAGACATGATGAAACCCTTCTTCTCCTCAGTGTAGATGATTTCGTAATGATGAATGTCATGTTTTTCTTCGTTAGGTTTTGCAACTTTTGTTGAAATACCTTTGCCACGTTCTTGAAATTGAGTATCTGTTTTTTTTTTTTTTTTTTTTTTTTTTTTTTTTTTTTTAAGTGTCTTTATTTGATAACTGGGATTTGTGTTTCGTAGGTGCGAATGATATTTCATTGCAGCAACGTCTTGAGTGAAAGAAGGGTAACAATATTTGGAATGTTATCTTTCTTACACTCAGCAAAATCTTCATGGTCAAATAAAATAAAGAAGAGGGGCAGGAATATAACCTTTTTGACTTAATAGATATCTTACAGGTAAATCGTCAAATTTCGTGATTTCAACATCTAGGTTTTTGAATGAAAAAATGAAACTTTTAAAGAAAATTGAAAATGCAAACTGATAAAAGGAAACATTAAAAGTCAGATATATTACGGGGAAAAAGGAAGAAATTGTCGTACGTGAACGGTTTAAACGTACAATGTACAATAAGCTTGAAATATATGCAAATTACTGGGAAAACGTACAATCTGACAACCTTACTTGACTTCTTTCCCACTGAATATTTTCCACTTTTCCCTTTCACCCACGCACACAAATTTATCCATTCTAAAACTTGTTAGCCCCCTATGTGCTATATCTTTCTCCCAGCAAATAAAGTGTTGTGTCTAAAAAATAAAGTTCCGTTGTGTAAGCCAGCCATAAAACAAAATAGATGTATGATTCTACGGTTCAATAATCTACTGCAATTTTTTTAACTTCTAAGCATCACACTTTTTCAATTTTTACACCGTCGTATTGGGAAAAGGGTACTTTTTAATGCAATCTGTTTGAAAACTGCACTTCCATTAAAATTTGAGATATTAATTATTTTGTAGTTTTTAGCTCCATTTGTTTAATTTTGGTAACGCAATCACTCCCTTTCTGTAGAAAGAAAAGAAAAAATAGTTGGAAAATAGTAATTATATCTTTTCGTTACCATTTTCCTATAACAACTGAAAAAAAAAAAGAAATTAAAATACGAGCTCTTTTGCAAAAATATAAAGAATGATTTCTCATAAAAAATGGAGCTATTATAAACTATATTTAATTTTAAGTATCTATATTAATATTACAAACATATGGAGGCATATGAATCATTAGATAGCCGATTATTTTTGTCGAGTTTCTTGAGTGACACCCCCCCATCTCTTTTTTTGGATTTGTGTATTATTTAGCAATAGTTACATCATATGCATACTTTACTGCAGATGTTATTTAAGAATAGATAGTAAATGAGGAATTCTTCCTCAGGAGAATGACGTCATTTTATATAAAATAAAAGCGTGTGTTTTAAGTCTTAAAACTGAAATATGTTTATATGTATATATATATATATATATATATATTATTGGTGGCGACACTGAATTCTGAAAAAGCAAAATTCCAGTTTTCTAGTCTAATCAGATTTCTCGATTCCTGGTCACAACTAATCTGAAATGTTACCAATCGAGAGAAATGTTCATTCAATTTGTTTCCCAATATCGTGCAATTTTACATATTTATTCAATTGACTTGTAAGGAGATAATTATTTTTTCATGAGAATTTTTCAATATTTTGTTCTGTACAGCAGTTTGGGCCCCTCCAATATTTCATCAAACTCTATTTCCATGATATAATGCATGTACTGTAAATGGTTTAAATAAATGTGCATCTATTAGTTAGATATGTGAAATTTTAAACGGGAATTTTGAAAAAAAAAAGTTTTTTTTTTTTAAGGATTTTTCATGAGATTTAAAAAAAAATAATCACCCAAGTTTTTTCGGGTTGGGCAAAATCAAGCCAATCCTGGGTAATATTGTACCATGACTAAAATATATCTTATATAATATGATACAAACTCTTATTGAGCAAAATATTTCATTTCTTTCAAAAAGAAAAGCTCATTTAACCCAGTGCTTAGCATGTTGCTTAGAAAATCAGAAACTTGGGCATTCACTGGTCTGAAACCAGCTGGTCTGTGTGGCCTGACTTCACGATGTTTTAAAAGCTTTTCTTGTATGTATTTTAAAATATTTGTTTGAAAAAAAAAGAATTTTATGTATATTTCACATCTTGTTCTTCCTTAGAATTTTACCATTAAATTGAGTGTTATTTTTTAGAGTCTTTTAGAGTGTAAGTATTTTTAAAGTCTTTTTTTGATCTTCCTAATTACTCCTTGTATAAAAAAATTAACAAATAATATATCTCTTCTTACATTGCGTTTTTAAATTTATATTCAAATTTACATTTCTTTTTGAAACATTATTCAAAATATCATAAAGGTAATGTTGAAACAGAGCTGAAAATCTCTGCTATGATGAGGGTATAAGATATAATTTAGAACAATATATAATTATGTGACAAATATATCGAATGTCATAGAAGGTAATGTTGAACTAAGTCTCAAAATCTCTCTTATATGACTATTAAATCCATTCTTAAGAAAGTATTAAAATATGTGACAAATATTGAAATTTAAAAGTTATTCTGAAAAGCTCATTTAGCCAAAGGCTTATATTGTTCGTTATAAAATCAGAATCTTGTGCTAATGTTCACGGGTTTTAAATCAGCATGGTCTGGGAGGCAAAACATCGCACAGTTTTGCGAGTCTTGCTTGTTTTATTTTTTACTTGTAATATTTTAAAATTATTTGTTTGCATAATGTTAATATCTTGTAACTGTTTTTTGTTTAATTTTGTATAATTGAAATTAAATTGACGGTTAAAATATTTTAATGATATTTTAAATCTATCTTATTATATCTTCTTTAAAATAGTGCAATATAAAAAAATAAAATGAATATATTTCTTATTAAATTGTGTTTTTAAAACATTCCATACGTTTATGCAACATAATACAAGCTTCTCTTACGCACACTATTTAAGTATGCGACAAATATACTGAAATTAAAAAGCAATTTCGATTAACTAGTGACAAATTAACTCAGTACATAGCATGGTGACATCTAATTAGAAGCTAGGGCCAATTAGATTAGAAGCTTGGGCCAATATTTGTGGGTTTGAAACTAACGTGAAACCTAATTGTGTAAGGTTTTGATAGATTTACTTGTAAGAATACGATAATTCGGGATTTTTTCCATTCAAAAGTACTCTCTAAAGGCAACCCTCCAACAGCAATATTTCCAGAAACTGTCCGATATTTAACAACGAAACAAAAATCACCAAAAAATATTAGTGCTACACTTTAGCTTAACACACTTCTTTGAATTACACAAAATATATTTATTTTAATTAAAGAAGTTTTTATAAAATCTTATATATTGAATCAAATGTTTTACAATTTGCAAACTAATGTATATATAATTTTTGTATCCATAACAAACCTTGAATATATTGAAATAAAATGGGTGATAGCATACATTAGACGATTACATGATTTTCAGGTAGAAGTTATAAGGCTAGTAATAAAAGAGTCAACAGCAGGAACAGTAAAAATAACAGTGCTCAGTATAAATGAATATAAGATTACAATATAGGGCAATTCCGGGATTTATGCCGCACTTTTATTTTTTTGAATTTGTGTATAAAGTCCCATGGTGGACATAAAATAAAAAAAATCATGCTGTGCTATTTAATGTTAAATATACAACACGTGTAGTGCGACAAAAAAATTCAAAACAAATTATTAATATTTTTTAACAATTTTTTTCTAAAACATTACACTGCGGCGCGTCAGCCGTACATTCAATCTGAGACGCCGCACTTGTGCGGTAGTTATGCCGCGCTTGTAATAAGAACATAATGAAATTATAAATAAAAACATAAAAAAATATTCATATCTGGACTATAATTAACGATGTAATAACCAAATAAAACTAAATGAGTACAATGAAACGGATTAGTATATTCAAATTAATAATTGTTGCCTACTTTCACTATTAAAGTTATCGACTTATTTTTTTTTTTACATAAAATTTTAATTATTATTACAGCAATAAGGTAACATCAATGTATTAGAAAGGGAAAAAAAAGTAAAATTGTGTTTACATAATTTATTTGTTAACCCTTTCGGGACCGGTGGCTTTTACACAAATTTTATTCGGTTGGTACCTCATTTTTAAAAGAAGTTACCTTTATTAAAATAATCATGAAAATGCTCTAATTAAACAAAGCAAATATTACTTTTCTTTTTTACTGGTGCCTGAAACAAATTTTGTAAGCTCTTTATGAAGGTGCTTATATGCACCTATGGTCCCGAATGGCTGAAGAGACCTGTTTTTTCGGCTACAATCTACAGAAAAAGTGTCGAAAAAGTACAGTCTTTATGTAACTACATTTAAACACATGATGCAACGAAGCCAATTGCACTTCCTTTTTTTTGGAGAAGTTTGCAAAGAATGTCTGCGTTACGCGTAATCCAATTTTTCATTTTTATCATCTTGGTGGTACATCTTTCTTGCTCTTTTTTCTTTTTATTTTCCCCCTTTTCTCCTTGGGTTTTAGTAAACTTCATAACATGCCTAACATGGTTAGTCTGTGCCAAAAGAAAAGGAAAAGTTAATAACACTTACTCATCCCGTACAAAAGAAACTGCGGCATGTATACCGGAATATCAATGCGGCATGTATTCCATTTTGCATGGTGCAGACGTCAGTCATCACAGTTACCTACCATCGCTAAGGGGAATTTCGTAACCATACACACAGTATTCTATACAAACGCTACATTTAGTTTTGACTTCGAAATCATGCCTGCATTTAGTAATTGGTGTATGAAATACATTTAAACATAACGTGTTTAAAAGTTTGGACAGTGAAATCATGCACTTATGTCAAATTAAGTATTGTACTTCTACAAGTAAACATCGAAATGGGATTCTATACACTGGTTAAAATAATCTCATTGCGCACCTATGCTGTGCGTTTGACGACCATCTACCGATAATTACAAGAAATACAAGGGGTGCGGCATCTATCCTGTATGCGGCGACTCTCCCGAAGTTACCCTCCGTAAGAGTGGATTAATCCTCTGAAAGAAGCCATGCTGCTCTCTATTAGCTCATGATATTTACCAATGAAAATTAATTTAACCTTACTAATGTACATATCATTTTTGTGTCAATAATAAACTTGAATATATTGAAATAAGATGGGTGATAGCATACATTAGACGATTACATTATTTTAAGGTAGAATATAATGCTATTAATAGAAAAATCAATAAAAAAGACAGTAAAAATAACAATACTCAGTTTAAATGAATTTAAGATTACAATATACGTAGGAGTAGATCAATCCTAAGTAGGAAGCCAAATTGCTTACTATTCGCTCATAATATTTACCAATGACAATTAATTTAACCCGGCAGTTGTCGCGTGCCCCTCATTTTGCCACCCATATAAATTATCTTCTCAATACTCATATTCTCTTACTAATGCAATTGAGAACTACCATGTAGACTACTTTAAATGTTTATTCACAACCATAATGAAGTATCACGACATTTCTGATTTTCCTTCAGGTATATGTTTACAAGCAAAATTGAAATTGATGGAAAATTCAACGCAACGATCACTAATGTCAGTTCATTTTTTTCTTTTTCCTACTATTCCAAATCTCACGAATAAAATGTATTATTTAAGTAAACTGCAAATTTATAATTCCATTGAAATGTAATATTCGAATATTGCGCGAAAAACGTGTCTTATTTTACATTTTCTGTATGCGGGGGGTGGACAGTAAAAAGACCGAGCGCGACTAATAACATTTTGAAAAAAGACACGACTACTCTCTGGTTAATTTATAATATTATCAGAACATGCATCTTTCTAAATCACCTTTTAAACTTTCATCTTTATCAGAAACCATACATATGCATAACATGTTTGCATTATCGGAATTTACATTTCATTGAAAAAATATTTACACAATGGAATCACTATAAATTAATTCCTAGAACATCTGAGAATATATATATGAACGTTATTTTATATGTTATACAGGGTTCAATATGTTAGCTATCTCCGATCTTTAATTTCTCAGCCGTTGGTCGTAAACATATAATTCCAATTACAAAAACGTTTCAAATGAGCTAAATATTCATGTTGTGACATTGTTTAAAGTAAAAAAATCAATTTTATAAAAATTAAGAAATCTAACTTTTTATACTGTCCCCCAGTCCCTAAATATTTAGTATACGTTTACACATATCATAACAGATATAGCACAAAATGTTTGACATCTCTACTGCAAAAATTAAAACAGTTATTAAATTTCAAAATTTGAGAATTTTGCACATGATTTTGTCTTTCATTGAGGGATCAGTTAAAAGATGAAGTAATTCTAGATCAAAGTCAGGGTGATATGTCCTTTTTACGGCAAAACTACCTTTAGCCGGTATCGCCAAATCGGGGAGTTATTTCATCTAAAAATTTGAGTCAACTTTTATGGGTCGAATAATATTCAAATTTCAAAGTAGGTAGAATCGACAACCGTAAAATAAAACATATTCACTAAGGACTAGATAAATGGCAGATGAATTACACCCTGATTTTGATCTCGAATTACTTTAATTCATCTTTTAACTGATCCCTCAATGAAAGACAAAATCATGTGCAAAAATCTCAAACTTTGAAATTTAATAACTGTGTCAATTTTTGTAGTACAGGTGTGACGATGTAATTTTTGTAAAATTTATTTCTTACTTTAAATAATGCAACAACACGAATATTTACCTCATTTGAAACATTTTTGTAATTGGAATTATATGTCTACGACTAACGGTTGAGAAATCGGCGGCGATAGGTAACATATTGCACCCTGTATATTAAATATTTATCCTTTGATGTATCTAAGGTTTCAGAAGTATAACTTGGTACATCATTAATATTATATGAATTAATTAAACAATCTTTCATTGTTCGGAATTATACAATTCTTTATCCAAATCTGAGTTATCAAACACTAAAATATAAATAACGCATGTGAAAATAAAGGTAAAAAAAAGACATGTTTATTAAATATTGGATTGAATTATGTTCAAAGTCATCTCAAAATGTACAAAAATCAAATCTTGCTCTGTATTTTCTATTTATGAATCCTCTGTACAAAATTGAATTAAATAGTACTATTATCAGTATAATACATTTATTAAATCCTTCAATACAGTCTAAAACATTTTAACGTGTTTGTGTTAAAATAACAGAAGGTGTTATAGTAGAACAACCGTACCTAATGATATGATGATAAATTTAAAGGTATAAAAGCTAATAATAATACGAAATGTACCTCTTGCTTTTCTAAAATGTTGAAAGCTGTTACTTAGTAAGTCATTAATTTCATGTTCTTTACAACAAGCGTTCATTGTTAGTAACTCTACAATTCGTTATTTAAATATATAGTGTCAGCACTAAAGTATAAAGGACTTTTGTTAGCAACCACTTAGCTTCGGAGGTGATTTTTTTAAAAAAAATTAAATATAATATAAAAAAAATAATTTTATAATTTTTTTTCTTTTTATAACAATATTTTATAATGGTGTTTAAGTTAAAACTTTGAAAAAAATATGGAAATATTTTATCAATTACACAGAAAAAAATTTTTTTAAGTGAAAGATTGACATTTCCGCAAAACATAACTAAAGAACAAACCAATGGATTGACATTTTGTAAATTGCATAATAAATAGAATAACTGTCTCTAGGACATAGACTATTCGCATTGCAATTGCATCTATATACATATATACAGGGTGCCCATAATAAAACGACCTTACTTTAAAGTTATCTACAGACAAAACTATTGTTCATAAAGTTGTGAAATTTTGTGAAAGACATAATAAAGGGATGGGAATTTTTTTTAAGCTAAAAAAATGTGAATAAAAATAGTTCAAAATTTCATCACCAGAGGACGTTTTATAATAAATTACACATTTAGCATTACAATAGTTCAGAAATTTTATTTATTAACTTAACCTTACTCTAAAGACAGCATTTCACGACATTTTCCTATCTTTTCCCTGAACATACTGTGGACAACTGTGTAACATGCTATCTTAGCATTCCAGATGGTATCTGAAAATAATGAAAGTCATGCAGAACATGTTTGGTTATAACAAAATTTGTTAAACTATCGTAAATGTATGCTAAATGTGTAATTCGTTAAAAAACGGCTTCTTAATTTTTTTTCTCTCAAACATATTCCGATACTTTTATTATGTCCACCAAAAAAATTCACAACAATCTGAACAACAGTTTTGCCTGTAGACAACTTTAAAATAGGGTCGATTAATTATGAACATCCTGTAAACAAAATTTCTAAACTATATTAATGCTAAATGTGTAATTTATTAGATATCGCCCTCTGGTGGTGAAATTTTAAACTATATTTATTTGTATTTTTTTTTAGCTTAAACAAATTCTCATCTCTTTACTATGCCCTTCCTAAAATTTCACAACTTTATGAACAACAGTTTCGTCTGTAGACAACTTTAAAGTAGGGCCGTTTAATTATGGACACCCTGTATATTGTAAAATTCATTGAAGCTTTGTCATTTATATCCGTGTAAATATGAAACTAATTAATATACAGTCGAACCCGGTTAAGACGCGTTTCAAGGGAGTGGGCAAAAGTCGCGTATTAAGCGAGATCGCGTATTAAACGTGATTTGTATAATGTTGCAGGAACTGAGCTTATTTACAACATCTAATCGTCTAAATGAACTTTAGAACTTTCATTTATATGTTTACAGTCGAAATTTGTATCTTTTAGGTATATTTAGATTAAAATTTAATTGAATACCACTTTAACTCATTGTTTCTTTTTTTATAGAACCAAATGGAATAATAATTGAAAATAAATAGTGAATTCAAACGGCTTTATTATGGATTAATATGCTGCAACCAAAAATAAATTAATAATTTCCTGCTAGACTAATTTTTATAACAGAGCTAAAAAAAAAAAAAAAAAAAAAAAAACCTTTGAAGCACTTGTTGAAATCATATTTAGTACTTTTGAGAATGAGTACAATTATAATTTGTCTTCCTTTTCGTTATAAGAAAAAACTATCTTTTTAATAGTATTTGTGTAAAAAAACATTGTTAGCATAGCAAGGAGTAAATAAAACATAAACGAATTAAACTACAGCAGTCACATTTACTTAATCTTGACGAGTTTAATTTTTTTGCCTTTAATGAAACATAGTAGGGATATAACGTACATTCAAAACCTCACTAACAATAGGCATACTAATCTTTAATCATAATAATTCCATGACATATCTGAGTATCCTGAATTCGTCTATGTCTCTCTACTATAGTAAAAACATATACGAAGTGAGAGACAAAGAATGCTAGGACGTGGGATCAAACAAGAACTGTAGTGTTGCTAAAATTTAACAGGTTTTTTAAAATTCAAATATCTGCCTGTATTTCCGATTAGTAATGTTAGCCTTAATTAATCTGTTATTAAATAAAGTAAATATTACTATTCGTAAGCAATGTTTTTTTATTTGAATATAAAAAAATCTGGTAAATTGGCAACACTGAAGAAGAGACAAGGAATTCGCATCTTGATCAATGAATTCGCGTCTTAAGCGGGATTTTTTGCCCCAAAGGACTGGAAAATCTCTCGCGTATTAAGCGGGATCGCGTAATAACCGTTCGCGTATTAAACGTGATATTGTTGCATTAGACTTATGGGCGATATTCAAGGAACCGGAAAAAAAACGCGTATTAAGCGGGATCGCGTATTAACCGTGAGCGTCTTAACCGGGTTCCACTGTATTCACATATGTTTAGTCTGTTCTCTCAATGAGCAATTGCAAAAAAAGTACACAAAATTTCAAGGCTTTTCACGGGTTATTTTTTGCCGTAGGATGTTTTGCATAAAGTAAAAAATTGAAAAACGTTATTTCGAGAAAATGTTAAAAATATCTCTTAAACACATTTCAAAAGCTATAATAGTTGTAACTTTAAACGGCTGTAACTCTGTTTCTAATTAAGGTACAGACACAATTTAAGCATAATTCGACAGATAAAAAATTCGAATTTAATATTATTGCAAAAATGAAAAATCTATATCTCAATCGAAAATGACGTATGAAAAGTACTTGGATACCTTAAATTAAGAAAAATAAAGAGTTTTATTCTAAAGTACAATAGAACCTCTATTATTCGAAGTAATTGGGACCGAGCATCTTTCGGAAAATCGAAATGTTCGGATAATCGATAATGCTTCAATTTTAAGATTAAGGAGAAATATATGCAATATTTCTTATTATTGTAGCAAGTGCTTAATAAAAATAAAGCGATAGCAAAATAGAAACAAGAACAAATTACCTGATTTTTTATTTTGAAATTAATTGCCTTTTACGTATATCACAAGGTTTTAAAATAATGTTTTGTTTGTCGCAGTTTCGATTGTCTTTGCTTTGAAGCTTTATCACAGAGGTTTTTTTATATTATTAGTTCACCAATATCACAGTATTTCTACTGCTCCAGGCACGTCAAACCTTTTGCAAGAAAATCAAAAGCTTCAGAATTGCCAATTTGTTCGTTTTATAGGTTCCACTCCGCAGCTTACGAGAGCTCAACTTAAATTCTAAGGAACTCTACGAAAGGGGATCGAAAATATTTATATGCACTCTTAGTTTGAAAAGGACTGCTTGCACTCAAGGAATATGATAGTTAAAAAAAAAAAAAAGGTTTCAAAATGGATTTTGCACAAAAGAAAAATGACAAAAAAGAAAACTTTAAAATGGATTTCGGTTAAGCGAGAGTTTCTGTTAAATGAGTTTCAGATAAAAGAGGTTCTACTGTATTTGGATAAAATACCATAGTGAAAATGTTAAGGTCAGAGTTAAAAATCCCAAAAATGTTTATTCTGTTCTGTATTCTGCACTTAAACTCTTCGTGACGACAAGTGAAGCATAGACAGCTCAGAGTTTTTGATAATTATTACAAGTATTTTTGACGAATATATTTGTCTTATTTGTTTACGGAATGTCTGAGGTTCAATTATCCAATACAATCTATTCGGATTTACCCTAATAAACCAATAAAAAATCTGTAAAATACGCTAGTCACGAAACGATTAAATTGACTATAAATAATCAAATAAATAGAAATGCAATGAAAACCGTTTATAACAAATGCCTAAGAACAGTGAAAATAATTCTTGAAAAGCTTATTTCATTATAACACTTTTCCTCACAACATGTTATTTTTCCTGTGACTATTAAAAGTTCGAATTATCCAATATTTTCATTTAACTGAGCTCGTATTTCATTGTATATGATGTCTGGTCAGAATAAGAAAAATGGAAATTTTTGTTTAAGACCCATTTATGCCTAGCGTCCCATTTTTGGGACGCTTCAAATTTTAATAAATTTGCATAAATTTCTTCTTCTTTATAACATGAAAATAGTATGAAATAATTATTTATAAATGTCTTTATCTGTTACCGAAAGGTGACAACGCATAAAATGGATATTTATCTACATAAATGAAGGCTCTTTTCAGAATTTATAGATTTTTCATTTTTCAAGATAGCGAAATGTAAAAAGTTAGTTTATTTGTGTTTTTTTCTATCAAGGATCGTAATGAAAAAGTCATAATCTTAGTTTGTAGACTTCTTTGATATATGTTTTTTTTTTTTTTTTTTTTTGTAACTTTCTGTTTGAAGACTTTTTTATGCGTTTTTGTACCCTACAAAAGATAAGGCGATAGGCACGAATGGGTACATATTCTTATTAGCCGCTTAGGGGACAGTTATTTATGTAAAGTCTTTTTTAAGATGATTATGAAATAAATTGTTTTAAGCCTCAAATATGATTATTCTCAGATTATTTCAACTAATACAAATAATGTTATTAGTCTCTGTAAAGAAATAAAAAAATTCCTTTAGAAGTTCACAAAGTACCAATTATAGTATACTAGCAAACCCCGCGGCTTTGCTCGCGTAATATTTGAAATATGCCAAGTGATATTTATATGTCTAATTTTTATTAAAAGGTACTAACTATATTTTTTATTATATTAAAAGGTAATATTTTATTTTATTAAAAGTTACTTAATACTTTTAGGAATAATTCAAAAATTACTATTTAAAACACAGTTTGATTAAACATCATTATTACAATGCATTAGGCAGAAATGAGACTTAAATTAATAAAATGAAGTAAAACTAAATAAATAATAATTTAAAAAATATTTTGAAACTTTTATGCTCAATTAATACGCTCATTTCAGTATTCATTTGAAGTTTTGAATTTTTTAGAAACCATCTTCTTGTATCTTAAAATTAACCATCATGTAAAATTCCAAGTCCTACCACCTCTCTCAACATAAAGGGCTATGTTGAAACAGAAACTGTCACCATTAATTTGCCAACATTAATTTTTAAATCGGTTTGTTATCTCCTAATATTCCACAGAAACGTAATTTAAAAAGCTTTTAAAGCCTTTTTTAGAACGTTTGTTGTTCCTGTGAACCCCAGGTGGTAGAATCACCGACATAAAAAAAAGGCTGTGTAGAATCAGAGACTGTTACCATTGATTCGCAACTATTACTTTTATAATCGGTTTATATTCCCTGAAATTGTATAGAATCGTAATTTAGAACTTTTTTAGAATACTTTTCGCACCTCCCCTTCGCTTCACCCCTTTTTAATTCGAATTTATTTTCGACGTTCCTTCGAGGGCATTTATATTTTATAAGTAACTACCATGTCATATTTAAAGTTTCTAGCCTTTTCAGTGTCACAGGAATCGCAATTTAGAAAGTTTTTAGCTCCTGCAACCCTCTGGTGGTAGTTGAACAGACATAAAATATAGCTTATGTTTGAGCAGATCCTATCACCAAAATTTGTCATCATTATTTTTTTAATCGGTTTGGTAATTTATAAGTTTGCTTAAAATTTGTAATTTATAACGCTTTTCACTCACTTCATTTTTTTTAAATTTGGAATTTTCTTTCGACTGTTCTTAGAAAGCAGTTGCATCTTGTAAGTAAATACCATGCCATACTTCAAAGTGTTAGACCCCTCAGTTGCGCAAAAAACGCAAATTAGAACATGTTTTGCTTTTGCAACCCTCAGCCTCAGATGGTAGTGACAGCAACATAAAATATAACCTATGTTATAGCAGGGACTGTCACCATTTATTTGCAACCATTACTTTTGAATAGTTTTGGTATTTCCTTAGATTGAGTAGAAATCGCAATTTAGAACGTTTTTAGGACGCTTTTCGCGCATTTTCACCCCTTTTTAAATTTCCAATTTTTTCGAAACTGTCCTTAAAGATCATTTATATCTAATAAATATGTACCTTGCCTAATTTTAAGTTGCTAGCCCCTACCGATCACAAAAATCGAAATTTAGAACGCTTTTCTGCTCCTGCAACGTCTTGGTGATAGTGATAACGACATAAAATAGAATGTATGTTAGAGCAGAGGCTGTCAGCATCAATTTCCTACTATTACGTTTGAAATCAGATTAATTCTTCCTGAGATATTGCCGACAAATCGGCATTTAGAACGTTTTTAGAACGCTTTTCGCGCATTTTGCTCCTGCATCTCCTCTGGGGTAGTGAAAACAGAAATAAAATATAGCCTATCTTGGAGCAAGATCTGTCACCATCATTTTTACACCATTATATTTGAAATCGGTTCAGTACTTCCTGAGATTGCATAGAAATCGCAATTTAGAAAGTTTTTTACAACGCTTTTTGCGCATTTTGACACCCTTTTAAATTTCGATTTTTTTAGGAAATGTCCTTAGAGATCATTGATATCTTATAACTAACTACCATTCCAAATTTCACATTCTAGGCCGTTCCGTAACGCAAAAGCCGCAATTTAGAACGTTTTTCTCCTGCACCTCCTTTGGGGTAGTGGGGTAGTGTGGGGTAGTGGCACCGACATAAAACATCCCCTATGTTGGAGCAAAGGTTGTCACCATCATTTTGCGCCATTATTTTTTAGATCGGTTTGGTATTTCCTGAGTTTGTGTAGAAACCACAATTAGAACGTTTTTTAGAACGCTTTTCGCGCATCTTCACCCCTTTTAAATTTCGAATTGTTTAAGAGCTGTTCTTAGAAATCCTTTATATCTAATAAGTAGCTAATATTTCAAATTTCATATTTCTAGGCCCTTCGGTAACGTAAAAATCGCATTTTTAGAACGTTTTTTGCTCCTGCACCCCCTTTCGGGTAGTGGCACCGACATAAAACGTAGCCTATGTTGGAACAAGGGTTGTCACCGTCATTTTGACACCCTTATTTTGACACCATTATTTTTTAAATCGGTTTGGTATTTCCTGAGATTGTGTAGAAACCACCATTTAGAACGTTTTTTAGAACGATTTTCGCGCATTTTCACCCCTTTCAAATTTCGAATTGTTTAAGAACTGTTCTTTGACATCATTTATATCTTATAAGTAACTAATATTTCAAATTGCATATTGCTAGGCCCTTCAGTAACACATAAATCGCATTTTTAGAACGTTTTTTGCTCCTGCACCCTCTTTGGGGTAGTGACACCGACATAAAACATAGCCTATCTTGGAGCAAGCTTTGTCACCATCATTTTGACACCAATATTTTTTAAATCGGTTTGGTATTTCCTGAGATTGTGTGTAAACTACAATTTAGAACGTTTTTTAGAACGCTTTTTGGCATTTTCACCCCTTTTAAATTTCGAATTGTTTAAGAACTGTTCTTAGACATCATTTATATCTTATAAGTAACTAATACTCAAAATTTCATTATTTCTAGGCCCTTCAGTAAGGCTAAAATCGCATTTTTAGAACGTTTTTTGCTCCTGCACCCCCTTTCGGATAGTGACACCGACATAAAACATAGCCTATGTTGGAGCAAGGGTTGTCACCGTCATTTTGACACCCTTATTTTGACACCATTAGTTTTTAAATCGGTTTGGTATTTCCTGAGATTGTGTAGAAACCACCATTTATAACGTTTTTTAGAACGATTTTCCCGCATTTTCACCCCTTTCAAATTTCGAATTGTTTAAGAACTGTTCTTAGACATCATTTATATCTTATAAGTAACTAATATTTCAAATTTCATATTTCTAGGCCCTTCAGTAACACATAAATCGCATTTTTAGAACGTTTTTTGCTCCTGATCCCAATTTGGGGTAATGACACCGACATAAAACATAGCCTATCTTGGAGCAAGCGCTGTCGCCATCATTTTGACACCAATATTTTTTAAATCGGTTTGGTATTTCCTGAGATTGTGTGTAAACTACAATTTAGAACGTTTTTTAGAACGCTTTTTGTGCATTTTCACCCCTTTTAAATTTCGAATTGTTTAAGAACTGTTCTTAGACATCATTTATATCTTATAAGTAACTAATACTCAGATTTTCATATTTCTAGGCCCTTCAGTAACGCTAAAATCGCATTTTTAGAACGTTTTTTGCTCCTACACCCCCCTTTGGGGTAGTGGCACCTACATAAGATATAGCCTATGTTCTAAGTTGGACTCACACCATCATTTTGATACCATTACTTTTGGAATCGGTTCGGTAGTTCCAGAGCTTACCTCCGACAAATAAACAATTTTTTCCTCTTTATAATAGGAGTATAGATAGATAATATACAATTTAAAAGCTTACTTTATATAAATTTAGACAAAACATATATTTATGCATATTATATTATTAGAAACATTATGCATATTCCCACATTCAGTACGTTTACATTTTATCAATTAAATAAAAAATTTTATGTGCAATTTTTTTTTTGTATTTTTCCAGTTCATTTTGCAAACTTTTAAAGTGATTTATTGACAAATTTGTGAAAACAAACATTCAGGAACAAATGGGTTAAAGTTTAGAATAAAAAGAAATCGTTTAACCGATAAATTTCTGGATTAACTGTAGTGAATATTATACCATATTTATCTTTCATAATGCTGCAGAAAGGAATATAATCCTAAAGAATTTATGATTATACAATTTGAAATATTTTATATAGGAGCATCTGAAACGTTCAAAACTATTATTTTAAAAGTCATTAATACTATGTGTTTTAATCAATAAACTTTAAACTTCAAAAACTCTGCAATAATTTATCTAAATCGTTGTCGTTAGCTTATAAATATAAATAAAGCTTTCGAAAACGAAGCAAAATAAATCGGAATGACATATTATTAAGAACTGTGCTTAAAATATCGAGGTACAATATACTATTCAAAATAATTTACTAGACTTAAATTTGAGATTTAAAATATAACATTGAGAAGTCTATAATATTTTTTCTTTGAAAAAATATTCCATTTTAGTATTCAGGCATATAATTTATAATGTATATACACAAACATGCATATATATATATATATATATATATATATATATATATATATATATATATATATAATTGAATAGTTCTTTTAATAGTACATTTATGTAAAGTTTCTAATTGCAAATGAAAAAAATGCATTTTTTATATATACTTACCTGACAGTTAGTTTTGCAAGACGGTTCCCTGTATAACCTTCCAGACTCCCTGAACAAGCAGTCTCATCTCTATGAATCTCTTTCGTTGAAAAAAGTATAAAAAACCTCCTTTAAAATATTGTTCTGGGATTTTTCACAGGATATTTGTACAATCCTCATCAATGAAGAATCTGAAAGGACCAACAGAAAATTGCCTGAACGTGTAGTATGCTGTACGAAATGCACACAATAGAGATTGATTGATACTAATCCATAACTCTGTTGTTTTGTCTGTCATTTTCATCATACAGTATTTTCATAGATACTTAGTTACTTATTAGTCTCTGTAAAGAAATAAAAAAAATTCCTTTAGAAGTTCACAAAGTACCAATTATAATATATAATATACAATTTAAAAGCTTACTTTATATAAATTTAGACAAAACATACATTTATGCATATTATATTATTGGAAACATTATGCATATTCCCACATTCAGTATGTTTACATTTCATCAGTTACTTTAGTTAGATACTTAATTATACATAATTACTTTGTAATAAAGTTCCTTAAAAAAAAAAAAAAATGATCCGCATCATCTTCATATAGTGTAACTGTAGGATAGATGGCCATAGTTTTTAAAAACTAAAGTAAAAATTCTTAGAATGCAAATACAAAAAATGTTTATGCATATTTTAATAATCCTTATGCATATACTCATCAATATTTTCGTCAAAAAATAATTAAATATCGAGAACAAAAAGTGGAAAAGAAAATTGAAATTAAAATGGAAGATGGCCATCGCTCCTTCAAGCCGAGGACAGATGGCCATCCGATACAAGAAAGAAAAAAATAAAGTTAAAAAAGCAAAAAATAACACATTTCATATAGTTAATGATGAAAAACATATAGAAATTTCTAAAGATGCAATTATATCATAGAAAATAAGTGAATAAAATTTGAATAAACAAAATTTGAAGTATAATTTCAATCCTTCACTTTTCGGAAAATGTTACCACATTTTCAGCAAAGATCTTGATAGTTTGCACACGTTTCATGGAACCACTTTTGGTACCTTATGCATTGTATCCAGTAATCCTTTTCGGTTGTGGTTTTATATTCTTTTCCACAATCAACACAATGATCGTCATCCAACCCCCAAGTTTTTCAATATTTTCTGAAACAAAAGTACATCTTTAGACCATGTTATATTATTTAATTTGGAATATTTATATTACTTAAAATTTAAATAATTATATCAATTAATATATATATAAACATAAATATTACATAATTATTTAAAAAATAATTATATTTAGTTAAAATCCTCAATCCGTATAATTTTGAAATATTGATTATAATTGGCCATCTCTCCTCGATTTGATATGGCCATCTATCCTAAATTGATGGACTGATTGCCACCTAATTCAAAGTGCCACACCGCCATTGTATGTCTTTGTTCTAGACTTAAAAGTAAATATTGGATTATTTATGTGCCTTAAAAGTCCTTATAGTAAAAAAAAAAATGTAACATACGTAATGTAAAACATTCATATACCTAACTCAACAAAAAGATCCAACCACTAAATTAAATAAACATTAATATTACACTTTCTTTTTATAATTGAAAAACACAGCTGTCCGTTGTAATGAATGAACAAGTTGAACTATTTCTTACGAACAAAGTTTATGCTGCAATCTATGATATAGTTTTTGAAATATTTCGACAGGCCATCTCTCCTCTATGGCCATCTATCGTAGAATTGCCCTATATATATTTATATCATATGTGCATGTATGAATGTACATGACAAAATCCAATGAAATAGCTGTACAGCAATTTTCTAAAACCAGAAGTTGTTGGATTTAGGCGAACAGAACAGCCATATAAAAATATATCTATCGGATTCTTCTGGAACTTCATGATTATAAAGCATATATTTGACTTCATATTTATCAACGTCGATTTGATAAGGAGGACAGTTAGGTGGCCAACAAAATATCAAAGAAAAAAAAAATTTCGGATCACTCTGTTCATTAAAATACACGAAATATTCTATCGCTGCAGAATACAAATATGCGGATACTTTACTACATGTTTACTTATTTGTGTAAGAATAGCACGTATATTCACATGGAAATATAGCGATAATATTTAAGTTCAAAAAATTCTTTCATGTTTTTAACTTATATCATCGAGGGTTTTCAACCAAATTTAATGCCTGTTTCATAAAAATAAGCAAAATACAGTAAAAACAATATTGTGCAATTAGAAAATAAATATATTATATATTTTATTAAATATGAGCAGCTGCATGAAATAATTTTTATCTGCACATGCGCGAAAGACAGCAAAATTTTTTTACATATTTTAATAGCCAACACTATGGAGCAACTTATGAAAAAAAATCCAGTCAAACATCGTGAAAATTCAGAAAGATGTCGGTGATAGAGTGATCTGATTTTTAATTGCTTTCTCAAAGCAGCTGAATGATAACGGATTTCCCACAAATTGTCATTTTTTATTAACTGTCTTTAAGAAAAATGTCAGAATTGAATGAATATCAACCGGTAGATTAGGAACAACTGCTTCGATTTTGATACCCCTTTTTATCATGGAATAGACACGTTTTGGTGGTTATCCAAGAAGAACTAAACAATAAAAAAAAATGAAAAAAAAAACTAAAATTAAAATTGACAATTTGTAGAAAATCCCTTACAATGCAGCTGGTTTTAGACAGCAACTAAAAATTAGCTCACTGTATTGCCGATATTTTTTTGAATTTTCGCGATATTTGAATAAATTTTTTTATGAGTTCCTCGATAGAGCTCGTTATCAATTTTTGTTAAAAAATCTTTGCTATCGTTCGCGCATATGCTGATAAAAAATTATTTCATACAACTGCTCATATTTCATAAAATAATTAATATGTTTATATTCCAATTGTACTATATTATTTCTACCACACATTGAAATTTTTTCTGAAATCTTGCATGATATAAATTAAAAACATGGAAGAATTTTTGCAACTTTTAAAAAAGTCGCTCAATATCCACGAATATACGTGCTATTTTTAAAAATCAGTGAACATGTCGTACAGTATCCACATATTTGTATTCTGCAGCGATAGATCATTTCGTGCATTTTTATTTACAGGGCGATTCTAAATATTACAAATTTTCTTTGATTTTTTGTAGGCCCCTTAATTGTCCTCCTTATCAAATTGACGTTGATAAATGTGAGGTCAAACATATTTTTTTATAATTCTGAAGTTTCAGAAGAATCTGACGAGTATATTTTTAAATATTAAACAAAATGTGTAAAATTGAAAGTGTCCGATGATTAATGCTTATGTAGTGTATATATGTATGTATGTATGTCGAAATCCCATTAAATAGTTGTACAGCTATTTCATATCATTAGCGTTCCAATGATTTCAGATTATACATTACAAAAGATCGCATATTCAATGACGTTGGAGAGGAAAAATACAGGGTCATCAAAAAATAATGCCTAAATTTAAAAAAAAAATCATAACATCGAAACCTTTTATGTTAAATGAGTAATTCTTTCACTATACGATAACTGGTGAACGCAAGTTTGGATTTATTTCACCAGAATTTGTTTGCGTGTCTGTATTATGCGCGGATTAGTTGCGCAGTCGTCAAGGTCAGCCGATGAGTCAGACTGCAGCTACTGAATACGATATTGACCGTACAACAAAAAGCACAGTGCATGATTTGGTATGTGGAGTCAAAGTGAATAGTCAGTGTACAGCGGCTTTTTCGGAGAACTTATCCAGGTCAAACTGCTCCTGGTGCTCACATTGCACACATTTGCTCCTGGTGCACGCCAAACGGTGTTCACATTGAAACATACTAAGGTATGAAAAAAAATTCTTTTTTGCCGCACATTATAAGACTAAAACCAATAAATTACCTTTCATAGTTTTTTGTGACAGTTATTTAAAATCTAGGCATTATTTTTCGATAATACTGTATAATTGTCAGTCAAACCAGCGTGGGATATACCTTTAAGGGGACAAGGGACCTTCAAACTTATTATTTTATTTTATTTTTTTATTTCACTTTAAATACTATTCAACGGCACACTACATATGCATTATGGCAGGCATATATTTATCATACAAGAAATAAAGAAAAATTCTTTTAGACAAATAAAGAATTTTCCCGAATATTTTAATCGTTATGAAGAACTTTTCAAAATGTCCCATGCACATCCCATATCAAATAAAATTCCAATACCTTTTATGCGAGTTTATTTTATATATACAAATAAATCTGTGCAACGAATATATTCGAATTAAATAAATATATATATATATAAAACATTTTTTAAAATTTCCAGAATTCTTTCATCTCATAATATTTCTGCAATTAATTACCTTTAAGTTTTCGAATTATATGTCGTTGAAAAAAATCTATACACAGTTTAAATATATATATATATATATATATATATATATATATATATATATATATATATTATAATTCATCAGGCATACAAGTAAAAATTACATAAATACATCTAATACAATTAAAAAGCAAACGTTTCGAGCTAAATTTTAGCCCCTCATCACTGCTATAAATAACATTCAAATGACCAAAAAACTACATATCATTTTTACAGTTAAAATTAAAGAAAGTATAAAAAAATATCAAAGCAATGCTGTGTATTGAGGTGAACGTGCATATGATTTGTTAATCGGGGAAGTCTGCTTACGATTTTGTATATACGTTTGTTCGCCGATTACCGAATCTTATGCACTTCCACCTGAATACACAGCATTGATTTGATATATTTTTTAACTTTCTTTAATTTTAACTGCTAATAATTTTTAACTGTAAAACATGATATGTAGTTCTCTGGTCATTTGAATATTATTTATTGCACTGATGAGGGGCTAAAATTTAGCTCGAAACGTTTTTTTTTAATTGTATTATATGTATTTATGTAATTTTTACTTGTATGTCGGATGAATTGTAATATATATATATATATTTATTTTTATATCCTATATCAGACGTTAAACAATGATTATTTATTTTTATACACAGTTTTATTTGAATTTATACCATATAAACTCGCATCAAAAATATTTGGAATTTGAATCGATATGGAATGCGCAGCGCATGAAACATTTTGAAAAGTTCTTCATAACTTTTAAAATATTCAAGAAACTTCCTTATTTTTCTCATTTTTTTAATTTATTGTGTGATAAATATATGCCATAATGTATATAGTGTGCCCTTGAATAGTATTTAAAGTGAAATTAAAAAAATAAAAAATACACTGTAAAAAAAAATGGTAACTTTCCATGTAAAATACAGGAACGTTTCGCCTTTTATCAGGTTTTCAGAATAATTTAGCTCTTTCCTGTGAAATTCTGGTTTTCTTATCTGAAACGTTCCTGAACAAAAGTTGGAAACAGCAAAACGCTGCGGCCGCCATTTATTATTTTTTTTTTTTTCCTATAATCCGTTGCTCGCGCGCGAGTGTCGAAAACGAATTCCTTAAATGAATGTAAAAAAATCAATATGGAATGCAAATAAATCAATAGACGACATAATCCTTTACGTCTCTATTGTCAAGATAATTCAGATGAAAATACAATACCTCTGTGACATCACTAAGAGATTATCTCTCGTACTTGTCTGTGAAATCTTTAACGAGCAGACTGTGTAAAAAAAAATACACCTATTATTTGGATCTGCATTAACCAGGGGACAATCAAATATGATTCTCACCTATTTTGATTAATTTAAAGTATGTTTTAGAGTTCTTATCTCTAATTATTCTTGTGAAAGGATTTCTTCAAATGGGCCTTAAATTTTCAGAAATTAGATGCCGAGTTTTAGCATACGTTTCAAATACCCATTAGTTTGCAGCTCTCAACGTGTCTTTCGTGGTGTGGACGCAGAAAGCTTGCACGCCACCCGTACGGCCCGGGTTCGATGCTACCTCTTGACTTTTTTTTTCTTTTTTAATTAATTTTATATTTTAACACTTTATTACAATTTGATTTAAATTTGACATATATTTGACACTTTGAATTGCTGCAAATTTGATTTTTTTTTTTTTTTCGGAAAAAATATACAATTACGTTTAGGTTTTTTTTTCATGAAAATTTATATGTATTTTATCTAACTTGTAAACTAACATAATCACTGACGAAAATCCAAAATATTTTATGTCTAGATTTTTTTTCTAATTATTATTTACATTTATATATTTTTATATTTTAAGCAAAGTTCAGAAACAATATATCACATATATATTTACTTTATTGAATTTTAACTGAAAATTTATTTTTTCGTGTAAATTATAAATAATAATTTTGATGTCAATTTCAAAATATTTTTTCATTCTAACAAATAATGATAATAAAGCGAAAATTGTCAACTGGAAATGTAAAAATCGTCTGCGGATCCCGCATGCTGTGAAATGTCAGTAATGTCATAATGAAGGGAACGAACATCCAGAGTGAATTATGTCAGCCAGGTATCGGTCCGGATAGCCTAACAGGTAAGGCATTGGCACGGCACGCCAAGTATCCAGGTTCGATCCCTGGTCTGGACATTTTTCGCTCTTGTGCTACTCCAGCCTTGAATATGTCAGTAATGTTTTGCTGTCAACAGAAATATCCCTGGTATTTCGCAGGAAACTTACTGGCATTTCTGTAGAAAGTTTTTAACATATATAGTAAAGTACCAGTCATTTTCAAGAAATGTTTCCTGGAAATAATGGGCAACTCAGCTGCCCATTTTTTCCCAGTAACGTTGCGGAATTTTTTTTACAGTGTAAGGTCCCTTGTCCCATTAAAAGAGGAGCGTGTAGTCAATTAAAATTATTAGTAATGAGACAGTGATACCAGTGTGGAATCTAATGAATGAAACACAGGTTTGGCAAACGAAAAAAAAAATCTCTGTATGTTGCAATAAAAATTTTTGACTTTTAACTCCAGTATTGACCTATTCTTTGCACAATTAAATGAGTACACTCGCATTAATCAACACAGCATTTCCTGAAACATTTCAACGTAAAATTCTCAAAAATTCTGAGTCATCTCTTTTGATGCTGTGATCACTGCAAGCAGATGATAAATACGCACAAAGTTATTTTCTAATCTTGTGTAGCTGGTTTTCAAATCACTATCCGACAATCACAGAAATACTGACTACATATGACAATTATCTAATTAGAAGCCTCGATATAATAATATCCTCCACGAAATAATAATTTCTGTGTAATGATGTTTAGTAAACGCGTGAAAAAAAAGCTTCCACAATAATCACGAAAAAATCTGGAGGAATATAATTTCAAGATTTTGAAGACATTGCAAAAATGTTATATTGCTTGAGCATTACTGAATGAATAGAAAAAAAAATGACGCCTAGAAAAGGGAATACTGATAATAGAATTTTTAAAACGAAATATAATGTCATTAAGTCCGAAAAGTTTAGAAGAAATTAACGTTGAATATTTATCCTGGTAACACACACACACACGTACTTATATATATACACATATACGTCACCATTATATAATATTACAATTCATAATCTTTTTTAAAAAAATAAAAATTAATAAACTGAGTACCAATACATTACATTGACATTATAGATAACAAAGCTGTATCAACCACCATTAATTTAACCAATCATTAATGATTGTTTCTACTTTAATATAGCAATATCTAAATAACGAATATGTGAAGTATTAAAAAATTAAAACCTTCAAAACTGGCGAACGAAAAATCAATAGGAAGACGAAACCATATAACGGACCAGTAAATAATTAAATATATTCAGGGAATCATAAATATTTGAAATATATTGTAAAACAAATTGTAACCAAAACAACTCAACCAATGAAATAAGACCTGAAATAATGAATCACTGTCAGCATCAACAAATCCCCTGCACGAAATGCATGTTCTCAAAATTTACAAATGACCAATTTAAAAACTACAAATGATCTCAAAACAAGAAAACAAGAGAACAATCACGAATGAAATTGGAACTAATGATACGTAACTCGTTATCAAGGGCAATATATATACTATATATCTTATCATGCATATACATAAAAATATTTATTATACATAAATACATTTTTATATGTAAACATCTGTATTTTAATAAGTTTTAGGTTGTCAGAAGTATTCAGACGGAAGTTTTACATCATAAGGATAATGTAACACTTAAAATAAATAATGCACAATAGATGGAGTACACCAGGGGCGCCATTTGAGGAGGGCTGGGGGACAATATCACCCCCCCCCCACACACACACACACACACCCAAGGAATTAGATTTTTCGGAAATTTTTCATTAATTATCAGACTCAAATAAAAATTTTAAAAAAATGTTCAAATTCTATAATAATTTATCAGATTTGGTTGCAATAAAAACACATGTATTAAATAAATTCTTTATGCATAGAAATTAATAATTATATAAAAAAATCCTATTCGAACTTTCTTAAGGTGAGACATATTCGTACTTTGGCTAATTTAAAAAAATACATGACAGAAATGTTCTTTTGTCAATTTCTTCTTGCTGTGTAAAAGTTGATCATAGGAAAACTAGTCCTCTCATGGGTAGAAATTCAGGGGTAGAGTTTTTTCAGATAGTCCGTTTTTTGGGGAGCGGGGGGGGGAGGAGTATAATTCTTCTTAATTATCTGACTTTTTTACTTTTTTGGATTATTAGTGTCACATTATACTTACTGCAATCACTGCAATGTTATCAAATTATTTAATTATTTGCTTTATCAAATCGTATTATATATGGTACACTCTCAAAATTCTTCAACGCCTAGGAATGGAGTCTGCGCGCACTCTACAAAACAATTTCTGCAACCGAAAAAACGACAGACTTCCTCTAAATCCTAAAGTAAAAAAAAAAAAAAAAAATTACCCCATTTTTAGCACGTTTATAATAAAGTAGTCTATAATTTTATACCTTAAGTACAGAAATGAACACATGGGTTATTACTATGAGCCACCATTAATAGTCACATCTATAGTTTTTTCATTTGAAAAATATTCAGGACTTTTTTGTTAAAGACCAGGTCATACCGACTGCAACCGAAAGAGGTAAAGCACAATCCAAAAAACTTAAAGTGCACCTCACTCGCAACGAAGAAAATGTCTCAACCCACCCTAACGGAGGACTGTAATCTCATGTAAATACGAATCAATGCAAAAACCCTTGACGGGTTAAAAGTTTCTGACGCAGCACTTTATCTTATGCTCTAAGAATTTTAAATATGGAACTTAAAAATACTGATATCAAATTTTGAGTGACGTTATGCTATTTCTTAAAAAATATATTTGTATTTATTTCATCATTTTATTTTTGTTTTATTTATAATCGCATGTGCAAAAGTTATGTTCAACATGAAAAGCTGCATAAAATTTTATTCGCTGTTGCTTTATCATTTACATCTCTCATAAATTCAAAATATGAGTTTTAAAAGATATGATATAAAATTTAAGTGACGCCTTGATGTGACTTTAAAAGGTTTGTTTTAAAATTCAATTTAAATTATTTTTGACTTGGTTAAAATATTTTTTTTACATCTACACAATACTTTTAATTTTCCAATTCACTGTTAAATATATCACTTTCATTAAATCTATACTATGCATTGAAATTTATTTATTTCAATAAATTGATTTATCTTTTGTGTCACGCTATTCAAAATTGTGAGTAAGATTTATGTAAATGGTTTATTTGCGTCAAACTATCCTTTTTCATACATTTCATGTAGTTTGGACACAATGACGCAAAGAAACCATTTACATAAATCTTACTCACAATTTTGAATAGCGTGACACAAAAGATAAATCAATTTATTAAAATAAATACATTTCAATGCATAGTATAGATTCAATGAAAGTGATATATTTAACAGTGAATTGGAAAATTAAAAGTAATGTGTAGATGTAAAAAAAATATTTTAACGAAGTCAAAAATAATTTAAATTGAATTTTAAAACAAACCTTTTAAAGTCACATCAAGGCGTCACTTAAATTTTATATCATATCTTTTAAAACTCATATTTTGAATTTATGAGAGATGTAAATGATAAAGCAACAGCGAATAAAATTTTATGCAGCTCTTCATGTTGAACATAACTTTTGCACATGCGATTATAAATAAAACAAAAATAAAATGATGAAATAAATACAAGTATATTTTTTAAGAAATAACATAACGTCACTCAAAATTTGATATCAGTATTTTTAAGTTCCGTATTTAAAATTCTTAGAGCATAAGATAAAGTGCTGCGTCAGAAACTTTTAACCCGTCAAGGGTTTTTGCATTGATATCATTACTTTTTTGAGGTTAGTGATAAAATGATTAAAAAAAAGATACTTATGGAATTTAATGCAGATTTAATTTTTACTATTTTATTACAATTTTCCTTATAGCAGTTTGTATATAAAAACAAGTGGGTAAGTATAATCGCAGATCGCACAGAGGGTTTCATTTGATATTCCTTTAAAAACACTTTACCCTTAAATTAATAAATCCAAAATGTTAATTTATAATTATTAGATCCTTACATAGATGGTGCACTAATAGTTCCAATTTTCATGGGGCAGGGAACGCACTCTTTTAAACAAACCACCTTCCAATTGAAGTCATCAAAAACCAAGTTGAATAAGCCAGACCCCGTTGTGTTGTTTGACAAACAGCAGTCTCATGTCCCCTCCTTCCCCCCTTTTTCAAAATTTTTCAGACCAGTACCTAAGAATGGAACCGAAATAATTTTTTCTCTTCAGAAATTACGATAAAAAAATAGTATGCAATACTCATAAATTTACTTTAATGCTATATAGGGTGATTATTAAGTTAATTATAACGTTTGCAATCTGTTGCATTGATGTCCGAAAGGTAGTTTCTGAGTTATGGAAGCTGGACCCATAAGGCGCCATAGAGGGGCGAAGCCCGCTAGTGTCTATCATAATTATATCTGCCATGTGGACTAATTGCGATATGTAATCAAAATAGTCCCCGCCCCTCCTCATCCCCGGAAATATAACAAATACAAAATGTGTCTTTATAAACCTATCGTCAAATAGGTTTTTATTTCTTTTTCCCTAAAAAAAAAACATGATTTTTATATCCGTAACGTAAATAGCGGACGAAGCCCGCTAGTTCCTATCATAATATATATTTTTAATAATTTTATATAGTCTATAATAAAAATCAGACTTAAAATAGTCTAGTTCCATGAGTACTTGTAGTGTCAGTTACATGCTACGATTTTTGGATACCAGTATTTTAGAACGGGAAAATATGACTTATTTTATCGGAGATATCTCATTAATTGAATAAGGCGAAGCAAACTTTTTGAAAAAAAAAGGTGGCCAACAACCATAGCAGTTATCAACTATGTGACTTTATGCAAAAGTCCATTAATTTGGTCTGCTTTAAAAAGATTACGGAAGATTGAATTATAGTAGAACCTAGATTAACCGAGCTTCGATTAATCGAGGTTTCTGTTAACCGAGCCGATAACAAAGTCTGATTTTTTCCCCCTTTTGAATGAGCCTTAAAAATAACCACACTCTTTAGCTCACTGTCCGTGCTATATACAGGCCCTTCTGCCCCCAAAAGCACTCAACTCCAAAGAAACATTGGACCCTGAGAAGTCAACAGCGAACAATGCTTTGTTTCCAGTGGCTGTGTGAACTTTCGTAAATTTTTCAATTTGCATTTTAAAATTTACTACTGGCAGTTGATTTTCTTTTTAAATTTGTTAAGCTGTGAAACAGAACTTTACATATATTTATTTTTATTATTTAAAAAACGTTCGATATATATTTTTTTAAAGATATGTTAAATTCGCTAGGACGGCGAGTTTTTACACACAGTTTCTATTAACCGAGATTTCCGATATCCGATGTACTAACAGTCCCAATTAGCACGGATAATCGAGGCTGAACTGTATAATTAAAAAATCAATGGCGATCTTACTGTAAACGGGTTTCCCTTTTACTCAGGGATTTCAAGACCGAATCAGCTGATGTTAGTTGCTGTTTCTGTGCTTGATTAAATAAGATTAGTTAAACATTTGAAAATTACCAAATATAAAAGGAACTAAGTCAACAGAGTCTTTGCTTTATGGTATTTTTTAACAACGCTATAAGAAAATGATTTTAATTAAGAGATTTTAAATGTAACGTTTTAAATCTGACATAATTTTCACCAAACTTTCCTTTCTCTTTGTAACATTCAACTGAAAATATTTTTATTATTAGAAAGATAATATTATTATTTGCGCTACCTTAAAATTGGCAACTATAGTTAAAAATATCATCTCGAAATTTGAAATAAATATCTCATATAAATATATTTTTTAATTTAAACTGTTTTGCAATATTATTATTTGGCCACTTTGGCCAATATGACGTAATTTCCTCCATTTACGACTTTTAACACATATCAATGAATTTATTATTTAAAAATTTTCTTTTTCTTTTAATATTCACGTGTAAATATAATTTTTATGACGCAATTTTCAATGTTTTCCTGCTTTTAATGCGTAATCATTTAATTCTAATTTGAAAATAATTCATTATTTTATAATTTTCTTTCATTTTAAGTAAGCATGTGTAAAAACAATTTTTATGACGTAATGTTTAATATTTTCCTGCTTTTAACACGTTATCATTTAATTCTAATTTAAAAGGATTTTTTTTTCTGTTTATAATAGTCACGTGTGAATAAATTTTTAATTTAAAGGATATATTATTCTTTGCGCTGTTTTAACAATTGGCAGCAATTTAAAATAACCTTTTCTAAAATATGTAAAAAATATCTCTGGAAATTCTGAAAATTTTAATTTAAAATTGAAATAAACCGTCAAAAAATTAGGTAAGTTAAAAATAATAAATGCACTCTGCAAACTTCTAGTTTCTATTGAATGATTAAATTGAATGAAAATGATTAAATTCCCATGTATATATATTTTTTTTTCCATGAGACTTTTTTATTGAGACAATTTTATCCAGATTTAACATTAAATATCTCTTAAAATAATTCTTCGATTTAAAAACTGTCTACTTCAACGTTTTTATCAAACATTTCTCTATAATACTACCCATTTTAATATTTTTGTATGCAGTAATTTTCTTAATATTTGCGAAATAGACCTCTAGTCACAAGAGATTCTTTCAAAGCGGCGAAGAGCATTAGTTTTTTTTTTCCGAATAAGAGACAAAATGTACTACGCAATTGCGTCAAAAGATGGCGACACCAGAATTCTGATATGCTTATTATGTAAACTGTAAATATTGCAAAGTTAAATAAAAACAATTGTCTCGGGGTTATCAAACTTCATTGATATTTATAAATAAAACATTTCAACTAAATTATTTATTATAAAAGAATTATTACATCACAATAGTTTTTATGCAAGGAAAATAATAATTATAATAATAATAATATTATGGATGTCAGTGATTATATATTGATTGACCTTCATAATAAAAAAAAAATGATATTATAAAAAGAAGAGCTGAAATGAATTATTTTTTTTACGTTTCTGATCGTGTGATTTATATTCAAATAATAATTATTAATGTATATTTTTTGTAAAGTGATTGAAATTAAATATATTTATAAAATTTATGGTAATATTTTTATTGTTGAAAAATTGCCAAGAAATAATCATCATCAAATTGGCGTCATTATAATTGTAATTTTATTTAACTTAATAGCAATTAAAAAATTACAAAGGAACTGAGAATAATGGTCAACTATCAGACTTAAAAAAAAAAAAAAAACATTCACATGTGAAAACACGTATCAGGGAGTATCGAACTGCCTATCTTAAGACATGAACCTGCTTAAGATCAGTAGACGATGGCCCTTAACCACTCAGCCAATGGGAAGACAAAATTTTTCTCCCCAAAAGTGGTTAAAAAGAAAACATGTGTATGAATACAGTGTCATGCATTTTCGGTGAAATTTCCATAGAATGGCGAAGAAATATAGTCCGATTTTTCATGCGCATTATAAAACGAACAAGAGTCTTGCTGGAAACAAGTAAATTGTTATTTGGTTCATCTGAAACATATTTATTTGATTTTTAAAAAATCGTCCGTGTCATTTTCGAGAGAAAAAAAAATCGAATTATTTAACGAACGAGAGTTTTCCCAGAAAAAGAAAAGTGTTATTCACCTCGCCTTAATCACATTTATATTATGTATCAATTTAAAAATAATCGTTAGAACCGTTTTCGAGATTTTCAAATTAGGAACTTCCTCGATATCATACCAACGTTTTCACTTTAAAAACGGCTATTTAGATCTCAAAATATACTGCACGTAGAAATGTAAAAATTTCAGTATACGATTAGACTGCAGATATAAGACTGTTCTAGAAAATTCAGAACAATAAGACATATATCTGCTGAGTTATTAAAAGGCGGCTTTTCGCGTTTTCTTTGATGTCGAGTTAGCTGTATATATGGGTTCCGCCATCTACGAATTCTATGATACGATACGATACGATTTTAACGATACGATACGATACGATTTTAGGCTTAAGGCTGCGTCACTCGAATACTACCGTCTTCCATGATACCGCTAAAAAGATTTCCATTGAAAGGCAAACCGACCCAAAATGAAAGAAAATTAATCCATTTTTACTTTCTTCTATCTTCAATAGAAGAAAGTATTGTAATCGAAATTTTTTTCGACTTCCGGTTTTCGACGGATTTGCATGTTTTAGGGGTCAGAGATTCCAAAAAACATGTTTATAGAAAATGTCTGTCTGTCTGTCGCCATTGTACCATCAAAAAGTGTATGAAGTTATGTATAGAATTAAACCGAAATTTTATTATAAGTTTTCGGCTATGGCAAGCAGGTCCTCTCGGAATTTGGAAAAAATTCGCCGGTAGGGGGCGCTGATATAACAATTTTTGTGCGATTTTGAATATTGTACCATCCAAAAGTGTATGGAGTTATGCATAGAATTGAACCAAATTTTTAGTTTAGGTTTTTGGATATGACAAGCAGGTCCTCCCTGAATTTGGAAAAAATTCGCCGGTAGGGGGCGCTGTAAATGCGTTTTTTGTGCGATTTTGAATATTGTACCATCGAAAAGTGTATGAAGTTATGCATAGAATTGAACCAAATTTTTAGTTTAAGTTTTTGGCTATGGCAAGGAGGTCCTCTCTGAATTTGGAAAAAATTCGCCGGTAGGGGGCGCTGTAATACGATTTTTGTGCGATTTTGAATATTGTACCGCCCAAAAGTTTATGAATTTATGCATAGAATTAAACCAAATTTTTATTTTAAGTTTTTGGCTATGGCAAGCATGTCCTCCCTGAATTTGGAAAAAATTCGCCGGTAGGGTGCGCTGTAATAGCGATTTTTGTGCGATTTTGAATATTGTACCGTCCAAAAGTGTATGAAGTTATGCATAGAATTAAACCAAATTTTTATTTTAAGTTTTTGGATATGGCAAGCAGGTCCTCCATGAATTTGCAAAAAATTCGCCGTTAGGGGGCGCTGTGATAGCGATTTTTGTGCAATTTTGAATATTGCACCATCGAAAAGTGTATGAAGTTATGCATAGAATTGAACCAAAAAAATTTTTAAGTTCTTGGCTATGGCAAGGAGGTCCTCCCTTAATTAAAAAAAAATCGCTCGTAGAGAGCGCTGTAATAGCGATTTTTGTACAATTTTTGTGCCATTTTGAATATTGTACCGCCGAAAAGTGTATGGAGTTTTGCATAGAATTGAACCAAATTTTATGTGTTTATTTTTCGTCATGTCACGAAGGTCCTCCCTGAATTTGGAAAAATTCTGCCGGAAGGGGGCACTATAATTGCGATGTCTGTACCATTTTCATTATTGTACCATCGAAAAGTGTATGAAGTTATCCATATAATTGAACCAAATTTTTTGTGCGTGTTTCTGGCTATGGCAAACAAGTCCTCCCTGAACTTGAAAAAATTCCGAAAGAAGGGGGCGCTATAATTCCGATCTCTGTGCCATTTTCATTATTGTACCATCGAACAGCGTATAAAATTATGCATACAATTGAACCAAAATGTTTGTGCTTGTTTTTGGCTTTGGCCAACAAGTTCTCCTTGAATTTGGAAATATTGCGCGGTAAAGGGGCTCCGTACTAGCGATTTTTGTATACTTTTCTTGATTTTTCGTAGTTCTATTGTGCATCGGCGGCTCATGCAGCGGCGGGAACTCGCTTCCTGCTATGACGGCTATTCGCAAACAGCTGATAACGACAGAATAAGGAAAAATTAATAATTTTAACAAATATCATGATATAGATTAACTCGCTTTTAGTCCGTTTAATTGATTTGAGCAGAAATTTAAGATGAAAATCAAAGTTGGTATAGTATTGAACTAATAATATTGAAGTATTAACATGTGTAACTAGGTTTTGAAATATTAAGATGTATAAGATAGAAGAAAGTTTTGGGATTGGCACATCCAACTAGTTTAATACAGTTATTGTAAAAGAAGTCTACAATTATATCCTTAAGGGTGTTCTCAAATCCAAAAGGGCAACTTTCTGACATAAGTTTTAATTTTTTTTTTTTTTTTTCAAAAATGCATGAAACTAGCTGCCGTTGTTGTTCAGAAACTATGTAATTGAGCAGTTTTTTTTTCCATTTTTTTCTACAAACGCAATAGATCTTTCAGAAAAGAATGTCAAAATGGACGTTTGAGCCGAGTTTCCGAGCGAACGGAGAATAAGCACTCAACAACAGGCGAAAACGTGTTTATCACGTGATCAAAAACGCTTATAACTCAATAGGTAATTGATTGATGAAAAAATGGAAAAAAATAGTTCAATTCCAAATCGCTTCCATGGCCAGGATTTCCAATTTTATATCTTTCCGTTAAAAATGAATTTGTAAATGTGTCAAGACGTTTTACGCGTATTGGGCAGAGCAGTTAAGAACGGCCTTAATATAAACTTTTCTTTTTATGTAGAACATGAAGATATAGTATCCATTAATGTTCAAATTTGTAGCTTTTTCATCAGAAAAATAGTCAGGATTTCTTTGAAAAATAGTATTATCACGAAACCACCTCAAAATATTGAAAACGCAATCCAAAACATTTGTGTTACCTTTACTTGCAGAAAATCACTAATGAAAATTTTCTTATCTCTATAGATCACAGAAGTCGCAAATTCCATGACCTATTCATGACGTTCGTAGGCTGATTATCTCATGACTGCTTGAATTTCATGATTCTTTTTTCGCGATCATGTGACGAAATTTGCGATTTTTTCCGCGACTGTTTCACGGAATTCACTATTTTTTTTTTCTCCAGCCTTTATCGAAATTGTTTTTTTCTCGCGACCATTTGTCGAAATTCACAATACTTTTCCATGGCCAACTGACGAAATTCAATATTTGTTTCTGCAACCTTTTGACAAAATTCGCGCTTCTTTTTCACGATCATTTGTTGAAATTTATAATTATTTTTTCTACCACTGACTAATAATACAGTCAGCCCCACTTAATCGGGTAACGGATAATTGCGTACCCCGCTTATACGCATAGAATGCCGTGGAAGAGAAACGCTCCCCATAAGGTTAACGTTAAATAAACTCGTTTTATCGCATAAAAGTCCCCGGTTAATTGCATAAATATCTCCAATCTAGTAATCCGGATTTTATGAATTCCTGTTATAGTGATGAATGGGAAGAAAGGAAGAGCGTATATTTTTCTTATTGAATTTGGACAATTATGTTTTTCTTTTAAAGCTTGTCGTACATACAGTGAATCGAGATGCTGGGGGTACTTTTTGGAAAATCCTGGAATCGAGGGCAAATACAATCGGGACAGTCAAGAGAATAAAAGAATAATATTTAGCGCCGTAAGTGGAAGAATGCAGTGTCCGTGCTATGAAAAAACAAATTTCCCTAAAGGATTTTTTGTGTAGGCAACAACAACAACAACAAAAAGAGATAAATTGGAAAATAATTGAAAACAAGTAATAAAAAATTTGTTTTTAAAGTCAATTCCTACTTAGGTTATCAAAGAAAAATGTAATATAATCCCTTAAGCTAATATTAGTTTTTGTTGCATTAAAACATCTCAATTTGTTGATTTTCTATAAGCTAGTATGTTCACAATGGAAGTCTATGGGAATTTGGCGAAATATTAGAGATATCGCCAAGTTAGCGTCAATTTTGGCGACTCATTTTGATCGCCAAATTTGGCGATAAACTTGGCGGTATTTAGCGACATAACAGGATCCCCCCCTATGGTTACCGCTCTTATAGATATAAAGATGCATTAAAAGTTTCAATAACCAATGGCCGCCATTTTGTCTCCCATGTAAAGCTAAAATTAATTAATTAAAATTTAATTAATGAATTAATATTTGAAAAAAACTGTATTAACATCAATTGTCATCCAGTACAAGTTTAAAAAAAATTATTTCAACTTGATAGGATGAATAATAAGTATTTCATTAACGATTGAAAATTTGAACAAGATATATAAATAAATAAATAAATAAATATAGGGAGAGTGCGAACTAATAGTAGGAATTGAATAAATAAATATAGGGAGAGTGTGAGCTAATAGTAGGAATTGAATAAAACGTATTTATGCAGATTGTTTTAAATTTCAAAAGTATGATTTAAAAAAAAAAAAAAAAATGTTATTTTACTTTCATTTTAATTTTCACATAAACTATAGTGCAAAATTAAATCATGTAACGTAAATGGTGTGATAATACATTATACTTTATTACTTATATTGTTACATATAGGGTAATAATAAATTATTTATTAACATTATTAATACAATAGTTTTTAAATTATTAGGTAAATAATTATTGTCCATTAATATTTATCACATCTGTGGTATATAATCAAATGATAACGTATACTGATAAAATTAATTGCTGGCCTCGCTTAATTGCGTACCCCGTTCAAATGCATACAATTCAGTGGAACCAACTGTATGCAATTAAGCGGGGCCGACTGTATTTGTAATTTTTTGCGCAATAGTTACACGAAATTTTGTATCTTATTTCACGATCGTTTGACGAAATTCTCTTCGATTGTTTGACTAAATTTTCGTGATTTTTTGTGCAATCTTTTATCGAAATTCGGGATTTTTTTCTCAGTCCTTTTACAAAATTCGAGATTTCAGTTTGTACAATCATTTGACGAAATCCTCATTTCTTTTCGCGATCTCTGATGAAATTAGCAGTATTTTCCATGGTCGTTTGGGGAAATTAGCGATTTTTTCCACTACGATTTGGGAATTTTTTTTTCAAAATTTGCGATTTTTTCTGTGACCCATTGACGAATTAATTTTGCGGAATTCGAAGGACTTTCATGAAGGACTTTCATGAAAAATAAAAAAAAAATCGCAGAATAGTCACATGTCAATTAAAGAAGTTAAGGAGACAAAATCACGCATTTTTTTATCGCACGGGATGTTCTTACTTTCTGTGAGATTTGTGCTGTTCTGCACGCTGTGCAATTCTGCACGTTCCCTGTTCCTCAAAGAAATTTTTTCTTGTCCATCGACAGGAAACTCTTGAAATGGCACCTCTGTAGTAAAACATGAAAAAAAGAAATCGAAAGGAGTAGTAAAAAGTTCCATTTTAGACAGGTCTCTGTCTTACCAAGTATAATTGTATGATGTTTTTTCATCGAAATTTGATTTTTCCCCCTTTCGGAAAAATTATGTTATAGACAGGCTTTGTTTTTACTAGTTTGTACTGTAATGCATCTCTTTTCAGAGCTATACTATAGAGTGGATTGTTTAACATTCTTTGAGGATAACTGTAAAAATGGAACCTATAATAGAATACTGTCTAAAAAGGAAATATTTCATATTCAATATATTAAAATTTTACCTACTAAGACGGAAACCAGTTTAAAACTAATTTTTGGTTCTTGAGTTTCCGTATTCTAAGTTTTTACTGTTTTTTAGGCATGATTCAATTTGTTTGTCGTTCGGGAGGGTGGGGCGGTAGACGCCCGGATCCTACCCTTAGCTATATAACTTCCCTCAAAAAATCTTCCCCCCCCCCCCCAAGAAAGTTCTGAAATGGCGCCCCTGAAGTACACACACATGAGAATGCTATCCAGAGATATCAAATAATGGAGGAGGCATCGCCTGCAAATAA
This sequence comes from Maratus speciosus, assembly GCA_963932465.1. Classification (NCBI taxonomy): domain Eukaryota; kingdom Metazoa; phylum Arthropoda; class Arachnida; order Araneae; family Salticidae; genus Maratus; species Maratus speciosus. The sequence goes on from OZ010790.1 coordinate 257,189,900, forward strand.
GGGACTATAAAATCAGAAATGTAGTATGAGTCAATGGGGTAATAAAAAAATATTTGGCAGACTTGTAGTGGATAGAAAACCATTGGTGATAGTGGTATGTAATGATATGTATACATAGTTGCCAACTTTTACGTTTCTTCTTTATTATTATTTTTAGTCGAAATCATTGTCCTAATTATCCGCCATAATTCCGAATTTCTGCCATTAAATGAGCAAAAAATTAATATGAACAAATAACGGTTAGGAAAGAGCGTAAATGTTACTACACACACACATGCATATACAGCGTCTGTCCAGTAAGTTAATGAGAGTGATACCATAATTTTTTTCATCTGAAGATAATCTTACAGACAATTAATATTCTTCAAAATAACCTCCTCCTGCAATAATACATCGTTGACAAAAACTCTGCCACACATTTATGCCGTCTTGGAAGTCTTCAACTTGAATGCTGTTCAGAACGCGCGTTCATTTTGCTGCAAATTCTCCAGATTTTCAAAACGATGTCCTTCTAAGCTGTATTTTAACTGAGGAAACGGGAAAATGCCGGGCAGTGACAGAATGTGGCTATACGGTGGTTGATGTAGCGTTGTAATGCTGTATTTTGCCAGGGACTGGGTCACATTGAAGGATGTGCTGGAACCAGCTTGTCACAAATTTTCCGTATTTGAAGTTATTCCGTGACAATTTGATGCACAACCGATTTCGTAAGCCCCAATGCCTACGCAATAATTCGGACACTCATTTAAGTATCACAGTCAAATGCACTTATTCAAACCTGTGTCTCCTTCAAGAGCAATCTGTGCGCTGCAAAGAATCAAGGCCAACTGACTTCCGCTAGAATCTGTAGCTGATAGTTCTCACAGCACATATCGCTTGCAAAGTCTGTCCCTTTGGCCTCCAGCTTGCCGAGAAAAATTCAGTCTCATTATTTAATGGACAGACCATGCACATCGCTTACCCACAAGAAAAGTTACATATGTCACAAAAATTCATTTTACGTTTTATTTCACTAATTGGTCTCTCACTAATTGGTCTTGCTACAAAAAATTTTAATAAGTGTAGTTATACGGAAAATCATTTTATTACACTATATGTCCATTTGTGACCACAGAAGAGGGGTAGATTGTGTAGGAGATAAAATTACCCAACCCTCCAAACCTCAACCTACGTCGTCAAAGGGTTTAAAGCTTTTAAACGTTTTAAGAGTTTTATGCTTTTATGCACGTTTTTATTCTTGCATGCAAAGAGTAATAAGCTATAACTTCATATTATAGTTAAAATCATGCACATTTTCTTTCTCCTCTTCTGTGAAATTAATTTTTATCGAGATGTACCGCTTATCTTGGGAGTAAGTGATATGTTTATATGTACATATATAATGAAAGAATAAAAATGAGATTTAAAGTTCAAAGTTTAAAGTATAATTACAATCCCAAATCTTCTTTTTGTAACGTTAAATCTTATAATCTAAAACCCTACTTTCTTAGTTTGTTTCTCAGTTCAACGTTTATTAAGTTCATCATTAAAATCAGAAAATAACTTTAAGATTAAAATTTCTGAGTTTGGGCCAATTCTCCTTCATTTGTGGTTAAGGCTTTGCGCGTCGTAGACACCTGAAATCGTAAGGGGCTTGACCACACATCAATCAAAACTAATTAATCAATAAAGGGAAATTATCCTCCGAATTTGACATCTTCGATCGCTGCTCTTATATATATATATATATATATATATATATATATATATATATATATATATATATATATATATATATATTTCTGCAGAGTGTTTGCAAATTCTTAACAAAAATCCTGCTACCGGAAATTCACATATTTTGCTGGATTAGATTCTACTTTACCATTCCTGATATAAGAATGAATGAAACAAAGAAATTACCAATGATTATGTTATGCAAAAGAAACCAATTTTGTGCGACTGATGAAGCAGTTCATGGTGATAATTAAAATGGAGCCTTTTCCTGTCGCGAAAAAAAAATATTTTTTTTTATTTCCTCTGTTTGACTTCTACCATAGTTAAAACGAAACCATATTTCTCGTTAAAAAAAAGAAAACTTGTGATTTTAAATTTAATTTTGAATTGTAAAAGCTTTTTTTTAATGATTTCATATAGCTCTTATCCAAGATGAAATACAGCAGATTTGCCTGCAAAGATGGCGGGACTCATCTGGAAAGTCGTGGATACATAGTTAGTTGTAATTGAGTTTGAGGCTTCAGATTAATATTATTGTTAAAATTAATTCTACAGTTAAGTTTACGAAGACGTGAGGGCCTGAATTTTTCACTTGGAAAAAATATTTAAATTTAAAAATTCGGGATAATTTCCAGTATGGAGAGAAGCCGTCAAACTGGCAGGATATTTTCCAGTATGGAGAGAAGCCGTCAAACTGGCAGGATAATTTCACTTTATTAGTTAATTTGCTTGATGTGTGGTCAAGAAACGTAAGATTACCTGGTCTGTGACGTGCAAGGACTTAACCACAAACGAAGGAGCATTGCTCTAACGCAGCACTTTTTATATTAAAGTTAATCTCTGATTTTGATAATGAACGTAATAAATTTTTTACTGAGAAGTAGATTTACGAGGGCTATTCAATAAAGAATGATCATAAATTAATAAAAAATAAATACCTCGATTAATCCTCCAAATGTCAATAGTATTTCTCAAAATTCTTCCCATTCGATGCAATGCACTTATCCCACAAACGTCTGAAAACACATGCCAAACCCATTAAAATTACTTCACTTGCTTGGACTCAGGGTCATAATGATGAAAACAACTTTCATCAGCAACCTACATTTCAAAAGAAACATGGCATTAGTTTATAACCTCGATTTCATCTCTGAAAAAGCCTGTACACGCACTTACTTTCATTCGGGAATGAGCAGTCGTGGAATCCACCGAGCACAAAAGAGTTCATGTGCAGTTTTTCTGAGAAAAGCGTGTGAGTGGAACCCAATGAACTGGTCATTCTTCCTGATCTTTCATTTAATGTGATCCTATGATCTACTCTCTCTATCAATGCCGTGGTGTTGATGTTTTTCTAGTATATCAGTCACTGGAACACCGGCTCCACCTTCATTTGAAATCTATTGTCTCTCTTGTATGAAAATGTGATACCATCTTATAGCTGTAGGGGACTAAAGATAGTACAGTCTCCTCATAAGTTTCCTGTAGCATCATATAATCTTCTAATAATGATTTTTTTTAAGTAAAAACAAAATTTAGATGCATCGCGGTATTACTCGTCGCGTGTAACATTCATGTTTTCTGTAGGCGACAGTGAAACTATGCATACTTGGTCAGCTGTCAAAGTTGCAGTAGTGACGTCATGACCCTGAAACCGAGGCTAACGAGAAAGACAGGCTACCGCGGTGGGTCCGATTCTTCTTTTTTTACAGACCGCTGGTGTCACGTGATGCTCTTTTCGCACACCTTCATTGGTGCATTCGAGCATCACGTGACTCCAGCGGTCTGTAAAAAAAGAAGAATCGAACCCACCGCGGTAGCCTGTCTTTCTCGTTAGCCTCGCCTGAAACTCGTGCCATCTATTCTTCACTTATCCCACTACGTATAAAATATTCATTTTATTTTTCTGGATATTTTAATAGCCTTCATTATTATTTATGAACAGCCCTCGTGCAAGTGGTAAAAAATGGTTTTTTGATTATAAGATTTAAAGTTAGAAAAAGAACATTTAATATTTTAATTTTAATCTAAGTTTTGAATTTTAAAAGGATTTCATATTTATCATTTCATATAAATATATATACATATATACAGTATAACTTAAAAAATCCGGCATTATCGGGACCAAGACTATGACGGATTTTTGAAGAATTATCAAAAATAGTAACTAGGAATATCAAAAGTAGTACTACATTCTTAATGGGGCCTTTAGTCATAATTTAATTCATTATTAAGTGATAATTATGTAAGAAAAAGGGAAATAAAATATAAAAAAAACTTACTTTAATTTATATTTCCTGTGTTACGGGAAAAAAAATCTAATAAAGGGGGAAATTATTTCTTTTCTTCCAATTTTGGAAACGGCGATGTCAACTTTGTTGCTTAAATTTTTTTGGCCGTTCTTTAACAAGTTTTTTTTTTTTTTTTTTTTTTTTTAGAAAATGAAGAATGTCTATATTGGAAATACAGTCTTGTTTCTCTAAAACATACATTAATTCTCCAGCCATGTTTATGCAGTTTTTTTGGGACACCTTTTCTTTTGCCGGTTCTTCATCCTCGCCTTCTGAGCTGCTACTAGCATTATCGGCGGTTTTATTTAGTACAGCGTCAGCGATTTCCCTCTCCGTTAAATTGTTCCTTGTTGATGCATTTTCTTCAATGTTTATCCAATCATCTATATCCCTTTTTTCGACACTTAATGCATTTTCAGATTTGCGTGTTCAATGAGCTCATAAATTACGGCGTTTTCATGCGCAGTGTGAAAGCCTGAAAATTGATCCTCATCATTGATGTCACCGTTGCTGAAAATTCGTTCCGGCAATATATTGTGTCACGCCTTCTCTAAAGTTGGCCCCAAACTTGATCCCATTGCTAAGCATCGGTGCAGTTCTCAAAAAAAAAAAAAAAATGTTCAGAAAATAATCGCAACTGACAAATGGCAAAAAGAGTGAAAATTAATTTTTTTTTTTTTTTTTTTTTTTTTTTTTTTGCCTTTTAAATTTCGATTTTGAAGTTTTTAATTAATAAAGAATTGCTATTTTTCTTCTCCCATAACTTTAGTGTAAAAGAAAAAGGAAGGGAAAAGATGGTTTTGATGCCGGATTTTTGAAGTCACCCTGTATATATAATATGTTTCTATATGTTGATATATTTAATTTTTAAATGTAATTAATGATTTGCAATATTCTTTTAATAAAGTACATATACACAAATTTGGTAATGTACATATATGTACGTTTTTGGTATACTTTTTTAGTGTATCCAAAGTTTAAGCAATATATTGAGGTTATTATCTGGGAAGAAATGTGAGAATATTGCCCTTTTCAAGAAAATGACATGTAATTAAATATATGGACTTGGCTTTCTTACAGGAGAAATTCAGTGAAAAGATTTCTTGCGGAATGTGCTCATTGTGTTTATTATAACCTTGTTATAATATGTGTTTTTAAGTACATTTAAATTTAAAACCATATTTTAATTTCAATCGTACGCAATAACATGTAAATTAAAAACTTTTGGTTATTATGATAAAGTTCATCCTCATTTTTCAACGCCTTATTAAAATTAGTCAACAAACAGAACAAGCGATAGTAATTAACTTTGTTTATTTTGTTAGTAAAAATATAATTGCTTTTAAGTTCTTTTAAGCATGGCTAACATAAGCATTAATGTAATATTTGCTAAAGTTTTAAACATTTCACTGCAGTTAAAAGTACTTGAGTCACGAAATGTAAGCGCCATTTTGCTTTAAAAATTTACTTTTAAGTCCAGTGTTTGAGTTAAATTTTAATATAATAGAAATAAAGCATATTAGCACTAAGTTTCTCTGTAGTTTGATAATAACCAAGCCTGTTAAAAAAAAATGGCACTGTATGTGTGTACGTATCTATACCTATATGTATGAAAATGATGAAATTTAGATTTTAAAGATTTTACATGTGTCATAACTTCATTTAGCTTAAAAAATTTAAATTTTACATGTGAGCAAATTCGAGTATATAGAAATAAATGCCGTTTCATATTATGAAATAATTGTCATACAATTTATAAAATATAACATACAAATTCCATCCACAAAATCTATGGATGTTTAAATATTCAGACAATTACTCGAGATAGAAACGCGGACTTGTGCACGCCCATTGCGATATATGTAAGATGTGGCTCTTCTTGTCTAAATTACTACGCTCTGTATGAGTTGATAGTAGAACCAATCAAATGGAGTTAGTTAGTGTGAGCGTCACCATCGACATCTCCGGCCTGTACACTGGTTTCTGACGTCACTCTAGAGAGATTTCCATTTTATCGCTGAGGGAGATCTTTACAGAAATATGCGAGATTACTTTTCCTGATTTTACCTATTGAAATCTGGAATAAAAAACTCTTCCACGGAAATGCAACTCTCCCACTTTTTAAACAGGGTAGCGACAGATCAGGGAAAAACACAGTCATGATAAAGGTGATATATCGGAATTCTTTTTGCAGAAAACATTTGGCGTTACGCGCGGTTATGTACAATGGATTTTTTTAATAAGAAAATACTTGTACAATCTTTTTATTTTGACTGTGTTTTCTCCTAATCTGTCGCCACCCTATTAACCTTTAATTTTTTTTTCCATCGATCTGCTAAAAATTCAACCGTCATTATAACATTTTAAATTCTGCTAAAAATCCTTTTTTTCCGGTATTTATTCCTTTTAATTTTCTTAGTTAAAAATACTTAATTTTTAATAAAAGAAGTTTATTGAAACAAAATAAAAATAAATTATATTTTTATTCTTTAATTTATTTCATTTTTTCAGTTTAAATTCATTTTTAATAATTTATTTTGAATTTAAATATTGTTACATTTTTAAATTATATATTTTCAGTCACTTTCACTTTCATGTCAGTTTCACTTTTATATACAGTCACTTTCACTTTCACTTTCATTGAAAGTGAATGTGCTGTTTGTAACTTTGCTTCGTGGAGGTCAAGGACCCTCTCCCCTGATGATGGCTCATTAGAAAGAGCATGAAACGTTGTGATTAATTTTTAATGTGTTTTTAACATAGTTTTTATTGATATGTACGGTGATGAGTATCATAAGAGTTTTTAATTATTATATACTTTTTTCTTATAGTATTACTAAACACATTACTACTATATTTACTCATGAAGAAATGCTCTGTTTTTACTGAACTAGCACCTCTTTTTTCTATAATGAAGATTAAATTATCATTTTAGAAATTAAAATATAAAACTATTTTTTTCCTAATTAGAGAGTTAATTGTTGGAAAAATGATTAATTTCAAACATTGTCAACAATTTGATATTAAGTGCAGAGATTAATAATTTTAATAACTGTAAATATCAATAGTATCTCCTGAGACCCCGCGTCCATTCTATTGGACATTTTTATTTTTTGTATAAAATACTTAATTTCAGTTGGAACATGTAAATACGTGCAGCCCATTATACTAGATAGTTTAGTGCTGCTATCTGTACACCGAAATAATAAAAATATTTCATCTAAATATGTATTTTAATTATTTGAAAGAGGCAGGGAACAAGAGAACGACTGTTGAAGGTAAGCCGGCAGTTTTAACGCTAAATTTATATATATATTAAAAATATTTTAATATTAATGCTACACACATCTAATTTTGAATGTTGTATCAATGAAATGACATTGCAGTTTAAGTAATCTAATGTATATTTTAGAGAATAAACGAAAAAAATTTTAATGTCTATTATATTGGACGTTGGGTCTTCATCAGTTTTTTTTTATTCATATAAGATTCTATTTGTATACTGAAGAGAGGCATTTGTTTTTACTTAAAAATCAACACAGTATTGAAATAAATTATAGATACAGAAGTGGATAATGTATTTTCTTAAATAAATAAATACAAAATAAATAAATAAATAATTATTATCATAAAATTATATAATTTTACTGATAAAATGCTTGTTCTAATCCAGTACATTGCTAATTTTTTGATTTCAGTGAAATATATATGTATATATGTATATACATATATATATTGCAGCATTTGGTAAATATAGATATTTATAATTAAGCTTTTATTATGTTTTATTCTTATTCATTGTAACTATTTTTTATATTATTCTTCTGTTAGTATGCTATTTATAACTGAATTAATAAATTTAATCATTTTTAATTAGCAACAAAAATTTTAAGAAAATATAATTAAAGATAACAGTATGAGATTATAAATAAACTCATTTAGATTTCTTTTAAATTTCTTCTTGCCATTTACTTGCCAATTGTGGTAGCTGTGCCCCTAATTATTATCATTATTGAAAGAAACTAATGACTGGTGTTGAGGAGAGATAAAAAACAAAACACAATGTTATTAAATTTTTGTATTAAAGTACCTTTTTTTTTCTATTTGATGAAGCAAAAATTAATTTATGTGATATTTAGAAGTGACGTATAAACGATTAAAACACACTTCTGATGTCAACAAACTTTGTAGTGAAAGAAATAGGAACTTGTTGCTAAATATCTGGGATTTAAAGCCAGTGTAGCGATCTTATCTTACTTGACAAGTATAAAATAAGGTTGTGCGCATGAAATACAACTTGTATTTGTATATTCATTTAACTATAAAAAATAATTGCAGGCTTTTTATATTATTTTGCTGTTCGTATGTTGTTTATAAATAAATTAGTTAATTTAATTGAATTTAAACAGAAATAAAAATTTCAAGAAAATATAACTGAAGATAATAATTTTAGATTATAAATAAACTGCATTTTATTTCTTTTTAATTGCCTTTTGGCATCCAAATGTCAATTGTGATAACCGTGCCACTAACTATTTATAATTATTTTTAGATTAAAACTTTTATTGAGTCGTTAGATTTTTTTAAAATTCCCTTTAAAAAAAAACTGTTTAAAACGTCACTAAATTGATTTATGCTTTCCAAATGAATTTCATCCAAAAATACTTTTTTTATTTGATAATAAAAAAATTTAAATTGTGCAATATTTAAAGGTGATGTATGAACGATAAAAGCACATTTATAATGAAGAAAGATTTTTTAAACTGAAATAAAAATTTTAAAAATATATACCTCAAGATAATAGTTTAAGATTATAAATAAACTGTGTTTTATTTCTTTAAAATTTACTTTTGGCATCCAAATGTCAATTGTGATAACCACGCCACTAACTATTTATAATTTCTTTTAGAAAAATCTTTTATTGGTGTGATAGATTTTTTAAAATTCCTTTTAAAGCAACTATTTAAAAAGTCATTAAATTGATTTATACTTTCCAAATAAATTTCATCCAAAAATACCTTTTTCTCTTTGATAATGAAAAAATTTAAATTGTGCAATATTTAAAGGTGATGGTTGAACGATAAAAACACATTTATGATGAAAGAAAACTTTTCATTTAAGAATTTTTCATTCAGAATCACGTAATTCAATAATATTTTTTTACAGGACTAAGACCCAATGTCCATTATATTGACATGCCAAAACTCTATATATATTTTTATTTTTAAAATAAATGACTATATATAAACTTTTCTAGCCCCATAAAGAGCCTTAATCCTAAAAATGGTAAATTTTGTGCCAAAAATGCGAGCTTGGGTCTCAAGAAGTTTTAATACAGTTTTAGATAATTATTACAAAATATCAATGAATGTAATATTATTGCATAGTACTAATGTAAATGAATGGTGTTTTATAATCATTCTAATTACACTAACTAATAATTATAATTAAAGCTTAAAACATGTATTATCTTAGCAGTTAGAGGTTTAATTGTTTTTAGAAACCTAAAAGTATTGAAAGCTAGTCCGTGTTTTAATGCAGAGAAAAAATTCATAAAAATCCGATTTAAATTTTAAAAAATCTGATTTAAATAAAAAAATCCTATTTTTTTTAATCATAATTTTTTTACACTCTATGTATACACCTTGACTTTGAGGTATATTGCAAATATGCAGCACGGTGAGATGATACAAAAGGTTAATTAATTTTATATCAATGTCTGCCTGCAGGAAAACACATATTTAAAAATATCTTTTGGTTATTAAAAATAACTTAAAAAATTAATTACCAAAATTACATTTTTATTTATGAAATCATATAGTAACAATAATAACAATTCTTACTGTCTATGATTTTTAGGAAACAACGATCATTAAATGTTTATGCACCGCAGCTGTTCTATTCGGAGCCTAATGTGAAATGTTTTATACAATTTGCCGAGGATCTATCTGGCTAGATGTCCGTTGCCAAGGCCGCTATAGCTCTGATATTATCAAGTATAGTACAACTTCCCGGATTATAGAATACACGAGAAAAACATTTTTTTTTATTTATTATTGAAACTTCTATTATATATTTACAATTAAAACGTTTGACTAATAACACCAAAAAGCATTTTTATATGAAAAATATCAATTATGTATTCAAATAAAGTTTTGAAATTCAATAGCGATACTTTCATATTAGCTACATTCCAAGAGTTAATAGTCGAAGAAATCGCCAAAGATTTTACTACAAACAGCAGTTTTTTTTTTTTATTCTAATAGTTTTAGTAGTTTAAGCGAGCAGTTCGATTACATGTTTATAAAATTTGAGTATTATTTATGCACATTTTTGACGAAGTTTTTAATTTAATAGGTTTTAGAATAACATGTGGTGAAAATTTGATATATACAGTCTGTTATAAATGCAGGTAATCATATTTGCTTTTATATGGCACAGTAAAATAAAAAATAATGAAAATAATTTAAAATTGTTAGCCATTTTCATGTGAATAAAGTATAAAAATTCAAACCATAAGCACAAAATAGAAACACACATTGGTTCATTATTATTATTATTATTTTATTTACAGGATTAGATAATTATAAATAACAAGCCCCTCTAATCAGTCTGTTTTCTTATAGAGCGTATAGTATAGATATTCTGAAATTTATTCGTATAAAATCATTCAGGAAATAAAATATAAAAAGTATCCAGAATATAAAAAATAAATAATGAAATATATTTTACATTTTAGCTTCATTCATTCAAGTATATGGATATATTTTTTATTAATTAAAATCTTTCAATAAAACCATATTTATTTATCACTGGATTGCATAATTTCCATATTTGTCAACTAATTGAGACACCGGTTTAATTTGAAAACTTTTTCTTCATAATATTTAACTGAAAAGCTCTTACCAGCTAAGGATATCTCTTTATAAATTTGTATAACTTTTCTCACATCGAATAATACTTATGGACACTGATCCCCGCCCACCCCCCTTAATACTATATATGCATGGTATCCTTTAACTAGTACTTCTCCATTATGTAAAAAAAAAAAAAAAAAAAAAAAAATCTTATTTCTTCTAAATATATATTCTGAACAGATATCAATATTTAAATAAATATGTGCAACGCAAATTGTTTCAGACCATCAAAAAATTTTATTCTATAAAAAGGCCTTTTTATTTAGTACGTTAAATGCATTGAAATATTTGCTAATTATGTTAAACTTTGATTATAATATTTTCTACTTCATATTAAAGTTTGAGAAAACGTGTGATTTTAACCTATAATATTTTAAAAGAAAAGAAATCTGATTAAAATAAATTTATATAATTCGTTTTATTCATCTGATTAAAATTGTTGATAGGCAGTTGTTTCAATAAATTAAACAATAAATCTACTAAACTGTATTAGGTTAATGAAATGTTTATAGGAAAATACTAAAATCGTTATAATTTAAAGAAAAGAAAACTCTGGAAGCTTTCATTACAAAAAGCTACCTATTGCAGCCGTTCGGAGGAAAGCGATTTAAAAAAATTTTGGTATATTTTCATCGATCATGTCCCCCAGACCCCGAAACCACCCTCCGTTCAAAAGTTGATATATATATATATATATATATATATATATAAATATATATCTGATCTTTGTGATACTGTAACTCTCGTATTTATGAACGGATTTGGATAAAATTTCGTGTGTATATAGTACATACCAATGTCTCGACCGATTTCGTTGGCCAGCTTCAAGAGCCATCTTGTTTCAAAATGGCGGCCATTTAAAAATTTTTAAATTTAAAAATGAGGCACAAAAAAATTAGAAATAGAAAAATATTTGTTTCTTATGTATTTGAGCTTGATACAAAGATTCCGGAGCATTTTTTATTTCGTCTGTGTCTTAAATAATGGCTGAATATAGCACTTTGAATTTCTAGCATGACTGATATTTTGAAACGATCTGATTTTTGTCACGCGATAATAGGCGTATTTATGAACCGATTTGGATGTGACAAGGCATTTGCATAGTACATAGCAATGTCTCGACCGAGTTTGTGGGCCAACTTCATCCGCCATCTTGTTTCAAAATGGTGGCCATTTAAAATTTAAAAAAAAAATGAAATTTAAAATGAGGTACAAAAAAAATAGAAATTGGAAAAGATTTTTTCCTTATGTGATTGAACTTGATACAAAGATCCCGGAGCATTTTTTGTTTCGTCTATATCTTAAAAAATGGCTGAGTTATAGCACTTTGAATTTCTGGCATGGCTGACATTTTGAAACGATCTGATTTTTGTCACGCGATAATACGCGTATTTATGAACCGATTTTGATGTGACAAGGCATGTGCATAGTACATAGCAATGTCTCGACAGTGTTCGTGGGCCAGCTTCATACGCCATCTTGTTTCAAAATGGCGGCCATTTAAAATTAAAAAAAAATAAATAAAATGAGGTTTAAAAAAACTAGAAATTAAAAAAAAAAATTTCTTTTGTGTTTTAGCTTGATACAAAGATTCCGGAGAATTTATAGTTTCGTTTATATTTTTAAAAACGGTTGAGTTATAGCACTTTGAAATTCTTGTGTGGCTGGCATTTTGTAACGATCTGAATTTTGTCACGCCATTACAGGCGTATTTATGAACGGATTTGGATATAACCTGCTGTGTACATAGTACATACCAATGTCTCGACCGAGTACGTTGGCCAACTTCATCTGCCTTCTTGTTTCAAAATGGTGGCCATTTAATTTTTTTAACTATTAATTTAAAATGAGGTACAAAAAAATTAGAAATTGAAAAAGATATTTTTCTTATGTGTTTGACCTTGATACAAAGATTTCGGAGCATTTTTAGTTTCGTCTACATCTTAAAAAATGACTGAGTTATAGCACTTTGAATTTCTAGCATGGCTGACATTTTGAAACGATCTGATTTTTGTCACGCGATAACACGCGTATTTATGAACCAATTAGGTTGAGACAAAGCTTGTGCATAGTACATAGAAGTCTCTCGGCCGAGTTTGTTTGCCAACTTCATCGGACATCTTGTTTCAAAATGGCGGCCATTTAAAAATTAAAATATTTTTTGTATTTAAAATGAAGTACAGAAAAAATAGAAATAGAAGTTTTTTTTTCTTATGTGTTTGATCTTGATACAAAGATTCCGGAGCATTTTTTGTTTTGTCTTTATCTTAAAAAACGGCTGAGATATAACTGTTTGAACTTCCATTGAGTGTGACATTTTGAAAAATCTGTTTTCTTGCCTGCAACAGCACTCGTATTTATCAACCGATTTAGATGTGAGTGAGCATGTGCACAGGAATTACTAAAGTCTCGACAAAGTTCATTGGTTAGCTTTGTTGCACCCATTATGTTGCTTTAAAATGGCGGGCACTTCAAGATATCGCCAAATTTGGCGACCAAATATCACTTTAAATAAAACCAGCTTTGATAACTCGACTAATTTCGCGAAATTCTCATTCATATTCAGTATTGACAAAAATTAGTATTTAATCTTCTATAATCGGATTCCACTAATTTGATCTCCGTGTGTTTGAATAATATAAATTGGCTTTTAAAAATTAAAGAATATGAAAGCTACCTCTTCCTCCCGGCACTGGCCGGAAGGACTTTTTCTTATCTTTTTTTTCCTTATAATCGTTTTCTAAATTCCGAGGTAATCCATATTTTAGAAAGAACAATTTTTGGAAGTAGAAAATATGTCCAACAATAAATACTATAGCAATGATGGAGATCATTTTAAACCACACCAAAGCTAGTGTAATTATCTCGGACAGATATTTTTAAGTATTATCTTGGAATGATTATTCCTATGAATTTTTTAGGTTAAATATTTATATCTCACAGACTGCACGTTCACAACACTTTCTATTGTCCAGCAAAAAACTCCCTCTGCCTGTTCCAAAGATTAAACGCAATATGTTGTCTTTAATATTTTTATCGTCTGCGGTTTTTCGCGCTCTTTTGTTTATCAAGGCAGAGAGCAGATGTATTTTCTGTTCTTATACATTTATATGACGTAATATTTTTATAAGCATAGTACCAATTATAATTTCTTGTTTCAAGAATTTTTTTATGCATTTAACTTTTTTCGATGTGTTTCAAAATAGTTCAAGTTTTAAGTTTTGTAAAGCTATTTTTTTGTCAAATATGACAATAATTATACTAATACTGGGAGTATAACAAATTAAAGAATGTTTAAATTTTTAGAGTATTTAAAATTCATTTTAATATGCAATAATGCAAGATCGTTTGAAAATAAAAAAAGTAAAGTTTATATTATACATAGTAAATGAGAAATATGTTCATAAAAAGAAATAACATAACTATCGAAATAATGTTTTTAGTAAGAGTGTGTGTGTGTGTGGGGGGGGGGGGAATTAGGCAATTCTCATTATTTTATTTTAATTTCCTGTAGAGTAAAACAGCTTAGAAAATAACAGTATTTTTCAAATAAATTTCTAAAAAATAAATAAATAAATAAATAAATAATTAATTATGCCATGCGTTTTGCATACATTTTGTATATTTTATTTTATATTTGGAAGAAGTTAAATTTATTTAAAGTGTGACACAAGTAGCAAAATTTATTTTTTAAAAATTACTTAAAATAGTTAAACACTAGCAGAAAAAATTATCAGTGAAAATATGCAAGTGTTTTTATTTATTATAATAAAGCATTGCGTTATTACAAAACTCCGTCCTTTCCCATCCCCACACACAAAAACAAATCTTTGCTTTCTCCACCTGTGTAATATATTCTGCCATTTCTGCTAATAAGAATAATTTAAAAATAACAAACTAACTTCCCGGATTATAGAATACAGGAGAAAAACATTTTCTTATTATTGAAATTTCTAATATATATTTACAGCTAATACATTTTCTAGATTGACCACTAATAACACCATAAAACATTTTTATATGAAAAATATCAATTATGCATTCAAATAAAGTTTCAAAATTCAATAGCGATACTTTCATATTAGCAACATTCCAAGAGTTAATAATAAAAAAAATCGCCAAATATTTTACTACCTACAGTAGTTTTCTTAATTCAAATAGTTTTAGTAGTCTGCGCGAGCATTTCGATTACATGTCTATTCAATTTGTGTTTTATTTATGTACATTTTTTGATGAAGTTTTTAATTTCGTTGTGAAATATTAGCCGGAAACAAACGCTGAATTATTTTTATTGTTTGAAGTGGAAACGTTTTAATCTTAACATATGTTTTGTCCCATTGTGAGTTTACAATATGGTGGGATTTTTGTCACATAATGAGACGTACGTTACATGTAGTGATATACCAGTGACATCACAATTTTTTTTTTTTTTTAATTGCCAGAAAAATATTTTTTACAGCAAATAATATGTTTTAAAGAATTTTTGTATTTTTTTAATGTTATGTAAGAAGTTCACATATCAGTCACAATGTGACATCGCTGAGTGTTGGAATTTTGGTCACAGTTGTGACGTGACCACAGTGACTTACAATGACGTCACTGTGACCATGCATGCTATGAGGGTTGCTATGTATATTCTAATACTACTAGAAAGGTAGCCCGTCAAAAATGACGGAAATTTAGATATAAAGATATATACAACTCATGTGCAAGAATATGAGTTTTCTCGCTTGTTCCGCAGTGATAGATGAAAATAACACATTTTAAGAATGAAACACATTTATGAAAAACTGTGTACAGTAGAAGACCACTAATCTGCACAGTTTGGTTCCAAGTGTTATGCAGATTTGAGGCTTTTTGCGGTCATGTCTATTCAATCTTTCTTTACATTTTTTTAAATTCATATATTGGACAATTTAGATTGTTGAGCCTTAAAAATAAATAAATAACACACTTGAAGTAAGGTTAAAAACTATTAAATTATCGTATACTATTTCATGAAATGGTATTATATGTGTGTGCTTCACGATCTTGGTTACGACGTTGGCGAAATTGCCTGCAACTTGTCATAATCCTAATAGTGTAGGCCGCTATAACAAAAAAGTAACCAGTTTTTAGTAAACTTTCTGATATAAAGTAGCTTTCAAAAACTTGTGCAAAATTGCAGGCCGTTCTCGTGTTATGTCAGTCCTAGGAATAATATTTCTAACACTGAAGATTTTCCATGTATATATGGAATTTAGAAAAGCTTCTCCAAAAGAAAGGTCCTAAAATGACATTGTAATTCCTCTAACTTCCAAGTTTAATCGGGCCCTGATGTTGAGTACTGAAATCTAATAAATACAGTTATTTTGAATATTACAACAGAATTAAACAGTTAAACTTATTTAACTTATACCCGCTGTTACTTCCCGATGTTATTTTGTAGTATTAAGTGTTCGCGCTATAACAAAAAAGTAACCAGTTTTTAGTAAACTTTCTGATATAAAGTAGCTTTCAAAAACTTGTGCAAAATTGCAGGCCGTTCTCGTGTTATGTCAGTCCTAGGAATAATATTTCTAACACTGAAGATTTTCCATGTATATATGGAATTTAGAAAAGCTTCTCCAAAAGAAAGGTCCTAAAATGACATTGTAATTCCTCTAACTTCCAAGTTTAATCGGGCCCTGATGTTGAGTACTGAAATCTAATAAATACAGTTATTTTGAATATTACAACAGAATTAAACAGTTAAACTTATTTAACTTATACCCGCTGTTACTTCCCGATGTTATTTTGTAGTATTAAGAAAGAAAATTATTTAAAATTTTCAAATCATGCATTTATGGTTTTTTCCGTCTTTAATAACTAAATAATGAAAAAATAGGTTTTTGTTCTGAGCTCATAAATATGACAATAAAATAATGTAACTAAGATACATTGCAAAATTAAATCTTTGTTATTACAAAACCATAAACAAACGATACCGCCACCATTTTACCTACTATGACGTCATTAGAATATTGCCCATTGATTGTTGGAGAACTTACTTTGTGAATGATTACCTCAATGATTTAATATTTTTGACGTTTCACTATGAATGAATCACTTGTGTTTGTTTAGGTTTATGGAATGAGATATTAAGCTGTGAACGTAATTTCAATTGAAGTTATCCAAGGATATATGTATTTTTTATCGAAATTAAAAACAATGCTTTGATCTCGAAATAAAAAGTTTTAGTTTGTATAATTTGTTATTTATGTTAATTATTTTTTTAAGTACATTTCCATTATATCGCATTTTTAAAAAAAGCTTGGCGCGATTCGGGCATCGGAAAGTGAGATATGTTGCGAAAATATATAAGCAGCTATGAAAACAAATCTAATGAACTTTTATCTTTGTTTACATATGCACTTATATACATAAAAAAATCGTTTCTAAATATATATAATTTTTTTTATATACAAATTACGGCACAGATTTCAGATAAGAACCGGGATACCTAATTGGCGCCAAAATTGTGTTATTTTTCCTGCTATGGTAACCCGGCTATTGTGTTTTATTTATTAATAAATTGTTTATTTACTTTTATTTTCTGTTTTTTAATTATATAAACTGCTTTGTTCGGTACAGATGTCATATTCGCCTCATATTGGCGCGATGTTTTTCGGTTGCCAATTTGGCGAAAACATCAACAGCATAAACAACATAATCCGGGTTACCACATCAAGCACTTTGGCGCAAGTTAAGTACCTGTTGCCTATATGATATTGGCGACAGAAAAAAATCGCGCCAATATGGGGCGAATATGACATCTGTTCCCTTTGTTCTATAGTTATTATTCAAACTTTTATTTATTTATAGCTATTTCCTTTTCAAAATGATAGCAAATAATTGAAAAATATATAAGTAACTGGTATTCGAAAACGAGATTTCTGCCAAATTGGCGTCATAGAAAAATCACGCCAACTCCCATGCGTATATGACATCTGTGCAAAAATTACTTCTGTTTCGTTATAAAAATGGTTAAATAGCTTTTTTTATATTAAATTATCGGCACAGATGTCATATACGCCCATATTGGCGCGATTTGTTTTTGACGCCGATGTCATATACGCACCGGGTACTTAACTGGCGCCAAAGTGTCGTTATTTTGCTTGTAATGGTAACCCGAATGTTGTTTATGCTGTTGATGTTTTCGCCAAATTGGCGTCGGAAAAAAATCGCGCCAATATGGGGCGGTATATGACATCTGTGCCAAATTGTATACATATGGAAAAAATTGCTTGTGAGTATGAAGCAGTAAATAGGTTGCCAGAAAATACGTTGGCAAACTTCTTTCTCGC
The DNA here is from genome assembly GCA_963932465.1 of Maratus speciosus. NCBI lineage: Eukaryota > Metazoa > Arthropoda > Arachnida > Araneae > Salticidae > Maratus > Maratus speciosus. The sequence continues at coordinate 257,208,143 of OZ010790.1, forward strand.
CAAGAAACTTTTCTCCGAAGTATTGTACATAAGCAATGATTGCTAGAAATGCATTTTTAATTATGATATGCGCTTTTATGTTTCACTACATTTATGTATACTATACTGTGTGTATAAATGCTACAGTTCATATGCAGGTCTACACAAAAGAATTCGTAAGGGTTACTGAGTATGAGAGTAAATTGCTTAAAGGTGGTTTTTAAAGGAGTTATGCATTTTTACGCTGAACTGCATTTAGTTTCTTAAGAAATGTTTGTAAAATATAGATAAAATGATATACATGGTCGCAAAGAATTGGATATATAACCGTCTATGGATGATAATATCTGGAAATGTGATTTCAGTAGTTTTAAGAGTAGTTGAAATTAAATTTTAGCTAAATAGTGGCATGTAATAACGGTACTATTGGCTATGGACGGTAACTGCTGAAATCAATTTTTAAAATTTTTTATGCGTTTTCTAAAATGTTTACTTTGTTATCTTGGTACTTCTTAGTTATCCCGTCGACCAAATTACTGTCGCCAAATTGTAAGATTAAATGCCAATAATGGCCAATAAAATTATTAATTCGACGTTTTATTTGTATTTTTGTTTATATTTTACTATTGATTTGGCGAGTTATATAATTTGGCGAAATGGGTCGACGGGATATCTAAGAAGTAACGTTAAATTATTTATCTTATTTCCCTAAATAACGAAGTTTTGTTAAAGCATTCAGGATGCGTTGGAAAGGGTTTCATATTTTATGCTTAACGCATGATTTTTCTTTCTTCTTTAGTCTTATTTTGCATTTATTTTATTCTTAATTTTGTAGTCTTATACTGTTTTATAGAAACTTTGGCACAGTTGTCATATACGTTATCATATATTGGCGCGATTTTTTTCCGACGCCAATTTGGCGAAAACATCAACAGCATAAACAACAACATCCGGATTACCATATCAAGCAAAATTACGACAATTTGGCGCCAGTTAAGTACCTGTTGTGTATATGACATTGGCGTCAGAAAAAAATCGCGCCAATATGGGGCGTATATGACAACTGTGCCGAAACTTTAATATTTAATGTTTAAACTCTTCGCTCCACTCCCCTTGCATATAGTACAAACTATAACATGGATAGCGCAAAATAACAGACAGTTTGGTACTTTTCCACTGTAGAGGCTTTGGCATTTTTTAAAAAAAAGCTTGGTGTAATTTGGGCATCAGAACGTGAGATTTGGGTACTTTTCCGTTATGCGGACACCATTGTCGCCACGCGACAAGTTGGCGCAAAATCGTGAATTGAAGCATTTGAAAATAAAAGAAAAACTATTGTAGATACTAAAGTGAGCATTTAAAAAATATAACATTTGAAAATTCCAGACTTTTACGAACTATTTCATCAAATCACAAAAATATACTTAAAATAAGTGAACAAATAACTGCTATAAAATAAAGCAATAAAATAAAACTCATATTAAACTGCTGGCATAAAATTACAAATATTTCTTAGCATTTTGAAATAATTGGCGCATTAGCATAATTTTGGCATGGTGTCCGTATAACGGAAAAATATCGACATTTGTTGTCAAATCATATAAACAGCTATGAAAACAAATTTGATGAGCGTTTTTGTTTGTTTTATATGTATATTATTGATGTTTTTATGTACAAATTGCATCTGTTTTTGTATAAAATTAGAGAAACGGCTTTTTTATGTTAAATAAATCGTATAAATATCGAAAAAAATGCGTGTGTATATAAAATGAAACAGTGAATAGGTTCCCGGAAAATATGTTAGCAAATTTCCTTTTTCGCCAAGGCACCTATACTGGAAAAGTACCTAAAGCACATTAAAATCGCGCAGTTAGGAGCTCACACAGTACACCGATGTCTGTTGGCGGTTATTTTATTAGTAGCATCGGGAGGAAGATGTAAAGATGTACTTTAAATTCTCACCCATAGATTTCGAAAAAATATCTTAAAAGAGTGGAGTTTAACTTAAATTTCGGTGACCTCCATTACGAAAAATGAATGGTTTTAAATGGGATTTTCGCCAAATTAGCCAGCTATCGCCAAGTTGGCTAACATTTGGCGTACTGTGGTAACCCTGCATTAATATTTTTCAACAATTACTCATTTCAATGAGGTGGTCCTACCGGAATAGTGAGGGACACACAGAGACTTGGATTTTATATAAATAGATTACTACTTCGAAATAAAATGATATTATAATTTGCCATGTAAAATCAAAATGATTACACTTGTAATACTTGGGTGAATATTACCCGATTCTAAAATAATATCAGTTCGCTCTCAAATTAGCCAATTTCATTGGCTAAATTACAAGATCAAATTACTTTTTAGGGGAAGACCAATTTCCTATCTTGAAAACGCATTTGCCAATGAAAAGACTGCATTTGGCGTTGTGCCAATTGTATAGTGAGAAAAAAGAAGGGTTACCAGAATACTCTAAAGGCGTTAGAGATCAAGATATTGTGTCTATTTATTTATTTATTTATTTATTTTTTGTCACACATTTACTATCGCGGTTTTTTTTTTCGGCTTTTGGTTATCATGACTTCTCGACAAAGTGGTAGCATTCCCGACGATGAGGTGGAAGCATTAGAAAATGCATCCGACTCTGACGAAGAGATTTTAGATGACGGAATATCTACAAGTGACGACTTTTTTTTAGCAACCCCAGATAAATATACTGAAAATTCAGACATGGAAATAGAATGTGATAATGTGAAACAGTGCAATCAAATGATGGAAAAATAACATGGGGATTAGAACCGTTCCCAAATAAAGAAATGACTACCAGTGCAAACGTGCTAAAAGTAACACCAGGTATAACCAGATATAATATATTTAGTATAAAGGACATAAAATTAACTTTTCAAGTACTCATGAACAATACTCTGGAAGAACATTGTGTTGAAAACAACTAATATTGAAGTGCGGAAAGTGTTTGGTGGTAAATGGAATAATTAAGATATATTAAGTTACTTTCGAGGCATATATTGGTGTTCTCTTACTGATTGGAATGTACAAGTCTCGTGATGAATCAACGAAGAACTTGAGAGATTATTCATATATTATCGAAATAAAGTAATTTTAAAATTATATAATATATAATGTCCTTCGTATTTCAGTTTTTTTTCTTATAAATTTTTAAATAGCTCAAATTATATGATATCAAATATTTTCAATTAACCTCTCTAAAGTTTATAATCTCTCAGATCATGAATCATTAAAATTTACGAGCTGCTCTCAATGAACTTATAAAGTTAAGAAACTAACGATAATTTCTCCAATAAGAAGATGTAAGCATTGAATTAGAAATGAAGTCTCAAATAATGCTTATAATTATCTAAAAATATACGATTTTAAATATTTTCGGTAAAAGTTTCAAAAGATTATCAACTATTAATTCATGAATCATTAAATTTTAGTCAATGAACTTTTAAAGTTGATAAATTAACGGCAATTTCAACAATTCTAGGTCATAAGCACTGAAGTATAAATTACTTCTCATATAAAACTTAGACTAGATGAAATTATATAATTTCAAATATTTTTAATAAATGTCTGTAAAAGTTTATAAAGTATTAATTTATGGATCCTCAAATCATACTATATACTCTCAATAAACTTTCAAAATTAGGAAATTAAAGGAAATTAAATTTCCCACATTCGAAGTTATAAGCATTAAAGTACAAATGAAGTGTGTTAAAGTAAATAAACAGCAATATTATATAGCAGACTAATTATGGTAAATATTGTATAACTGGTAAATATAGTATATTTCCCTTATTAATATAATTTTCATTCAGATACTTCAGAATAATCCAATTTAATTCACTTAACAGGATTCTCTAACAGTATATATTTTAGTAAAATTAACTTTTTTGTAATGTTGATTATTTCCCTACCAACAATATATTTTTTAATTGTTAAAAAAAGTGTACTTTCTTATTAGAGCAATTTTCCGTCAGTTACTTTTAATTTGCTAGTTTAATTTAAGCAGGATTTCCTGCCAACTCGTTTTTTCAGGATTCACATCACTAGTTTCAAAAAACCTTATTTAATGAGGAAAATAATTGCGATTAAATAAGAAAAAAAAATACTATTTAATAAATGTAATCGAAGACATTTCCCATTTACAAATGGCTTGTTCTAGGCGTCTATTATTTTTTGTTGCGTTAAAATTTGGAGTGAGGAGGTCGTAGACGTGAAGCTCTGATATTTAGTTACTCTGCGGGATGCAGCGCGGCGGAGGAGTAAAGTTCTTATTAGAATAGACTTTTTCGTGCTGTGTTGTTGATGGACATAAATCAAGCTAATTAGCTGTGATAAAGATAATTCCCTCAGTTACATAAATAATGCGTCGTTTCAACTCAGCCATAAATCTATTCAAAAGAAATTAACCTTGAAAACTTTGATAAAGATAATGACTTGTTGAGTGACTCATAGACACTAAACTGATTTATTATTATTATTATGATATTGCTATTACAATTATTATTACTGATTTATTATCTTATAATGTAAATATTTTTTCATTCTGAAAATGTAGTCATTTCAGAGAAGAGGCATGGAAATGCTCTCTCTTTTTTACAATTTAAACAATGTGAATTAAATAGCTTAAAGTGTTATCACTGCTTATTTATTTGATATAATAGTCTACAATTTCTTTTGTCAAAGGAGGTTATAAAGAGTGGTTGATTAAAAATATGACAACTAACACATATTGGATAAAACAAAGTGTGGATTTACACCGAAATAGATAAGTATCCTGAAGAACGGGTAAGTCCCAATTTTATCTAACTTACTCACGCCTTTTTCATTGGGATTCAAATACTAACAAGATTATGATTACTGATCACTGAATAAAAATAAATAAATTAAATAGCCTCCACTGAAATCTGAAATATCAGATATTTGATAAATAAACTTTTAAACTTTCAAAAAGAAAAGTTGGAAGAACTTTTTACGGTAACACGTAAGTAATCAAAAGTTAAGAAAATGGCAGCTTCTAAAGATAATTTAGCAATTGAAAAACTTACAGCTACGAACTACTCGATTTGGAAATTCAAGGCCGAAATGATGTTAACTAAAGAAGACTTATTTCATGTAATTACGGAAGAACCGCCTAATCCAATTACGGACGCTTGGTCCAAAAGTGATAAGAAAGCCCGTGCTCTAATTAATCTAACAATTGATGAAAATCAAGTTACTCATGTTAAAAATTTACAGACAGCCAGACAAACTTGGCAAGCTTTGCGTGAAATCCATGAGCGACATAATTTGTCTAGCAAACTTTATCTCTTAAAAAAAACTTTACGGGATTAAATTAGCGGAAGGTGGCAACGTTGTTAATCATATTACAAAAATAATGGAATTAGTAGATAAATTAGCGGCCATAGGAGAAGTTATAAATGATAACCACATTTCTGCACTGTTATTATGCTCCCTACCCCAATCTTATGATACTCTTATTACTGCCCTTGAATCGAGAGAAGAAAATTAACTCACACCATCATTTATCAAGTCTAAACTTATTGACGAATATAACCGACGATATGATAATAATGAGAGAACAGAAAATCCTGCCAGAGCATTAAAAGCACAGAAAAATTACAACAATAAAACAAGTAATAAATACTGCTCCAATTGTCGAATGAGAAACCATTATACGCAGGAATGTTGGCATAATAAAGCCAAAACACAAAATACACCACAAAATCAACGCATTAGACCAAACAAAAGACATTACTCTACATCACTAGTTTTTCAAAAGAGTGAAAACAATTTTAGAAGTGAACAAACACCAGAATCAAACCGTAGGTACAGTCACTCTGAAAATGAAAACAATACATAGAGGGCGAGCGAAAATAAAAATTACGCCTTTATAACACAAGGAATAGAAAACAAAACATTTATATTAGACAGTGGCAGCTCAAGCCATATTGTGTGTTCAGATTCAATGTTTACAGAAATAAAATCACGCGACAAAACAAATGTAACCATCGCAAACGGGAAATAACTTATCAGTTACGGTTCAGGTGATGTAAATATAAACACGCGAACATCAGACAACAAAGTTCATGAAATAACACTTAAAGATGTATTACTAATACCTGAAATCGAAACAAATTTATTATCGGTTAGCAAAGCGACGCAAAATCGATGTGAAATTATATTCAGAAATGACAAATGTATCTTCAAACTTAACGGAGAAATATGCTTAGAAGCGCGAAAAGTAAATAACCTATACGAAGTTCAGTTGGCATTCCAAAACTATGCAAACGTAGCACAAAGCTGTAACAACAAAAATTGCTTAGAATTATGGCATCGTAGGTTAGGACATAGAAATCTAACATCAATTAAAGAAATTACGCAAAAGGAATTAGCTACAGGAATCCAAATAAACAACTGTAAGCATAACATAAATTGCGAACCGTGCATTAAGGCAAAATTAACTGATGAAACCTATCCAAAAATTGCAGAGTACAGAGCAACTAAAAGACTCCAGCTCATTCACTCCGACGTGTGCGGATCTTTTCAAACACCGACAATAGGGGGGATATCATACTTTTTGACTTTTATTGATGACTACTCACGATTTACGATCATATACCTATTGTCTAGAAAAAGTGAAGTTTACGAAAAACTTAAGGAATTCATCGCGTTCAGATGAAATAGAAAATTACCTCGTGGCTAATGGGATAAAACATCAACACACAGTTCCATATTGCGCAAGCCAGAACGGTGTGGCAGAGAGGAAAAATAGATCGTTAGTTGAAATGGCAAGGACAGTGTTAAGTGAATCAAATTTACCATTAAAGTTCTGGGGGGGATGCAATTTGCACAGCAAATCATTTGCAAAACAGACTACTGACAAAAACAAATGAAAAGACGCCATACGAGTTATGGACAAACAGACAGCCAAACTTAAGTTACGTTAGAGTATTTGGCTGCAAAGCCTTCGCATATATCAGTAAAGCCAGAAGACAAAAATTAGACGATAAAGCTATAGAGGGAATTTTCGTCGGATATGATAATGAATCCAAAGGATATAGAATATATGTAGGAGGAAATGAAATAAAGATCGCGAGAACCGTTAAATTTCTCGAAAACAAATTTAATATAGAAACGAGAAAGTAGAAAACAAACCAAAACAAGATGAAAATCGGGTTAACAAAAACTTTGTAGAAATAGAAATTTCAAATAGCAATGAGACACCATCCACGTCCAATCAACCAGTAGCAGAACTTAGACGATCAGAAAGAATTAATAAAGGTGTACCTCCTGATAGGTTAATATACATGGTTAAGAACGAAAACGCTACTGAACCAAAAAATTATGAGGAAATCGAAAACATGGAAAATTTTAAGGATAAACAAAATTGGATAGATGCAATGAAAAGCGAAATGAACTCCCTTATGAAAAACAAAACTTGGTCAATTGTAGAACCTCCACCAAATAGGAGAATAATAGGTTGCAAATGGACCTACAAACTAAAACGCGACAACACAGGAAAAATCCAAAAATATAAAGCACGTTTAGTTGCAAAAGGATATTCACAAAAATTCGGGGAGGATTATGATGAAACTTATGCACCAGTCGTGTCATATACAACAATAAGAGCATTATTAATAACAGCATTGCATCAAAATTTAAATGTAAAACATATTGATATTAACACCGCGTTCTTACATGGAGAGCTTGAGGAGGAGATATATATGTCACAACCAGAAGGTTTCGCTAAACCAAATGAGGAAAATAAAGTATGTAGGCTAAACAAAGCCATATACGGACTTAAACAAGCCGCGAGAGCGTAGCATAATAAAATCACAGAAACACTAAAAAAGATGAATTTCAGTCAGAGCAAATTTGACTCATGCCTTTTTACGCGAAAAAGGGGCGATAACACAACATACATAATAACATACGTAGACGACATTTTAATTGCTGGAAAAGACGAAATAATAGAGGAAGTAATCGCGAGCTTAAATAAAGAATACGAGCTAAAAGATTTAGGTGACATCAGTAACTACCTATCTATGGACATTAAAAAAGTAAATAAAAGTTACATGTTAAATCAAACTCAGAAAATAGAAGAATTAATCAATAAATTTAATTTGCTAGACGCAAAACCATGTAGCACACCCATGGAAACAAATTACACACGCTTTAATGATGAGGATAACATTTTACCAAACAACACACATTACAGACAAGCCATAGGAGCACTTCTATATCTAGCAACTATAAGCAGACCTGACATCTGTGCACCAGTAAACATTCTTAGCAGAAGAAATGAATCACCAAGAATGAAAGACTGGAATGCAGTAAAAAGAGTGATAAGATATTTAAAGACTACAAAAAATTATAGTGTAGTTCTGAGCGGAGAAAAGAATCCGATACTTGAAGTTTATGCGGATGCAGATTGGGGAGGAAATGTAGATTCACGAAAATCAACGAGTGGGAACCTATACATGTTAGGAAGAAATCCCATACAATGGTCGACCAAGAAACAATCCTGCATTGCAATATCATCGGCAGAGGCCGAGTATGTGTCAGCAGCAAATGCAGCAATTGAAATAAAGTGGCTAGTCAATCTACTGGAAGAATTAAACCTAAAGCAAACCTTACCTATAGACCTATATGAAGACAACCAGTCCACGATCAAGATGATATAATTAGAAAAGCACTCAAGTAAGACTAAACATATTGAAATTAGGTTCCACCTGATAAAACAACTAAAGCAAGAAGGAACTATCAACCTAAAGTACTGCCCAACCAAATTGATGATAGCAGAACTGTTTACGAAACCAGTTCCAAAACCTGTTTTTCAAACCCATAGAAGGAACTTAAATTTGTGTGAGAATGAAACTTCAGAAATTAAGGAGGAGTTGATGGACATAAATCAAGCTAATTAGCTGTGATAAAGATAATATCTCAGTTACATAAATAATGCGTCGTTTCAACTCAGCCATAAATCTATTCAAAAGAAATTAACCTTGAAAACTTTGATAAAGATAATGACTTGTTGAGTGACTCATAGACATTAAACTGATTTATTATTATTATTATGATATTGCTATTACAATTATTATTACTGATTTATTATCTTATAATGTAAATATTTTTTCATTCTGAAAATATAGTCATTTCAGAGAAGAGGCATGAAAATGCTCTCTCTTTTTTACAATTTAAACAATGTGAATTAAATAGCTTAAAGTGTTACCACTGCTTATTTATTTGATATAATAGTCTACAATTCATTTTGTCAAAGGAGGTTATAAAGAGTGGTTGATTAAAAATATGACAACTAACACATATTGGATCAAACAAAGTGTGGATTTACACCGAAATAGATAAGTATCCTGAAGAACGGGTAAGTCCCAATTTTATCTAACTTACTCACGCCTTTTTCATTGGGATTCAAATACTAACAGTTGTTCTATAAAGTGAGTGGTGGTGATTTTTTTTAAAATGTCGTCTGAGGCTAGTACCCAGACAATTAATGATATTATCCAGAGTATAATGGATCATACTGCTGATCGAACTTTTCTAAGGAATTTCAAGGATTGAGCGTCCATTATGAAGACAACGTTAAACAATGTATGGTTGAAATCTTCGCCTATCTCGATGACTACATCCACTCAACCAGGAGTAAAATGGATTACGCAACATCGTCTACTGACCATCAGGAGACTATTAGAAAAATTGTCCGTTTTTCATAATCTTATAAGCATTTCATCTTATAAGCACGGAAATTAAGCGGTAAGAAATGTCTTAGCCAAACTTTTCACAAAAATGTCTAAAATACCCATTGAGATAAATGAGAAATTTTACTTCAATCCTTTATTTAAATAAATAAACCCACGCACTATGAATGGCCCACTTAAGCACCAATTAGACGTATTAGTCTACTCGCGGTCTTTTTGTTCTGGTCAGGAGGCGATTTCTTGTAGTTACACGGCGTTTTTCTTCCGACTAAAACCGAAGCATTGCATTGCATTGAAACGATCAAAAATTGTCTAACATCCATTTCTGAAACAACGAATATTGATTACAATTCATTATGTAATACTGAAAAGCAAACTAGCAATAAGAAAACTTTAATTCATCAATTTTTCATGTAACAATAAAAAAAATAAGTCATCATAAATCTGATTTTTATTCTTTTCAATTTTGTTTTTGTGTTTATTTTGTTTAATAATAATGATTTATTGCTCAAAACTCCAAGAACAGTTAGGAATTTAAAATTGCTTTAAATTAATAACAAATACAGCTTTTTATAAATATATTTTTCTCCAACTCCGGTTACCGCGACACTCCGCTTATGACGACACTTTTTTCTGGTTATTAGAGTGTCGGGATAACGAGGTACGACTGTATTATATTTGTTGAGTTTATAATAAATTTTTATACATAATAAAATAAATAAATATTTGCAATTCTATTTTGTTCAAACATTGTTTTCTATCTGCATAATTTACTTTTATCATACGAGGAGCACTTAATGATTTTAATTTACGCATTACTGAGATTAATTTTAAATTATTAAATTTAAATATTAATTTTATATACACATCATTTATTTTTCTGGATAATATAGTTAAGAATGTACGTTATTTAGAAAGGGAAAAAAAGTGCTTAATTGCCTATTACTTGTGTCTTGGTACTTTGAAAATGGCGATGTTTTCGATCGTTTTGACAAACTCAAATGTCTTGTGTCCCCATAACCCTTTCGGGGGCAAAGTATTTCTATTCGTAAATAGACGAAATGGTTGAATGGCACCAGAATTTAAAAACAATTTTATTCTAAAATAGGTAAAAGCTTTTCTTCACGTACTTAATAAAATTAAAATTTTCGTTACAAAATTTTGATGTAAATGTGGTACTTCACAATTAAAATCAAGTGGGATACATTTTATCTCACCGCCCTTCAAGGGGTTTAAATAATTAACCCTTAAATGCCGGGTGTTGTTTTTCTGCAACCCAATTTAGGCTTATAAATAATGTTAGAATAATATTGAAGCTATAATGCCTAATGTTGCCAATAAAATATATTCTTAAAATATTACTAAATCGATTTTCAACATTTAGATGCCAACACTTGTGCTGTTTAAGAATAAAGATAGATTTAGTTTTTCAATTGTTGATACATGTTTTGTTTTGTTTTGTTTTGTTTGGAAGCTTGCGAAATACCCTATTTTGTTCTCCAATGAGCAATTAAAATTTATTTCTTATCATAGTTCTCAAAATTCTTGTGTGTTTAATATTATAGAATTTTATGAAGAAAAATTACTTTTTCAATTAAACACCAGTATTGCCGATTAATAACAAACAGTTTTTTAGCCGTAAACGATACTTAAAACAAAATATGATTTTTTAAAGTATTTTTCCCACGATTTAATAAAAAAAAGAAAGCCGAAAAACATTTTAAAAATGATTTTCGAAAACTCGGGCATTTAAGGGTTAAATAGTTTAAGTACTACATTGCCTACATTATTATTAAAGTTCTATATTGCCTATATTATTATTAAAGTTCTATATTGCCTATATTATTATTAAAGTTCTATACTGCCATCGGAAACATATATGTGTAGATGATTTTGTAAATTCTATCACATCAGGCAATGAGTGAAATATCGGTACAAACTTCTAACTTTACATACATGAACTAACTTAAGTTAAATAAGACTTTAATAACAGTACTCGATGAGAAATGAACAACATAATTGCTCTAAAATTTGACTGATCAGTTTATATAATGTATACGCTGAGACATGGGGATTATATGAAGACGACCAATACCGTCGATTTTATAATTAATGTTTTAGTTGTAAACATAATGGTTTTTTGGAAATCTCTTCTACGTGGTTATAGCTACGTTTTTTTAATGCCCTTTGCCATAGCTAAGTCAAAAATTACAAGTCTGCATACAAATTCTTTGCAGATGTCGCTACATTTTCACAGTGGTAACCCCATATTATACGACAAAAATTAACAAGAGAAAAGTTGAAACATTTTATGGGAAAATCAAAAACTAAAACGAACTAAAATAACCTCTTAAAACACCATCAAAACCTTAAATGCGCTAGGCCTTTCGAAAGATCTGAGTGTTTCTTCGTCAGGCGCAAAAAGACATGCTTCTACTATGAAAGCAGTAGCAAGACTGAAATGAGAGAAGGGAAGGGAAAACAATCTGAAGGGAAAAAAATGGTGTTTTAAGAAGTTATTTCAGTTCGTATTAATTCACACCACTTTCAACTTAAAAACTAAAACATTAAAATTTTCCTCGAGATAACTATTAAATAACTGAAAAAAATAATTTAGACAAGAATAATTATTATTTTTTTATATAGTACGAAAAAACATGCCAGTTAATAAATTATGTAACTTTCATTTTAATAGTGAATTTAATTTATCCTGTAGCATTTGTAAAAAAAAAAAAAAAAAAAAAAAAAAAAAAATGTTGTTAAAAATATAGTTAAAATTTTATTTTCTGGCATTGTATATGTAAAGGGATCGAAGCTGGAATATATCTGAAAAGTAAAATATTATCAATTTCAAAATTAATTTCGCATGTAAAATTTAACATCACTCTCCGATAAGTAAAATGAAATTATTTGTTTCATCAAAAGATGTAAAATACTTGTAATTATTTTGTTACGAAATCATAAAAATAATAATAATAAAAAAAATAATGATAATCAATTTTTTCACATTATAATATTTCTCAATTTAATTATTAGTCACACATTTTGTGAATTTGCATACACAAATTTGGTTATTGTTGGTGTTTATTATGACAAATTATCTACGCGAGGGATGAAGACCCACGGTTGGGGTATGTGAGGATGGGAATTATCCTTCGAGGAGGTATTTCTAAAGGAACCTAATTTGTATTTGTGCAGCTATGTACAGTAAACTTCCGATTATTCGCCACTCTATGAGCTGCCACCTTCGGTTACCCACCACCCCTACCCTATTTTTACACGCCTGCCAAGAAGGGTTATGTGTTTCACGCGTATCTTGGTATGTGGATTTCTTTATACCGTTGAAACATCCCAACGGCTAGATGGATTTTAAAGAATGAGGTATCTATCAAATCGTCTTAACTGTCCGATGGTTATAGGCTAGTTTTTGTTTTCATAAATTCAAAATGGCTGCCGAAAAATACAAAATGGTAGTAGACACGAAAAAAATTTTACGCATCATATTGAGTGGCTGATCATTGGATAGGTCTTTCAAAATGAAGACTATGTTTCATTGACTATTTTACACTCAGAAGCTCCGTATAAATATTACACAACCTGGTAGTTATGTAGGTAGTATCTCTAGCTTTACTGCAATTCTAACCATCATAGACATCTATAGTAGGGTGGGCCGAAAAAAACTTTTTTTTGATTTTCGATGATGGGTAGTGCGGAAAAGTGGCCACTAGTCGCACCAAGTTCACACAAAAATTTTGAGATTTTTAGGACAATTCCTATATTTGCCGCTTTTGGCTTGAAGTTTTGCTAAAAGGCTGATTTTTGAACTTTTTTAGCAAAAATTTTAAAAATATTAAATTAAACTTATTTTAATCGTATTTACTTGAAAAGGCATATTTAATGTTCCAAATGTATAAATAAGCTCTGATAATGTATTATTTAATTACTATGTGTATTTTAAATTAGACGATTTTTATAGCCTTTTCGCGTTTAAGGGAGCAAAAGTTGCAGGTATTGTTTGAATCTTTCAACGGTTTCTCTCTTTTGTCTTTTTTATGTCCCTTGGTCTTCCTTATTTTTTTCGATGCTTTAAGGGTCATATATTTGGGTGACGGACAGCAGAATCCCTCAGAAACAGATCTGGATGGAGAGAAGGGGGTGATGCGAGAACTTAAGCAAACGCAGTGACTCATCGCGATGTTGGGGGAGTGAAGGAGGAAATACAAGAGGGGAGGAAGTGCGATATGCGATGCTTATTATTTTTCAGTGCTCGGTTTCCCTGTGACATTTGTTCAGTGCAAAAATAAAACCTTTTTCTCGTGCAATACATTGCTTTTTGGATCGTTTAACGTGCCTTTACTGTGTTTTGTGCGTTTTATTACGACGAGTTTAGAAATAGCTAGTTCGAAAGTTCATGGTCATGTAAAGACATGTGATAGCGTGAAATATAGCCATTTTGGGGCACCATGCAAATTGAAAGGCAATTTCCAACTATTGCTGACATCATGCAGTAGTTGGGACTATTGGTTGGGAAGCGATATAGAAGAAAATCGAGATATTTATCTTCAACCAGTCGATGATATTATTAAAATGGTAGGTGAAAAAGTTTCCGAAATCTGAATAAAATCTTCCATACCAGTGGTTTCCCAACGAACAATTAAAAGAAAGATTAAAAACTATTACAATGAGTGTAGATCATTGGAGAAATCTTGTAATCATACGGGTGTTAAAGGCAAGGCTCCTGCGAAGATTTCGTACGAAATGCGGAAACCTCTCTCTTTGACATTGCAGCTTGTAAGTGTAGAGGCTTGAACAATTGTAGCTGCGACATCAGACGTAAAGTTCCACATCGGGAGGTGAACTTCTTGAAAGATCAAAAAACTGTTCGAAAAATGTTTATCGGAAATATTGATTTAAAAACAAGCAAAACTCTTGCAAAGAAAATATCGCGGAAAAGGAAAAGGGATACAATTTCAACGAGGAATAGTGGTTCTGCGACCAAGCCTTCAACGAGTGGAGTTAGATCCAGATGGAAGACAGTTATATTGTTGGAAGATTCAAGTAGTGGGAGCTTTCAAGCAAGCAGTCCGACTGAATCTGAATTTGAACCAGGCCCTTCAAAGCCAAACACTCCTAAATGCATATTCCTGTCTCACACAGCGTCCATCATGTCTCAGGGAAACTGAGCGCTGAAAACAATAAGCATCGCTTATCGCACTTTCTCCCCTCTTGTATTTCCTCCTTCACTCCCCCAACATCGCAATGAGTCACTGCGTTCGCTTAAGTTCTCGCCTCACCCCCTTCTCTCCTTTCAGATCTCTTTCTGAGGGATTCTGCTGTCCGTTACCCAAATATATGACCCTTAAAGCATCGAAAGAAATAAGGAAAACCAAGGGACATAAAAAAGACAAAAGAGAGAAACCGTTGAAAGATTCAAACAATATATGCAACTTTTGCTCACTTAAACGCAAAAAGGCTATAAAAATCGTCTAATTTAAAATACACATAGCAATTAAATAATACATTATCAGAGCTTATTTATACATTTGGAACATTAAATATGCCTTTTCAAGTAAATACGATTAAAATAAGTTTAATTTAACATTTTTAAAATTTTGCTAAAAAAGTTCAAAAATCAGCCTTTTAGCAAAACTTCAAGCCAAAAGCGGCAAATATAGGAATTGTCCTAAAAATCTCAAATTTTTTGTGTGAACTTGGTGCTACTAGTGGCCACTTTTCCGCACTACCCATCATCGAAAATCAAAAAAAAGTTTTTTTCGGCCCACCCTAATCTATAGGCCTCATTATTACAGTGTTTATAGATAGGAACTAACAATTAAACACAACTTAAAAGTCATCAATACAAGTAACTAAGAAAAATAGGCAAGTAATATAAAAAATAGTTTAACATTGATGTGAAATAATTAATTAGTTCGCTTTTTACGCAGTCGGGTTTTTTGATTTTTTAAATTTAATTTTTATGTATTATTTATAAAAAACAGAAAGGAGCATTGGCTTAACATTGTTGATAGTATACAAGATGCTGAAGCACCTAGTGATGATATGGAGATATATTGACCTTAGAGCCAACCGTACGATGTTTAAAAAAAATTCAGCGAATGACATCACAGACTAGCTGACTGCATTACTGGCTGTCACTATGGTTGTGACAAGAAAGATAGTGGTATATCACAATATATATTCCAAATGGAAAAGTTAAAACATATATAAAAATATTTATTTGCTTAAAAGACGATACTAAAAACGCATTAAAACTACATTAAAAACCTAAATTGACACGTTTCATCTCCTTCAGTGTGTTGTCTTCCTAAGGTATAACAGAAATTTCAAATACAATGAATATGAAAACTGGAAAAATATCATCGAATACGAGCACGTAAACATAAAACGCCCCCTAAATTTTCACTATCGCACGTGTTACCTCTATGTCCGCAATTTGTCCAACCATTTAATCCATATATTCGTTTGCGAAAAGGTAACTTATCGTTACAAACCTCTGAACCTCTTAAATAGATTTCAATGGACTCTCTTATAAATAATTGTAAATAAAAATTACACCTGTAGATTAATTTATTCTCGTTAAAAGTATGTTAATGCTCTCTGTTTGATTCAGTCGGGCATTATTACCTTTGTTATATTTTATGTCCGCCATATGTTCTTTACATCTGACATTGAATTTACGTTGGGTCATACCTATAAAATGATTTCTGATTCCACCTCCCTAATTAATGGAGTCATATAAAGTCCTGGGAGGTCATCCCTATAAATAGGATCAATTTTAGTGTTTAAAAGCATCTTTATTTTCGGTGGAGGCTTCGCGATCGAACATAAACCAAAATTTTTAAAATGATTTTTTATATTCCTATTCAAAGAAACCCGGGAAATAATTTGCCACAACCCTTTTCTCATAGTAATTTCATTAACAGCTTTATTTTTAGAAGTATCCGTGTACAATTTATCAAATGAGCTATGAATTAATTGGTTGAGCGAAGCGAAGGTCAAAACTCATCGCAGTATTACTACGATGGATATTAACGCCATGTCCTACTAAAAAAAGAAGCCTAAAAAAACCTTTCGTCAAGCATAGCTCAGCAAATATTTGTCGGATTTCGTTTCTGATTGCATGAGAAGGTACCTATGAGGATCGCTTACAGAATGCATCTACTATGAAAAATAAGTTCCAAACCGTTTAAAAATTATATTTAAAAAACTGATAAAAAAATCACAATTTATCTGCTTACGTCACAGAAATTTGGTTTGTGTCACTTTCACAGGTGAATGTTTCCATAGACAACTGGTTTGAACACATGGAGCAAATTAAAAAAAAAAAATGTGCAAGCGGAAATATTGAAGTGCCATAAAACATTTTCCATTTAAAAGAAAAAAAGGCATAAAAACTTTGATTTGAGATTTTGCGATAATCTCTCGATAGCATTTTTTAATCGCCAAAAGCATATTTTATATTTCGCGTGTGAAAATAAGAAACAATTATATGATGTTTAATAAAATATTTTGCTTTATAGCATGATTTCTTCTTCTTTTTTTTTTTTTTTTTTTTTTTTTTTTTTTTTTTTTACATGCTTTTTTTTTAACTTACAATTATTTTTGTCTGTGGCACTCAAATCTTGTGATTCATTTTTCACCCACTTCCTGTTGCCATAGAGTTTTGAAATTTCGAATATATATGTATTCCTGAGGGCAATATTTGAAATGGACATTGATTTCTAGGGTTTCGTTCATCTCACGAAACTCTATTCGTCTCGCTCCTCTGTCTGTCTGTTTGTCTGTCATAGAGCCCGTTCTCATAATCTATACATGTTGGAGACTTTAAATTTCGCACACTTATAGCTGAATATCTCACATCAAACGAAAAATCATAAAATTTTGAAAAAGTCGTACATTTAACCCTTTGGGCTTCCACATGTGTATTTTAAACAATTCTTTCTAAGTGAGCCCCTATTTAGGTTGGAGGCGTGAAATTTTGCACACTTATAGTTGAACACATCACATCATTCGAGAAATCATAAAATTTTGAAAAAATCGTATAGTTAACCCTTTGGGTTACAACATGCGTATTTTAAGCAATTCTTTCTAACTGAAACCCTAATTAGGTTGGAGGCGTGAAATTTGGCATACCGATAGCTGAACACCTCACGTCAAACGACAAATCATAAAATTTTAAAAAGTCGTACACTTAACCCTTTGGACTCCCACATGTGTATTTTAAACAATTCTTTCTAAGTGAGCCCCTATTTAGGTTAAGGCGTGAAATTGTGCATACTTATAGGTGAACACAAAATACCATTCGAGAAAACATAAAATTTTGAAAAACTCGTACATATAACCCTTTGGGTGCCCACATGCGTATTTTAAGTAATTCTTTCTAAATGAGCCCCTTATTAAATTGGAGGAGTGAAATTTTGCATACTTATAGCACAACACCTGAGGCCAGGCGACAAATCATAAAATCTTGAAAAAGTCTTACATTTAACCCTTTGAGCTACCACATATATATTTTAAGCAATTCTTTCTAAGAGGGCCCCCAATTAAATTGCAGACATGAATTTTTGCATACATATAGCTGAATACCTCAGACCACACGGCAAATAATAAAATTTTCAAAAAGTCTTATATTACTTAATTCTCCAGGCTCTAACTTGTGTATTTTAAGCAATTTTTCTAACCTCCGCCCTTTTTACCCGGGAAGCACTTTTCCAACTTTTGCCGACATCCCTTTGACTGTTCTTTTATATTATGCATCATAGCCTTACATATTTTTGTTCCACTTTTTACCGCCAGACGCGCCTACTTATCTCTGGTGCTATCGGTCCAATCACCTCGACTAATATATCTACGGATAGTATATAAAACGGAGTTTCGTTCGGATAGATGTTGTTTAGAATAGAGTGCGCCCCTGGTTGCGAAATTGAACTAACAGTTTTTTCAAAAGGATAAAGTGTTTTGAAAGGAATATTAAACGAAACCCTCTGTGCGATCTATGATTACACTTACCCACAAGTTTTAAATTCGATCCCTTAGGGGGTGGGGTGGGGTTAATTACTTATTGGTTTCGTTTGATTTTCTATTGAGGCATCAGCAATAGTTTCAACAATGAATATTTGTTGAAAAGGACTAATGACAGGATTACCACGATATCGCCAAACTTTGGCCAACGTGGCGAAATATTGCCAAATTCGGCGACAAAAGAAGTTTCTATATATGAAGCCAACTTGGATATAGCTGGCTATTTTGGCAAAATTCCCATTTAAATTCATTTATCTTCCATAATTGAGCTCACCGAATTAAATTTAAACTCCGTCTATTTAAGGTTTCTTTCAAGACTTTTCTACTATTTAGTGCATCTAAAAAACATATATATTTTCTAAATTTTTGAAAATTTTAATGAAAGCATAATTTTCAAAAAAAAAAAAAAAAAAAAAAAAAAGATTTTTGTTTATAATAATTTTTTCTTAGTCTTTAAAAATGAAATTGGTACTTTTCCTGTATAAGGACCTTGGCGAGGTAGAAAAATTGGGCTTGTCGAGACAAGAAAGCTTTTATGCGTATTTCCGTGCAACTTATTATATTGTTTCATATACTCAAGCAATTTTTTAAAGATTTATACAATTTATTTTGTGTTAACAAGCCATTTACCTATTTTTATATAAAACAAAAGTAAATTATATATAAAAAGCAATGATATTATATATATAAATAAAATGATTATATTTATGGCACAGATACCATAAACGCACCGGGTTTGGCGTGATTTTTTTATGACAATTTGTCGAAAACGTCGTTTTTGAATACGAGTTACCTATAGTGTGCTGTAATAGCACGTTATTTTTTATTTCAATATGAAAACAAAATATTTTCTATTATTTTTAAAACGAAATAACGATCAATAAATGATATAATTATAGAACAAAACAATTTATAATAGCGTTATATATGGTTATATCAGTGGTGGCTCGTGACTGGCATTTTGGGAGTCACTAAATCAACAGTTGCCAATTTTATTCTTCTCTTACCACTATTGCTTTAAAAGAAATCTTTGCCATATTTGTTGACAGAATATTCGACCATTAAATAAGGTAATATTTTTCTTTAAAAAATAATGGTAAGACAAGAATAATGCTATCCGCCGTGCATTTAGTGCCCCAAAATATGACAGTCACGAGCCGCCACTGGTTATTATGTCAGGCAAAGTAACGTCACTTTGGAGCCAATTATGTACCTCGGTGCGCATATGACATCTGTACCATATTTTCTTGTAAAAATAATCATAAACGTTCATGAGGTATGTTTTCATAGCTATTTATATCTTTTTGCAACAAATCTCACTTTTTGAGGCAGAAACTGCACAAAGATTGAAAAAAACTAGAAAACGGGATGTCTGTTTTTAGGTGCGTTCGTAATTATATAAATACGTAGCACCTATAGTCGTCGCTCAGTCCGTCTGCCCGTCTGTCCGTTCGTCCGTCCGCATATAACAGACCAAAATCTACCCAACCGAATGGTCTGAAATTTTAAATATATGATTCTTGCAAAATTTTGTCGAGCCATTTCAAATTTTATGAAAATCGAATGTATAGTTTAATTACGGGGACAGTCAGAAGTTTTTCTTTACATTACGGTCAATGAGGAAAATTATTGCAAGTGCATTTTAATGATGTTACAGACTTCCGAATGGTTTGAAATTTTAAATATATCATTGTTGCAAAATTTTGTCGAGCCATTTCAAATTTTATGAAAATCGGATGTATAGTTTAATTACAGGGACAATCAAAAGTTTTTCTTTACATTACGGCCAATGGAAAAGATTATTGCAAGTGCATTTTAATGATGTTACAGCCTTCCGAAAGGTCTGAAATTTTAAATATATAATTGTTGCAAAATTTTGTCGAGTCATTTCAAATTTTATGAATATCGGATGTATAGTTTAATTACAGGGAAAGTCAATTTTTTTCCGTTTCATTACGGGGAATGGGGAAAAAATTATTGCAGTGCATTTTAATGATGTTACAGACTATGCACTTATGAAGTGCGAAAAAATATACATTCAGTACATTATGGGCTGCAAAAAATAATTATAAAACCCACTATAGTACGAACGCACCTCATTTTCCACGTCTGACGAGAAATTTCCAACTTGTTTCAGAATTTAGTGTCATCCTCGATAAAAAAAAAAAAAATTAAATACGGATAGTATAAAACATATTTCACTTTCAAGACTTAAAACACACGTTTTTATTTTGCACAGAATGACGTCATCCGCATCCGCTGAAGAATTCTTCATTTACGATCCAGTCTTAAACAACTTCTACAATAACGTACGCATAGGACGTCACTATCGCTGAATAATACACAAATAAAAAAAAAGAGATGTCGTCATTCAGGAAACTCTACGAAAAATAAATCGGCTATCTGATGATTCATATGCCCTCATTTGTTTGTAATATTAATATAGATACTTAAAATTAAATTTTGAAAAAGAAATCATTCGTTTATATTTTTTCAAAATTGCCCGTATTATAATTACATTTTTTAAGTTGTTAAGGGCAACAAAAAGGTATAATTACTATTTTCCAACTATTTCCCCCCTACTTTCTACAGAAATGGAGGGCTTGTGTCGCCAAAATTAAACAAATGGCGCTAAAAACTACAAAAAAATTAATAATTCAAAAATAAATTGAGATGCAGTTTTCAAAACAAATTGCATTTAAAAGTACTTTTTCTCCCCAATACGACGGTATAAATATTGAAAATGTGCGATATTTAGAAGTTAAAAATCTTAAAATAGTAGAATAGAGAAGATTAAGTTAAATTGAAGTTAAATTGCAGAACGGTATTTGGTATTACTTAGTAATCCCGTCGACCAAAATTCTATCACCAAACTATAAGATTGAATGCCAATAATGGTTGATCGTAAATTTCGCATTCTAAGTAACTTATTACCAGGCATTTAATGCTTTTCATGGTACTTCGCTTTCATATGGACTACGCGCTTTTGTAAAAAGCACTCAATTCGGGGTTAAGAAAGTGAGATTTTTTGCCAAATGATATAAATGACTATGAAAATAAAACAGAATAAGTATTATACTGGTTTATATATATATATATATATATATATATATATATATATATATATATATATATATATATATATTTAAAAATGGATCTGCTAACACGTATTAGATAAGTTATTTGTGTTTTTATATAATGTAATGTATAAAAATGAAAATTTGACTATCTGTCTGTTTGTAATTCCATACAAATCCACAGTTTGGAAGCCAAAATTGTCAAAAGATACGTACATGTGTATTAAAACACGGCCGAGGCAACTAAAGTAATCCGGAATCGAAATAATCTATAGTTAATTTTTAATTAATAAAAAACCAACAATTTAACAGCAATTTCTTATCAAATTTAAACATTTTTCGTTATAGCCGTTGCCATCAATTAAAATGCACAATAAAATTCTTACTACAACAATCAATTTCCTGCTGCAAGATTTCCACGTGAAAAATGAAATAAATAGTTTGCCGAATTAAAAAAAAAGGTGAATATTACGTCATAAGTTTTCTATTGCAAGGTTTCCACGTGAAAGAAGAAAATATTACGTGATATTGGAAATATAAAAGACGTGGTAAATATAGTATAACGTCATATGAGTATGAAAAAACGTATTGAAGTAGGATAAAAACCCGATTATTGAAAAATTGGCGTATTTTGACATTATTGCTCCAATTATAAATTGAAATAAGTTCATTTATAGCTGTACTATTTTGCGTCTGTTATATACATTTATACAATTTTATATTGTGTTTTTATTTGATTCATGCGTGCAACACTTCGACTGCTTTTTTTAATGTTTGTTTTATGTTTTATGTTAAGTTTTGAAATTGATTTTCAGAACAAACATCTTTCAAATTCTGAGCAACACCGGGCACTTGAGTTTGTAACAGATAAATGGCTTTTGTTTCTGTACATCTAATGCTAATATTATAAAGCTTTATAATATTATAAAGTGTATAATATTGTTAATGTTTGTACATTTGTGAGGTGTTATCTCTGAAACTACATAGCCAACTTTAAAAAATGTTGGTGGCCATATTATCGTATTTTAGCTTGCATGATTTGCTAAAAAAATATGTATGGATTTGTAAATTACTTCAAATGATACTTTGACAGCTCAAAGGTTATGCGGACGATATATTCAGATCTTGTGTCATACTTTATATTGCAATCATCTTTTATTTAGTACATGTTAAATACAGCTCAATTCTGTGGAGAATATGTTTGAAACAAAACAATACAGCGTATGTAGGGGCTGGCATACACTCATAATTTAAACAGGGGCGAGCATATCTAAAACACACTCTAACGACACATTGCATGCCACTGTTGATGCGTTCGGTACTTTAATACTATATCAGATTTTGAAGGGCGAATTCCTTAACTCTTATCGGCAACCTCATTGCATCCGTGGAAAACAGATATTGTACAATACTGATTATTCCGAGGGAGCACATACCACATAAAGTACAGTCCGTTCTTTTTATACATCATATATTTGTCATTTAAAGTTACTCAAATTGGTTGGCAGCGTCTGATTATGCAATTGACGTCATTTTATACAGTTAAAATTCCGATATAAAACAATTTAGTATTTCATTTTCTATTTTACTTTTAATATATTGCGTACTTTCAATTTTATATTCATAAAAGGCTGTCATGCGTGGTTTGCTTTCCCATTTTTTTCAACAGTGTATACCAATTTATATATAAGATTTTTTAATTCTACGATACTTTTATTTTCATTATTTCAATTTATTGCAGTATATGGACAATTAAAGTTAACATCTCCTTTTCTTTGCTTCCACATGTTATTATTAAATCTATGTTCTCAGCAATATCGCTCATACTAATCCCTCTGAGGGAAGTCCTTGTTTGTTAATTAATTTTACTTGATATCCATTATCAATAGTAATACGTTTAATTTTCTTTAATTCATCCACCAAACTTATATTAAAAGAAATCCTGAATGCATGATTTATTAGGAACCTGAAGGATGTTAGTAATAAAAAATTCACGGATGGCGAAATTATTCAAAATGCTTTGAACCCAGACAAACCACAAGCGGATGAATGTGATGAATTGGGGAAGGACGATGTTGGAGTCAGCCATACAGAAATTAAGTCTATGCTGTTTGAATGCATTAATTGATTTGAGATGCAAGAGGATGCTGATGCAATCCAAGTACAGCTGTGGAAAAAAAAAAGTGTAAACACCCCTTACTAACTCAGCTAAACTTTATCCTAGAAGGAAGTTACTGGTACCATACGATTGGTAATAAAGTCTTCTTTTAAATGATGTATATAAAATTTGCTTAGGGGGCATCTACATATTAAAACGAACCATAATTTTGTTTTTTTTTCAATAGCAGTACACAATTCTGACAACATAAATGAACTCTACACCCTTCAATTAGCCTAAAAAAATTTATGCAATCCATACGATAAGTTTGATAGAAATTAATTGTTTTAAAACGAGCATATTTTAGGGGTTGTATCCAAATTGACGTTCAGTACTCGATTGTTGACCGAGAGAGTCCCTTTCTTGATCAAGGCATCGTAAGCGCCACTGAAGCAATCATTGAAGACTGCAAGATTACGGGATAGCATAAGAAATTTCAAAATATCTAGTAACTTCCATCATAGACGGCCCCTTAAACCATCATTTTCCTGTTTTTTAAGCATAATTTGAAAACTATTTGGAAGAAAAATGTGAAATTTTGGATTTCCATAAAGCAAGACTTAATAAATCTGAATCCTTCAAAAAAAAATTGCAGGTTGCAATTCATAATTTTTTCGGATATTAATTTCATAATTCGTAATTTATAGCATAAAATTATAAAAATTGTCATTTCAACGTACAGTGCGCCTCATAAATATAAAGACACAGATGTTTTTGAAATTACATTTTATTAATTCAGTTAAAAGAAATTAAATTTTACGCCTCATATTAAGAACACTGAAATGAATTTCTTATAGGGGTTTTAATTTAAATAAATTAATTTCGTCTCGAATAATAAAAAAAAAATAAAAAAATACGCTGTCTCATAAATATAAAGACAAACTTGAAACTGCTTTATATGCAAATTTTTTTCGAATGCGCGCGTACAGAATTAATGCGCACGCACAGAAATACAATTTAACTTACCCAAACGAGCAAAGTTGTTTGACTTGTTTCAATTGCAAAGATGTCGTGGAACATTGAAATTTCTAAAGATGAAATTTGTAAAATACTTGAATTTAAAGCTAATGGCTTAACAGTTTGTCAAATATGTAAAAAAACCTGAGAGAATCAGAGCTGCACTTTTAAAATTTTATCGAAAACTTGCAATCTATATTCGAAACAACGATCTGGTAGACCGAGAAAAACTAGTGAAAGACTCGATCGCAAGATCATGCGACTTGTTTCGTCGCAAAAAATGTCACTCCGATAAGTTTCTTAAGAAGTTTATGGTATGGTCCCAAAGGATACAGTATATCGTCGTATAAAAGAAAGAAAAAACATTGTATGCCGACATACGTGCAGATTTTCTTTACTGAAAAAAGAACACAAAGAAAGGAGGTTAATCTGGGCTAAAGATCATATGCACTGGAAGGACGAATGGATGCAAGACATTTTGTCAGATGAAAATAGATTTAACTTGGATGGCCCAGATGATTGGAATTCCTACTTGCACGATTTAAGACGTTAATCTTGAACCCTCTTCCGTAGGCTGAAAGGGGGAGGTTCTGTTATGGTGTGGTGTGCCTTCTCTTTTAATAAAACTACGGATATTGCTTTTCTGTAAGGTAAACAGACATCTAAAGAGCATATCGAACTGCTTGATAGTCAGTTGTTGCCAATTGCTGAAACTCTTGGTGATCGGAATTATTTGTACCATCAGGTAATGCATCGATTCACACATCAAGATTCACAAAAAAATGGTTTGCCGATAGCAATGTCCATGTCACGGTGTGACCCGCACGTAACCCTGATTTAAATCTAGTTAAGAATCTTTGTGGTGCTCTCGTTCGCAGTGTATATGCATCTGGAAGACAATTTTCAAACGTCCTTGAGTTGAAAAAAGAAATCGAACGAAGTGGTTTGATATAAATCCAGAATAGTTATACAAGTTAATAAAAAGCATGCCAGCTAGAATATTTTCTGTCATTAATAAGAATGGATTATTTGTTGGACGGTAATTCAAAAGTATGTAAAAATGTCTTTATATTTATGAGACACCAAATTTATTTACATTTATCCATTTTCGATTTGAAATTATTTAATTCTAATTTAATTTAATGTAAAATGTTTTCTTGGCACATACTTTTCGTTATCATAGCAAACGCGGCAGCGTTAAGCTATAATATGATTAAGAAATAGAAAATGCAAACGGCTTTCTTAAATTTCTGGCGAACCAGTTGACATACGACAATGATTTTTCTTTTGAAAGATAGAACTCGACGAGACGAATAAACTGATGGCATTTAAAAAATTACTGTAGCTTTCAGTAGTTTTTTATTTAACCTTAAACGAAAAAATGAAGATACAAAATTCAACAAAGAGTAGCTAACATTCCAGTGAGTGGATTAACTTCGTTTTTGTTTTAATTTGATCCTCTTGTTCAAACTTAAAATAGATTTTTTTTTCATCTTTGTATGTTTGACGGTCGCTGAGAAAATCGAATTTGTCTTTTATAATGTCTCCATAAAATTATAGCAATCTCTCCTTTTCATTTTTTAATTTTCTAATTCAATAATTTCTTTCGTGTTGCCACTCCCTAAAAAGCAGTACAATAATTAAAAAAAAAAAAGGGATAACACGCCTACTTTTGTTTTTATAAGTCAATAAAAATTGAAATTCAACTGATAGATTTTTGTATTTTTTAAACAGACGTCAACCTAAGCAGATAATGCATAATTTTCATATATATATATATATAAACTTTCTTGATTAATATTTTGAACTGGAGTAATAGACACAATGGAGCACAAACGAGTTGATAGGGAAAAAAAAAACAGGGTAAATCCCAAGCTTCTGTTCAGGAGCTAAATGTAAGTTTTTTATAATATCCTGACTTACACAAGCGATAGGTATGCAGTAATATAAATGCTTCACATACTAAGCATACCTTAAAAAATAGCATTCCATCTATTTTAAATAAGGAAGAGATATCATATATGCACCAGAGTACATAACTGGCGCGATAATGGCATTATTTTGCCTGATACGGTAACTGAGCTATTGTTGTTTATTTATTAATTACTTTTTTATTTACTTTTATTTTATTTTTTAAAATTATATAAATTGTTTTGTCCTATAGTTATTAATTAAACTTTTCATTATTTATTGTTAATTCCTTTTTAAAATAATAGAAAGTAATTTAAAAATATATATGTAACTGCTATTCGAAAACAAGGTTTTCGTCAAATTGGCGTCAGAAAAAAAAAAACGCGCCAAACCCGTTGTGTATATGACATCTGTGCCTTAAATAATCAGGGTTTCGTTTAACTTTAGGTACTTTTGCTTGAGATATTGTCGAAAATGTGCAGCAAAAATATACGGTACTACTTGATTATGCCGTCGACCAATTTCGCCAAACTATTCGCCATATGATACAAACTGACATAATTTTTATTTTAAACAACGGAAGAATAAATAAATTAGTAAAACATTAATAAAAATACTAATAAAAACTTGGTTACAGATGTCATATACGCTCAATATTGGTGCGATTTTTTCCGACGGCAATTTGGCGAAAACCTCGGGGCACAGATGTCATATACGCTCAATATTGGCGCGATTTTTTCTGACGCCAATTTTCGAAAACATCAACAGCATAAACAACAATATCCGGGTTAGCATATCAAGCAAAATAACGACACTTTGGCGTCAGTTAAGTACCTGTTGCGTATATGACATTGGCTCAGAAACAAATTGCGCCAATATGGTATATGACATCTGTGCCAACCTCCTTAATATATCATCTATATCCGAGTTACCATATGAAGCAAAATAACGACACTTTGGCGCCAGTTAAGTACCCGGTGCGTATATGACATTGGCGTAAAAAAAATCGCGCCAATATGCGGCGTATATGACACCTTTGCCAAAAGTTGAATTAAAAATAACTTGATGACGTAACAAACACGTGTATCGTGTTAAATGTCAAATGAATGTAACATTTACTAACATCCATTTGTCATTTAATCTTATAGTTTGGCGATAATTTTTTGGTCGACAGGATAATCAAGTTGTACCAAGTATGGTACAGATGTCATATACGCACCACGTTGGCGCGATATTTTTTCTGACGCCAATTTGGCGAAAATCTCGTTTTCGAATACCAGTTTCATATATATTTTTAAAAAGGGATTAACAATAAAATTTAAAAAGTTTAATTAATAACAATAGAACAAAACAATTTATATAATTTTAAAAAAGAAAATAAAAGTAAATAAACAATTTATTAATAAATAAACAACAACATCCGGGTTACCATATCAAGCAAAATAACAAAACTTTGGCGCCAGTTAAGTACCCCGGTGCGTATATGACATTGGCGTCTGAAAAAAATCGCGTCAATGTGATGCGTATATGACATCTGTGGCGGTTCAAGTACACTTCGGAACGTTACTTTGAAATCGATGAGTTTCATCGCCAAAATCGCCAAGATGCCTAATGATCATCGCCATTGAATATATAAATAATGCCATATTTGCAAACTTATAGGTCAAAATATAAGAGGAACCTCGGTTCACGACCGCTTCTGTTTATAACCAGTTCGGTTTATGTCCAACTTCGGTAATCAAAATTTGACTCGGTTGGCGTGCAATATCTCGGTTTATGACCAAGGCATCCGAATAGTTCAGTTGGCAACCCTCTCATAACTCTTGTTATTAGTCAAGTTTGGAGTAAGGTGTACATATCAGAGTGCTTTGTGTACCTTTAGTACTGTAAAAAAATTAACTTTTTGTTTTACTTTTACTCAGGTTTGCGCTAATTTTAGCTCTCATTATGGCTTCTAAGAATGACAAAGTGCTTAGTGATAGCAGTAGTAAGAAGCTTAAACGAATTACTGTTCAATAAAAGAAATTGTAGCAAAACATGAGAACGATGTTAATATAACCGGTCCAGCTAAACAATACGATGTGGTCTAAACCTTCGATTTCCACGATAATCTATATATATATATATATATATATATATATTACGCTATCGTATGTGTCACAGAAATCGCGATTATTTGTTAATTGTTTAATGGCAACGCTCGAATGAAACGCATCTCATTGGTTATAGAACAGCATTTAATGCATCTCGATACCTATAAGGGGGGTTACCATAGGCGGGACCCTGTTCTGTCGCCAAATACCGCCAAGTTTGTCACCAACTTTGCGATGTATCGTCAAATTCCTATAGACTTCCATTGTAAACCAATAGGGTTTACTTGTTTAGAGAGAATCAACAAATTGAGATATTTTAATGCAACAAAAACTAATATCCGTTTAAGGAATTATAGTAATTATATTTAAGGGAGCCCAAGTAAATTAAATTATGAATAAAAATAACGTGAATTTGATTAAAAAACCTTGAACCTCTTAAAACAGTGTGCATTACTTGGTTACATAGAGCATTATTATGCGAAATAAGAAAAAAAAAGTATTGGGAATAGGTTTATTTATATTCAATATATAATTATCAAAAAATTTAAATGACTAGTATTAAAAAATGCTCTGACGAGCACCAAAAAAGGTTAATATGTTTTTAAGTATGAAAAAGGGTTTGACAATCGCTTCTAATTGAGCATGAAAAAGGACAAGGGGTCCCTTCTTGGCTGCAGCTCACTGTCAATGCGAACTTTGAAAAAATCATATTTGCGCTATTTTCATATAAAAAAAAAATCAGTCACAGTTACGATAAAAATGTGTAGTATAAAGACACAGCCAGTAAAGACGCAGCCTAATTAAACATGAATGTAAGGCGACATAGTACCAAAAACCTTAGTTCCTGCAGCGTATCACACTCATGCAGGACCACCAAGCACGCCCGCAGTGTGGAACTGTACAAAAAACTGAATTGTAGTGCATTGCAGACTGTTGCAGCACTCTGCAGAGGAACAATTCCACATGTGCACACATAACAGTATAATGCATTCATTGAATGTTGAAATTATATGCAAGTGGCTGTGGCTGTACAATGTACTATGCAGTAAAGCAATGCATGTAAATTATAAACGAACATTAGACGCATACACCATTAATACGGAAGTACAAAAGCACAGTGTGAGTGTGCGCTGAGGTTCAAAAATCAAAAGCATAATAGGAATATACAGTGTAGTATAATTTATAGAGAAATAATGGTACACAGTGCACTGTACAAAGTTGCATTGCAGACGCATGCGCCGTACAACACTGCAACAGTGCAGTTAACATGTAAAGCACGACGGAAAGTTTTATTAAAGTACCGCGAATTTATTTTATATGGAAAAAGCGCAAATATGATTTTTTCAAAGTTGGCATTGACAGTGAGCTGCAGCCAAGAAGGGACCCCTTGTCCTTTTTCATGCTCAATTAGAAGCACTTGTCAAACCCTTTTTCATACTTAAAAACATATTAACCTTTTTTGGTGCTCGTCAGAGCATTTTTTAATACTAGTATGCATAAATATGATTTTGAATACTGAATTATTAAAATATTATTTCGAAAATATCAGTGTCTTTATATTTATGAGACGCACTGTATTTATGTTTAGTTATTTTAGTATTATTGCTACACAAAAAATTAGCACATTAGGAGTATATTTTCAGGAGATATTAATGAAAATATGAAAATGTAATTTAATATTAGGAGCACTAAATTTTGAATGTTTATAATTCAAAAACTTATCATTCAAATGACTTGAAATTTGGTGTCTAGGCATAGTTTGAGCCGAAGATTTGAAGTATCTCGTTAATATTGGGTATTGCCATTGAAAAAAATTATGTTTAGGTTCATTTTAATATGTAGATTGTCCCCCAAGCAAATTTCATAAACATCATTTAAAAGTAGACTTTATTTCCAATCGTTCGGTATCAGTAACTTTCTTCTATGATAATT
Organism: Maratus speciosus; assembly: GCA_963932465.1. NCBI lineage: Eukaryota > Metazoa > Arthropoda > Arachnida > Araneae > Salticidae > Maratus > Maratus speciosus. The sequence goes on from OZ010790.1 coordinate 257,239,038, forward strand.
TGTTGAGGAGTTAGTAGGGCTGTTTATTTATTTCCCCCTATATTGTACTTTTATAACTTAGAATTCGCAATCTTGCTGCAGTAAAAGCGCAATCAAAACGCGAACAAAAATGTACATATTTATTCTGTAAAATTCTAAACTTGTATCCTTAATTGGTTTATTTTAACTTATTGTGATTTTATTAACCAATGTACACACAGATTAAAAAAAAAAAAGTTTAAATATTCTTTCTTATAAACTGACAAATATAAATTTAATTTTTGTAACGCTTTTGTACAGTTTTTTGATTATCCGTCTATTTCGATTATCCACCATACCTTCGGTCCCGTTACGGATAATTGGAAGTTTGCTGTATACGAATTTGTATGTCAGCAAAAGGAAAAACTAAATGTGAGTTATCATTTAAGGCAGACGTTAAGTAAAAGCAAATTATTAATTTCATTCAAATGATATAGCATACACATTCTGATATATATATATATATATATATATATTTTTTTTTTACCAAAGCCTAAAAAAATAAACAATGAAAAAAATCTATTTTCAAATTATAAAATTTCTCAATTTAGTTATTAGTCACACATTCAGTGAACTTGTACACACAAATTTGGTTGGTTTCGGTGTTTATAATGGGAGATTATCTTCTCAAGGGATAAAGCATTGGTTGGCGTGTGTGAGAGTGAGAATTATCCTTCATAGAAGTATTTCTAAGGGAACCTAACCTGTATTTTCACAGCGATATATACGAATTGGTATGTGAGAAATTGAAAAACTAAATGTGATTTATCATTCAAGTCGGACATTTTAGTCAGAGGATTTTTTTAAAGCTGAAGAAATTTTTCTAAACTGAAAATTCACCTTCTAAAAACAATTATTTAAATAATAATAAAAAAAAATTAATGGATTCGTAGCATGATTTAATTGTACGCAGTGTACTAGTTATATTCAATACAATTTTAATTTAAAACAAATTATATGTTACTTTTAAAGTTATATTGTCACCATACTTTGTTTGAAAGGATAATGATTTATTAAAAAATTAACAAATGTTCAAAGTATATCAACATAACACGCATGTATGAATACAAAGTTTTAAATAAAAATAATACGATGTATATTGAAACAAATTTCCCACAAATTTAAATGCTAGATTAGATTATTATTTTTATTTTATTAAGATTATTTATTTGTCTTGTGTTTCGTCTTCTGAAAAGATTTTTATAAGAAATGCTTATAACTAACACTTCAACTACTTTAAATATATTCGAGTAAAATTTTTTGGGATTAAACATTATAAGTATTTTAAGATTTGATTTTTTTTTACTGAAATCATTATATAAATAATTTTTTATATGTCTTTTAATTGCAAGTATTGTGTGCTATAGGGGTGCTTCTGGCTTTGATTGCTTATAGTTGAAATAGAAAATTAAGTTTAGTATCATTTAAAAGTTTAAAATCCTAGTATGTAACTGCATTAATATCAGGTGTTTCTGATTATTAGATTTTTTTCTGTTGCAGGTGAAAGCTGAGATGGCAGGTAAGCAAGAAAGTTTTACGTCTTTGGAGTTGAGAGGCGTCCTGAAGTTTTTATTTCCAGAGGGAGGTCATCAAAGGAGATTCACGCTGAGATGTCACAAACAGTGCTACAGAAGTGTCCTTTTTACATCATTGTGAAAACTTGGATATCTCGTTTCAAGACTAGCCATTTCTCCGTTGAAGATGAGACTCGCAGTGGACGCCCTCACACCGCAACTGACACGGCAACATGCAATGCTGTCCATGAGCTAATTCTTGAGGATCGACGAATATCCGCTAAAAAGATAGCTGATATACTGGACATCTCCCGCGACCGTGTAGGGTAAATTATTAACACGACCCTAGAAATGCGCAAGCTTTGAGCGAAGTGGGTGCCGAAATGTTTGACCAGTGATCAGCGGAAGGAACGAGTTTAAACATCCAAAGCCGTTTTGGCCATTTTTGAAACTGAACAGGACATTTTGGCTAGGTTAGTGACTGAAGATGAAACCTGGCTTTACATCTATGATCCGGAGAAAAAAGAACATTTAAAAGAATGGCGCCATAGAGGGTTTCCGCGGCCGAAAAAATTTCGTTCACAGAAATCTGCCAAAATGGTCATGGCGTCAGTTTTCTGGGACAAAGACGGCATTCTGTTGGTGGACTACCTACCTCAGGGGTTGGGTCTTCTCGGCCACGTGGGGCGTGTCTAGGGAATACCTTAGAGCGTGGTATATCGCTGTTTTAGAGAAAATTATAGCTTATGGATCGGAGGTGTGGTTCGGTGATCTCAGGGTGATCGATAAGCGTGCCCTCCAGTCCATAAAAAGAATCTGTCTAACATCTATCACTAAATCATACAAAAACGTTTCAACGCACACACTACAAGTTTTATTAGGAATCCGTCCATTATTAATCACATTAGAACATAAATCCATTAAATACAAATTTTTTAGATAATAAAGAAATAATATTAACTGAACACACACCAATTAGTAAAAAACACGTAGAAAAAAAAATGCATTAATATCAAATAAATCCTGAAATAAATATTAACAATTTAATTAATACTGACAAAATAATGAATCATCCAAACATTATCAAGATGTACACTGACGGTTCCAGGGTGAACTCTGGCACGGCATATGCTGTAGTGGCCTACCTTCAAAACACAAAAATTTTTGAAAAAACTGTTAAAATACGCACAGATAATTCTATTTTTTAGGCGGAGCTGCATGCAGCCATCACAGCAATTAATTGGGCAATAAATTCTACTCACAACAGATTCCAAATTTTCTCTGACAGCCAATCGGCAATTAAAGCATTACTTAAATTATTCCCAACAAACCCCGATATCTATAACATTCAAATTAAAATTAAAAAACATCAAAATAAATTAATTTACTTAACTGGGATTAAAGGTCATATTGGAATAGCAGGAAATGAACTGGCGGACAAGCTGGCAAATGACGCTGCTCAGTACTGCAACTTTCCAGTAGATCGGCATATTAGATTACCTCGATCATATTTATTAAAATGCATCAATTCACAATTGCTGGATAGGTGGCAGTACAACTGGGATCACTCAGGGAGCGGCCGATTTACGCATCTGCTTGTGCCAAAGGTTCAACAAAAGCTAATTGTTAACGACAAAGTTTCCATTTATTTCCTAACTGGCTGCGGCAGCTTCCCATCTTTTCTTCATCACATAAACAAGAAAGATAACAATCTCTGCAAGTGTGGTGTCCAAGGTGACCACTACATTATCTATTTGGCAATTGCAAATTTATGAAATTTAAATTCAAGCGAACAGGACCTTCAATCTTCGCAGATATTCTTAAGATTATTAATGATTCCATTCAGCTCAAAAAGTTATATGAAAACGATAACATTCTCAGCAGTTTTTACTCATTTATAAATTATAAATTTCTAGCTTAATTCTATATTATTTAACTTTTCCAAACTTAATTCTTGCTGTGGTCTGGGGTATTCGAGTCGGCGTGGTCATATTTTATGTAAAATGTAATTAATTTATACTCCTGGTACGTTTTCTTCGACTGAGTCATCTTCAAATACCAATTCTTTCGTATAAAGTGTAAATAGCAACTTTCATTATTCTAGTACAGATTCTTAATTATTATTGGAGTATTATTGTGCTGTAAATTTAGATATAACTATTATATACAATTTCTTATACTTTTATAATAGTGCATAATATTAATTATTGTTCGTATCTTGTACCTTAATACTAAATTTTTAGTGCAGATTTAAAAATAATTTTTGCATCATTTATCTTACATAATATCTCAAACATAGTAACATTGTATTGTAAATTTGTAAATAATTACTATCTACAATTACTTATACTTTCATAATAGTGCATAATATTAATTATTATTCGCATCTTGTACCTTAATACTTATTTTTAGTATAGAGTTAAAAATAATTTTACATCATATGTCTTGAAAATAGCTTTAAGTATTGCAAATATCACCTTTTTAGACAGTTTAAATTGATGTTAGTATTGTGAATTCTGAAAATAACATAAAAGTGTTGTAAATATGTAGGTAATTGTGATCAAAAAAGTTTAATATCAAATTCTAAAAACTATGCATATTTATGTGTAATAATAATGAATATTTCTCTCAAATGTATTTATAGGGGTCATCTGTAAATATTTATTGCACACAATGTCAATAATTGTCATATATCTAACATTGTTATTTCTCCTAAACTGTAAAAAAGGGGAAAAAAAAGGATAAAAAAAATTTCATTCAAGGGGTTCCGCAGGTAGTAAAACTTTTCCCTGCCCTGGGATTGGGGGTTACACCTAACCATAAGCCAAAAGCGGGTTCCTAGGGTGGGTTCTTACTTACTTACTTACCTCAAGGGTGTAGTATTACCGGAGAATATTATGCTAACCTGCTTGACAAGTTGAAGGAGAGCATTAAGAATAAACGCCGAGGGAAGTTCACCAACGAGATTTTTTTGTTGCATGACAATGCACCTGCACACAAGTGCAACGTTGTGGCAGCAAATTGAGGACTCTGGGCTTCCATTTGGTCAATCATCCTCCCTATTCACCAGACCTAGCTTCTTCAGACTATTACCTGTTTCCAAACTTGAAGAAACACCTTAAGGGGCATCATTTTGAGGACATTGAAGATGTCAAAGTGGCTGCTGCGCGATGGTTTCATGACCAATCAAAAGACTTTTATTTCACAGGACTAGAAAAGCTGAAAGAACGAGATATAACAAGTGCACCAGTCTCATGGGAGAGTATATTGAATAAATGAGTAACTTCTTAACTCTAGCTATCTTCTTTCTTGTCAAAGCCAGGAACTTATCAGCACCCCTTCGTACTGAATTATGAATTCATGAACATTTTATCTTTTAAAGCATTTTTCGTGAAATGTGTGAACTACATTAGAAGATTTACATAATCATTTAATACATTTTAGAAGTATTTTAGAAAGATTAATTAAATGTGAATTTATAGGGATTTTGTGCAATGTTTATAACCGCACTCAAATCTTTTATTTTGAATACTTTTCTCAGTATTTTGTAGAATTAGAAAATGTACAAATATAATGCTTTTACGATAGAAATATAGAAATATTTCCAAAGTGAAAAATTTTCCATCCCCTCCCTAACACCAATAAAGCTGAAATGATGAAAGGTTAATGAAATCATTCTTCTAAAAATATTTTTCTTTTGTGTGACAATAATGCTTTTGGAACAAGATAATGTAATGCATCTATATTTCATTCTAAACTGCATTACAATTAATCAATGAATTTCATAAGAAGATATTTTAATGGTACTTACAATTACCGTCAGTAGATAAAGGGTTAACATAATTCATTTAAGCAGATTTTTAAAAAAAACAAAAAAAATTAAAGAAATAAGCCTATAGAAATAAACATTTTTATTTTTTACACGTTTCTGTCTTTAAGTTTCATTTTTAATTTTACTATTTTTTACACAGAATAATTTATATATAAGTATGTACTGTTTTAAACGCCCATTTGACATTTATGCTTAAAATAAAGCCTCCAAAGTTGTGATATACTTCACTTCCATTATTCGTCGTCTAGTTAAAATTATTCAACAAACTGAACAAACAATAATAATTAGCTTTGTTTATTTTGAAGTAAAAGTTTAAGCATTTTAAGTGTCTTTAAGTGGATTTAGCTTAAGCATTAAAGCTGTATTTGCCAAAGTTTTAAATATTTCAGAGCCATTAAAAATATTCGAGTGAGAATTCGTGAGTGTCTTGTTAGCTTTATAAAATTTTATTAAAGTTCCACGAGTAATATTTATTTTAGAATTTTAGAGATATAGTATATTTAAACAGTAATGTGTGAGTTTCATGATATCAAATTAACATATATGTCATGTGAGCATGTAAGACTATGTCGCTTAATTGTTGAAAAGTTTCAAAATTATTAGTTATTTAGTTTAATGCACACGTAATTTCGTGTAATGCATTCACTTTCATTATAATTTTACTAAACAAATATTTATAAAATATATAATATATAAGATTTCGGGAGATTATATTTCGATGCAAAATATAATTAATGTATAATATATAACTTTTTTTACTATAACTTTGTCGATACTTATTTATATATCTGTATTATAAAGGATAAACGTATCTGTGCGTAACACGGATGTAATTTTGACGTTGGCAACTGCAGAGAATTAAATTTCACTATTGGAACATTTTTATTTATTTATTTATTATTATTATTTTTTTTTTACTTCTAAACATCGCACGGTTTTCTATTTTTAAATCGTCGAATAAGGAAAAAAAAAGTACTTGTAATTTGCTTGAAAACTCTTATGTTAATTTATTTGAAAACTGTATATTAATTTATTTGAAAACTCTATCGCAATTTACTCATTGGTTTATGGTTTTTAAACTAATTTTCAATCTTGATTTTTATTAAATATATCTCTATCGCGTGCAGGTGATTACCAAACATAAATCTATTTGCACTTAAAATAATATAGATAATACGGCATTTGTTTCCATGTTATATTCCACAAAGGGATTAAAATTCCATCAGTAAATAAATAAAATAATGAAAAATAAATAAAACACAAATTTAAGACATATAATTCAACTATGTGCTTAAACAACTGAAATGGTCAGACTTAAAATTACTGCTGTAAAAAGCGATCTTCGGCGATTCCTTTGTCTATTAAGTCTTGGCTTGAGGCCAATACGAAACTAAAGTTTTTAATAAATTTAAAAAAATTATTTTGATACCTTATTAATATTTTTCATATAAAAAAAGTTTTTGACAGTGTTAGTGGGCAAAATGCAAATAAATAAATATCAATAAATAAATGTAAATAAAAAAGATTATAGTTTTCAATAATAATAAAAACAAATTGGTTTTATCTAAATTGTGTAACCAGGCAGGGTCGGGTTTTATCCCTTAGTTATATTAAAATCGGATTTTATGGTTGTCATTCTCAACTACTCCTCTTAGTATATGAAACTCAGCGCTATGAAATTAGCACGTTATCCAGCTTGATCGGATGATGTCATATAAGCTCTAGGAACTTTCAAATTTTAAATGGTTTCTCAAATATTGATTTTCCCCCCTAACTTTTAATGAAGTATTCTAACGATTTTATCTAAATCACTCCATTTTTGTTGATAAAAGAGAGAAAATGGAAAATAAAACAAAATATAATACTTTTATTGGTGTAATTTTAAGAATTGAAAATATATATTATTTTCAATTAGAATAGAATGTTGTAAAAAATAATCTAATTCTTTAATAATCCAAATTTTAAGTTAAATTTCCAAAACATGTCGAAGAAATAAAAACGTGTTTCCACATATTCCAGCTGCGTGAATCAATTTATTCTACAGGCAAAAAAACTCTCAGTCAAGACTGAAATATTCTTGAAAATTTGACATTTTGACATCGTAGTATTTTTCAAGATTTAAAGACCTTGAATTTAAATGAAACAATTATTGACCACTATTCATAAGAAATGGATTTTTGAAAACCTATAATATTTTAATTACTTTTGAAAGATGGCCAATAAAACGTTTTAAGATTGAAGAGTTTTGCTAAAAGTAAAATGAATTATCGGGGAAAATTTACATAACTAGGGGGCTCTGCCCCCTACGAGCTACGCTCGTCAACCCCCGTTCAGACGCCGCAGACTCTAACAGCACGCTAATTTGATCGCCTTTAAAAAGATTTCGGAAGATTGAATTATAATTTGAATCTGACAATTATATTCTGACGTAATTTTCACCAAACTTTTCTTTCTCTTTTTAATATTCACGTCAAAATACTTTTGTTAGAAATGAAATATTATGATCATCTTAAAATGTCAAGTAAATGTCTCGCGCAATTTTTAAATTAAAACTGTTTTGCAATATAATTTGTTTGTTCATTTTACGTAATAAGTGTAATATGACGTAAATTCTCCTATTTAGGACTTCTAACGCATGTTACTGAATTTATTATTTTACAATATTCTTTCTCATTTAAAATTCACGTGTAACTATAGTTTTATGACGTAATTTTCAATGAGTTCCTGCTTTTTATATTTTTTGTTTATAATAGTCACGTGTAAAATAAATTTTTAATTTGAAGCAAACATTACTGTTTTCGCTGATTATGCAGTTGGCAACAGTTTAAATTAATACAATTTTCTAAAATTTGTAAAAAATATCTCCCGAAATGCTGAAAATTTGAATTTAAAATAGAAATAAAACCTCGAAAAATTATTCAAATTAAAAAACTAATTGCAATCTGCACACCGGGAAATTCTGACGCATAAAATGATTTAAAAATGATTAAATTCCTATGTACAGTTTTTGCTCCTATAAAACTTTTTTAATGGAACGATTTTGTCCAACTTTGGCATTAAATATCTCTTAAAATAATTCTTCGATTTGAAAACTGTCTGCATCAGCGTGTTTATCAAACATTTTTCTATAAGACTACCGATTTTCATATTTTTGTATGCAACAGTTTTTTTAATATTAACGAAGAAAGACCTCCGGTCACAAAAAATTCAAAACCGGCGGCGGCGGCGGCGGTGACAGCGGTAGTTACTTTTTTTTAGAATAGAGAGATGTTTCTATTTGCAAATAATCTAATTTACACCAAACTGAAATTTAGTGTCTTTCCTAAGGAGATGTGTTAAAGATTTAGCTATTAAGGAGTAATCATTGATGAATTTCAGAAAAGATAAAGTTAACCAGGTCAAAGATAGTACATGCTTTATATCATTAGGTTCTGGATAATTTTGAATAGCTAGAATTTAAGGTATATAGATGTAATTCACAATTTTTTATGTGACAGCCATGAAAGTGAATTTCTAGTTGTAAAAGTGGTATTTTTTTAGATTCGATTCCAAAACATATTCAGGTCCAGTGATAAGGTCACTGTTCCGTTTGCTTCGTTTTCAGCGGTTAGTATGAAGTCATCCATATAAGTGACTTTAACATGAAAAAATGCATTTTTAAGATCGAGTGTGAGTAATAATTTTGCACAATGCAACTAATCAATAATATCATTAAATTCTGGGAGGGGGAAATTTTGTAAATATGTTTTTGAATTTAACTTCTTATATGGACATATAGTCTATGTGAGCAATCTTTCATTTTTACCTGGACAATCGGTGATGAGAATATACTAGTGCTTTTATGTATTATTTCTTTTTCCAGTACTTTTGAAATTTGTTTTTCGGCAAAAAACTTTTTCTATTGGATTTATGTGTATTGAAGGGTAAATAACAACTTTTTCATCTTTTAGGAGATTCGACAATTTAAAGTTTGTTGTTTTTATTCTCTGGGTAGAATAATTTGGAATAAGTTGCGAAATTTGAGAACGTATGGTTTCACTAGTATTGAAATAAATGAAAATTAATATTGTCTAGTACTTGAGCAACATTAATCAGAAAATTGTCGCACATATTTTCATTTTTCATAGTTTTTTGCATAGAATTGTTATTTAAAGAAATTGTTAAAATAATTTGCTGTGTAACATCCGTGACAATAATGAGATCGAAATGTAAAGCATAATCTCGGACTACATGAACGTTAGTTTTATAACTGGAATCATCAACCATAATGTCAGTAAATTAAAAAAAAGGCGTTTTATTATAGTATTTTTTAATTCATTTGGTGTGTTGGATGAATTTTCAAGTTTCAAAACAGTAGTTTGCGATAAATATTTTGTTTAACGACCTTCTTTCTCTGCGGTATCCACTAATGAAATAACATGTATAGAATAAATAGTAAATTGTTTAGTCACGGAAGTGTTCGGCGTAATAATGGAAATATTGGACGGTTGAGATTTTTAACTTCAGGTTTCCTTGACTGATCGTATTATGCCGATTTGTGGCAAAAATTCCAACATATGATAGAAAGTAGGCATTTATCATTTTACCTGTATTGACTACTCTTATGATTTGCTAGCCCTAGTTGAAGCTAAGAAGGTCAAATATTGGGTGAATTTATTTCTCTTTGACTACTATATCAGGTTTGACTCTACGGAATTTAATATTCTCGTAATCATGCCAAATTTTATCATAAATCTTGAAATTCTGTTTAAACCAGTGTTTCTCAACCTGTGTGCTGCGGAACATCAGTGCGCCAGGAGAGATTGCCAAATGTGCCGCGAAGTTTTAAAGAAATAATTAAAATTGTATGGTGTTGTATAAACAATAATACATTTTCTGTTTATCATGTGCTTGACATTTAAAAGCTACTTTCCTTCGATTTCAGTTGACGCATATGAATGGATAATGGACGCATTTGTAATTTGCAAGACATCAAATTTGACAACATCAGAAGTAAAAGAGTTCATTTATATGAGAAACGATAAGATTTACCGTTCAGTGTTCTTCAAGAAAAACGTGGATGAGTTTTGGTTTTCTGTCAAAAATGTGTACCCTGCAATCAGCTTGAAAGCTATAAAAGTTCTTCTGCCTTTTGCATCACCTTCATGATTCTGCGAATTTTGATTTTCAGCATTGACAGAAAACAAGTCCAAAAAGCGAGAAAGATTTTTAAAAGTTGGTGACGAAATGTGAACTATATCTGGCGACTTTGGAATTTCATTTTGATTTAATTTGTTCAAGAAAACAGCTCAGCCCTCTCATTGAATGATTTTTGTCAATAAATATACATTTTAAAAAGCAGAAAAACCGACGTTTAAAATGCACAAATAATACATGAAAAGCAGCAAACAGCTGTTTCGAATCTACTAGCGAGATTCTTCTTCAGTGCAAGATAGGGGAAAAGGAACAGCGTGCTAGAAAAAGCAAGGCTGAGAAAAATCATAACCAGAGACGCGCTGGCTTATATACAGTATGCGGGTAGCGAAGGCGCCAAAAGCAACCAATGGCAGAGAAGCAGTGAAAACGACTAGGTGGACAAGTAGTGGCATCTGTCGGAGAAGGAGAGAAAAAGAAACCAAAAAGGGGGAATTAAATTAATGCTTTCCAAATACTTGGAAAATCAGGAGTATTAGATAAGTCATTGACTAAAGAAGGAGAATTTTTAATGATGTGGTAAGCTTCCCAAAAATCAAGATCAAGGTTAGAAGAGCATTTTTGGATAATGATGGCTGAGGAGAAATCGAACCTATGTTGAGAAGACCAAGAATGTTGAGCAATAGAAGAACGTTTGAGCTCCTGATTTTTAACATAAACTTCATGCTCTTTTAAACGAACTCTAAGGGCACGTTTAGTCTGGCCAATATAAGAAAGGCCACACTGGCAAGAGATTTGGTAAATACCCCAGTTATCGAGGCGATCAACGGGGTGTTTGAGATTTGAAAAAGAGATTTTATTAACAGGAGAAAAAATAACATTAAAATTAAATCTTCTTAGGATTTTAGCAACTTGCTGACTGATTTTAGGAAAAAATGGTAACACAACTAAAGTATTAGAGTTGGAATTAGAATGCTTTTCAGAATGGACGGATTTCGTCAATTTCTTATAAATAGAATCAATAATATTAGAGGAATAACCACGATCAACAGCAATAGCTCTGAGGTATTTAAGTTCAGCACTAAGTAACTGAGGAGTGGAACAAATATTGGTAGACCGAAAAACAAAAGTATTGAAAGCAGCGAATTCCTGGTTAGGGGGATGAGAAGAATACCTGTGAGAATGATGGTAGTCTGAAAGCCATTTTCACAACGAATAACAATGACATCACGAAAAGAAAGACAATTATTAGTGTCAATTACACGTGAAAAACTTTTAATGGCGAATATTAGGTCATATTTAAAAAGCTCAAATAATAATACTTCCAAATACTTTTAGGTTAAATAATGTATGTAGCCGGGAATCTTGAAATAGAGAAAAAATGTAAATAACTTATTACATGAGAAATGCATTTAATTGGATTGATTTAAAAGGAAAAATCACGTCATATAAGAAAACGATACGTTTAAAACTGTTTTCATTCCGGAAATTTCTAATCTAACGTCCCATCATATAAGAGTAGTGCCACAAGCAAATTTGTTTATATCTTACGTCACTTGATGCAGCATGAATACAGGAAAACACACGCGCAAAATACTTTCGATTTATTTTGTACGAATTACTATTCAATAAGTACATATTAGAAAGTCCGGATATTCTTATTACTTAATACAAACAATATATATTGTAAAAGTAACTTGAAAATATTCATGAGGCCGTATTAAAATAGAAAAAAAGATTCATGAATAAGCCATACCTGTTCCTGAAATAGCTAAAATTCGAACAAGACATAAAATATAAGCTTAAAATTTCAAAACGCAATACTTTTCAATGCGTGTATCTGGAAGATATTTCGAAGAAGACGGAGTTTTTAAAGCCGTAAACCTAAAAGAAAAATATTGTCCATAGCGTCGTTATAAAACTCACAAAGATAGCGTCATTTTTAATCTAGCCATTTTATACAAGCTGATTTTCAAATGTGTAATTGATCTTAAATACTTATCAATCTCGAAAACAGACGTCATTTATTATGACAGCGATGGATGAGGCTGTGGTAACCGAAAAATGCCCATTCAAAAGGAAAAACGTGGCAACAGGATTACAGAAGATAGCCATTGTTATACTGATAATATCATTCAATCTTCCGTAACCTAGTAATATTTTTTAAACAGGACAAATTAATATGTTTTCAGATGCTGCGAAGCCAGAGCATTGATTGGCGGGCGTCGTTTGCAGGAGGCTGAGCCCCCTAGTATACATATAATATTCTAGCTTCTGTTCGGGCTTTTGTTTATGTTGGAATTATATATACTATTTGTTAAACAATTGCAAAACGATTATAATAATAAATTCTGTGACAAAAAATGTAGCATAAATGTGTTTAAAATATTTTACATTTAGCGAAATATCACATTTTTGTTTATATAAGTAAAATCTCAAATATTTTATGCCAATATAAAAAGTACAAAACTTTATTATTTTATTTATTTATTTCTTATATTTTCTTAAAATCATTACTTTTGAAATCCAATTTAACAATATATCTACGGAAAAGCTTTTATAAAAGAAAAATGTATTTTTTATGAATTAAAACGGCACATTTCTTTTATTCTTGCATTACAAAGAACTGAAGCTATACACATCGTTTTTTTTTCTTCATAGTATACATTATTTAATTATGAAATTGTAATTAAAATTAATGTTTTATTTAAAATAAATACTTCCAAACAAATAAATTTGCCTTGGATGTTGATTGTCTTTGTTTTGATTTGAATTTCATTTAAATGAAATGATATTCTGTTTATCCACACTTATAAAATCGATTTCAAGCTTAATATAATCAGTAACTAAATTTAATACTGAGCCATAAATTTCAAGTCCTCTTACCCTCAGCTTTATGAGAAACGCTACAGCTGGTAACGTAGTTGCATTTACTGAACGGAAATTATATTACACAGTTTCCTTATTAAATGCTATTATTCTGAAATTAGCCTTTAAATAGCTTAGAATATATAATATGAAGTATTTTTGAAAGGAGTCTCTAATATGCGAAAACTATTACTAGGTAAGTCATTAATATTATGTGCTAAACTCAATAAACTTTAAAAGTCAGGAAAGGCACAATATTTTACGTAAATCTATATCATTAACATTAAAGTACAAAAGAGGTATTAAAGCATATAATCAGAAATGATATTTAGTCAATGAGTTTGTTGAAATATGTTTAATCTTATTAGATTAGAGTGGCAATAGGTTTTCAAAATGAACCCTAATTTGGATGTACATAAAATTCAAGTACTATTCATAAATTAAATATATTTGATAAACTTTCCGAAATTTCTTCTTAGGTAGCCTGATTAAGAGAAAACAAATTGGCAAATTATATGTATAATTGTTGTTTATTTATTTTTAATGGTATATATTTTCCTTTAAAAAATTAAAATTTATTATATAAATAAAATACATAAAAGTAATCTTTAGAACTCTAGATTACGTATTTTAGCAAAAATGATATGGTAGAATAAAGAGTGTTTCTGAAATCGTTTATCGTTTTCCACAATTACTTTAAACTATATTCTTGCTAACATGAGTCATATTTGATGCGCATTAGAATGCACAATATCAAATGTTTAGCTGCCTCTGTAACAAATAAAATAAAATAAAATAAAATACCCAAGAAAATAAAAGCTTTATGAACGTAACGTTATATTGTGTACAACAGATCTGTCAAACTCATTTCCCACTGAGGGGCAAATTAAGCATTATATACAAAGCCGCGGTCACAAAATAATAATAATAATAATAATAATAATTCCTCTTATCATCGAGCAGAATGAAATTTGTACATGTAAAATAGACGTCCTTTCGAAAAACAAATGAAAACAGCAACAAAAAAGATGCAAATTAATTCCAAACATGCATATCGGAAAAATTAATAAAAGAAACAGTACAAAATTTTAAAAGACATAAATAAAAGATAACATCAGTTTTAGGAAGATTGAAAAATATAACTTCTAGCAAAGCGATATAAAGTAAGCGTCCTATTTTAAATGGGAGAGGTAACCACAAGATTAAACACGAGGTCATAGCAATCAAGGTCACATGCCACGTAACGGACGGGGTTGAACTACAGGAATATGCCTAGCTGTTTTCTTCTTTGTTGATAATCTATTAAATGTACATCTATGAGGTAACTGCGCAAGCGTAAAACGCCGTGTTTTGATTTGTTTGTGGATATTTTATATTCTGACAGTGTAGAATATTCTATTAATTTTTATTTGTGATTATTTAATTTATTTATTATGGATAATTACTTAATTAAAACCAGTTCTTTTTAGAACTAATATTGTTTGTTAAAATGGCAAAATGTTGGCCATCTAATAGCTGTAGTTTTCGAAATTGTAAGAAAATTCGTTTTCTGATGGAATTCAACTCTGCCCTTTTCCACAGAGTAAAAGAAGGGTTAAGTGCCCCACGGGAGCACTCCCTCTCGGGCCTAAACCCCACGTGCAAATAATCGGCCGTCATAAATAACACTATAACACCATTGCAGAAGCAATATTATTCGCAATAAAAACTTACTTATTAAACAACATTTTTTTGGTCAAAATTTACATAATTGAGTAAAAAATATCAGCTATGGTGGTTATATCGAGAATATGGATAATATTCAGAAGCTCCTCACCTTTTTTTAAGTACAAATCACGTCTACGACTGAAAACTAAGAGTTATTTCGTGTAACAGTATCTTCATCAATTAAAAAGTAATAGGCGACAAATTTTGAAATTGGTTATGGAATCATTTGGTTATGGATTTTTTTTTTTTTTTTTATGTCTCGAATATTTCTAGCAACTTCAACAAATCAGACATAAAATTTCAGATTTTTTAAAATATAAAATGATTGCAAATTGACTTTTGTCAATATATATATTTAAATATATATATATATATTTAAATCGTAAAATCTATAAGATTACAACTATTTCTGTAAAAATTAAACAAAAGAAAAAAATAAAGATCACATAGGTCTCATTAATAATGAGTTTACTATCCTAAATCATAAATGAGCTCAAATCTATCGTTCTCCTCTTCGCCTATATATGCCCCAAGAACAAGGTTAAAATTTTGAGTTTTTTTTTTCTTTTCCTCACAAAGACAAGGCGAGTATTCTTGTCTCTTTCAATGGTACTCATTTAACAGATATTTATTTATTTATTCCTTTTTTAAAAATGGCTTTCAGTTACCATTAATTAGCGCTGTATTTTAATAATTTTCGATACAGTTTGTAGTACCAAATAAATACTGCGCATTATTTGATAAAGCGATGTTAATCGAAGAGAGCAATAAAACAAAGTGTATTGATTTCAACATTAAAAAAAATGACAAAAATGCTATAAAATAATATAAATCTTGAAATTTTCAAATTCAAGCTTTGTAGCTTCTTCATTGGTTATTTTTGCATTTACTTTCTCTTGGAGCTTGAATTTAGACTGAGTTGGATCTGGCCATACTATAATTTCTGTTGTTTGATAAAACATTTTCTGAACAATACGAGTATGTTACCAAATTGTGGAAATTTATTTTATTCAAAATTGATTACTATTCTAAAATAGCGGTAGTTAATTTTAATTAAAAAAAATTCTCCAATTTGACATCACTACACTCAAGCTTAGTGGAAATAATTTGGTGCGAAGCCTATTTTCTGCATCTAACATATTTAAAAATCCAAAGTCTTGACGTGCCGCAGATAAATTGTCGCCGGGCCACGTGTTTCACATTTCTTGTGTACAATAGCCTAACCTATAGGAGCTATAGGGAAATATTTCTCGAACGCTAGAGTCTAGATACAAAAATAAAATAAAATAAAATAAAATAAAACAGAAAGTCGGGAACATCTGATTTTGGGTCCTGTTTAAATTCATGTAATGTAATGACCACGAAAACGGGTTCATATCAATAAATCATAATTCATAAAACTTAGATCATCCATTTTAAAAGCATGTGCAAACTAATATTAAAATCTAAACATAGATTTCTTAAGATGACGAAATTAACCTGTGCATTTTAACTTGAAAGATATGTTTTTGAAAAAATTAACTAACAAAGTATGTGCATTGAGTTCAGTATACTTAAGACGCGGATTATTTCTTTGTGCAATTTGTTAACTTCAGACAGGATACAATTCAGTGATTATAAATCAATCCTTATCTTTAAGTAAGGAATAGACTATGATGTTGATTTTAAATAAAAATACAATAAATCAGATTGTGTATATTTTGGAAATTTTAATGAATTTGTTTCAGAAGATTATTTATAATAGTAATTTATTTATTATAAAGTTTATTCCTTGCTTTACTTGTTCATATGTGATATTCCTATGCACAAGAGTAATAAACCATTATTCTTAAGAAAACTTTACAAGCGTATTCATAGAATTTGATTTATTAGAAAGACACATATATAGATTATTACAACACAGTATCAAGAATTTTCCATGTCTTCTTGTTCTTTAAAATTATTATTTTACAAGTGCAGATAAACAAAAAAGCAAAATATTAATATATTTTGCTAGTTAAGGGAACCGTGGACCTTCAGTTAGGCAAAAATGGACTAAAAAAGCGTTTTTTTTTCTTTTTTTGGTTTATTAATATAGTCAATATTAACTGGATCATTTGCAAGAAACGACAGTTAACTGCAACCAGTCCTAGAGAAGTTACAAGCATTTCAAATTTGTACGCCGTAATTGAGTTACTCAAAAAGAAAAATTAAATCGCGTTTCCTCAAAATGATAATTTTCGTCGAGTTAGTTTGGTCAAGATATTCCAGGTGTCTTATTTTTTTTCAAATTTTCATAATATTAAGTATTCTTGTATGCAATATGCTATATTTCAAAACTTAGTATTAATATGCATGCACTTTTGTACATAAAAGGAAAATTTGGCAGTTATATAACTGTTTTCCGTGAAATTTCAAGAAAAAGTTTAAATATTTGAAGTTTTTTATAAATTTGTCTCTATATGTTGGTACAATTTTGAAACGCATACCAACTTTTGTTGCAATATTATAAATCTACCATTTATCAAAACAGCAGGTTCCTAAAGCCATATTTAATGCGCATGATTAATTTACATATTTCAGTTAATAGCATAATTAATTACACAATTTTTTTAATAAAATTTATTAATTTACTTAGAAAATGTATGAATTATTAATTGAGCTAAATTTCCGTGCAATTTAGTAAAAAATTGAAAACATGGTCTTAAACGGTCACTGTCTCCTTAAACGGAAGGATACTTGGCAACTGCCCGAAAACTTGGAAGATCACAAAGTAGAAAGCATATAAAAAAATTTAAACAATAAACGTACTATATTTTTTGAAGATTGAAATCGCATGCCTGTTTCCTAAAATGTCTTTCCGAAAATAGAGACTATGAATTTCAAATAATACTTCTTAATATTCGTGCTTAATAATAGTGCTTACAGTGTTTCTAAAGAAACAGTATGAATACAAAATTAAAATAAAAAAATTCCTTACCGGCCCGGCCTACAGGCGGAGGTAGATTTCGAAGTTAAATATACTAATTTCACCAACAAAAACTTAATCATGATTGGATATAAACCCACTTTAATAATTTTATCTGGCCGAATTTGACGAGTTTTTATTTCATTTTCATATAAGAGCTGGTTTTATCAGAATCATGTTAAGGCGGTATTAAAAAAATAATTTTCCATGCTCAACAACTCCAAATTTTCTGGCACATTTTCAGATTTATTTTTAATAGAAAAAATATAAACTTGCTGACGTGATTTTTCAAGAGATTAATAAGCAATCTGTGTTTTTATTTTTCATTCAATTAATTAAAACTTGATTTATAAACAATTAATTTCTAAGTAGCACAATATTTTTCGTTTCTAACACAATCACTTCGAGAAATTCCGTTCAAAATGCCCACTTTGACATCATTTTTTGAAATATATTCTACCTCTATCAAAAAATCGATCATTACGGTACATTATATAGTTTCTAAATAAGAGAATATACCAATTGGATGAGTTGGAGAGCAAAAATGAATCAAAAAATGAGTCAGAAAATAAGCAGTTTGGATTTGAATACACCCTTAATACGATGAGTTTTTTCTTCAACCGCTATGTATTTTTAATTTGCTTTTGCTATACGAATTGGTCCTATCAAAAACTGGTCAATGTAAAAGTTGTAGATAATATTAAGAAGATTTATTATAAATTTAATTGGATTTGAAATCTTGAGAATTGACGAAGTTTTGATTTTTTTTCTCACTAAAACCCTATTTTTTGTGTCCCTAGATCCCATTTTAAATTTTATCAAAAATCTATGATACACAATTTTTTGCCCAATTTTTAGAAGTAATAAAAACTTTAATCTGATTTGATATGCCCCAAAATTAAGAAGTTACGGTGTTTTTTCTGTTCTCGCAAAACCTATCCCTATTTCCATCCCCTTGGTCCGATTTTGTCCGTTAACGAACTTGGCCGAGATGCCCCTTGATTTTATGTATCAGTTTGGAAGAAATTTATTTATGCAGAATTATGGAATTTATCGTATCCAGAAGAAAGTGATACATATATACCTGGTGTCCCAAAATGACTGCTGGATTTTAAAATTTAATAGCTTGCAAACGGTGGCAGATATTAAAAAAATTCTTGCAGGAGCGTTATGTATGATGTCAGCAGTTTTTTTAATGTGATTCTTGATTTTAGTTCAAATTTCAAACAATAGATGGCGCTGCGAGAAATAGGGGCTAATCCCAGACACGATTTTTGGTATTTCGGGATCCACTCAAAGCATTTTAATTT
This sequence comes from Maratus speciosus, assembly GCA_963932465.1. Classification (NCBI taxonomy): domain Eukaryota; kingdom Metazoa; phylum Arthropoda; class Arachnida; order Araneae; family Salticidae; genus Maratus; species Maratus speciosus. Next base: position 257,258,367 of record OZ010790.1, read on the forward strand.
CTTTATTTCGCATGGGATAAGAGAGAGGCAAAAAAATCCAGCTTAAAATTATTACCTATTGGTTGCAGCGCCCTCTATCGTTACTAATTTTAACTATAACTGAGAATCTCAGCATAAAAACTCCTGTCATCTTACATAACCCTCAGAATTTTTTTTTTTTTTTTATGTATCTGTCACCGTTTGCAAGTTATTCAATTTTAAAATCCATCAGTAATTTTTGGGACACCCTGTTTATATATATATATATACACTGCTCAAAACAATTAAAGGATATTTGAAGTTTTATATAAAATAAAGATATAAACGAATTTTTTTTTGCCGAAAATAGAAGAAGAGAATCACAAATGCAAATTTTTCTGGTTTTCAAACTGTGGAGTATGCAAATTTTGAGTTCGACGTCAAAAACGTCGCTTCAGCGGCAGCGAATGAAATTTGACTTTCAACTGGATAAAAGAGAATGAAGACAAGGATGATCGGCATTCAGTGATTGCTTTGTTTCGATGAGTACGATGTCTCAGCGAAGTCATTTGACAGATTCAGAAGCTTTGAGAATTGTTGGCAGGTTAGAAGAGGGCCAAACTCAAGCCGAAGTAGCGCAAGCCATTGGAGTGTCACAAAGTGTCATTTCCGTTTTTGGAGAGTTTTGGAACCGTTTTTGGAGAGTGGATGTGCAGGCCGAAGACCAGGGCAAGGTCGTAGACGGGCAACAACGCCCAATGAAGATCGGTATTTAGCGTTAACAGCTCGGAGACATTGAAGCATGAACGCTACTCTCCTCCAACAACACCTTCGCTCGGCTACAGGCACCACGATTTCAACTCAGACTGTCTGAAACCGGCTCCATGCTGTAGGTCTGTATGCTCGCCGACCGATGGTATGTGTTAGATTAACATCAAGGCATCGTCGCGACCGCAGGGAGTGGGCAACCGAGCATGTCAACTGGAGGAGAAATGAATGGAGCAATATTCTGTTTTCTGACGAGTCCCGTTATTCTGTGCATCCGGATAATAAGCGTATTTTCATCTGGAGGGACCGTGGCAGTAGGAATAATCCTGCGTTCGTGCACGAAAGTGTCAGATTTGGCGGTGGAGGAGTGTTGGTGTATGGTGGCATCTCCTTTGACGGGCGCACTGACCTCTACATCATTCGAGATGGAGCTCTGACTGGTCGCCGATATAGGGATGAGATCCTCAGACCTAATGTAGTCCCTTATGCTGCAGCAATCGGAGATAACTTCATTTTAATGGACGATAACTGCAGGCCACATCGTGCAAACCTGGTGGAGGATTTCCTTTTCGAGGAAGGAATCGTTCGAATGGAATGGCCAGCGTGTTCTCCAGACATGAATCCAATCGAGCACGTTTGGGACGCTCTAGGAAGACGAGTTTCTGGCCGCCAACAACCCCCACAAACTCTCCAAGAACTGGAAAGAGCTCTCATGGAAGAGTGGGGCAGAATACCCCAACTCGTCATTAATAGCCTCATTGAGTCCATGCCTCAAAGGTGTTCAACGTTGCTGGCCGCCCGTGGAAACCATACCCCCTACTGAAAATGATTTTCTTTGAAGAAAACACCTTTTCTTATTCTTTTTTTCTCATATGCACAAATTGTGTTTTTTTCCTTTAGTAAACAAATGCGCAATAAAATGCATTTTTTTCTGCCAAACATGTGTAATTTATTCTCATATAACCTACTATGTCTGTCGACCATGTATCAATCAGCTAAACAGTTTACCAGATACAAAATCCACCTAAAACTGCAATATCCTTTAATTGTTTTGAGCAGTGTATATATATATGTATATATATATATATATATATATATATATATATGTAGATAGATAGATAGATAGATAGATAGATAGATAAAGTTTTTTTATTGAGGGTGATTTTGGGTTCTAGGGGTTATGATCGGTGTAATAGGTAGTTTTTCATACGAAATCTACCTAGAAATCAATAAAATCTTAGTTTTGGCTATGGTATGATTTCTTTTTTCTCCTTCAAGTCGAATGGGCATTGAATGTTTCCAATTCGCGTTGATTTATGTTTGTGTTTTAACTCTTGCGTGTTGAGCGAGTTCGTGGTTGTCCCGATTTTTTTTTTTTTTTTTTTTTTTTTTAAACCTTGATTATTATTTAGAAGTAAAACATTAAGGTCAATGTTTCTCTTCCAGTCAGTGAGTCATGTGCGCACTGAAGTCAGTGCTGCTATGATCAGTGTAATTAATGGCGCTGACTCACAAATGCAATAAAATTACTTTATCTAAAATTTTAACTCAAGAATATTGCATAAATGTGACATAATCAAACGTCCACATTTCAGGAAAAAATGCAAAATATGTTGCAGCGTTAAAACATTTCTTTTATGTTAAATTTCCGCCAAAGTATGCATCGTAAACTGTCAAATTTGAAATAACTCCTTAAACGCGGAGAAAATTCTTGAAATTGAGATTACCTTTTCTTCTTTTAGCTTTAAATATCAACCAATCCCATTCATGTGGGACTATTGAACGTCTTTCATGTACAGTCGTGGAAAAAAAAAAGTAAACACCCCCTACTAACTCTTCAACAAATTATCCTAGAAGAAAGTTACTAGTATCGAACGATTGGAAATAAAGTCTACTTTTGAATGAGGTATATAAAATTTGCTAAGGGGTCATCTACATATTAAAACGAAACATAACTTTGTTTTTTTTCAATGGCAGTACACAATTCTGACAGCATAAATGAACTCTACACCCTTCAATTAGCCTAAAAATGAATTTTTATGCAATTCGTACCATAAGTTTCCGAGAACTTAATTATTTTAAAACGAGCGTATTTTAAGGGCTGTATCCAAATTGAAGTTCCGTACTCGATTGTTAACCGAGAGAGCCCCTTTCTTGATCAAGGCACCTTAAGCGCCACTCAAGAAGTCAATGAAGTCTGTTAGATTACATAGTAGGAGAGCTGTTGAAGATTTTTGAGTAGGTATTTGAGGCACCCAGAAAATTTGTGCAACACTTCTTTTGTAATGTCTGAATACAAAATCGAATGTCTGGCTGAAGGATCGTGGCCAAAAATATGTGCCAGACACGTGTCAAGTGCCGTTTGGCACTTGACACGTGTCTGGCACAGTTTTTGTGCCGACTAAAGTGTCTGTCATTTTCAAAATATTTTTTTCTAAGCATAAATATTATTCTGTCTCAATCTCTGCGTGCCTCAAGTACCTTTTTGGGTAGTCAAAAAATGGCACTTGACACGTGTCTGGCACAGGTTTTGGGCCGACTAAAGTGTCTGTCGTTTTAAAAATATATTTTTCTAAGTATAAATATTGTTCTGTCTCAATCTCAGCGTGCCTCAAATACCTTTTTTTTGGGTAGTCAAAAAATGGCACTTGACACGAGTCTGGCACAGTTTTTGGGCCACGATCCTTCAGCCAGACATTCGGTTTTGTACTCAGCCATTACAAAAAAGTGTTGCACAAATTTTCAGGGTGCCTCAAATACCTTCCCAAAAATGTTTAACAGCTCTTGGACTAACAGTACAGCAGAATAAATTTCAAAATGTCTATTCACTTTCATCATAGACGGCCCCTTAAACCATCATTTTGCCGGTTTTTAAGTATAATTTGAAAACTACTTAGAAGAAAAATGTGAAATTTTGGTTTCCATAAAGTAGGACGTAATAAATCTAAATCCATCAAAAAAAATTGTAGGTTGCAATTCATACTTTTTCAAATATTAATTTCATAATTCATAATTCATATCATAAAATTATAAAAATTGCAAATTCAGCGTATTTATGTTTGGGTATATTAGTATTATTGCTGCAAAAAAAATTAGCACATTAGGAGCATAATTTCAGGAGATATAAATAAAAATATGAAAATGTAATTTAACATTAGAAGCACTAAATTTTGAATTTTTATAATTAAAAAACTTATGATTCAAATGACTTGAAATTTGGTGTCTAGGCATAGTTTGAACCGAAGATTTGAAATATCTCGTTAAAATTGGGTATTGCCATTGAAGAAAATTAAGTTTGGATTCGTTTTAATATGTAGACGATCCCTTAAGAAAATTTTATATACATCATTTAAAAGTAGACTTTATTTCCAATCTTTCGGCACCAGTAACTTTTGTCTACGATCATTTGTTGAGGAGTTAGTAGGGGGTATTTACATTTTTTTTTTTTTTTCACGACTGCACATGATGTGAAAGGACCACGTTATGAACTAGTTTTGTTATAATTTTAACTTCTTTTGGTGTCTAGTTTTTTATTTTTATTTTTATTTTTATTTTTTATAAATTCATTATTCACGAATTGGATACTTCAAATTCCGAGAAGTTTTCAGAAGATATAATAAAGGAAGACTATGTAGTATTTCCCTATAAGAAATTGAAATGCTGTTTATAGATGCGAATGATTGGATTGATAATTTGAATTATTACGTTGATTAATTCAAATTGTGAATGATTGAATTTATAATTTGAATAATTCAAATTGTCAACAATTGAATTATTATCTTTATGAATTTGCACATAGTAGTATAACAGCATTTATTTTTATCTGAATAATTAATTACGCATTTCAAATGATCAAAATTGTAAAAGTGAAGAATATATTGAAATGCAATTACAAATATGACTTTTAAACTGATATTTACGAAAAAGTAATTAAAAAATGTGATAAATTGTTGAAGGTTTGAAGGGATAAGGAACAACACAAAAGTTTCTTTTGGTAATTTTGAGAGAAACATGGATCTTAACCTGCATGATCAGAATTATTATCTTTAGTTATATTTCATTTAATGTTTTAAAGATACATTTATTGTGGAATAAAGGTGTATTATTTAAAGGAATTCCACTATAGTTTTAACTTTTCTTTCTGATCGAATGTGTAGCTTACAAAATGCTTAATGGATTTTCCAAAATTGCCTAGAGTTCAAACAAGATATTGCAAATGTTAAAGTTTATCAAGCATCATGGCAGGTATAAATGTATTACGATATTCCTCACTGAAGAATACGTGGTCAAGTAAATGGATGAAGTTTTGAAGGCTCTCACTCTACGTTATCTGATAAAATGCTAAATGAAGAGTCTAGTCGAAGAAGATGATGTAGTATTTTACGGACTAAATAAAATTAAAGAAATACTAGTCGATGTTTTATAAATAACCAAAAATGTGAATTTTTATTTAAATAACGGAATAACAGCCATTCGCAATTAAAATAAAAGTTCATAAAATATTTTTTCTATGTCAAATTACGTTTGTTTACCTTGGAAAAACAACTAAAGTTCACAGCTATGACACTTCCCAAGTTGTTTAAATCCAGAAACAATTATAGCTTTCAAGAATGTACACGTATAAAAACATATTTAATGAAAACGTTCTGTAAATCAAACAGAGATAATATTTATTTTTGTAAAACATTGTAGTGTTCATATGTTTCTTACTTCGTGTTAATTAAATATCGATGTTAAATGCTTTATTAGTATGCATGCTAAAAGGTTTTTTATTTAATTATCATACAGTATAAATTATTTAAAAACTCTGGTAACTAACAAATACATGAGAACGTGATTTTCAAAACTCGTCTAAAAAAAAAAGAAACCTGTATTCTCTAATCGTTTGAAAATTTGCCGTATGTAATAGGAATCTGGGACCCAAAAATTGGTCTACCGAACGTATCTGTTCTTGATAAGTCGAATTTTGAATCTCATGTACTCAAATAAACTTAAGATGATCTGCCCTACATACATTTCATTGTCAGATTTAGCTACTGTGGCATATCATATAGATAATTGTGACAAAAATGACCCAAATAGGACAATGATACATTTTTGCTTAGATTACAGATAATAATGCAATTTCAAAACAAGTTTGTTTTAACTTAAAAGAAGAGTATACCCGATAAACTTATAAGAACTCGCATATCATTTGGGAACAATGGGATTTTAAGGTTAAACATTCCGAGTATATCTAACAACAATTAGTATAGATATATACCGGGTGTCCCAAAAATGACTGATGGATTTTAATATTCAATAGCTTGAAACGGTGACATATATTTTAAAAAATCTTGCAGGAGGGTTGTGTATGATTTCGGGAGTTTTTTTTACTGTGATTCTTTATTTTAATTCGAATTTCAAACCATAGATGGCACTGAGAGCAGTAGGTACTCAGTCCAGATCCGATTTTCGATACTTCATGATCCATTCATTACATTTTAATCTCCCTTTTTCGCATGGAAGAAGAGAGATGCCAAAAAATCGACCCTGGATTTAACGGTTATTGCTTGCAGTGCCATCTAGCGATGCGATTTGTAACTAAAACTGAGAATCGTAGCATAACAACTCCTGACATCTTACATAACACTCCTGCAAGAATTATTTAAATATCTATCACCGTTTCCAAATTACTGAATTTTTAAATCCATCCGTCATTTTTAAGTCATCCAGTATGTGTGTGTGTCACTTTTTTTCAATACATGACATTTAAAATTCATGTTACAGATATAATTGCAGATTACCTTCCTATTACTGTATTAAAATATGGAATAATTTACTTTCATTTAGGCATCGTTTTGGGTTCATGATTAAATATTTCGAGTTCAGGTGGGTTTTCGGTTCACGTGTGTCGGGTTCGGGTCAAGTCACGCAATACGCTTTGGAATGTAGTTTTAATGACATTTTAAACTTCCAAACATCAAATATTATTTTGTGGACATACGTACAGCAAAACTTTATATAACATTCAATTTAAGAATTTTTCTTTCCAGTTTTCCTTTGAAAATCAATGAGAAACATTTTTTGTCCAGAATTCAAGCACCTGCTTGTTGAAAACTTTTGAGGAAACTGAAGAACGTATTTTAATGGAAATATGTCAGAATTTAAAATCTATAAATGTCAGCAAAGGCAAGCCAGGAAACTTCGAGTCAAATTTATTCAATATTATTACTTTCCTCCTCTTCTCTTTTTCTCAAAGTAGTTTTTCTTTTATAAATAGAGGAAGATAAAATTTGAAGGAGGAATTATTTGAAGAATCACAAAAGGTTGAAGGAGGAGAGGGGGTACTAAAATTGATTTGAAAAAGCGTATTATTTTTTCTAAGTAACTTTTAGGAATGTCGGAGATACATTTTTCAAAAAAGATGGGTAGATAGATTAGATTTTTTTTTTTTTTTTTTTTTTTTTTATCGAACATTGTCAAATAAATGAATAAATAAATAAATCTCAGATATTTTTATTGCCTGAGCAAAATTATGATCTACTATGATTCTAATACCCTCTCACATTATTATTACTATTATTTCAGATTGTTTAACCTTTTATGTACTGAATTAGGAATTCATTAAATGATATCTTCTAAAGCATTTTTCTGTGAATTGTTTAAACTACATTAGAAGATTTACATAATCATTTAATAAATTTTAGAAAGATTTTAGAAGGATTGAAGGATTTAGAAGGATTAATTAAATTTAAATTTATAGGTTTTTTGTGCAATATTTATAACCCCACTCAAATCTTTTATTTTAAATATTTTTCTTAGTACTTTGTAATCTTAGGAAATGTGCAAATATAATGTTCTTACTATAGAAATATTTCCGAATTGAAAAATTTCTCACCCCCACCCCCAACACCAAGGAAGCTGAAAAGATTCAAAGGCAAAAGAAATCCTCCTTTTAAAAATATTTTTGTTTTGTATAACCAATAATGCTTTTGGAACAAACTTAAGTAATGTATCTATAACTCATGCTAAACTCTATTACAACTAATGTCGCTGCGCGCGCACTCCACTCATTTGCGCCGAAACTCTTCGTGCGCGATCTCTCCTTGCTTTACCTTATACAGTAAAACCCCGGTAATTCGGATTAATTGGGACCAGACCCAATCCGAATTATCGAAAATCCGGATTATCCGTAGAATGCGAAAAAATGAAATAAAACATACTTACAGAAAATCACCTTTATATTGACATATTGAATATTTACAGACAGTAAAAATTTTTATTTTGTAATTATAAAGTTTGTAATCTTCTGCTGTGCCAGTTTTGTATATACCTTTTCCGGGCAGAACGGCCACGCATCCGCTTGAGCATAAGTAGTTTGTTGGGTGTAGTTTCCATCTGACGTTCAAAATAAATCATTAATTGTTCTAAATGAGACATTTCTTCATTATGACTAATAACTTTTGGTTGATCATCATTGATAATGGTGTTTTCGTCGGTATCATCTTCATTTTCGTTTTCTTCAGTTGTACACAAAGCGATTATTTCGTCATCTATAAGTGAGGCGTAACCTTCATTATTTTCTGCTTCTAACGAATTGCTAATGTCGCTGATATAAACATCAGAGCAACCATAAATTTTTTTTAACATGCTCACAAAATCTTCAGATGTAATTTCTCTTTCATTCTCGCTTATTCCTCTTTCGGTTTCAAGCTTATTATTTGAGAAATCACAATTTGCAGGCCATAAATTCTTTCACGATTTTCGGAGAGTACTCTCAGCCCCCTGATCCCAAGATTCAGCAGTCATATAGATCACTTTCTTGATATTGATTGATTTGAGAATCTCTACCACTCCATGCTCTCCATCATCTTCTAAAAGTTCATTCAGCATTTGTTGTTTATAAACTTTCTTAATATTCTGAAGAACCCCTTGATCCATTGCCTGTACCAGCGCTGTCACATTTGGAGGTAAAAACTTTACCGTTATGTTTCCTTTTGTCAGGTGACTTTCTTCCGAGTGTGTCGGGCATTATCAATTAGGAGGACAGCTTTGATGGATAAGTTGTACGATTTTAAATATTTTGTAACACCCGGAACCATAAATTTGCCAAACTTAAAGTGATACATTGTTGTTTCCTTGAAGGATAACATCAAAGTGTTTAAATAAGAATGCTTAAGGTATTGCTTCTAAAGATTTCAGAAAACACTTTTTTATTCAGAATACGTGAATGAAATAAATGAATGTTATGGAAATTTGCCGATCGCGTCTCAAACTTGAAAAAAAAAATCGACCAGACCGATCCGGATTATCCGGAGATCCGAATTTTCGGGGTCCGAATTAGCGGGGTTCCACTGTACATGTTTTAAATGTGCAAATTTACGTATATATTTTTTAGAGTGTTAGGGCTTGTAAGGAGTATATTCTTTTAATATTTTATTTCACATGGAGCAATTTAAAATTAAAAACAAAATATTGTACGAAAAAAATGAAATGTATATAAGTTATAAATATAAAGTTTTGGGAACTTGCGTATAATTTTCGTGGAAAAATATCGCAAATCTAATGACATGAGAGAAAGCTAACTATACAGGGTGTCCGGTCTCAACGGTGTCCAATGGCTAATTCCTAAACCTTTAGTCATAGACATATAGTTCCAATTGCAAACACGTTTTAAATCAGGTAAAGAAATATTTTAAAAGCGATTTGGGTCAATAAAAGCATTTCTTAACAAAATACGAAATTTAAATTTTTATACGGTCCCCCGGTCCTATAAGTTATATTTAGTAAAATTTTCCTTTTACACTGACAAGTAATACAAAAAAAGTCCCGTTATTCTACGATTAAAATTGACCGAGTAATAGCTGTTTAAAGATGGGGCATATTTTTTGCTGCAAATTAGGGGTCATTCACAAATTTAGTCGAAATATAATTTCGTCAGATATATTATAAACTGGCTGAGAGTAAAATTAACGTTGCAATATAAATTTGAAATCTTTAATCATTCTGACATATTAATGCAAAATATACAATTTGTAATAAACATTTAAAAAGAAAGAAAAAACAGAAATTTGTGAAATAAAATGATGCTAAATTAACAGCCTCAATTCTTCACAAAATGATACGTATTTTAAAATATTATTTGATTAGCCTGCAAAAATTGGGTCATGTCATGTTTTTTAGCTTTTGCTAATTGATTCTTGTGTATTCTGTACCGCTGAATCCGAAATTGACCTTCATTTTTAACCATCAACTCAGGATTTTTCGCAAATTATAAATTTCAAAGTTATAATTGAATCTCCTCCTGCATCTCATCGTACCACTCAGCTGTTTAGCTGTAAGAATCCCAGGATAAGCAAAAATATCAAATAAATTATTGAATAAAATAAAATAAAATAACATAAAAAAAGTTTTACATATGATTTATAGTATGAGATTTTCGCTATATTTTAACTTACACATTTACGATTTGCAAAAAAATTCTAACGTGATAGTTATAAATGAAGCTCATTTTCAGATTCAGTGCTAAAAAGTACGTAAAAATCAATTATCAAAAGTTAAAAAACACAACCATCTCCTCTACTTTATAGTATCCGGTTTTTGTTATTCTTTAAATTTGGCAAATTATGATTTGCGCCATGATGGTTATAAATTTCCTGACCATTATTTTCTGCATTAGGTTATCTATTAACCAATAGTCTAATATATAACAAAGTCAGTCCAACAAAAGTATTGTTCATGCGAGGGTGTATCGATAAGGGTTTCCCCTCTCATAGAATTAATTGAGTAAAATTTATAACCATCATGTGGTTATAAACTGATATCCTGAATTATTGATATCTTGACATGATGGTTAAAAATTAAGGTAATTTTCGGATTCAGTGCTAAAAAATACATAAAAGTTTTAAAAACCCAACAATCGCAATCTTGTATTGTCTAATCGAAATCTTTTTTTTAAACTTCTTGGCGGTAATCTTATTATTAACTAAATTCGAAATTTTTTGTGTTGTCCTGTAAAATAAGTATAAATGGTAACTACCGAAAATCATAATAATATTAGATTGTTATCGGATTTGCGCCAGTATGTAAAATGTATTCTCGATCGGATATTTGAAAGTCAGTTAAAGTTCCTGTACAAATTTTGAACTGGAAAAACATACATACGATCATTGAAGTAACATAAAAACTTACAAAAATTACATAATTTTTGTTAAAAGAAATCATAAAAAAAACAGTCTCAAATCCTGACAAAATAAAACATATGTTATTTTAGCCAATCTGAAACTTAATAAATGTTAACTTAATCATAATACTTGTACGATTTTTTTTCAAAGCGCAGATACACATGAAATAAGATCTTCGAATACTTTAAGCACTTGGTATGTGATCCCTCAAAGCTAAACCGAACTCATTTGTTTTCAGAGCAAAAAGTGGCATAAGTCATGCATTTTTAAAGTTTCATAACTTTCTCAGTTTTAGTGTTATATGAATGGGACTTTGTTTGTTTTGCTTGTCAGTGTAATAGGAAAATTTTACTAAATATAACGTATAGGGCCGAGGGACCATATAAAAATTTAAATTTCGTAATTTTTAAAGAAATGTTTTTATTGACCAAAATCGCTTTTAAAATGTTTCTTTACTTGATTTAAAACATTTTTGTAATTGGAACTATATGTGTATGACTAACGGTTTAGGAATTAGCCATTGGACACCGTTGAGACCGGACACCCTGTATATTCACGTTATGAGCGAAAGTTTTACAGATTTTATTTTTTATAACTACTACAAATCTTCTGAATGATTCGAGATTTAATAAAACAGGATTAGTAAAACAACTATATAAGGACTTGTAAAATGATTGTGTTAAAAATAAATTGGACGCAACCTTTAGTGCTATATTTAATTACTTTAAGTTTAGTAAAAATAGTGTCGCGAGAAGTCGCAAAAAGACTTCCAAACCCGAATTTATTTGAAAGAGTTAATATTTCTATTTATTAAAACAGATTTCATCATCGTAGAAACCATTGAATCACTTTATAACGCTACTTTTAGTTTTTCTGTATCTTCAAAATTCGGGTGAATTCGGGATTTTAAAAAAGTGTTCTTAAAAACATTGCTTAATCAAGCTTAACTGAAAAGTTTTTACAAAAAGTGTTAAAAACGTACCTTTTTTAAAGATTCCGAGCTTTCAAAAGTTAAAATTACTAAATTTAAGAATATTTTTCAGTTTTTCTGTGCCTATTGCGAACGATTATGCCGATGACGCTTCGAAAAATGGCCGAAAAGAAGAACCTTCATTTTTTTGTGTGTGTTTCGGTGAACGTTTCAGAATGGTTTTAATATTATGGCTAATTATTAACAACTGAAGATTCTGAGCCATGGATGCATCTGGACGTGTGTTGGATTATTCTCAGACAAATTTCCATGCATACACGTGCGTTAGATTTTTCCAGCCATCTGTGATAGACAGACACACACAGAAATATCTTTATTTGTAAGTACAGCTTAAAATATTGACAAATGTAAGGACGACAATAGACGAAAATTTTCAAATTTATTTTAATTTTTTTCAGCACATAACAAAATTTTTAAATAATATTCGTTTCAGATCTTGTATAACTTGTTTCAATATCTTCAGACAGAAATCAATGATAAAAAAATAAATGAAGATCTAAATTTTATTAAAACAATCAAAGCTTGTTAAGATATTAAAACTCACCAATAATTAGAAAATATATTACAATCAATGAAGAAAAATATATTTATTTAAGAAAAATAATTATGCTTAAAAAACAATTTACATATCAAGAGCAAAGTTATTAGAACAATGCAAGTAAAATGGAAGTAAAATAAATTGAAAACTGTTCATAGTAGGATATTCATATTGAGCAATTCAGTAGATTGTTCTGTCTTATAATTGAGGACCCCAGAAGCCAAGGATGCAAGTGACAACATTTAGATTTAGAGTAAATTGAGTTCAAAGTTGAACATCAATATTAATTAACTGAATTGAAATATGAAAATGTTGCTGATTTCTTAGTAGTCTATGAACTCTTATTTCAATAACTGCAAAAAAAAAAAAAAGTGGAGTGCAATTTTTTTTTAAATTTATAACTAAGCAATATTTATCAGCATTCGGCACTTGCATTCTTTGATTTCCAAGCGGTACACAATAAATGAAAAAATATGGAATAAAAAAACGAATTTATAAAAATTTTAAGAACAATTTTGATACAAATGAATGATAGGACAAAAATTTCTTTTAATTTAAGTGTTAAAAATGACAAGTTAAAAAAGAATTGATGAAAATTTAAGGACAATGTTAATAGTCCAGGCAATAGGGAATTTTACCTAGCAAAATTAATGATAGTTCTGGAAATCGGCTGTGTCGCTGAATCCGATTTTGTAACTTCTCACCAAAATTTCCCCCGGCAACGCCCCCCCCCCCCCCAAATTTTGGTAAAAATCTCCCCAAAACAGGTTTTTATCACAAAAATCAATCTTTTTATTATTTTAGGGGAAAAGTATCTAGAAATTCAGAAAGTAGACAAAATTTGTAACAAATTAGATACATGACATTATGACTTAGGATGAAGGGGAAGGGGGGATCTGCCTCGAAACATGCGCGCGGTGCTGGGTGGACTAAGTTGCGCAATTCCCCTTAACCACTCACACGTTTACATTCGCCCTCCCATCTCCCCTCTGAACATTCCTTATAAGGTTTACTTTAAGTTTTTTGGGTCGTTTAACCCGAATTTTTAACTTTCCCCCTAAATTTCCCCCCCGACCCCCCCAAAAATAGTTGTTATTAACTTAACTTTCTTAATGTTTTAGGGGAATAGCTTTACGAAATTCAGAAACTCGACAAAATTTGCAATAAATAGGATATATGACATTATGACTTGGGATAATCGGGGAGAGAGGGGGCTGCCTCGGAACATTTCCCGCGCGCTTTTCTCAAAAACCAAATTTTTTGGGGGGTTTCCGTGTAAAATTTTGGTAGAAAGTCACAAATTCGGATTCAGCGAGCCAAGAAACATAAAGTGAGTCGAAATCCAGAACTAGTATTAATTTTTCCAGGTAAAATCCCCTATTGCCTGGACTTCATAACTTAGTGTGCGTAGCACCGCAGTGCATGTTCAAAGGCAGCCCTCCCCCTCCCCGTTCATCCTACGTCATAATGTCATATATCCTATTTGTTGCAAATTTTGTCTAGTTTCTGAATTTCGTAATGTTTTTCCCCTAAAACAAAACAAAAAAAAAGTTAAAACAACTATTTGGGGGGAAGTTAAAAATTCGGATTCAGCGACCCAAAAAACTTAAAGTAAACCTTATAGAGAAAGTTCGGAGGGGAGATGCGAGGGCGAATGTAAATGTGTGAGTATTTCAGTGGAATTGCGCAACTTAGTTCATGCAGCACCGCGCGGATGTTCCGAGGCAGATCTCCCCTTCCCCTTCATACTAAGTCATAATGTCATGTATCTAATTTGTTGCAAATTTTGTCTACTTTCTGAATTTCTAGATACTTTTTCCCTAAAACAATAAAAAATTGATTTTTTTAATAAAAACCTTTTTTGGGGGACATTTTACCAAAATTTGGGAGGGTTGCCGTGGGAAATTTTAGTGGGAAGTTAAAAATTCGCATTCAGCGACCCAAAAAACATGTAGTAAGCCTTTTTCCAGAACTACCATGAATTTTGCTAGGTAGAGCCCCTATACGGTCTCTATTGCCTGGACAAATAGCACAAATGAATGAAAGGACAAAAGTTTGTTCTAATATAAGTTTTAAAATTTTATTATGTCTTGAAACACTATTTTTTTTTAAATTTTTAACCATTAAAATGCATTTATTTAACGTATAAGAAAGTAAATTCTAAAAATAAAAAGAATCACGCAAAACAATTTAAAAATATGGAAAAATATTCTTCTAGTGTTAACATGGGATTAGCATATCTACATTATCTCTTCCTTATAAGTTTCATAATCATGATTAGGCTCATCAGTCTGATCTTCAGAAGCCATGCAGTGTTTCACTCTGCTTGATGTCACTTGGTGATGAAGATCTTGGACGAAAAAATGGTACACTCGAGGTATAAACTGCAATAGTTCAATGAGATTTTTAAAATTAAGGTACTTGAGTATCGGTTTTTCTTGTGCTATGGGAAGCTCAGACAGAAGAACTGTAGGGCATCTTCCGGCACGGCTGGACTTTACCTAATTCACCACCAGCAGCATTTTTTTGTAGAAAAATGTGAAGTTGTTCATTTCGAAATGCAGCCACTGCATATTTCAGATACCTTTTGCTGACTTTATAAAGAATGGTGAAGTGACTCGATTAATAAAATCTTCATCTTTTAGCACTTTTACAGTGAAGTTTTTGCTGAAATCATTTGAAAGCTGAGCCCAGTGCTCTGGAACATGCAGATCCCTTTTATTCCTCATCCTTTTTATTTCTATAAGCCAAAGGTCTTGGTCACATTCATTGTAGGAGTGTCCTGAAATCAAAAGGTGATGATCGACTGTTTCTATGTGTGTATTTTATATGATGTACCGCCAGAAATTCACAATCAAGTGGCTTTTATTCTGTCCTCTTCAGTTGTCACTAAAAGCTGTAATATGCCTGACTTGAGAGGGAAGATTCTTTATGAATATCAAAAGACAGAATGCGAACTCTTGGCAACCACGAAAAGGCTGGCCTTCATGCCACATGTACATGTGGGCAGTTCCGCTTTCAAGGTTATGAATGTTCAAGCTGTACGTCCAAAGTTGACGTAGGTAATAAGCCTTAGAATTGATTACATGTGGAATTGGCATGATTTTTTTTGCACGTCGAAGCATATCGTGACCTTTGAATCCTCCTTTAAATTTTGGAAGGCGTCTTTGGCTATTCTGGCAGCTTCTGCTTTGCGGAGATGTAGTTCCTTTTGAGTTTCTGTTTGTTGTTTCTTATCTACCTTTCCATGGTCTATTTTCAATTGTAGCTTGTCACACATAATGCATGTACATAATGCATAACGCGGTTGGTGAAAATTGAGATTAAAATGGGTGTTAAAAATGTGTCTATAGAAACGTTGCTTGACAGGCTGCATGCGCTTTTCTTCTATGAAAAAGTAAGCATAGAGTGTCTCTATCTCCTTTAAATTGAGATCTGCATTCAGGTATTTACGGTTGCGGATCCTTCTCTACTATAATGGCTTGTGCATCGTAGAACCTTGTTTATGTGTTCTTTAAATGACATCAATACGGTCTTGTGGAATTTTATTCGACGGTTCTTTTCTTCCTCTTTCATTGCGAGAAGGTGCGGCATAAACTGTTTCCTTTCCCCCCTTTTTTTACTATATTATGCAACCGTTTCTTAGAAACATCTTCGTCTTTTTGTGCCAATCGCCATTTAAAGATGATTAAATTCGTGGGGCGTTTTAAAAGTCATGAAATGGCCTTGTATGTCGTTGGTCGTGGTTCAGCTATGTGGATGTCAACGGATACAAGTGCACTTACACCCCTTGGGCTCCAAGCGTTCACGGCTTCGGGAAAGAGATAAGTAATATACCCATAGAATTCAGCGTATAATTAAAAAATCACTTATATATCTTTATCTACAAACAGACTTATTTCCAGAGAGCCTGTGCACTTAACTTAATTTTTTTTTAATTTTCTCACTTATACCCCTTGGCTTCTGGGGTCCTCAATTGCTTTTGTTATTGGTGTTACGAACTTATGAAACCCAAGCTACCCAACTTTCCTGAAAACATGCAGATACTTTGCTTATAACATCTTCTTACTTTCATATAGTTTGAATGTAACACATAAATACCGTTACTAACACATATTTAAAATGTTTGTTCCTTGAGTATATAGAAATGCTTTTTACGAATTGCATCTTGGAATTTAATATAATGTTTTTGTTTCTTTTGCAATCTCTAACTGAATAATTTATAAAATTCGTTAATACAAAAATGCAATCCTTTTTTCTGATTCCATTCACTAATTATTGGTCATGCTCCAAACAAATAAATTATGTTTCCTCACTACTAAAAGAAAAGCATGCACAAACAAAAATTTGTTCATTTGTTTGTTCATGATTTGTTCATTTGTCAAAAAAATTTGTTCATCAAAGTTGTTGCCATCTTTGTTTCATCGTCTGCAGCAATTTTCTTACAAGAAGGGTTTGCGAAATTGTAAATAATTCATCATTTATTTATCTAATTCAAGTAACGATTAAAGCAATTTGTACAGAATACATTGGGCTAAAAATTTGGTAATGGAGTAGTTTCCGAAACTAACAGCTTATTGGTAAAATTTAAGCATAAATTTTCCGTTTTTTTCCAAAATTTGTCCGTTTACAAGAGGACATTTTTCTAGCAAGAAAAACTGTCAACATGACATAATTTTTTTTAGAAATAGGCCGAAAGTACTTGTACTCACACACCGAGTTTCAGATCTGAGACTTGCTTTCTGTTCGCTAAAAAAATCCCAAATTTTTCAAAAATGACAAAAATCGCACTTTTCAGGCTTTGATATCTCTGGTGGGGCACGAGATAAAAATCTGATTTTTTTTTATAAGAGTATTGTATGGTAGTGTTATACACAAGAAATTTCAGGATGGAGATTTGACTACAAGCTGAGATATGGCAAGGGCAACATGTCAAAACAATACTGACAAACTATTGTTTTGTTGTACTCACAGCTAAGTATTTATCTCAGAGTGTCATTTAAATTTATGTTTTTGATTATCTTTAAATAGTAGCAACAGAAGACAAAGCCTTTTGCAAAGCTTATCAATTAATTTAAAAAATAATTATCATTTGTATGGTTTCAGTAATTTTTGCTGTAAGTAATTTTAGTAACTAAAAGAAACCTCAGCACCTTTACATAAAGAAAAAAAAATATTTTTATACAAGACCTGAGACAAAAACAACACAGGGAAAAAGAAAAGCTGTTAATGTTGTTATACTTGTTGAGACATGATCAAACGTGTCAAAACAAATTCCTGCTTGTTGGTTCAAAAACCACAATTTTGATCTTTCTCAAAATTTTATTTGTAGGAAACAAGTCTTGTCATATCTTGATAACTTGATTGAAGATCTTGGACCTGCTGGCTCATAGAAATATACTTTGAAATCACTATGTGCAAGTCTCAATTCATTAATAATTCCTATCTTACTTCTTATGCAAAAATGTGATTTTTCTGCAGTATAAATTTTGAAAAGGCTTTGGATATCTTTACTTTCTGAAAATTACTTGAGGCTGATGCATGGTAACATCGCATAATGTTTCATTTACAGGAACATACTTATGGTAGGAACAAGTTTCAGGGGCTGGCAAGCAGCATTAAAATTGTGGTTTTTAAACCAACAAGCAGGAATGTGTTTTGACACGTTTGATCATGTGTCAACAAGTATGCCAACATTAAAAGCTTTTCTCTTTCCCTATTCTGTTTTTGTCTCAGGTCTTGTATATATATATGTATATATATATATACGTAAAAGTGCTGAGGTTTCTTTTAGTTACTAAAATTGCAACAAAAATTACTGAAACCATTCAAAATATAGGCCTTAGACATAATTATTTTTTTAAATTAATTTCTAAGCTTTGCAAAAGGCTTTATTTTCTGTTACTATTATTTAAAGATAATCTAAAAAATAAATTTAAATGATACTCTGAGATAAATACTTAGCTGTGACTACAACAAAACAATAGTTTGGCAGTATTGTTTTGACAAGTTGTCCTTGCCATATCTCAGCTTGTACTCAAATCTCCATCCTGAAATTTCTTGTGCATAACACTACCATACAATACTCTTACACACACACACACACACACAAAAAAAAAAAAAATCAGATTTTTATCTCGTGCCCCACCAGAGATATCAAAGCCTGAAAAGTGCAATTTTTGCCATTTTTGAAAATTTGGGATTTTTTTTAGCAAAGAGAAAGCATGTCTGAGATCTGGAACTCGGCGTGTGAGTACAAGTACTTTCGGCCTATTTGTAAAAAAAAAGTCATGTAGACAGTTTACCTTGCTTGAAAAACTTCCTCCTGTAAACGGACAAATTTTGGAAAAAAACTGAATCTTTATGCTTAAATTGTACCAATAAGTAATTAGTTTCGGAAACTACTCCATTACCAAATTTTTAGCCCAATGTATTCTGTACAAATTGCTTTAATCCGCACTTGAATTGGATAAATAAACGATGAATTATTTACAATTCCGTAGATCCTTCTTGTGAGAAAAATGCTGCAGACGATGAAACAAAGATGGTCACCATGCACAAACAAAAATTAATAAAATTAAAATAATAGTCATTTTGAACTTCCATCATATTAGGGTTGTTGTACAAAAAATTTCAGATTTTTTTAAAAATGGTCGAGCAACGAATTAATGATTTTCTGGACCACTTGAAATGGATTGACCCGAATAAATTCTTGCTATGCTATTAGACCGGGAGCCGGCAGCACAGATAATCACCTCATCGAGTTCACGGATGAAATTCCAGAATTAATTAAAACTTGATTGGCATATTAAAACGCAATCGGTCTGCCAAGTCATATCTTGTTGGAAAACACCTAAAAACCCGATTTTAGCGGTTGACTCGTAGGTTTACCAATGTGTTTTCTTGCTCCCAGTCCTCCATGTTTTCATACTTTTGAGTGCAGGAAAGTACAATGGTAAACCTACGAGTCAGCCGCTAAAATCGGGTTTTCAGGTGTTTTCCACGAAGATATGACGTGGCAGACCGATTGCGTTTTAATATGCGAATCGAGTTTTAACTAATTCTTGAATTTCAGCCGTGAACTCGATGAGGTTATTGTCTGTGCCGCCGGCTCCCGATCTATATTATTGCTATGAAATATCGTAGACTTCTAAGTATTTTTCAGATCGCAAGGTTCATTGTCCAACTCCACGAGCATTAGGCCTCTACATGAGCACTTCCTTATATAGGTGTGGGATTATTTGCGAAAAGTCCTTTGGACACAGATTGGTCAAATTGGTTGAACATTCTGTGCAATCTGATTAGAAGAATCATGTATCTCGGTTCCTATTGGGAATTTCTAGAAATTTTCTTGACGTTCTAAAAAGCAACTATTTCGCCAAATGTCTCTACGATATTCTTTAATTTAGGACTAAACATGTATTTTGGAATTGTTAATCTTGAGAGTGCAATTTCTTGCTAAATCTCTCCAATATAGGCAATATTACGCAAAATAACACCAAATTTGGTAAAATATTGTCAACTTTGCGACTTCGTTTACTACACTGTTAATCATTTTGCAGCATTCTGGCAGGTCATTCGACCGTTTTTTGAAAAACGGTTTCAGAACCATAATTTAACTATATTCTGATCATAAAATGGAAAATAATATGGTCAGAATAGTGTTAAAATTACGGTTGTGTAACCGTTTTCGGAAAAAACGGTCCAATGACCTGCCAGAATGCTGCAAATTTTTAACAGTGTACCAACTGTTCAACAACTTAATAACTGTTTCAACCTTCATTCTCATTGATATACATTGACCCGGTATTGAAAACAAAATGAACAAATAATTGAATTTTCTCCAATATGTGACGTAGACCAATTATTTTCTTGTACCCCAAAACGGTAGGCTACAAAATTTAATCAAAATCGTTAGAGCCTTTTTTTAAGATAAAATTTGCATTATAAAAACATAAATAGACACAAAATTTGCTCATAATATAATATCTGATATACATATAATGATATAATGTTATTCGAAATTTATGAAAACTCCGATAACATTTTATAATTGTATTATAAAACAGAATATAAACAAGATAGAAAGAAAATAGGGTGAGTAAAAATTCCAAATGGTTAATTTAATGGTAAATCTTTTTTCGAGAAAAATACAATCGTTTAATACGACGGCATAAGTAAACAACTGAAAACAAAGAAGTGGCATTCGCAGTATGTGTAATTCTTATTTACAAAAAAATTGAATTAAACTATATGTTTACATTTTTAACGTAAACATTTATCTTCTGAAGATGAAATATTTATTTACCTAATTTTCATTAATCTGGCTTTATTTTAAAAATTTTCTTGATGTGTTCCTGTTAACAAATGCCAAAAACTGCACAAATAAAAAAATGATAATAATAAAAACATACTGGTTAAAGAAAGGTTGTTATTGAATTAAGGTTTTCTGATGATAATTGCAATCTAAGTGGAATTTTAGAAAAGAAAAATGCATGTAGTTGTTCAAGTGAAATATTATTTTACTAAAGAATAATTTAAATTTAAATTAAATATATTGTTATTTAGATTAAATTTTAAAGAAACAAAAATTACTCTTATGATTATAAATAAATAAAACAGAACCGAAAATGGCCATTTATTTCAATGAAAAATTATGAAACATAAAACAATTTCATTTTTTGTAGTTGGTTTAAACATTCTTCAGGTTTCTGATAATAATATTAATTTTCATGTATGTTTTATTTGTTGTGATAAATGCACTGATATACTTTCTTCGCAAGTTGCTCTTATAATTAAAAATATTTATTAACTTTGTTATTTCAAGAACGTTTTCCGAGAAATGACATTGTTTACTTTTAATTAAGTTATATGTCTTTCTTGAAGTAAATTAAATGTAAATTTTCAGAAATATGTATAAGAGAAAAAATAGCAACAAATTAGCATGTATTTGTATCATGCTTCTATGAGATAACATATACTAAATATTTAATTTAAAACTAGCTCAATCTAAAACTAAATATTTAATCGTTGCTTATCTTAAATGTTAAGCATATAAAAAATGAAAAAAAATAATTATAAATTTTCAGCATTTTTACACAGGTTTATGTATCTAATACCCTTAATTACTTTTTGCATTATAAATCCTGAGGGATCGTTCTTATTAAGGATAATTTTTTTAAAGAATAATACAAAAAATACACACCCTGCTCCCAATCCCCGCAAAAAGCAGCATAAATAAATGAATTAATAAAAAAATTGCTTTTAACCAAAATTTCTTGTAGAAGATTTTCTTTATTTAAATGCTGTACATTTTATTGTTATTGAAGGTTAGTAAATATATACTTTTTTATAAGAAATATAAAAATCTCTATAAGTCACAATACCTTAAAGAACTTTTACCTATCAAAGAATCGGATTCAGCCTTGAGGAGTTAGTACGTGGTGAAATATCAGGTCAATGGTTACCCTAGAGTACAAACAACAGTTACAGCCACATACAGAAGGAAATAGAGTAGTTAAATATGATTTTCAGCTAATGAAGCAAATGAAGACAAGCCATGAGTTAGCGGGAAAAAATGGGATGAAACCTTGGATAAACAAAAAGCATGGTACAATCGGGGATAAAGCTCTTAAGCTAATATTTCAAGAAGGAGATTTGGTGCTGATCTTATTTCACTTGTAGATAGAACAAAATGACAGTATAATCGAAATGATCTGGCAGAATTTTGAAGAAGTTGTCAGGTAAAAATTATGTTGTTGGATTATAATAAGGAAAAGCGAAAATATCAAGTCTACAACATTAATATATTAAAGCAAAGTTATAAACTTTCTGAGCTTGCGAACGTGCTATGACGTTTGGATAACATCTAATCTGCGAAAAATGAAGAGATTTTCCGAAATTTGAATTGGAATCTAACATATTCGTTTTCAATTAAATAACAGATATTAGTGCTTTAGATAAGCTTTTAAATGAAAACTAGCAAACGCAATTAAAAAAAAAAAACCACTTAAATTGACAAATTGTTTTTTAACATCACATGAAAATAAATGCAATCGAACATGACATAAAACTGACGCTCGAGAAGTCTGCTCGCACAAAACCTTATCATGTGTAGCATAGACAAAATATGATATTACTATTAGAGATGCAGAATATGTAAAAAAAATCAATAAACCCGGTGAATCGGAATACAGTAGCCTCCCTCTTAACCGGAACTCCTCTTTAAACGGCCGACTTTTTTTCCCCAACATCAAGCAAAATTCAGGGATGACGACCTCGGGAACTCAGCTTATGCTTTCAAGTTGAAGTGCAATCCCGAGGGGAATGAAGCAAAATTCAGAAAGGACAACGTCGGTTCTAAATAGATACGCGTTGACATCTATCAGTGTTGAGTTCAGGGTGTGGCCGGGGGGGGGCATTCCACCCAGGGACAATGAGATGTTCCCCCAGAAGACTTGAGATTTTGTGTTTTTAAAGGTCAAAAGTGCAATACTCCCCCCCCCCCCCGGAAACCATAATGTCTGATGAACTTCAAATTATTTTGTACAAACATTTTAAAAGCTTGAGGGATGCGAACAGATCACCGTGGAAGATGCATAAGAGTTGTTTGAGTCTGATAAAGATCACAAGCATGAAACATTATTTGACGAGGGTATATTTAGCACTGTAACTGATGTTTTTCAATACGAAGGCGATCCTGATGATGATCCAAGTTGACAGTGCAGTTGAAGTTGACAGTGCAAAAATTTCCACATACAGAAGGGGTAAAAGCATTAGAGTTGGCGCTGCGCTATGTTGGGTAGCGGCTAATAGCTTCCTAGGTTAAATGTATGATGTTAAACAGATGGAGAGATTATGCTGCAAAATGTCCGCCATCTTGCCTTCAACAGAAGAAGGTCACTGAATATTTTATGGTTGATTAACTTACATATACATAATGTAGAACAATTTTAACTTATTATAAAGGTGCGAGACACGATTTTCAACGTAAACTCGATTTTTTTTTTACTCGATTTTTTAAAATTTGTATTAAATATTTTTAATTATTTGTTATCAATGATAATTTTTCTTTCAATTCAGTCAATTATAACTAGTATTCATTTCATAAAACGTAGAAAATAGGTCATTTTTTAAAGCTACACAATTTGAAAAACTAAATGCTTCGTACGGGTCTAATTAATTAAAATACGCAGATAATTATTATTATTATTATTATTATTATTTTTTTACTTCTCCGCTTTAAACGGTTTTTCTCTTAACCGGCTGACCATTGGTCCAGTTTAGGCCTATTTAGCGGGAGGCTACAGTATTTAAAAAAAAAAAAAAAAAAAAAAAACATACTTTATTACTCAAACATACCTATGTATTTCCCCCAACAGAAAAATTTTATAACCTCGAAATCAGGTCAGCGAATATTGACCATACTTTCTTTCTTTTTCTTTACTTTTTTAGGGTTTCGTGAGATGAACGAAACCCTATTCCTCTCGCTCCTCTGTCTTTCTGTTGTCCGTCTGTCCGTCTGTCTGTCCTTCACAGAGCCCGTTCTCAGAAACTATACATGCTGGAGACTTGAAATTTTGCATACTTATAGATGAACACCCCACATCATACAACAAATCATAAAATTTTGAAAAAGTCAGACATTTAACACTTTTCGCTCCCACATGTGTATTTTAAACAATTCTTTCTAAGTGAGTCCCTAATTAGGTTGCAGGCGTGAAATTTTGCGTACTTATAGATGGACACCTCACATCAAATCACAAACCATAAAAGTTTGAAAAGTCGTACATTTAACCCTTTGGGCTGACACATGTTTATCTTAAACAATTCTTTCTATGTGAGCCTCTAATTAGGTTGGAAGTGTGCAATTTCATATACTTATAGCTGAACACCTCACATCAAACGACAAACTATAAAATTTTGAAAAAATCAGACATTTAATCCTTTGGGCTTCCACATGTGTATTTTAAACAATTCTATCTATGTGAACCTCTAATTAGGTTGGAGGAGTGAAATTTTGCACACTTATAGTTGAATACCTTACATCAAACGAAAAATCATAAAATTTTGAAAAAGTCGTACATTTAACCCTTTGGGCTGACACATGTGTATCTTAAACAATTCTTTCTATGTGAGCCTCTAATTAGGTTGTAGGAGTGCAATTTTACATACTTATAGCTGAACACCTCACATCAAACGACAAACTATAAAAATTTGAAAAAGTCGTACATTTAACCCTTTGGGCTCACACATGTGTATTTTAAACCATTCTTTCTAATTGAGCCTCTAATTAGGTCGGAGGAGTGAAATTTTGCATGCTTATAGCTGAATACCTCACATCAAACGACAAATCATAAAATTCTGAAAAAGTCTTACATTTAACCCTTTGAGCTCCCACATGTGTATTTTAACACATCAAACGACAAACTATAAAATTTTGAAAAAGTCGTACATTTAACCCTTTGGACTCCTACATGTGTATTTTAAACTATTCTTTATAAGTGAGCCCTAATTAGGTTGGAGGGGTGAAATTTTGCATACTTATAGCTGAATACCTCACATCAAACGACAAATCATTAAAATTTCAAAAAGTCGTACATTTAACCCTTTGGGCTCCAACATGTGTATTTTATACAATTCTTTCTAAGTGAGTCCCTATTTAGGTTGGAGGTGCGAAATTTTGCATACTTATAGCTGAACACCACACATCAAACGACAAACTATAAAATTTTGAAAAAGTCGTACATTTAACCCTTTGGGCTCCCACATGCGTATTTTAAACAATTATTTATAAGTGAGCCCCTAATTAGGTTGCAGGCGTGAAATTTTGCATACTTATAGCTGAGCACCTCAGTTCAAACGACAAATCATAAAAGTTTGAAAAAGTCGTACATTTAACCCTTTGGGTTCCCACATGTGTATTTTAAACAATTCTTTCTAAGTGAGCCCCTAATTAGTTTGGAGGCGTGAAATTTTGTATACTTATAGCTGAGAACCTCACATGAAACGACAAATCATAAAATTTTGAAAAAGTGGTACATTTAGCCTTTTGGGCTCCAACATGTGTATTTTAAACAATTCTTTCTAAGTGATACCATATTTAGTTTGGAGGTGTGAGATTTTGCATACTTATAACTGAACACCTCACATCAAATGACAAACCATAAAATTTTGAAAAAGTCGTATATTTAACCTTTTGGGCTCCAACATGTGTATTTTAAACAATTCTTTCTAAGTGACACCCTATTTAGGTTGGAGGCGTGAAATTTTGCATACTTATAGCTGAACACCATCATGCGACAAATCATAAAAAGTCGTACATTTAACCGTTTGGGCTCCCACATGCGTATTTTAAGCAATTCTTTCTAACTGAGACCCTTATTAAATTGGAGATTTGAAATTTTGCATAGTTATAGCAGAACACCTGAGGCCAGGCGACAAATCATAAAATCTTGAAAAAGTCTTATGTTTAACCCTTTGAGCTACCACATATGTATTTTAAACAATTCTTTCTAAGAGAGCCCCTAATTAAGTTGGAGTCATGAATTTTTCATACGTATAGCTGAATACCTCAGACCACACGACAAATCATAAAATTTTTAAAAAGTCTTATATTATTTACCCCTCCTGGCTCTAACTTGTATATTTTAAGCAATTTTTTTAACCTCCACCCTTTTCAACTTTTGCCGACACCCCTTTGACCATTCTTTCATATTATGCACCATAGCCTTAATTATGTTAGTTCCATTTTTTACCACCAGGGTACTTATCTCGGGTGCTATGGGCCCAATCCCTTCGACTAATATATATACGTATAGTATGTAAAACTGAGTTTCGTTCTGATCGAGGTTTGTTTAAAATAGTGTGCGCGCCTGGTTGCGAAATGTGGAACTAACAGATTTTTCAAAAGGATTAAGTTTTTTGAAAGGAATATTAAACGAAACCCTCTGTGCGATCTGTGATCACACTTACCCACTTGTTTATTAACGTATCGCCAATTTCAATATAGAGACATTCACTGCTTTAAAAGTAACGAACGGAAGTTTATTCTTAGGATTTATGCAATTATACGTTTTTACTGTCACAAAATACAACATTTTTCCAATAAAATGTGCTTGCTGAAATAAATTTTCGACATTCCTTTTAATTCGTTTTTCGTTTTAATTTCTTCTGTTCTTCTTCACTTCTTTTAGGGAGGTTTTTAAAAGATATTGTGCTAATCATCCTTATTCGGATCATCCATCAATTGGCGTATTTACGATATTGTTAGAAGTTTTATATATATTTGACGGTCAATCCGATTACAGAAGGTTAGACAAATTTAATTAGTAATTCCAAAATATATGATTTTCACTATGAAGCAAACAAACAAAACAAGACTTACTATTACACATTTTTCATCTCCAGTTATTTTATTATGTCCAAAAACACCAGTACTAGAAATGTACGGAAGAAATGGCGAATGGTGAAAATGGGACAACATTTCTCGATTTATCGTTTGAGCCTGGATCAGAAAAAAATGTACATGAAATTCTGATTATATAAACTTTCAAAATTTATAAAGCAATTTTGACTGTCGGACAGCCCTAGCAACTAAACATAGTGATATATTAATGATTATTTTTATTATTGCGGTTACTTGGGCAACAAGTTAGAACATAATTTAATCTTGAATATAAAGGAAATAGCAAGCTTATTTATTTCTGCTTGTTATTATTTTCATTAGAAAATTGCAATGAAAATCTTAGATTCAAGTAGTTACGAAAAATTTTATTATTAAAAATTTGCATATGTAACTTTATTTATCATTTTCAATTCCGTTTTTTAAAGTATGGAGTTTAGTTTGTGAAAGACCTGTAGTTAAGTCTACAGTAATTGGACATTGTTTAATGGTACGTAGTTTAGCATGTAATTAACTCCGTTTTGTAACTACCATTTCACATTTATAACCATATCGTTCAAAGCATATCTAATATTTGATGTCAAGCATTTTTATGGACAAAAATTTTATTAATTGCAAACTAGAGGTTTATTTCATTACCAGAATCTGTCATTGATGTTTTTTTTTTCGTTTATTAGTTACATGATTGAAACTGGTCTGTAAAAAAAATGACAGTGATAATGACGAAATTTCAATGTTACTCACCCAATGCAGATTTAATAATCCACTTTTTTATGGTTTACTTTCTTTTTAATAAGAAATTTAAACACTGTTCTTTGTGTGCAATTAATTTATTACATTCATCACTGTATTCACTGAGCTGGAATCCAAAGACGGAATAACGTAGCAGACCTGACAAAAGAAGATGTGTATTAGGAAATACAACTATAAGTAGAGTGAGATTACATTTGAGCTACCTGAAGTACACTTAGTGCCAAGCTAAAAGACCCCAAGTTTAAGAATTAGTGAACGAAAAATAATCACCCAAACATTATTTAAGTTCAATGGTCAATATCTGGAATCATTGTGTGGTGACTAGAGAACACATTAACCCCTGCTCTTCTATATATATAGAATTTTTCGAAGAGAAACGTCTTAGTTTCGAGTTTCGTAAAGTCAATAAATGATCAACTGAAATAGTGACTTCCTAATAGCACAAATTTTGTCCATGATAATATATTATCACAATGGCGATAGCATCGTTTTCATTAACCCCTTCAGGACGGGAGCCTTTTACGAAATTTTTATTCTTTTGTCACCGTTTTTTAAAACAGAAATTTGTGTCTTAAATGCTCTGATTAAATAAGGCAAATTTTACAGTAAAATTTGACTGGTGAGGAAAAACAAGGAAGTGCTTCATGCGGCACGTATACATGTTGCTCGTTCCCTACGGGTTAATGCAGAAGGACTTTCCAGGTGAAGTTGCATATTGCTTTAAAATACTAGATCATATTCACCATTTCGTTTCAAGGTTCTTGAAAAAAAAAACTAAAGCTGCGGGCGTAATCTTCTAGTTTATGATACAACAATTTTCATATTAGATCTTTTTTTAAAATTTTATTAATTTATAATCTGTATATGGAGCATTAGAAAACATTTTTTATGCACATTTTAATAAAAATGCCACTCTAATTTAAAAAAGTAGTAACCCCATTTTTTGGAAAAATTCCAATTAAAAATGCTAATTTTATAGCTAAAAGTGATTCAATAAGATGAAAATAATATTCAATATTTTCACTCGTGATCCGTAGAATTCGTCTTATACTATTAGAATGAATGCAAATAAGGATTTTTAATTCAAAATATCAACAAGTAATTCAACTGTAAATGAAAAAGAAAGAAAATACACGTAACTTTCTAACATAAATTAAAATTTTTGAATGAAACATTAAAAAAAAAAAACAGTAATACATTTTGGAGATGCGCTTTATTTTAAATCATTAGGCGTGATGGAAATTAAATTACATTTATTGAAACATAAAAATAATATTCCTACGCGGATGGATTTCGAATTATTTTTAAAAATATTTATATTTACTCATAAAGTGTGAAAAGTAAATATGTATTTCTTAACCTAAAGTATCATTCATATCAGATATTTATAAATGTAAATGATTTTGGAAAATCGAAAGCATTTTTTTTTCTTACGTACAATTTTGCCACTTTAATTTAAACATATACCAAGATTCCGTTTAATGCATTACTCTTGTAAAAATATTAATTTTATCGCTATTCGTGATGTGATTTCATAATATGTAAACAAAGAAAAAATAAATAAATATCTTATCTAGTTATGTAAAATTTGTCTCATATTCGAGTTAATGTATGCAATAATTTCCAATTCAAATTGTTAGAAATGATAGCGTTAGTAAATATATATCAAGGAAAGTAAATATTTAGATGTATATATATGACGCATTTCTAAAAACATTTGCATTTTTTTGATATATCAATTATTACTTTCTTTTATCTTTACAAGAAGAAAGTGTTGGATTCGTAAAAAATTTGGAATTCCGGTTATCGACGGATTTATATGTTTTAGGGACCAGAGATCCTGAAAAACATGTTTTTACTAAATGTTTGTCTGTGAGTCTGTCTGTATGTATGTGATACAAATTTTGTGGGCACTCTATCTCAAGACCTAATGAACAGAATTTAATAAAACTTTAGATTCAGTTAGTCACTGATATAAATTGGTGCTGATCATTTTTTGGTGTAAGTCGCCCTATAGGTGGTGCTACTAGGCTGAATTTATCACAATTGCAGCAATAGCTGTATCTCATAGACTAATGTATGAATTTCCATCTAACTTTAGATTTATTTAGTCGCTGATATAAATAAATCCTGATAATTTTTCGTGTAAATTTCTCAACTGGTGCCACTGCTATGCAGAATTTTTCACAATTTCCGCAAAAGCTCTATCTTAAAAACTAATTCACGGATTTTAATTAATTTTTCAACTACTTTTCAGCAGTGAAACTACGCTTGAAATTATTGAATATTAAAGCAGTGAATTATCACTTTGCTAACAAGACGTAAACCGACATAGTGAAAAATGTCCAAGCCGGGAATCGAACCCGGGCACCTGGAATAGCGCACCAGTGCTCTACCACTAAGCGACGAGGACGATGCCCAGCTTGGCATCTCTCACATATATAAGTCGGTAAGGCTGCAACCGCAGCTACTAGGTGGAAAGGTCGTCTTAGCAAACTTGTTAACAAAGTGATAATTCACTGCTTTAATAATTCACGGATTTTCATCAAACTTCAAGTTTATTTAGAATTTGACATAAGTTGTAGCAGATCAGATTTTGATGTAAATCACCTAACCAGTAGCGCTGCTATGCTGCAGTTTTCAGGAAGTATTAACATGTAAGAGATAGAAGAAAGTTTGTGATTGCCACATCCGACTAGTTTTTTTTTTTTTTTTTTTTTTTTTTTAATGAAATGAAAATAAAAAGTTATAGATGTTGGCAATGCACTATGTTTTAAATCGTTCAGAAGACTGTAAATGAAATTATGTTTTGTGATAGATAGAAAAAAAATAACACGCAGGTGGTTTTTACATTCGTTATATAAAATTTTATTACTATCATGAGGTAAAAACCTAAAATAGATAATATAATGAAATAAAGAATCGCTTCATATTAGTTATTTTGTAATTTTAATTACCGTATATACTCGCGTATAAGTCGACTCCCTTATAAGTCGACCCCCTAACATTCGGATGCAAATTTTGGAAAAAATAAAAAACTCGCGTATAAGTCGACCCCCTAACTTTTTACTTCAATTTTGCACAACATCAAACCAAAGATTTCACTTTCTAATGCGAAAAGTTAGTAAGTAAACAGAAACAAATTATTAATTTTTTTTAAGGATGAATTATTGTTATTTGTATATTTTTTATATTATTTTTTTATTCATACACATAAAAAACCATAATTTTTTAGTATTCGAAATTTTTATTTTTGCTTTTTTAACTAACTCGCGTATAAGTCGACCCCCCAAATTTGCTTACCGAAAATTGTCAGAAATTTCTCGACTTATACGCGAGTATATACGGTATTTAAATATGCCTCATGCTAGAGTTAATGCAAATAATAATTTTTATTTCAAAATTTCGGTAATTATAGTACTAGTACATGGTAAAGAAAGTAATAGTTATAATGTAAACACAAAACTGCATTTCTAAAAAGCATTTGCATATTTTTTAGATATCTCGCGTATTATTTCTTTTATAAAAATTAAGCAAAAAAGTAAGGAATATGACTGTGTTTTAAATTATTAATAGTGCCTTAAATATAATTTAATTTCTCAGAAGGTGAAAATCTAATTCGACATGCAGGTGAATATTGTAATGATTGTGAAGACGTTTATAATTTATCTTGAAGTATAAATAGTAAATATTTAATATGATAAGATAAAGACATTTTAATATTTGTCATTGTTGAATTTTTACGAATTAAAATATTCATATGCGCCAGCGGAGACTTTTTTACTTAAATTTTTCATCAGATTTCTATTATTATTTAGAAAATAGTACTACTTACTTGAATGTACTAGGCATATAAAAATAATAAGTTTATCTCTAAACGTAATTCGCTTAAAATTGCACATAAAAATTGAAAATATTGAGCATCTTCTCAATTTCTAAGTAGAATTAGTTTCATATCAGAGTTAATGAAATGCAGCCCCCTCCCCTTGAAAAAAAAATGCGAGAAGGGGGACACCCTGCTAATTTAATCATAAAATTGTAGTAGAAAAGATAGAAAGTATCTATTCGGTTGGAGAGTTACTATTGAAGTCTTCCAAAAATTTTTGTTTAAAAAAAAAGTGTTAAGAAGTAGGGCTGGGCGAAGTCTAGAATTAAATAACATGATAAATCGGCATCTGTATATCATGATATTCCGATATATCGATTTAGGAAAGTGCCACCGGGGGGAATGGTGGGCGGAGCACCGGAAGTGCATAAAATGATTAAGCGGTCACAGGCCTTTCCAACGATATGTCACATGACGGGTGTCGACAAAATTTAGGAAATTGCCCCCCAGGGGGGCAAAGTGGTGGGTGGAGCACCGGAAGTGCATAAAATGATTAAGCGGTCACAGGCCTTTGCAACGATACGTCACATAAGGGGTGACGGCAAAATTTAGAAAATGCTCCTCAAGCAGCGGGGTGGAGAGGGAGACCGAAGGTGCATAACATGAATAAGCGGCCACAGGCCTTTCTAACGATATGTCACATGGCGGATGTCGGCAAAATTTAGAAAAGTGCCCCCCCCCCCGATGTGAAAATGGGGGAGGGTCACCGGAAAGGCCTATGTCACAGGCCTTTCCAAAGGTATGCCACATAAGGGGTATGGGCCAAAGTTAGAATAGTGGCTCTTGGGACTTGACCACATAATTATTATTTCATTTGTCTAATTAAATCCACTGTTGCGAATAAAATGTTATATTTCATTCCTTTATCGCCCTGATTCACTCATTGTTCAATGAAAAAGAGAAAATATTCATGAACATCGCTAAAATCTAAATACCATAATGAAATGAAAGCCATGGTGTCTGTAGCATAACGTGTACGCTCAGAGATTCAGCTTACACCGTCAACACCGTAAAAAAAAAAATACATATATATTACCTGCTGTCAGCGATCGCATCGAAAACTGCATGTATGATATTTATCACCCACCGAAACGAAATCGCATACAATTAATATCATGAACACCGAACCCGAGGAGTCGGTATTTAATATCCCGATTTAGGCAGGGAGAAGTCGCACCATTAATATCAAGAACACCGAAACCGAGGAATCGGTATTTTTAATACCACGATTTAGACTTGAGAGATGTCACTCCGCTAGTATGATAATAAGCGGAACCGACGATTCAGTATTTAATATCACGGTTTGGCTGGGGGAATCTAGAGAACTCGAAGCCGAAGAAGCGCTGTTTATTGTTGCGGTTTAATGAAGAACCATGATAATCGCGGTTTTCATTACGATTTTGATATTCATAATATACCGTTTTGTACGGTTTTTTAATATAGTTATCACGATTTGCAGTTTATATCGATTTTATCTGCTTTATCTATATATCGCCCAGCCCTATTAAGAAGTAGTCTTTATAGAATTATTGTGACAAATATTAAATGTTTCGATAAAAACAGCTAAATTTGATATGATATTTAGATATTCAGGGAACTTTTAGTAGGACACCAACAAAAAAAGTTATTCCGTCAAGAAATATGAGAATTGTGTAGATTTAATGTTTTCAACTGCTCATTTCTACACTGAAAAAAAGAAAATAATGTTGATTTTAAAGTATAACACTTTCATCTGGTGAATCAGTTTGTAACCGTACAATAAGCAGTTATATACCGCCATATAAATGAATTAAATGTATATTACTGCATAAAGGTATATTACTTTCAAATTTTACTTTTTATTGCTGTTAATTTTATGGTTATAAACTGCCGCTCGAGCTGCCAGTATTATACTAAGTAAGTAAGTAAGCACCCACCCTGGGAACCCGCTTTTGGCTTATGGTTAGGTGTAACCCCCAAGCCCAGGGCAGGGAAAAGTTTTACTACCTGCGGAAACAAGCCCAGAACCCCAGTCTCCGGGAAAGACTTCAGAACGACCCGCCTGACACGCCGAAGAGAGCACAAGAGGCATCACAATTGGCTACCCTATTGTTTCAGGGCGAGCCTAGAAATATATTACGATTATGATTTATATGTTTTGGAATTTACGTACTATTTGAAAAACTTTTAAGTATTAACTTTCATCTTTTCATTTGATAAGAAATATTTTTTTTCCCTTTTTTTCACCCTTTTAAACAAAAATATTTATACATATTTACAATATTTCTAGTGGTATTTAAGTTCTTAAAAATAAAACAATCTCAAAAACACCCTTCCATACACCACGTGGACCCATGACATGTCCACCACAGGCAATCAGAAGAGGTAATTATTGAATGTATTTATATTGAATAAAAGAATAATGGCTATTGAGAAAATCGTAGTTAGCATAAAGTTTTTTAAGTTGTGCTGGGTCATTAATTATTTTTAGGATGTCCTGAAGGATTGTCGTTTCTGTTCTGTGAAATTTAAACTTCATGAATTTGCAGTTGCCGAAAATGTAATGCATCGGGTCTCCTCGACCACCACATTTACAAAGGTCGTCATCTTTTTTGCCGATATTATAAAGGAAAGACGGGAAGCTGCCGCGGCCTGTTAAAAAGTAAATAGATACTTTATCTTTTGAAATTATTTGGTTCTGAACTTTTGGTACCAGCCCGTGCGTATATCTGCCACCCCCTGAGTGATCCCAGTTGTACTGCCACCTGTCCAGTAATTGGGTTCGAATACATTTTATAAGATAGGACCGAGGCAATTTAACTCCTCGATCCACTGGTAGGTCGCAGTACTGGGCGGCATCATTCGCCAGCTCATCCGCCAGTTCATTACCTGCTATGCCAATGTGGCCTTTTATCCAAGTAATGTAAAAAATTTTATTTTGATTTTGTTTAATTAAATTATGGATGTAATAAATTGAGGGGTTAGTTGGAAATAAATTGTCTAAGGCTTTAATAGTAGATTGACTGTCACTTAATATTTGGAATTTTGTATAAGGGGAGTTAATGGCCCAATTAATTGCCGAAATTATTGCGTGCAGCTCCGCCTGAAAGATTGAATTTTCTGCTCTCAGTTTGACTGTTTTTTCATAAATTTTAATGTTATGATTGTAGGCTACCATTGCATATGCTGTGCCAGAGTCCACCTTAGAACCATCTGTGTAAATCGAAATAAGATTAGTTTTTGTGATAATTTTGTCTGTAACTATTAAGTTATTTAAATGAATTTCCGGATTTATTTCATATTTTAGGATTTTATTTTCTATATCATCTTTACATATTGGTTTGGGTTCTTTAAGTAATAAGTTTTTATTGTGTAAAATATTGTATTTTAGATTTTTATATTCCAGTGTTATTAATATTGGTGGTATTCCTAATAGGACCTGTAACGTATGTGTTGCAACATTTTTATATGTTTTGGTTATTGACGTGAGACAAGTTCTTTGGATGGATTGGAGAGCGCGTTTATCTTTTATCCTGAGGTCTCCAAACCACACCTCCGAACCATAATCTATAATTTTTTCTAGTACTGCTATGTACCAGGTTCTAAGATAGCCTCTGTCCACCCCCCAAGTAGCCGAGAAGACCCGTTTAATGGATGAGGTTAGCTGTAAAATTTTGTTTTTTATGCTAGTTATGTGCTTGTCCCATTTTAAAGTACTCTGGAATATTATCCCTAAAATTTTTATAAATCAGCATTTTTACTTACCCATCATACGTAGTATAGGGTAAGTCTTGTAATCGTTTTAAAAATCGGAAAATTTTTTTTTGGCGGATTTACGCGTTTCAGACACTGGAGATTCCGAAAAACATATTTTTAGAAAAAAAATTGTCCGTCCATCTGTATGTGTGTGTGTCTCTAAACGCTCTATCTCCCGAACAAATTGAGATAGAGACTTGAAATTGAGTGTGTACTTAGGGAGTAATAATGGGAAGAAGCTTATTGAATATCAGTAACCTCGATTAACCGGAACTGTTTTTTCGGACTCTTGAAATATTCGTTCTGATAAAATGTATACAAAAATTTTCGAAATTGTTTATTTGAAGGAGTGAATATAAAAGACAATAAAAAAACATAAATTTTCCATCATGAATGAACTCGATCGGATAATAAGTTGCCGAGATATTTTGATATTTTTCGCACTCTTCGATTTTTCATGATCCTGTATTTCATTCAAATTCCTATTCAAAGATATATTTTAATTTTAAATTAGACGATTAATCCGATGAAGTAAACTGTTGGTTAATCGTATTATAATTTTTCGGGTTATAAGGATGTTTCTTTTACGCAATTCGGTACTATTCGATTATGCCGCCGACCAAAAAACTATCGCCAAACTATAAGATTAAATGCCAATAATGGCTTAACGTAAATGTCAAGCATTTAATGCCTCTCCATACCTATAAGGGGGTTTACCATAGGGGGGACCCTGTTCTGGCGCAAAATACTGCCAAGTGTGTCGCCAACGTGACGGTATA
The DNA here is from genome assembly GCA_963932465.1 of Maratus speciosus. NCBI lineage: Eukaryota > Metazoa > Arthropoda > Arachnida > Araneae > Salticidae > Maratus > Maratus speciosus. The sequence continues at coordinate 257,294,345 of OZ010790.1, forward strand.
TCGCCAAATTTGGCGGCGAAAATGAGTCGCCAAAAGTGACGCCGAATTGGCGGTATCTCTAATATATCGACAAATTCCCACACACTTCAATTGTAAACCAATAGCGTTTACTTGTTTACAGAAAATCAGAAAATTGAGATATTTTAATGCAACAAAAAGTAATATTAGCTTAAGTGGTTATATTAATTATATTTAAGGAAGTCCAAATAAATTAAATTATGAATAAAAGTAACATGGTACAATGCTTAGCAAATATCGCATGTTTTATTTTCATATTTTATATTATCTATATCCATAATGGGTAAGTATTACGGTGGTCCCGAACGACTAGTTTTTCTTTGCAGTGTAATAGCTGGGAAGCAACACGTGTAGTTTTAAGGTGTAACAGTAAAACTACTTGACAAAATAAGCTGTAATTTTGAGTGCATATTTGAAGCTTCTAGAAATCGATATCTATTACTAGTATTTTATTCTGTAGAACATATTTTCATTTTTTTTATTTAATTAATATTCGAAAATAAAGTACCAAAACCTTAAAAAAAAAAAAAAAAAAAAAAAAAAAAAAAAAACAAACAAAAAAAAAAAACAAAGCGAACAGAAATTGATTTTTAAAACGTTCAAGAGATGCTAATTCAAATTTTAGGCTAATTCTGATAGTTGCTTAATTATACTTAACAAATAAAACTACCCACGTTATAGTCTGTTTTACAACTGTTAAAAATGGATTAAACCTGATACTTCATCAATTGACATCCCGTTTGGCATTATAGCGTAAAATAAAAAAAGAACCCAAATATGAAATCAAATTTAAGTATTTGCATTAAAAATTTCAAAGTTTGTGAAAATTCGTTTGTGAGATTTTGTTTACATTTTTTTTTTTTTTTTTTTTTTTTTTTTTTTTTTTTGAAGTAAGACACAAATCCCAAATAAGAATAGTTATTTTCGATTTGTATGCGGCAGTTTGTTTAGAAATTAAGATGAAATCTTTTCTTTCATTTCTATTTCGTATATATTGTGGGTGGGGAGTAGGCGGGTTAGTGTACATCATGAATTTAACCCTTTATCTACTGACGGTGCTTAAAAGTGCCATTAAAATAACTTGTTATAAAATTCAATTAATACATCTATTAGCTTTGATGCAGTTTAGAATGAGTTATATGTGCGTTACTTTATCTTTTTACAAAACCATTATTGGTTACGCTAAACAAAATTTATTTTAAAAGGACGACTTGTTTTGCCTCTGTATCTTTTCAGTTTTCTGGGCGTTGAGGGGGGGGGGAGGGAGATTTTTAAATTTGGAAATATTTCTAGATTTCTATTGTAAGAACATTATATTTGTACATTTTCTAATTCTACAAAATACTAAGGAAAATATTTAAAATAAAAGATTTGAGTGGGGTTATAAATATTGTACTAAATTCAAATTTAGTAATCCTTCTAAATCCGACAATCTTTCTAAATCCTTCTATCATTCTAATATCCATCTAAAAATTATTAAATGGTTATGTAAATATTCTAATGTAGTTTAAGGGGACAAGGGACCTTTAAAACCTTAAAAATCAATTTTTTTATTTTTTGTAAATTTCGCTTTAAATATTATTCAAGGGTACATTATATGCATTATGGCAAGCATTTATCATAAAGTAAATGATTTTTTTTTTGGGGGGGGGGGGGGAAATGGAATTTTACGCGTCGTCTTAGAAATCTTCGAATTGCGACTTCCGCGTTCCAAATCAATGAAAATCCCCAATATTTTTTATAAAAGTTTGGTTTATATATATAAATAAAACTGTGCATCGAATTTTATATATTTGAATATATATATATATATATATATATATATATATAAATAAAACTTTGAAATTGTTTCGAAAAATGTTCAAAAAAATCCCTTGAATAATATTTAAAGTGAAATTTACAAAAAATAAAAAATTGATTTTTAAGCTTTTACAGGTCCCTTGTCCCCTTAAACAATTCATGAAAAATGCTTTAGAAGATGAAATTTTCATGAATTCATGATTCAGTACATAAGGATTAATTCAAATGTAAACCATTGGAGCCTATGTCTGCAACCATGTTAGCAACATGTACGCAAACATGTTAGACATTCTTAAACTAAATTCACATTGTTTAATGTATTTGATATCTTATCGAATATAATATTTACGTTGCTCTTTCTTTGAAATCCCTCAGAAAGCTGCATAAAAAAATTAATTTGTTAAACTTAAAAAAAAAAAAAAAAAATATTTCATACACTGTCCAAGTTTGAATTCATTTTATAAGTGTATATAATTTCTGTTGAGATATAAACAGAAAATGTGTAATTATTATAGTTAAGCAATTTTTATTTTAGAACTTATTTTAGTTTTTAAAATTTTAAATACGTATATGGAATATCAGAAACCTTTTTAACAAGTTTCACTAAGTTTTTGCTCAACATACATTTTGTGTTAACCATATGTTACAAAACACATTTGCTAAATTTACAATCAAGAATGTTTTAATAAGGTGTAAACAAACAAATAAAACAAAACAAAACAAAAAACAAAAAAAATTTAAATAATGACCTTTAATTAAATTTAAAAAATCAAAAAACCCGACTGCGTAAATAGCGAACTAATTAATTATTTCTCACCAATGTGAAACTACTTTTTATATTACTTACCCATTTTTTTTATTTACTTGTATTGATGACTTTTAAGTTTTGTTTAATTGTTAATTCCTATCTATAAACACTGTTTTTTATGAGGCCTATAGATATCTATGAAGGTTAGCGTTGCAGTAAAGGTAGAGATTCTAACTTCACAACTTTTAGGCTTTGTAATATTTAAACGGAGCTTCTGACTGTAAAATAGTCAATGAAAAGTTCATTTTGAAATACCTATTCAATGATATGCCACTCAATAGGGTGCATAAAAACTTTTTTTTTTGTCTCTACCACCATTCTGTATTTTACGGCTGCCATTTTGAATTTATAAAATCAAAACCTAGCCTATAAACATCGGACGGTTAAGACGAATCGATAGAAAACTCATTCATTAAAATCCACCCATCCGTTGGGATGTTTCGAGGGTATAAAGAAATCCACATAGCCAGATACGCGTGAAACACATAACTCTTTTTCACAGCCGGGTAAAAACCAAGCAAATTATTGAACATCTATCTGTTGATGTATAATTTGTCCCATATAAAAGTGATAATATTGATTTTTAATTCAAAATACTAGAAATACTAACGATAGTAACTCTGAAACTTTTCATGTCAACGCATACCATTTCTAAAGAACATTCGTATTTGTTTCAGATATACCTAATATTATATCAAAATGAAATAAAACACTCCAAGAATGTTATTTATTAACAAACCGCTTACAGTTAAAATAATAAGACGACTGTAATTTAAACTATATATATTTAAAATATCTATATATATACTATACTAGCCGGGTCCTGCTCTCCCTCCTCGCTTCGCTCACCAACTCCCGGCGGGCGTAACCACTTCGCGATTCCGTTCGATATAGCAATGCAATCCCTATTTCCTAACGAATCCCAGACGTAACTGTTTCGCGTTTTCATTATGGATCGCTTCGTTATTCCTTGTTTTTTATGCATTCAGTTTTTAGATTCTAAACTCAGAAGACCGTCCCATCCCTTCTCATTAGTTAATAGAAATCATCTTCTTTCTGTAAAAATCACTTTTGCCATCGACATTCCCACACACACACACAAAATAATAATAATAATAAAATTAAAAAAAAACTCAGAAATATATCGAAATGCAGAAGATTCTTCCCTTTTCCGACCATCCTATCTAAATTCTCTACTTTCATGATTTTCACCAAGCACAATTTCCGCTAAGAAATGACAGAAAGCTCTGATGAATCAGATGCGTTTTGTGGTATCTGCGAGGATTTTCATTTGTCCATTTCCAAATTGTTATTGTTTATATAAATAGAAGCATATATATATCACCTTTTACGAAAAAATAAAAAATAAAAAAAAAATAAATCTTTGAGTTTTAAACTATTACAACATATTTTAATGTATAATACTCATGTAAATACTGATTTTTTTACATCAGCTGATTTTTACCGCATTTAGACATAACTTTTTGATCTTCTAAGATAAGTTTAATATAGAACTTCTGAAAAAAACTGATTCATTTAAGCCCTTAATTCTCGCTCCTTTGATATTCACGGGCTGTGTATTTTATTCAGATTGTTTGATTCCCACCAGTTTTATAAAACAGTGTAATTGACTTTATTATGGTACCACATTACCTGACATTAAATAAAGTGAATATTTGTTTTTCAAAAAAGTGGTGCCAATAAGCAATTTGAATTTTAACGGTAATTTAAAGCGATTGTTAAGGGGGTTAATGCCTCCTGCCGTTTTACTGATGAAATATATTTTTCTTTCACTTGATGGGGGAAAAAAATCTTGATGGAAATAAAATTTCCAAATTCAGTAAGAATCACAAAATTTATGAAGTTAATCCTTTTAACCTTGGACATATATATACCGGGTGTCCTAAAAAGGACTGACTGATTTTAAAATTAAATAACTTGCAAACGGTGACAGATATTAAAAAAAAAAAATTCTTGCAGGAGGGTTATGCATGAGGTCAAAAGTTTTTTTACAGTGATTTTTGAGTTTAGTTCGAATTACAAACAATAGATGGCGCTGTAAGCAATACGCGCTAAATACAGGCTCGATTATTTTTGCATTTCTCTTCTTTCAGGCGAAAAAGGAAGATTAAAATGTATTGAGTGAGTCCCGATGTGCCAAAAATCGAGCCTGAATTTAGCGTCTATTGATCGCAGCGCCATCTAACGTTTGTAATTCGAACTAAAATCGAAAATCGCTGTAAAAAAACTTTTGACCTCATGCATAATGCTCCAGCAACATTTTTTTTTTTAAATATCTGTCACCGTTAGCAAGTTATTGAATTTTAAAATCATTCAGTCCTTTTTAGGACGCCCGGTATATATATATATATATATATATATATAATATGTGGATCTTATAAGAACAAGCCCAAAACCGTCGAGAGTCGGCGCTGTTATCAGGGTAACCGTCAGTCGTCTACATATTAGGGAAGTCCGACATTTTCTTTTCTGGCCTATTTTTTACCGTTCAATCGGTCAATCAGCGCGGTATTTTTGTCTTCGTACGAAGAACGGTTTTAGATTTGCAACTTCCCTCTCTAAAAGTTTAGAAATATTCCTAAGGAGCAACCCTACTCAGGGCATTCTTATGGGAGATATGCAATATATAAATACTGAAACCGCCATATACCATAGAATAAATAAATGCACATGGAAATATAAATACATTTGCATAATGTAATAGCATATGCTGCATCTGTATTATTTGGAATACTGAATATATTCATTACGAAATTTATTTCTAATAAAAAATGCCGAAATGTATGCATTAACTTAATAAAAATCCATCCACACTAATAATCTTTAAACTCGATCAATTGATAATTATCATAGATTATTTAGAAACATTTTTTATTATTCAGTAACATTTTTAAAGAGAAAGTTTCTCGTTTTCATAATACTTCTGCCACATTTCAAAATATAAAACATGTATATATGCTAATTATATAGAATGGCGTTATTTATGGAAGTTTAAATTAAATACTCAAACTTTACAAGACCCGTGCCTTTTACTGTCGCATTTTTGTCATCCGTTACAGTTAATGTAAATAATAATTTTTTCAATAAATCAGTAAAAATCTTGAAAATAATTTATCTCGAAAGATTGCAGTAAAAGAAAGAAAACTTTAGCTATAAATTTCGAAATCTTTCTAAACAACATTCCCATTTCTTTCAGACGTCTGTAACATTTTTTCAAAATTATATGATGCATTTCAACAAAGTCATAAATATTGATCATTCGCAATACTTTAAAACGCTTAGAGGGCTATAAATGAAATTATATTTCGTGGAAGAAGAAAAATTATTTTTCTGTGGTGCTGAATGCTTAACCTGAATTTCCAAAAGGTTATATTTACTTTAAAGTATGATTCTATGGAAAGTAAACAGCTGTGTCCTAACAAATATATAAATAAATCGCATGAGCTTCCATTTTATATGAAAAGGTTTGAAGTATTAAAAATAGGTCGACTTGAGTATTTACGTGAGCTTTTATTTCCACACTCAAATTTGAAGTAAAATATGTACACAATCTTGAAAAATAAAGGGATTGTATGTAGATATTATGCGATTAAAAAAAAGAGAGAGAGAGAGAGAAAGATCGTTAAGCTGCTATCAGAATCACCAGTTTCGAGCAATTTTTGAGCCAAGTCTTGATTTCCTCCAACTTTTCACGAAATATTGTCTCAACACCCAGCGTGTTATCAAACAGCAATATCCCTAACTTTTACCCACAGTCCTAAAAAGAGTATGCACTAACCGCCCCCCCCCCCCCCCCAACTTTCAACATTTCAGTCAATCAGAGATAAGCGATTGATACGAATAGGCCATAAATATTATTGGCTGATGTTAGTAGTACTGCTTTTCCTCCAACTTTAGCAACGACAATTGTAACCCTTTTCTCCCTTTGAACAGGAAATAGTTGGGGTTAAAATCGACTGAAAAGATGGTTGCTCGAAAAGTTGGTCATTCTGATAGCAGCTTTACAGACAAAATACAAATATTTAGAAGGTACTTTTTAAGATATTAATAAACTCTCTGATTACGGCACAGAGGGTGAAACCCGAACGTACTGACACCTAAACTGCAACTTACACTTCAATAAACATCTAACTGAAATAAGCATTGTCATGAAAACTTCTACAATGAAATATAATCTAGTGGTAACTTAGACACTTATTTTTATACTGAAGTCAATGTTTTCACCACTAGTAGAACATAGACATATTCAATAAGGCAGAAACTGTTGAGAACTCAAAATGTACCACCGTGAGGCATTCATCTTATTTCTAAAATTTATTTAGCGCGTTTTTTTTTATGTATTTGTAACCAGGGTTCGTACGGGTACTGTTATTTTCAAGGCCAAGTATCAGAATTTTTTATAGAAAAATAAATCAAGTTTAAACGGATGAAATCTCGCCTTACTTATGCAGAAATTTTTCATCAGAAAATACTGGTTCTGAAGAATTTCTTAGTCTGAAAATTCAAGGACCCGTATGAACCCTGGTAACACAAAAATCCTAATATTTTTATTCAGAAACATTTTTTCTTTTGTCAGTAACATCATTTAAGTTTAATCTTCCTCGATTTCGCAATAATTCTGACACATTGCAAAGTATAATACATGTATAAATACTAATTATTTGACATGGCGAAATTTATTTAGCACTAAAGGTACAAAGTTTTCAACTTTTCTACTCTCTTGCCTTCTAATGCAGTATTTTTACCTTCCTTTACAGTAATGTAAATAATAATTTTTATTATAATAAATCAGTAAAAATCATGAAAGTAAATTGGAGGACTTAGAATTAAAAACGCTGAAAGTACCAAAAAAAAAAGAAAATCTTTATTTTTATGAAATAATCTGTGCCAAGCTTAACAAACAGGCTAACGGTTGAAGTGCTAACCCTAGTAGTAATCGTTCAAACGAGTAGGAAATCATATACATCAAACATGGCAAATCAGGTGCTTTCGTCTTCATTTTTTTTTTTTTTCGCTCTCTTGAAAAATGTCCTCTTTTGAACTTTCAGTGTTTTCCATTCTTAGTCTTCAATTCTTTCTAAATATTACGGTAAATGAAGGAAAAGTTTAGTCATAAATACATAAATCTTTCTTAACAACATTCCCATTTGTTTCAGACGTCTCTAACATTATTTCAAAATTATATGATGCATTTCAACAAAGCCATAAATATTGGCCATATGCAGTATTTTGAAATGTTTATAGATGATTATAAACGTTTAGAGATGTCTATAAATGAAATTACATTTTGTGGAAGAAAAAAAATCTTACTCTCGAGTTGAATGTTTAACCTGAATTTTACAAAAGTTTATATTTACTCTAAAGTACGATTTTATGGAACTTAAACGCAATGTCCCAAGAAATATTTAAAAAAAAAATCCTACATGCTTCCATTTTATATAAAAAGTTTTGAAGTATTAAAAATATGCCGAGTTCTGAATTTATTTGAGTATTTTTCCACTCTCATATTTTAAGTAAAAATGAACACAATCTTGAAAAATCAAGGGGATTGTGTGTAGACATTATGTGATTAAAAGAGAGAGAAAGAGAAAAATCGTTACAGACAAAAAGCAGATATCTAGAAGATACTTTTTAAGCAATTAATTAACACTTTGATGACGACATAGAGGGTGGAACGCACAGTTATTGACACCTAAGCAGTTACTGACACTACAACCAAAACCTATCTCAAATAATCATTTTCTTGTACAATTCTGCAAAGTAATGTGTCTATATAGTGATATAGACCAATTACTGTCTGTATAGTTGTATAGTGTCATATAGTGATAACTTTGATACACTAAACACGCCAGTAGGTGATACCTCTCCAGTAGTTGACCAAATATTTTAAATAATGCTCCATTTCAGAAGGAAATGAGTTTTACATGTAGCACTAGCCATAATATCTTTATTTGAATTTTGGAGCATCTGTTGTCACACTGTTTCAGCTTCCTGCTGTAAGAGAAGCCATTTTATGATTAGTTGTATATGTAGTTTCTGATTAGTTGTAGACAATTACGATAAGTTAAAATAATCCTCTTCCATCTTGCTTATTTCAAATAATAGTTTTAAATGAATTATTGTTAATCGCAGCTTAAGCATCATATTTTAAAGATTAACGTTTGAATTTTCGACTGATTTCTTTGATTGATCAACTATTTTGGAAAATGGCAATTAAAGAAACTATTTATTTATAATTTTGTTGCTATTTAATTTCAGCAGATTTCGTTTTTTGCCCTCTATCGGACGTTCATTAAGGGTCGTAACAATCATGTTACGACCCGTTACTTCTAAAACTTAAAAGAAAGAAAGTATAATAGAAACCCCGCAGCACTGACTTTATTTGATCAACTACTGGCTTGGTCACCTTATTTATTTTTATTTTGGAGTCAATTTATTCACCATTTATTCGCCAGGAACATATTTAATAAGGCACAAACTTTTGATAACTAAAAGTACTTTTTTCAGGCATCCAGCGAATTTCTAAAACTAAAGTAGGGCTTTTTTAAAAATCTGTTTGTAATGCAACCATCCTAAACATTTTCTTTAAGTTATATTTGTTGAAATTTATTAAAATATGCCTATGATGCATTAGGACTATGATTTTTAGTTATTAAATTTAGCTTAATGGGAGGTGTCTGTATTTGGTCCCATAAATTCATTTCACCTGACTCCGACAGATGTGTTAATTATTAGTAATATAAAATAAAGTTAAAATCTATTATTTGAAATGTTAAAAAAAAAGTAATAATAAATAATTAAAAAAAAAACAATTTAACAAATTACATCGACCATTTGGAAAATGATTTTTTCAAAGACTAAAATTTAAGACATAAAAAATCGCACGGAGCTAATCATACATTACGTACGCCATGGATTTAACATTAATAGTGTAAAAAATACGTAAAAATTGCAAGCGACAAAAATCGCCTGAGACTCCTCACATTTCCAACGTATTATCCAAGCATTTCATTGGCTGTTCAGGAAAAGGCTTTTCCATCGTAGAAATCTGGCGACCCATTTTAAATGAAATTTCATTCTTAAACTTCTAAACATCCCACAATATTACTTTTTACACCGTCGTATAGAGAAAAAAAAATGTACTTTTAAATGCAATTTGTTTGAAAGCTGTATCTCAATTTGTTTCTGAATTATTATTATTATTATTATTTTTAGTTTTTATTACTTTTTTGCCATAGTGGCAACAGAAGTATCCAACTCTGTTGAAAGTAAAGGTTAGTGTATAGACCAATCAGAAAACGAATAAAATGGGGATTCAACCAATAAAACGCATCAGATATGCTTTTGATTTCCTACCCTGACGAGGACAATAACCATTTTTCCAAATGGTTAATAAAATTTATATTGTAGTCAATGACATTAAAATTTAAATTGTTCTACCAAGTCCGGATGATTTTTCTCAGATACTGGTTCATAAATGTCAGTTCTTGGATATATGCATTAGTGTTGGATGTCTGAATTAATTTAAAACACGAATAAAGGGACACATGCATCTGTAGTATGATATAATATACATATAAGGTTTAAGTATTTTATTTTTATAATAAATATTAACGTATTTTTAAAGCATAAATTCTAGAAATGTAAAATAACCCTTTCTTTATATTTGCAAATAAATGGTACCAGACTCTGGTTCAGTTTGTGTCAGTTAATAGTTTTCAAAATGGGACTGGTGTCAGTTACTTGAGATATCGACCATAATTTATGAAAAAATTAATATTTAATAATACAATGTATAATTTTTGAGAATTTGGCCAACACTATTTTTTATATATCCCTATTAAATTTTCATGAAGAAAAATAAGTATAAAATGGATTTGAATTTTTTAATAGTGATTTTAAGAAGAAAGAATCTTAGAATAGAGAATCTTAGATTACAGGATCTTAGAAGTAGAATAAAAAAAAGTCCACTGGAACATATATGTCCCAACGTATAGTGAAAATGTTAATTTAAAAATTTCATAAGTTAAGGATAAAATACATTAAATTTACTATAATATAAAATTTAAAAAATGACCTTCAGTTAAAATACTTGGTACAATATCTCGTACAATTAATTCCAAGTTTTGTACATTTAAAAAAAATTTTTCAAAGTGAAATTTGTTAAAAATTTTCGTTATAAGAATTCGGAAGCTAGTTATATAGTACAAGCAAGGACATATAATAAACAATACTTAAAAGCTTTATAACAAAGACAACTAAAACATCTAGAAAGTTGATGACCTAGAAATCTACTTTTCGAAACAGTTTTCAAAATGTTAGTTTATTCGTATAGTTTTTATAGGTTCCTGATTTAGATGGATATTTATTGTAATATATATATATATATAAAGTATAAAGAAATTTACAAAATTATAATTTATGGAAGAATAGTGATTATATGTGAATGTCCTTTATTGTATATGCTATTCACAAATCTTAATTTCATTGTTACACATTTAAAAATTGTAATTTTATGGCATGATATAGTTTATTGAGATGAAAAAGAATGAAACTAAAAGTTAAAATATGAAATTATTGAAACTAATGAAAATATGGTATTATTGAGAATATCGGAAATATAAAAAGTTAAAACGTCTCCTTTAATCGTATAAAAATGTGTTTTGTTACAATTAACGATTTTTAATTCAATATATTACATACATTAGCAAAAATGTGAAACTCATGTCTTTATCTATAAACACATAAATCATTTCTAAATAACATTCGCATTTGTTTCAGACATCTCTGATTTTATTTTAAAAAGACATGAAACAACTGAAGAAAGTTATAAATATTGAAAATATAAAATCTTAAATCACTTAGGGAGCTGTAAATGAAAATACATTTTCCGAATAAAGGAAAAAGTATTTTCATCTGCAGTTGAATTTTGTAACAAGAAAAAAAAAAATGTAGTGATATTTACTGTGATGAAAAGCTTTTCAGGAAAAGTAAGAGTCTAATCTAACAATATTTCTATCAAGATGATTGTAATGTCACCATTCTCTCTCTCTCTCTCTCTCTCTCTATATATATATATATATATATATATATATATATTGAAAAATAAGTTATATTTGTTGATAAATGAAAAATAAAATTTATACATGACATTAGCAACTGAATTTGATAACCTAAATAAAACGTCTTGTTGTTGAAAAATAAATTCTGTGATTAGTTTTTCACTGATGAAGGCCGAGTAAGTTTCGGTTTAAAATGTTTTGGTTTTTTAAAATGACTTTAATGTGTTTTTAAAGGATTTTATTACGCATTATTTATTGTATATGACGCACGTTTAGGTAATTTATTTACATTTATTTGTGTAAATTCTAATTCACGAATATGTGGCTCCGCGCATCTATTGGAAGTCCTTTACATTTATTTAAAAAACTGAATATGAAACCAGAAAAATTTTAAAACTAAATTCATTAAAATAAAAACATTATAGTAACGTAGGTGTCCTAAATTCACACAGGCTTCCAGCTTATTATTCGTCTCGTTAGGAATGTAAGCAAATCTGTATTGAGAATCTCTTCTCTCTATTCTAAAAAAAAGTAACTACCGCTGTCACCGCCGCCGCCGGTTTTGAATTTTTTGTGACCGGAGGTCTTTCTTCGTTAATATTGAGAAAAATAATGCATACAAAAATATGAAAATCAGTAGTTTTATACAGAAATGTTTGATAAACACGCTGATGCAGACAGTTTTCAAATCGAAGAATTATTTTAAGAGATATTTAATGCTAAAGTTGGACAAAATCGTTCCACTAAAAAAGTTTTATAGCAGCAAAAACTATACATGGCAGTGTAATCATTTTTAGATCATTTTATGCGTCAGAATTTGCCGGAGTGCAGATTGCATTAATTTTTTTTATTTTGACTCATTTTTTCAGGTTTTATTTCTATTTTAAATTCAAATTTTCAGCATTTCTAGAGATATTTTTTACAGATTTCAGAAAATTGTACTAATTTAAACGGTTGCCAACTGTATAAAAAGCGCAAGCAATAATGTTTGCTTCAAATTAAAAATTTATTTACACGTGACTATTATAAACAGGAAAAAAACTTTCAAATTAGAATTAAATAATTATGTATAAAAAGCGGGAACTTGTTAAAAATTACGTCATAAAAAGTATACACGTGAATTTTAAAAGAGAAAGGATATTGTAAAATAATAAATTCATTAACATGCGTTAGAAGTCTTAGGAGAAATTACGTCATATTTACGTCACATTATAGTTATTACATAAAATGAACACAAAATAATAGTGCAAAAAAGTTTAAACTTAGAAATTGCGCTAGATATTTATTTAATATTTTGAGAGGATATTTTCAACTATTTTTGTTAGGAAAGCGCAAATAATATTTCATTGCTAACAAAAGTACTTTCACGCGATTATTTAAAAGAGAAAGAATAGCTTGGTAAAAATTACGTCAGATTAAAAACGATTAATTTAAAATGTCTCATTTAAAAGAACTTTCTTTTCGCTTTGTTAAAAAATACCAGGAGACAAAGACTCTGTTTACTTAATTCCTTTTATATTAGCTTATTTTGAAATGTTGTTACACGTGTCTACGTCATCAAGTTATTTTTATTTCGGCGTTTTATTTGTATTTTTATTAATGTTGTACGAATTTATTTGTTCTTTCGTTATTTAAAATAAAAATTATGTCAATTTGTATAATTTGGCGAGTGGTTTGGCGATTTATATAATTTGGCGAAATTGGTCGACGGGATAATCAAGTAGTACCGCAGCGGATTTGGCGTTAAAATTCCCCAATCAAAGAGAAATGAATAGAAAATCGTTTATAGGTAGATCGCCACTGTTTTTTAAATTATAATTCAATCTTTCGAAATCATTTTAAAGCCGATCAAATTAGCATGCATTTAGAGCCTGCGGTGTCTGGACGGGGGTTGGCGAGCGTAGCTCGTAGGGGGCCGAGCCCCCTAGTTAATTTAATAAAAGTAACTAAATAGTACAGTAGAAATAGCGTTAGAGGTGGAACTAATTGGAACAAAAATTATACTTGTTGTAAATGGTAGGTAACACGCTCCTAATGAACATCCTAAAAATATACATTCATACTGTTGCGCAAAATGTGCTTTTTGGCGGCCATCTTGAAAAAATTCGAAAATTTTAAAAAATCATGTGGGGTATCACATTACATGAAATTTAATGCTTAAAAAGTGTATGATATTGGTTTTTAAAAGTAAAATGTTTATAAAGATCATCTAGGGGGGGAATTTTAGAAGAATGATACCTACATGACTCCGTATAGGTAAATCTGAAATGTAACTATGCTACATTACATTACAGCTATATCTGATACTGTTATGGGACAACCGCGACTTCAACATTAATTGTTATAGCAATATTGTCACATAAATATTAACCATCTTTTATAATTTCTAAATAATTTATTCATTACGAAAGGTAAAGTATAAAAAAAGATAAGGTATCCTATGAACCAATTCAAATTAATCTCTTCGTTGTTCTTTGTTGGATACATGCAAACTGCTTTAGAAGGTGATCACAGTGTTGCAACAGTAACTTCGTTTCTGCCAACGATTGGTTTAAATACGATTTCTTACAGCTGTGTATGCACTACACTTATGTTCATCAGCAATGAAGCAAAAAGACTAAATGTAGAATGTCCTATTGTAGCCTTTGATCAATGCTTGTGTATAAAGGCACTTGAAATTAAATGCGCTGATCACAACAGAGAGTTTGACAATTTGGTAATCCGGTTGGTGGGTTTCATACACTGATGTCCCTTCTTGGAACTATTGGAGAACTGGTGACTGAATCGGGCATAGAAGAGGCCCTACAGACAGTTTATGCTGAAAATTCAGTACCGCGTTTGTTAAAAGGTAAATCAAATTCACGTGCTCTTCGAGGACATTTTCTAATCTCTTCATCTCTCACTGCTTTGATTGTAGATGATTGATTGAAATGCAACCTACCAGTTAAAGTTACTACAAATTGAGATTTTAGCGAGATTGTATCAAAAAGCTAATGCACTACAGGTGACGCAATGGAAGTGGAGACAAATGATGATTTCAATCTTGAAAAATTTTATCACCTTTCCCAAAAAAGTGCTCAAAGATGATATCAAGGCAGAAAATGTTATTTCAAGTCCTGATCTTCACAAACTTTCAACACTAATACATGAAAGGAAGAAACTTCTTAAATCACAAAGCCGTACTGCTAAACTCTGGCTGTTGTATCTGAATACGTTTATTTCGGCTGAGTGATCAGGAAATTTTGAAAAGCACTTACAGGCAGTTGAGCATATGCTACCTTTTTGCGAGTTCAGGTCATAGCAATTATACTAAATGCGCAAGAATATACCTTCAACAAATGCGGGAACTGAAAACAACGAAACCAGAAGTATAGAAAATACTGAAGGAAGGCCACTTTACTGTACAAAGAAAGGACAAGAAGAGGTCTGGTGTTTGGACCGATATGCACAGTGAGCAAACGCTCATGAAATGCACTAAAAGTAGTTCTGGTATAACTCATGGAGAAGTTATGACTATCAGTCAGCGTGCAACTTGGATTCTGAGCCATTCTCGATGTAGTTAGTAAGAGAGAGAGCATGTGCAATGAGTTTGCTGACCAATGTTTCACGTATTAGCGGTGAACAACATACTGATGTAATTGATGCAATGATGGCAAGCGATTTCGAAGATATGAAAGAGGTAATGCAATTTTTTATAGGCCACGATCCATTTACTGCTACTTCAACTGATTTATGGAATATTTGTAATGGAATTACAGATAGTAATAACAAAGTAACTGCAGAAAATACTGACATCATTGGAAGAAACATTCAAGATAAACTTAGCGGTAAACTTTTTAAAGGTGAAACTTTATTGAAATAAGACCAAGCAGTAACCATCAAAGTATTGAAAAAAGGAATTATTATTGCTGGTGAGACTCACCATGTAGATTCTAGTCTTTTAACACAGAAGATGGTTGCTTGTATCTGTTTGAATAATAGAGCTCACGATACAAGAGAGTTTTTCAAATACGAGTTATCCATTCTCCAACTTCATTATTTGACCATGGTACCCAGCAAATGAGAAAAACAGATAAATCATCATTTTTACACACATTATATAGCATGACTGTCAATGAAATACACTGATCCAATTCCCAGCAAACTTCTCACTACCTTCTTGATGGCGGTGCATTAATTCACCAATCACCACGGTCCGCTTCTGCAGCATTTGTCAATGTCATAAGGTAATACGAATCGTATGTCAACAGAAGGTATGGAAAAGTGACAATAGTTTTTGATGGGTACGAAAAACCAAATATAAAAGATATGGAGCATAGATTAAGTATGAAGCAGTCGTCTGTTGTAGTATTCTTTGATGGAAATTCACCCGTAATCATCAAGTAAAACAAAATTCTTTCTAACTATACAATCAAACAACGTTTTACCAATATGCTGGGGAATTATTTTCAAGAAAGGGGTCATTCCGTAATTCTGCAGAAGGTGATGCTGACTCTTTAATCGTCAGAGAAGCTTTAAAAATAGCCCAGGATAAACATGTCACTGTAGTAGCTGTTGACTCTATTTTAATCCTACTATTATATGACTAGCCGCCTTTGGCGACCAGTTTGGTCTCCTTTAAATATATGCTCAGCATTGTATAGTGTTACTTATATTCATAATTTAATTTACGTGCTTTATTCTCCACCAAATCGAAAGATTCTGATTGAGAGATCAAGAACTCTCTATTTTTATGCTAGCCTAGCGCAGGTGATAAATCGCCAAACATTGTTCCGGTCGCACGTCTTCGTATTTCATTAATTTAATTTAAAATATTATCCTTTCACTCATTTATTTAAAATACATAAATTTAATTTAAAACTAAAATATTTAAAATCCATGACTTCCACTTACATTTTTTATTTAAAAAAACAAAGAAAAATAATAAATAATACCATAAACCATGACATTTAATTTCACCATCAAAGAATTGTTTTAATTTAGCACGCAACAAAAAAATGGTAACTGGCAAGATAAAAATGATATTGGTGATTTTTGCGCCCAGTTAACATAAAAGGTCTAAAAATTTTTTGCGATCGTGAAAAATTTTAAGTAGTTTTATTCTAAAAATAATTTTCATTAAAAACTGCCGGTTTGCCCGTCAAAAGGAAGAGTTCAGCCCGTAATACTTTATAACAGTCACGTGGGTTGCACTACTATAATATACGTGAAATGATGGCGATGGAACACATTTGGCGATTTTCACCTGCGCCCGGCTAACATTAAAGTATCAAAATGGCCGCCTGGCATATAAGAAGTGAAGTGGGTAACCCAGAACTGTTGATGACAGTCACATGACACAGTCATGTCACACATGTCACAGTTATGCTTTTATTATATAGATTCTTCGAAGAAGATTTTCATGCAGTCTGCCACACAATCTGATAATGTTCGTGACATTCAAACCATGCAAACATCTATTGTAGAGTAGGCTCGCAAAACTTTACTTTTTATCCACGTATTAAAAGGATGTGATACTACCAGTGCATTATTTGGGAAAAAGTAAATCTTCTCCTTTCAAAAAAAAAATCATTCACTCAAAATTTTTATCAGAATGGGCTTCACATTATGGATCATCCAAAGATGTTTCTATGAAACAATTGGTTGAAAATGGCTGTAAAGTTCTTGTGTCACTTTATGGTGGCAACATTGAAACAAGTGACCTAAACGTGTTTCGTTATGAACAATACATGAGAAAAATAGCGTCAGCTAAAAAAGAATTTGATATAGCTCGTTTGCCTCCAACACAAAATGCATTGAAATACCATCTACTTCGAGTGCATTTGCAGTGTTTTATATGGAAACATCTAAATATACCAACTCCCGATCCTACACTGTGGGGATGGCAGTTGGTTGATGGAGAATTTCAACCGATACTAACAGACTTAAACCCAGCACCAGATAAACTGTTACATATGATTACATGTGCCTGCCGAACTACAGTTGAATATACATGTAACACTACAAAATATACATGTCGCCGATATGGACTTCCATGTTCTTTAGTTTGTAAAAACTGTTGTGGAAAGGACTGTGCAATCCCAGGAGACAGCTTTGAGTTAGATGACGATGAAGAGGATATTTGAATTTGGTTACATAAATATGATTTTATAGATATAATTAAATTCGTTTTCTGGTGTATTTATTTCAATTTTTTTAATTTTTTTAATAAAATGATGTTTTTTAAGAATCCAAAATTCTTCATTTTCTCATCATTATTTTTTTATTTACTTCTACTTTTAAAAACAGATATCATATTCTTTTGCAGCTCAAAATTTCTTGTAATTTGATACCCCACATGACTGTTTGCGATTTTTTTTTAATTTTTCATGTTTTTTCCAAGTAATTTGCGCAAAATGCGCCAAAAAACGCATTTTGCGCAACAGTACGACTGTATATTTTTATAATGTTCATTAGGGGAGCGTTAGCTACCATTTAAACAAGATTTATTTTTGTTCCAATTAGTTCCACCTAAAGGTTTTTTTTTCTCTTATTTCTACTGCACTAAAACTGTTTCCAGTGTATAAAAATATTTTAAACTATTGCGAATACGTCAAGGTGAAAATACCTTTGAAAGTATTCTACTTCGATTTTATATGTAAAGATAAACTTATTCATAGAAATTTAAATTGAATACAGTAATACTTATATAGCGGATGCTTATGCTAAGCAATTATATTTTTTAATCCATAAATATTTATTTAAATTATTTTGCATCTCAATATAAGAAATATTCGCTACAGAGCCTGGATTAATTGGACGATTTTACAGTATTTATAATCATATATTGAATAACATTGAACACTAAAAGCGTACATTTCGAATATGCATTTCAAAATCAAATATTTGAATTAGTAAAATTCTAGATTACAAGAATCTTCTAAAGGCCTTCACTTTATATAAATTAAAACGTTATTCATTTGCTATTTTTATTATTTATTCATTTATATAAATCATATAAGTGTTTATTGTACAATCAAAGAAAAAATTTGAAAACTGTAATAGAATTTATTTGTATCGGCAGCACATGAAAGCAATAAAAAAACACTATCACCAGTATTATACTATTATACCTGCTTTTAGTTAAGAAAGTTATATTAAAAATATTTAATTATAATGTTTGTATTAGTTCATAAGGTTTTAGATGTTTAATTATACTTTGTGCTTTAATGTATAATATTTTATTAAATGGGAATCTCGTCATTCATTTCCCTCAAAAATAACCTGTCATCCGCAGGTGAATTTAATAGTCTGAATAAAAAGTCTTACTGTAAACTTTTACTTTTTGGTAAAAGTATACTTGAATGTAAATTTTTAGTAATGGATATGTACTTAATGTATAATTAAAAAATACTTTTAATATAATCAAATGTAATATAATGTATCAAGAAGAATTATATTAAAAAATATTTCTAATTACTATTTATCATTATTATTTGAACGATTATGTAAAACTAAAGCTTTTGTGTATATTATGCTCATCTGCCTCCACTTAGTATTTGTATTTTGTAAGTATATTTTTAACTAAAATATCATTTATAATTGTATATTGTATATCTTTATAAATGAAAGGTGTATGACAATGCAGTTTTAATATTCAATGTTCGTTTATTTAAATGTTATATACTAAATTAAAGTACATTAAGATAGTAACGACATTTAAATATCAGAAAAATATTTTCCATTTCATTTAAGTCGTTTAGACATTTTACTGGATCATTTTTCGAACTTACTATTAATGCTTATTACGAGTACATAAAAATTGCACAGTTAATCAAAATCAAAATAAATAATAGTAATAAAAAGATTGTCACTATAAATTTCAAAAAACAAATTTGCAATATAACTAAAAAATATATAGTTTTAGGGTTATAATTTTGTTTATATAAATACATCCCCAGTAAAATAAATGGTATTTAATCCATATAGATTTAATTGCATGTGTTTATTTAATAATAATGCGTAATTTTGACTGTTGTTAAGTATTTTTTTATTATGTATCAACGTATTTTACGTTTATAGCAATGAAAATGAAAATAAGTACTGAATTCACTAAAAATATGACGAACTCAAAAAACCTGATACCGGTAATCTAACATATATTTAAAACTATTGTTGGCCGAATGAATTGTTCCTGTTTGAATGAATTATCTCGGTATGCGCAAAAGCACAGTTGGCAACAATTTTTATTTATTTTTTTTCTTTTACTTAAACCAGAATTTTTTATAGAAAAAGAATTTCCTTATTGTATTCAGAATTGTTTTAAGAACACTCTAAATTATAACGTGTTCGAAATTGCACGTCAATCGTGGCAAATGAGCTGCATTCGTACTATAACTAGTTTTATAAATATTTTATGCACCGCATATTGTACTGAATGTATATTTTACGCACTTCATAAGTGCATATCAATTTTATTCTGTTTGAAAGACTGTAATAGCATTAAAATGCATTTGAAATAATTTTTTCTCATTAGTCGTAATGTAACGAAAAACTTTTGACTGTCCCTGTAATTAAAGTATGGATCCGATATTCATAAGAATTTGAAATGACTCCACTAAATTTTGCAACAATTAACATTTATAATTTCAGTCCATTCGCTTGGGTAGTTTTTGCTCTGTTATATGCGGACGGACGACAAACAGACTGACAGACTGACAGACTGACAGACAGACGGACAGACAGACGGAAGGACGGGCCAAACGACGACTATAGGTGCTATGTATTTATATAATTACGAACGCACCTAAAAAGAAAAAAAAATATCTTCTACATTTCTAAAAATAATTGGTTAAAATTATTATGAGGGGATACCATTCGTGCGATGCGCCAACTGTAAAGATTTCTTAACTGCTCGCGCAATACGTCACGTGGCGGTCACGTTTGCCTCGCTTCGCTCGTTTCAATAGTATTTCGTATGCTGTTCTGCGATGGAATATTTTTCTGTGAATGATTTTAATTATTCTTTTTTATTTTAACAGACTTTTTGAAAAAAACACTTGTGAATGCACTATATCAACATGTTCTAATAACTCTCGGAGAACACGTATACAGATTTAACAATACAGTACAAAGTCTCAAATCCGGACATCGAAATCCGGAATTCTTCAAAACCCGGGCATTTTGTTAACTGACGATTATTATTCTGGAGAATCGCAACGAAAAACACTAAAATAACAGAGGACAAAATTTACTATATTTAGGCTACAATTTAAAAACCGAATTCCTTTTACGAACGTCAAAAAATTTCTGCAGAACGCGAAAATCTCTAAAAATTGCATGAAAGAATCACGAGAAATTCCGAATAAACTAAAATAAAAGGCGGAGGGAGAGGACCGCATTTACTATACTGGACTAAAAGATTAAAACCGGGCTTCTTTCACAAATACAGACAAATCGCCATGAAATGGTAAAAAAACAGTTCAAAACTTGCAGAGGAGAAAATTTATTATGTTTCGCTAAAATTTTGTAACCGAGTTCCTTTTATGAATCTCTAAACTCTAAAATTCGCATAAAAAATTCGCGAAAAATGCAAACTCCGAATAAACTTCATTGAAAAAATGACAATATTTACTATACTGGGCTAAAAAATAAAGCCGAATTCCTTTTATTCATATGGAAAAATCGCCTCAAAATTAAAACAAAACGTCAAAAAGTGCATAAAAGATTAAAAAAAAAATATTTTGTTATTGTAGTTTTTTTAAGGGTCTGAGATCCCGAAAAACATGTTTTTACAAAATATCTACCTGTCCGTGTTGCCTGTCTCATTATATCCTCGGAAAGTATACGAAGTTATCCATAGAATTCAATCAAATTTCATATAAGTGTTTTGATGTGTTTTGTTGTGCTGTAATAGAGATTTTTGTGCCATTATCATTATTGTTTCATCGCAACGCATACAAAGTTAGGCATAGATTTAAACCAAACTTCATACATATATTTTTTATTATTGACGCCAAGTTCCAGTTGAAAATGGATATGTAACCCTGGAAGGGGAGCTGTGATAAAGATTTTTATGCGATTTTCTCGATTTTTCGTAGTTCTGTTGTACATCGGCTGCTGATGCAGTGACATGCACTTCGTATCTAACTAACCCGGTGATTCGCAAGCAGAATAACGATAATATTTACTTTTTAAATATTATATTCGAGTTACTCTGATTAATAAAAGGAAACAGAAATTTAAGATGAAAATTAATGCAGGGTTGAGGTAACCCTGGCAGCTATAAGCAGTTCTTAATTTGCGCCGGAACTCAGCTCCGTTACTTCTTTATTATTAGTGGAAATTTAAATATTGTCGGAAATCACTGGCGATCACTCCAGAGTTCAGCGAAATTAGTGTTTCTAAAAAATCAATGATTAAATTTTATTTTTCTTTCCCTCCCCTCTTCAATCTTTTGCATTATTTCTTACCAAAGCACTTGCGTATGTGACATAGTGTGTCATGTGTAGTGTTTTTTTTTTTTTTAATGGGTTCAGACCAGCGATGAGGAATGTCAGAATTAGTCGCAACTGATTTTGCCCTTTTTACTCGCTGCTTTTTGTTCGTGTTTTTAAAATATTCTCGCTGATTAACTTTCTAGCATAGCACGGTACTTAATTTGCTCCGAATATCACAGGAGCGCAGCTCCATCATGTCTTTATTTTTAGTGAATATTTAAATA
Source organism: Maratus speciosus (assembly GCA_963932465.1). Taxonomy (NCBI): domain Eukaryota; kingdom Metazoa; phylum Arthropoda; class Arachnida; order Araneae; family Salticidae; genus Maratus; species Maratus speciosus. Next base: position 257,316,756 of record OZ010790.1, read on the forward strand.
TATGTCAGAACAGACCGGAGTTTATAAATACTGCGCACCAGTGCAAAGAAGTCCGTGACGAGTAGGTTTTTCTGAAAATTCCCCACTCGTGATTTTAATGTTTTTGCTCTGTTCATTTATTAGAATTTATTTACTTATTATATATTAATACCTAAAGATATGTCAAAATATATTATATATGTATAATTTCTTTTTGAGGAAGACGAAATTTCTTTAAAATTTGCAAATAATGTATGAAATATAAATATGCCTGTGTGAGAGAGAGGGTGGGGGTGTTATACACTTAGTTGTTATTAATGCAAAATATTAGAATTAATTGCTATAAACTAAGCCCTGTGTTACAGATTGATGTGCATTTTAAACTAAAGAATTTAAAAAATGATGGTTCTTACTTTTTTTTTTCCTTTCTATTTTTTGAAAATGTTAATTCATTGTTAAATCTGTATAGCTCTAAAAAATTTCTTTCCATTGTTTCATATTTGTATGGAGAAATGTTATATTTGATGTGTTCTATAAGATAACATGGAAATTTTAGAACTGAAGTTGTTTTAAAATTTTTAGTTTTTGCTGAAATTTTGTATATATGAAATAACGATATTGCTATTTGAATATCATAATGTAAAAAATATGTATAGTACATATTTGTTTCATACTGAATTGGTTTAATATATAAATATGTATGTATATATAAATATATATAAATATAATGTTTAATATATAAATTAGTTTAAAATATAGAGTAATATTTTTGTATTATTGTGACCCTGAATAAGCATAGAAACATTCGAAACTTTTTGAAAACTTATATCTAGTAATCGGACAATTCTTTATTGCTAAAAGTTTTAATGTGTGAGTTTTGATTAATTTATTCTATTTGATAATTCTAGTCTTTTTATTACTACTGCTGTGTCATCATATTCATATAATTCATTCATTCATTCATTTTATTTTACAATAGTTTAAAATTTTTCATTTGTATTTTACGCATTAATTTTTTTTTCGCGAATTTACTCCAGTATTTGAATGTAAACAAACGTATTGCGATATTATTTAAGAATTATATATTTTATATTTAATTAACTCCAATCAGTGTTTGAAAAAATTATTTTAAGGAAAGTGATTTCGTTCAATTTACTTTCGAAGATATGCTTTTTAAAACATTATTTACTTCATATCCCGTTCTTTTTTCGCATCTATTTACTTTCTCACGGCTGGTCGATCTCCGATCTTGCCCGCCATGTGACGTTTCGGTCCTACTCTGCTCGGCTATTCTTCAAATGGAACAACCTTACGTAGAAGAACCTTGATTATTATGGAGCCTGGCAACTATGGTAATGTTTCTTTTTGTTTTTACAAACTTTCTGGTGGAAACTGATTAAAAATATATTTTACGTTTAAATATAAACTATGTTTTTGCACTTGCCCGAATGATACATTCGATAGTAAAATCGTTCACTCTGCCGATCGCTACTTTTTAACAATATTTTACACGTTTTGTTCTATATCTTGGAAAAGAGTCTAATTATATTAATTTCAATTAAATGAAGAGCGTATATTTCTGATGCTTTCAGCGTAGAAATATTTACTAAAGGTCAGCTATTTATTAAAACCATTTCAAAGCTGTATGTTAGCATACATATCATGATACTAGTTGATAAACATAACTTGGATACATAATTCAAATATTATAATCCAATTATTGTCTGAGCGAAGCGAAGGCTAATACTCAGCGAAATATTACTGTCCGGACACTTTACTACTACGATGGATATTAACGCCATGTCCTACTAAAAAAAAAGCCTAATAAAAACCTTTCGTCAAGCATAACTCAAAAAATATTTGTCGGATTTCGTTTCTGATTGCACCAGAAGGTACCTATGAGGGTCGCCTACTGAATGCACCTACTATGAAAAATAAGTTCCAAACCGTTTAAAAATTATATAGAAAAAACTCTTTAAAAAGCACAATTTATCTGCATACGTCACAGAAATTTGGTGTGCGTCACTTCCACCGGTTGATGTTTTCGTAGACAACTGGTTTGAACACATGGAGCAAATAAAAAAAAAATACGCACACAGTAATATTGAATAGATCAGTTTCAACCACGTGATCACAAACCTTGCAACAACCCGTGGCAACCAGTTTTGGTGGGCAAACAAATAATAATACAGTATTCCGTACCACGGTGACCGTTTTTAGCCTGTTGTATAAAATCTGGCATGTTGTATGACATACAATTGTGGATGATTAAAACAAAAAACATGAGTGTTTATTGATCCGGAGGTTATCTTTCTCTGGATGTCTGTCTGTCTATCATACAGGATGCAATTTTCTTGTAAAGGATGATATTATTATGCAGTAAAACCTTCATAACGGACACACCCGCTTAGTGGACACCTCTATTAAGCGGGCATTTTTTCGATTACCAACCCTTAAATAACTGTACATTTTTTACTCTCAGTAGCGAACACCTCCAAATAGAAAACAAATTCTGCCCTCCCGAGGTGTTCGCTATTCAGAAGTTTTACTGGTAAAATCTCCATAGCGGACACACCCGATTAGCGGATACCTCTATTTAGCGAACATTTTTTCGATTACCAACTCTTAAATAACTGTACATGTTTTACTCTCAGTAGCGGTCACCTCTAAATAGAGGACAAATTCTGCATTCTCGGGGTGTCCGCTATTCAGAGGTTTTACTGTATATAATATTGATAATTATTTTACAGAACCGCACAAAAGAATAAGAATGTACGAAACGAATATAAACTAAATTCGGGATTGGTAGATTGCTGATGGTAATGTAATTTTAGGATGTTGTTACAGTTATCCGCAGCATGTTTTTAGACTTTCGTCCATCTAACGAAACCCTACCTGTCTCACTCCTTTGTCTGTCTGTTTGTCCGTCTGTCACAGAGCCCGTTCTCAGAAACTATATGTGTCGGAGACTTGAAAATTTGCATACTTATAGCTGAACACCACACATCAAACAGCAAATAATAAAATTTTGAAAAAGTCTAATATTTAACCCTCTGGGCTCTAACTTGTGTATTTTAAGCAATTTTTCTAACCCAGCCCCTAATTTAATTAAGTTGGAGACATGAAATTTTGCATACTTATAGCTGAACATCTCACATCAAACGACAAATAATAAAATTTTGAAAAAGGCTTAATATTTAACCCTTTGGGCTCTAACTTGTGTATTTAAAGCAATTTTTCTAACTCAGCCCCTAATTAAGTTGGAGACATGAAAGTTTGCATACTTATAGTTGAACACTTGCGATAACACGATAAATCATAAAATTTTCAAAAAGTCATATTTGACCCTCCGGTCTCTAACTTCTGTATTTTAAGCAATTTTTTTAACTCAGCCCCTAATTAAGTTGGAGACATGAAATTTCGCATACTTATAGCTGAAATCCTCACATCAAACGACAAATAATAAAATTTTGAAAAAGGTCTAATATTTAACCCTCTGGGCTCTAACTTGTGTATTTTAAGCAATTTTTCTAACTCAGCCCCTAATTAAGTTGGAGACATGAAAGTTTGCATACTTATAGCTGAACACTTGCGATAACACGATAAATCATAAAATTTTGAAACAGTCATATTTTACCCTCCGGTCTCTAACTTCTGTATTTTAAGCAATTTTTCTAACTCAGCCCCTAATTAAGTTGGAGACATGACATTTTGCATACTTATATCTGAACACCTCACATCTAACGACAAATAATAAAATTTTGAAAAAGTCTATTACTTAATCGTCTGGGGTCTAACTTGTGTATTTTAAGCAATTTTTCTAACTCAGCCCCTAATTAAGTTGGAGACATGACATTTTGCATACTTATAGCTGAACACCTCACATCTAACGACAAATAATAAAATTTTGAAAAAGTCTATTACTTAATCGTCTGGGCTCTAACTTGTGTATTTTAAGCAATTTTTCTAACTCAGCCCCTAATTAAGTTGGAGACATGACATTTTGCATACTTATAGCTGAACACCTCACATCAAACGACAAATAATAAAATTTTGAAAAAGTCTATTATTTAACCCTCTGGGCTCTAACTTGTGTATCTTAAGCAATTTTTCTAACTCAGCCCTTAATTATGTTGAAACATAAAAATTTGCATACTTATAACTGAACACCTCACATCAAACGACAAATAATAAAATTTTCAAAAAATCTAATATTTAACCTCTAATATTTTGTCCCGCGCAATTTTTAAATTTAAACTGTTTTGCAATACTATTTTTTGTTCATTTTGCATAATAAGTGTAATGTGACGTAATTTGTTCTATTTCAGATTTCTAACGCGTGTTAATGAATTTATTTTACAATATCCTTTCTCTTTTAAAATTCATATGTAAATATAGCTTTTATGTCGTAATTTCCAATAGGTGCCAGCTTTTTATACCTAATTATTTAATTGTAAGGTTTTTTTTCTGTTTATAATAGTAACGGGTAAATATTTTTTTTTTTATTTGAAGCAAACATTATTGTTTGCGCTGTTTATACAGTTGGCAACAGTTTAAATTAATACCATTTTCTAAAATATGTAAAAAATATCTGTCAAAATGCTGAATATTTGAATTTAAAATAGAAATAAAACCTCAAAAAATGAGTGAAATTAAAAAAAAATTAATGAAATCTGCAGACCGGGATCTTCTATTGAATAAATTGATCTAAATATGATTAAATTCCCATGTATAGCTTTTGCTCTTATAATTTTTTTTTTAATGGAACGATTTTGTCCAACTTTAGCATTAAATATCTCTTAAAATAATTCTTCGATTTGAAAACTGTATGCATTAGTGTGTTGATCAAACATTTCGCTATAATACCACCGATTTTCATATATTTGTATGCAATAGTTTTCTTAATATTAACGAAGAAAGACCTCCGGTCACAAAAAATTCAAAACCAGCGGCGGCGGCGGTGACAGCGTTAGTTACTTTTCATAGAATAGAGAGATATATAAAAATGAAATCTTGTCTATCTGTCTGTTTGTAATTCTATGAAAAATCCACAATTTGGAAGCCAAAATTGTGAAGAGATACGTACATGTGTATTAAAACATGGCCGAGACAACTAAAGTAATCCGGAATCGAAATAACTTATAGTTAATTTTTAATTAATAAAAAACCACCAATTTAACAACAATTTCTTATCAAATTTAAACATTTTTCGTTATAGCAGTTGCCAACAATTAAACAACACAATAAAATTATTACTACAACAATTAATTTTCTACTGCAAGATTTCCACGTGAAAAATGAAAATGAAAGAAATAGTTTGCCGAATTTAAAAAAAAAAGGTGAATATTACGTCATAACTTTTCTATTGCAAGATATTCACGTGAAATATGAAAATGAAATAAATGGTTTGACGAATTTAAATGAAAGTGAATATAACTTCATAACTTTTCTATTTCAAGGTTTCCACGTGAAAGAGGAAAATATTACGGCATATTGGAAATATAAAGGGCATGGTGGGTATAGTATAACGTCATATGAGTGTGAAAAATGTATTGAAGCATAATAAAAACCCGATTAGGGAAATATTGGAATATTTTAACATTATTGCTCCAATTATAAATTGGCTCCACCAGTGGCCGAGAGGTTCTGCTCTCGAAGGTGGTAGACGGGAGGTGCTGGGTTCGATCCCAATCGCGCCCGTCGGCCTAATCGTTCGGAGTTTTCGTGGTTTTCTTCGAGCCGTGGATCTTCCATGCGTTAATACGGATTAGGTTCCCTTAGAAGGACCCCCACGGAGGGCATTCCCCCCGGGCCTATATCCCTCGTGTAGATAATTGGCCGTCAAAAATCAACCCAACCCAACCCAATTATAAATTGAAATAAGTTCATTTATAGCTGTATTCTTTTGCGTCTGTTATATACATTTATACATTTTTATATAGCGTTTTCATATGATTAATTCAACAACATTTCGACTGCTTTTTTTAATGTTTGTTTTGTGTTGTATGTTAAATTTTGAAATTGATTTTTCAGCACAAACATCCTTCAAATTCTGGGCAACGCCGGCACTTTATCTTGTAACAGATAAATGGCTTTTGTATCTGTACATCTAATGTTAATATTATAAAGCGTTATAATATTATAAAGTATATAATATTATTAATGCTTGTACGTTTGTGAGGTGTTATCTCTGAAACTACATAGCCAACTTAAAAAAATGTTGGTGGCCATCTCTGCTCCGAAAAAAAAGACTATTTTATGTCATTGCAAGAACCTACATCGCTGCAGGAGCAAAAAAGTTCTAAAATTGTGATTTCTGCGAAATTGATTGGGTTAGAAACTTTAAATTTCGTGCGGTAGTTACTTTTAAGATGTAAATACTCGTAATGAACGCTCTCTAAAAGGTTCAATTTGACGGATAAACGTAAAAATTTCTAGAAAGGTTCTAAACTATGATTTATTTGGAATACTGAAATTTTTGGGATACTGTTGGGGCTAGAAACTAGAACTTTGGCATGGTAGTAATTAACAAGAAGTAAATGCTCGTTGTAGAACGAATTCTAAAAATTAGAAAGACTAAACAAAGCGGAAAAAGATCTAAAGATGATCTAAGTAACGAAGAACATGGAACTGTTAGGAATATAAACATGAAAATTGACATGGCTGTATTTATCATGACGTAAATTCTCGCAATAGAACAATTTCTAACAATGTCGCTATAAAAAACCGCGCAGAAACAAAAAACTTTCAAAAATTTTCTATTTCTCTGTTACTGCTGAGCCCAAAATCTTGAAATTTTGCTTCGGGTTAGTTTTAAAATATACAATTGTCTCTATGAATGGTTTCTAAAAAATTTAAAATTTAAAAAGATGAAATTAACGGAAAGCGATCTCAATTACCATTCATTTGGAATTATTAGGTACAGCAACTTTAAATATTTCATAATGCTGCATTTCCTCCGCAAAACATGCGATTTAAATGCAACAAAACTGATAGATACCCACCTAGCATTAAATAAATTATGTAAATATTGAATAAAGATCTGTATGAAACAGTGAGTAGGTTGCCCGAAAGTACTTGTTAAAGTGTTCCTTCTCTAGGCTTTTTTCTCTCTCTCCGAGGCCACTAACAGAGGGAAGTGCCGTTTTAAATGTGATATGAATTTTTTATCCGATTCATTTTTCTAGACATTTTATCAGAAGGTCATATTCTCAATTATCATTAGTAGATTTTTTATATATTAACTTATTCTGGTGAAATTTTGTAATCGGGTTCATATTGGCGTATGTTAGCTTGCATGATTTGCTGAATAAATATGTATGGATTTGTAAATAACTTCAAATTACCCTTTGACAGCTCAAAAGTTATTCAGACGATATATTCAGATCTTGTGTCATACTTTATGTTGTAATCATTGCCGATTTCTTTTATTTAATACATGCTAAATACAGCTCAACTTGTGCAGAATATGTTTGAAAACAAAGCAATACAGCGTATGTAGTGGCCAGCATACACTCATCATTTAAATCCGATCGAGCATATCTAAAACACACTCTAACGAAGCATTGCATGCCACTTTTGATGTATTCGGTACTTTGATACTATATTAGATTTTGAGAAGAGAATTCTTTATATGTTATCGACAACCTCATTGCATCCGTGGAAAACAGATATTGTACAATATTAACTATTCCGGGGGAGCACACACCATATAAAGTATAGTGCATTCTTTTTAAACATCATATATTTGTCATTTAAAGTTACTCAAATTGGTGCGGAGCGTCTGATTATGCTCTTGACATCATTTTATACAGTTAAAATTCCGATATAAGTAAATTAGTGTTTCATTTTCTATTTTACTTTTAATATATAGCGTACTTTCAATTTTATATCCATGCATGGCTGTCTTGAATGGTTTGATTTCCCATTTTTTTAAACAGTGTATACGATTTTATATATAAGATTTTGTAATTCGACAATTCGTTTATTTTCACCATTTCAATTTTTCGCAGTATATGGACAATTAAAGATAACATCTCATTTTCTTTGCTTCCACATGTTATTATTAAATCTATGTTCTCAGTAATATCGCTCAGACTAATCCCTCTGAGGGAAGTCCTAGTATCTGACGTACAGTGAGTTATTAATTTATTTGCCATAAACAGCTTTATAATGACACAATATAATGCATTCAAATTGAGGACTCTTATATATCGTTGTAATATATATTGATGCAAACATCCACTGTATTTATAAATAACTAATATATTTTCGTACTGTAGTGTGGTGTAAGCCTTGAGACTTATCAGATACTAGGAATATTTATGGCAAATTAAAACCCAGTTTAAGACGTCCAATAAGTTTTGTCATATTTTAAATATTCATAAAAAAGGAAATACCAAATATAAATAAAAAAAGTCCTTCCGGCCAGTGCCGGGAGGAAGAGGTAGCTTTCATATTCCTTATTTTTAAAAAGCAAGCTTATATTATTCAAACAGACGAAGCTCAATTTAGTGGAAACCGATTATAGGAGATTCAATCCTAATCTTTATGAATATTAAATCATTATGAATGAGAATTTCGCGAAATTAGTCAGCTTTATCCAAGCTGCTTTTATTTAAAGTAACTTATATTTGGTTGCCAAATTCGGCAATATCTTGAAGTTCCTGCCATTTTAAGACAACATGGTGGATGAGGCTAACGAGTGAACTTGGTCGAGACCTTAGTAATTCCTGTGCACATGCTCACTCACATCGGAATCGGTTGATATATACAAGTTCTGTCGCAGGCAAAAAATCAGATTTTTCAAAATGTCACCCACATTAGAAATTCAAACTGCTATATCTGAGCCATTTTCTAAGATAAAGACAAAAAAAAAAATGCTCCGGAATCCTTATATCATGGTCAAATACTTAAGAAAGAAACCTTTTTCAATTTCTAATTCTTTTGCACCTTACTTTAAATATAATTTTTTATTTAATTTAATGGCCTCCATTTTGAAACAAGATGGCTGATGAAGCTGGTCAGCGAACTTGGTCGAGACATTACGATATACTATCCACATGCCTTCTTACATCGAAATAGGTTAATGAATACGCGTGTTATCACGTGACAAATATCAGATCGTTTCAAAATGTCAGCCATGCTAGAAATTCAAAGTGCTATAATTCAACCATTTTTTAAGATATACACGAAACAAAAACTGCTCCGGAATCTTTGTATCAAGGTCAAACACATAAAAAAATCTTTTTCATTTTTCAATTTTTTGATAACTTATTTTAAATTTTAAATTTATTTTTTTAAAAAAATGGCAGCCCTTCTGAAACAAGATGGCGAATGAAGCTGACCAACGAACTCGGTCGAGACATGGGTATGTACTATGTACACACCATGTTACATCCAAATCGGTTCATAAATACGCCTGTTATCGCGTGACAAAAATCAGGTTGTTTCAAAATGTCACCCACAATTGAAATTCAAAATGCTATAACTCAGCCATTTTTTTAGATATAGAAGAAACAAAAACTGTTCCGGAATCTTTGTATTAAGGTCAAACACATACAAAGAAGTCTTTTTCATTTTCCAATTTTTTTGGTACCTCATTTTAAATTTTTAATTTAAAAAAAAAAAATTAAATGGCCGCCATTTTGAAACAAGATGGCGGATGAAGCTGGCGAACGAACTCGGTCGAGA